>CM070520.1:10095952-10698025 GCA_036346375.1 Guadua angustifolia
CTTACCAAGCTGTATTTGTGGTGCATGCATTGGTTTATTGCTCTCATGCATTGCTTTATTGCTCTCTCCCTCCTCTAGACACTACTCATGGAAACCATGAGTTGGGAAACTATGCATTAGTTTATTGCTCTCTCTCCATTCTAGACACTACTCATGGACACCATGGGTTGGGACTGCCCTAACACGACGGTTGATCAGCGCTTGTGCAAGAAAATCTTACCGCGGCAGCTGATTTCATGGGAAATGACTGCTGTGACAGAAGGGTGGCAGACGACGTGGTTGTCTATGGCTTCGCCAGCCTTGCTTTGCTCTGCCCGAGGTTTGCTGTGGCAGAGTTTTGCGATGGGGAAGCTTTGCCGCGGTGACGTTTTCCAATAAGAACGCCCGGGAAAGATTGTGGCGAAATGGGCAATAAATGTGTGATCAATTGGGGTGAGATTTTTTAAGCATGGCGTGGCAGCAGCTCGACGGCGATAAGGCGATGCGATTGAGTGACACTCCGGAGAAGCAGAGAGGAGCTCGGTTTGGGCCCTGGGGGAGGAAGAAGGAGAGGAGATCAAGGGACTGCTGTGTGGGGCTGGTCCCATCTGGCAGTGGAGAGGAGAAAAGTAGGCCGATTTCATCTGGCAAAGGGGCCCCAAACAGGAAAATGGGTCCACAAGTAAGAGACTAGCTAGCAAATCCAAGAGATAAGGTTTCAGCATAGTGTTATCTTGAGCCATTAAAGGGCTACAAATCACATTGATCATTTATGAAATTTTTTGACCAGATTCAAGAGATAGGTATTATTATCTAGAAAATTTTTTAGATTAATATATCTTATAGAAAAATTATGAAAATTATGACAATGCACTGTGCTTAAAATTTTATTTTATGTTTTTAATTTATCTGGAAGTTTATATCTTACCAAAAATTTTTAAAACTTTTTTAAGAGTTCCCCAAAGACATATAATACTTCGCTCTTAAGGCGTTTCTCTCGTTCCCACGTAGCTTTGTCCTCAGTATGGTTGAAACAGCTGCATGCAGTATAGTAGGGTTGGGCATTTGTTTTTTTCAGTGTAATGGTTCGATTTATTCAGTTTTAAAATAATTCTGTTTTTAGAAACAGTGTATTGAATTTCTCGGACCAAAATGCAAAACCAAACCGAATTAGCCGAAATATTTCGGATCGGTTAACCAAAATATAAATAAATACTAAGTAGATTAGATTTGGCTATTCTCATATCGCAACACAGAGCAAAAATAAACTCACACAATATTCATAATTCATTAGAGCATAAGAATAGTAGAACATATGAACATAGCACATAGGTGTACAAAAGATGTTAGAACATAAGAATTGTTTGTTGGTTCTGGGAAGAATGATATTAAAGTGATATTGTACATGCGCTATTCAGTAATTTCGATTTCTAGAAGCAAAAAATCGAACGGAAAACTGAATAATACTAAAATAAAAAATCTAACCGAAAACCAAATTAATCGGTTAATTCAATTTAATTTGATTCGACAATTCAGTTTCGGTATAAAAATACCCATCCCTAAAGAAGAGATCCGGGTCACATACTTTAGGTCGGCCGTAATTAGCCCGTTAAGAGCAACTCCAACCCAAACTTTTCCCTCCTAAATCACTCATTTAGAGATGATGTAAAAATTAGAGGTACCCTATATCAAATTTGTCTCCAACCCACACTCCCTATTACTCACCCCTATTATTTATCTAAACATTACTATTACTTTGCACCCATGAATTATTTACTAAAAATAGGAATAAAAAATAAAAAAATGTTGAAGAAAATAGTAGGGGGAAGGAGAAAGCCCCTAGATGTAGGGGTGAGAAAAGGTCTCCCTATAATAGGGTTCCTTATAAGGGTTGGGTTGGAGCTCACATTTTTTCAATTCTCCTTATAATTTAGGATAGGGGAGGGTGGATTGGACTTGCTCTAAAGCCCTTACTGGCCTGCCAAAATTGAACATCTGCGGTCACGTTAGCAAGATTTCTAGATCCAATCGGCATGGCGGTGGCGGTGAACACTCGCGGCCCAGATCCGGTAATCTCTGTGAGCCAACTTGCCAAGCACACGAGGAGGGGGTGAATCGTGCGGCGGTGGCGGACGGGGCAACGTCGGCGCCCTTGACAATACTGTGAGGATCGCACCTTTCAGGTGGCCGCCAGCCAGGTCTTCATCCTTCTCATTGACTCCAAAGCAGACCGACGGCTCCCTCAACCTCTGGATTTGGTCCAACACCTCGCCAGCAGCGTCGTTGTGCGAAAGTTTTTAGTCGATTGCTTCTGGATTTGGTTGGTTTCGGTGTTACTTGGACCCCTGAATCGGTGTTACTTTACCTGCGCGTTTGTTCGCGTGCAGAGGAGGCCGCGTCGGGGAGCGACTGCAAGGTCTCTGAGGCCGCGTTTGTCAGTTTCGCACGAGCTGCTGAGTGCCTTATTGACAGAAAATATAAACACGTGTGATAATGTGATGATTAACTAAGTAGCGGGTGTGAATAATAAAAAGAGCTCTTTTACAGTATACTAAATTCTACATTAATCATTCATTCTTTTCGATTCAATAGATCAGATTAGTTAGAATTTATTTATACTTCCGTAATGTAGTAGAAATACCCTTAGCAAATCAACGACTAGATCTGATTTTTACTACCCACCGTATACTACCAGTATAATACACCGTAAAATTTTTCTAAAAAAACCCAAAATACAGGTTATCACTGTGCAACCATTGTCCTCTGTTGTAGAGTTAACCGGATTTGTGCATGAATCTCTGGTGTTCAAGAATTTATCGTAGATGTTACTGATTGATTTAATCGAATTTATGTCTCTGCTAGATAACATTCTTTTTTAAAAAAAAAAGAATGATTCTGTGACAGATAGCATGAGATGCCATGTAAAGAATGTTTTCTCTAATTGAATCTATTCAGTGCTCTGCTTTTTAAGTTGCCTATCTGTTAGCTGCCGGGCTAAAGAAATGTTTTATTGGGAATTGTTTCTGACTGATATAATATTTTCAGACGTTCTATCTAATATGCATGTGCATGTCTGTAGTCGATTTCTAATTTGGGTCATGGTGCGTTGTGGTGTTCAGATGAAAATATCTATTGATGTATTGCTCTCACTGATGCATACTTGAGCCAATGAAGGTCATAAAGGATACTTTTGCACATGCATATTAGAAAACAATTCAATAGACTTCTCATCCTTATTATTCTTATTATGGGTCTACGTTGAGTGCAAGAATGCCAAGCATAAACTTAACCAAAAAGCCATTGATTCAGAACTAAAGATTATATTATGTCAGAAATTATGCTGGGGATTATCACGTGGATTTGTTAGATCTGTTAGTTCAGGGATTGCAAGCAAACAGTGATGGTCTTTAGTGACTAGATTATTACTAGTCATCGACCCGTGTGCACGGCTGTAATTTTTATAAATAGATCTAATCTGTAACGCATGCAATAATATCTTCTCCTCTTTCTTTTTATTTCTAGGTTATTGCTCCTTTATTAGGCGCTTGAGGATAACGAGTACTTATCTTCTTATCTTCCTTTCTTAAAGATGGCAAGTACTTATATAAGGAAAGCAAAACTTCCCTTCCATGTGGTACTCCTCTGATTTACCATATATCTCTTATGAATAGATAAATAGATCTAAGCTGTGAATGAAAAAGATTAAGGAGATTGGACGACCAAGATTTTCTCTTTTTTTAGAATAATGTAGGATTTTCTAGTAATTTTTTTAGATTAACATGGGAATTTCTAGCATTTTTAGATTAATGCGGGAGCTTTTTTTCAGATTAACTTGGAAATTTTTAGTATTTCCTGATTAACGTAGGAGCTTCTAAAAAGACTCCCAATTAGTATATAAAAAGATTGAAGCATGAATTTGGATTTTAGTCGATTATTTTGTAACGACACAAGTGATAGGTTCTATCAGCAATATTGGCCTAAAGTTTTTCTATCATAAACTCCCGAGTAAAGCAAAAGAAACACATGATATTTGATTTTTCGTTGAAACGCACGGGCACACACCTAGTAAGCCTAATAATGTTCTGTTATTAGCCCATTTAGGCCTAAGCGGTGTGGACTTACCGAACGACTGTAGTGATGATCCAGCCGAGCAAAATCTCGAGACACATGAATCATAGAACAGGAACCGAGGCACCAAAAGTTTAAAAGATACCAAGAGTTTAAGAGTAATTTGATGATATCTTTTAAAGATGATAAAAACTCTCGAATGGATAATATATGCTTATGCGGACATGCATGTTTCATAGTACTCAACTTACATGGTGACACAATATATATGCAAGGCTTCACGCATTCCGCTTCAACGTCCTAGAAGCTTTTCATCTGCAGGAAAGTTTGCACCAAGCCGCATACACCTAGCCATGAACTGCAACCATCAGCTATCAATTAAGCCACAGGAAATACTAGTAACTGGTATAGCACTTGTTGCTGCACCCCAATCAAAAGCATGTAAAAATATAGCACACAACAGTACATTAATTAGCAAGTGAAATGTGCGCACAAGCATCATTTCATTGCACTTATTACAAGAAAAGACCACACATGCATGATGGTCCAGGGGAAAGCCACACAAATCCAAATCCCTGAGCACAACCGTTATGCTCTCGGTCACACTCATGAGTCTCGAAACACACATGCGATGCAGAACATATACACACATGCAGCTGAAACAAACACGCAAGTAGAATAGATGACAAACCACACAAGCATGCGTAGACAATCGTAGGATTCGATCGATGATGGATGGATGGAAGGAGAAGCTTTCCTTCAGCGTCGATCCTTCTTCTTCCAAAAGAATGGACACCTTCCTTCATCATCTGCTTCTTATGCACTTCCTTTTGCTTTGTCTTTATTCTGTGGTTTATTATGTTTGAAAACAAGGTCACGACGATATGAGTTCGGATGTGCTTTAATATCTTGTCTGACCTGATAAGGGACAAGATCACCGTTAAACTCTAGCTCCTTCAATTCTAGAAGATTGTCGATTCCAGAGAGGGATTCCATCTTGGTGAAGGACCAGACAATCTTCTCGAGGTTAGGAGATGCTCCGTCGGTGAAGCTGATGTTGGTGATAACAGAGCACTCGACAATAAGAAGGTTGAGCTTTGGGAACTCATCTTTGTTGAAGGTAAGCTGCTGTTCGTCACATGATGTCTCCAGGAGCATGAGGCAGCGCATGTTTGGTAGCTTGGCGAGGATGTGTAGATCACCTTGCTTCAGAAAGGTACCACGAAGAATCACCTTGGCAAGTCGATTTGCATTGGTAACTAATGCATCAAGAGATGCCCTTGTGATGCCGCTGCCGTTGAACTCAACCTCCTTCAGTCCTGGAAGGTTATTAATTGTACAGAGGAACTCCGTGTTGGTGAAGGACGAGACGATCTTCCTGATGAGGTTAGGAGCTTCTCCATTTTCAAAGGTGATGCTGGTGATGTTTGTGTGGGACAAGACGATCTCCCCAAGCTTAAGAGCTGCTCCATTTCCAAATTTGATGCTAGTGATCTTGATGTTGGACAAGACGATCTTCTCAAGCTTACGAGCTGCTCTATTTCCAAAGCTGATGTTGTCCATCTCGGGTAAGGACAAGTCTATCTTCTCGAGTTCAGGAGCTGCTCCGTCTTCAAAGCTGATGTCGGTCATGTTGGAGCCCTCGACAAGAAGGTACTTGAGTTTCAGGAACTCTTCAATCTTGAAGGTGAGATTGCTCTCCGTGTATGACTTTTGCTGGAGCCTGACACAGCGCAACTTGGGCAGCTCGCCAAGGTCTTTCAGATCATCCTGGTTCAGAGAGGTATTATATAGAGTTATCTTGGCAAGTTGATCACAGCGTTTGAGCAGCAATGGAACAAGCCACCCACTAGTCTTTCCGCGGATGCTTAGGCTTTCAAGAAGATTGAGAGGGTTTGTTAAGCTGATGCCTGTGTTGGATGGAGTACCGTGACTGCTGCCTTGTAGAGGTTTGATGCTGATTGACAGAGACTGGAGGCTCTCACTCAGATCACTGATCGCTGTAATCAATTTCTTTAGGTGATCTGCCTTGTCGTGGATAACCACACCTAGCTTCCTCAGCTGCCATAGCTTGCCAATGAATTTCAAACCCCCTGAAGCCTCTACATGGGATAGTACCTCCATGTTTGTCATTTTCTCTATTCCGTGCGGAAGCTTGACAGCATTGAATGATTCCTTGGTATTGCAACCAGCCAACAGACGCTTCAGCTTCAGGAGCATAAGGGCATCTCCAATGGTGCTAGCTATAAGAAATGTTCATGTCATCTATAGATAGCATATAGACAACCTCTCCAATGAATTAGCTATAGTATTGTCTATAAAATTAAATATTGACCCACATGTAATAGATAATAAGTGCTTTGGAATCAGTTATAGCCTGGCTATACATTAGTAGTCAGTCTATATCTCTCTCCTTGTTTTCTCTCTTCCACCTAAGCAAAATGGTGAGATGGCACCCTTATAGTTAGCTGAAGTGGCACCATTAGAGATGCCCTAAGATGTTTTGTGGTGGACGCTTTCACACCGGTCTGCCGGATGTCCAATACCTCCAGCTGATGGAGATTGTTAATTTCCCTGGGCAGCTTGATAATAGGTATATTCCTTAGGCTCAGATACTTCAGTAGTAACATCTTGTTGCAGATGATCTTGAGGTAGTGCTGCTTCATCTTGTCGCGTTCACACCCTTCTAGATCTAGCACCTTGACCAGCGGCAACCGAGGTGATTCACGGAGATCAGGGAAAAACGTCTCGATCGTATCTGAGCTACGGATTCGTACCTCACTAAGAACTGAGAAGTGACGAGCATGATGATGTGACAAGCGTGTCTCCACAAAGTGCTCTTTCCTGGCCTTATTGGTAATGAACTCACGAACTATATCATGTACTATACAGCTCTTGACCTTTCCTGCAGCCCCAATGTCACCAGGATAAACAAAGCATCGGTCGATGAGTGCGTCAAAACATCGCTCGGCCTGGCGCGCTGAGCTGGGCCAATCTTCTTTAGATACCAGGCCTTCTGCAACCCACCGTCCTACTAAACTTGATCGCTTGATCTTATGACCCCGCGGGAAGATAGCTAGATACAACAAGCAGGTCTTGTATTCTCTAGGTAGATTGCTGTAGGAGAACTTCAGCATCTTCCTAGCATTGGTATCCCATTCCCATCCCGGTTGCTCTGTGGAAACCAGGGTCTCAAGCAACTTGTCCAGTTCTTGTTTGCTTCTATTAGGATTAACATACAGAGCACGAGCGAAGATCTTCATGCAGAATTCATGCGGTTCACATTTCTTCAAGATATCACGATAAATGTCAACATTGTAGTCCTGTTCTTTCTTCCGCTGGCTGGTAAAACTGAGCACCTTATTACAGTAGAACCCAACAAGAGAATATAAGATAGGGGAGAGTGCTGGATTGCAGAATTTTTTGGCCTCTTTGGTTCGGATTTTTGTGATCACTATCACTGCACTGCCGGTCTTGCAATCCAACATATTCAAAGCCTTCTTGATCTTCCCCCATGTGTCTACATCATCGAGGCCATCGAGAACAATCAAGGTGGTTTTAGCTTTCAGATGCCCTTTAATCTTCTGCACGGCTTCTTTGATCAGCAGATGCTCTTTAATATTCTCCAGGGTTCGTCTAATCTTCCGCGTGATGTCTCTAATCTTCTCATCCAACATCTGGTCCTCGCGTACTACGATCTTCTGCGCGGCTTCTTTAATATTCTCCGCAGTTTGATTCTTACGCAATTTATCATCCGTGGCTTCCTTCACCGATTTATCTTCATGGGGCTTGAGCTCCCGCAAGATGTCTTCTTTCATCTTCTTCATGATATCTTTAATATTTTTGGTGATTGGATCGTCATCCGATTTATCCGTGGCTTCCTTTACCGGTCTGTCTTCCGTGGGATCGGCAAGCAGCTCCTGCAGGATGCCTTCATACTCAGAATGATCGAGGCCAATCCAGGATTTCTCTTTACCTCTTTCCAGATACGCTTTAAGCTTCTCTGCGGTTTCTATAACCGTCTTGTCCATTTGGTAAGCCTTGACTGATTTATCTCTGGCGTCGACCGGGTCCTTGCCCTTGGGAAGCTGCTCCTCCAAGATGTCATGGAGTATGCCCAAGGGTTCCAGTGGAACAACAGTACAGGATCTTTTAGCAGCTCCCAGATAATCTTCAATATTCTTCGTGATTTCTTCAATCTTCCTGCTGTGTTCTTCGCACTCCAGCTGGTGGTCTTGTCGTTGGGGCTCCTGCTCGCCAAGCAGATCCTGCTGGATGTGACCGAGAATGTCCAGAACTTGCGCTCTGTATTTTGGGGTTATCCAGAACATGCGCTCGAACTTTTCCGCCACCCAGGGATGAGCCAACGCCTCACTTGCAACGTCAGCTCCGTCGTCTTCGTCCGGTGCTGCAATAACGAAGGTTGGGAATCGGTCTTTGGCGTCGATTAACCTTCCGGCATGGTCTTTGGTGTGTCGGAGCCAACGGACGAGCTGTTGGGTGCACTCCTCCAGAAGGCGAGGCTCGGGAAAGGCTTGAGCTCTCGTAGCCTCATCATCAGGAATAACGTCTTCATCTCCTCTGCCTGCGGCTTGAGTTTGAGACGGTGACGTCGCTCCGGGAATGGGAGGCGGGCTGGTCTTTGTCGGGATCTCGACGCCGTACCTCAGCCGCCGCTCGCCGACGTCGCGCGCCCGGTCCTTGAGCTCGCGTAACTGGGTGGCCGCACGGTGCTGAGCGCGGTACCAAGGAATTACCCGCAACAGGAAACCCAGGCGGCCCCTGGCGAAGCGTACCACGGCCGGATCACCGCGCTGCAGGTAGATGTCGATGCAGTTGCTGCAGGCGTAGGCGAGCTCCCGGACCTGCTTCATCCACGTGTGGACTTGCTCATCGTGCTCCCCTCCGGGGGGCGTCGTCCTGGCGAGGTGCTGGAGGAAGCTGTTCATGCTCTCCATCTCCTCCTTGATGAACAGCACGTCGTTCTCGACGCCGCCCAGCAGCTGCGCCTCGTTGCGGATGAGGCCCAACAGTGCGTGGACGGCTCCCGAGGCGAGCTCAGCCATCGCTGACGCTCGGCGGTCGCCTCCGGTTGTCGTCCCTGCGCCGGGCGGGCGGGCGGTGTGTCGATGATCTAGCTAGAGTAGTTTTGCGGGCGACAGTGGCACTAATGTGGCAAATGGATTCTTCCTCGCTACATACGTGGAGAATGTTGCCTATTAATCTTGCCACAGGAGGGAGTTAGCATATTCAAGCGTATATTGTTATCTTTCTGTTGGTTTACTAGCTTGATTGTTAGTCAGTTCAGACAAAAGTCGTTGTCAGACAGGAAACAGTGCCGGTTACGTTTTGTTTCTTCATTCTATCCTAGATACGATTTGGTAGTTTGTTTCTGTTATCTGATCAATCTGTAACCAGCAGAGTATATAAGAGGAGGAATATAACCAGAAAAGGATGCGAGAGGTATTGCGCATCGCAATTGCTGTGCCCTGTCTGTTTATGCTTTGAAGCTATTTTGCCGATGTATTATACTTCTCAGTTCTTGTTAACTCTCTCTGAAGAAGTTCCCGCAGCTTGACAAGCACATCGCCTGGTCAGGCGTTCTGGCCAACAGAGAACCCACGTAAATAGGGCTGTAAAAAAAGCTCGAGGCTCACGAGCTTCTTGAGCTCGGCTTGAGCTTCGAACGAGCCGAACTCGAGCTCGCGAGCTTAACTGAACCGAGCTCGAATAGTTCGCGAGTCTACTCGAGTCTGGACCGAGCTTCCTCGAGTCGAGCTTTCTCGAGCCGAGCTTACTTGAACTTGTTACCGAGCCTACTGAACTTACCAAAATTACCGAGTTTACTCGAGCTTGTCGAGCCTACTCGAGCTTATGAAGCTTACTGAGTTTACTCGAGCCGAACTTGAGCCTACTCGAGCTTAGACCGAGCCGAGCTCGAGCCTGAGTCGAGACGAACTCCAACTCGAGCTCGGCTAGAGCTCAATTCGAGCCTTACCGAGCTCGAGCCTGACAGGACCAGGCTCGCTCAAGCTCGGCTCGTTTACAGCCCTACACGTAAGTGAAGCCGTGAAGGCAAGCCAAGCAGCTAGCCTAGCCTAGCTGTGAACAGCAACTCAGCACCGCCGGAGGACGCGATTCCATTCCCTTCGATGAGCACGTAGGACAACATGAGGTGGTAGTGAGTCAGGCTTAGGCTGAATTACCATACGTACGCATACTCTCTGTCGATCATATCCGACTGCATGAGGTTTAGGACAACCTTTGATTTCTCAGTTTATTTATTCTTCATCTTTTGTAATGTGCATGCAGTTCTGCCATTTGTAAGTTGCCCGTTTTTGGTTAACTTCAAATCGATTTTCTTGACTTTTGATGAGCTTTAAGATGTACTATAAATGTTACAGGAAAAATTTGGTTATTCGAATAGGAAAAATCTAGATATCTGAATAAAAAAAATCCAGATATTCAGATCCCGTCTCGTATTACGGATATTGGCTGCACCGAATCCGGATTCAAGTATCCGGATCCTGTCTCAAATCCGGCCGGATAGTTAATCTGATCCTGAATCCGATCTGGACTGGATTCGATCCTAGATTGGGCGGAAAACATCTGACCCGTTTTCACCCTACATGGGGTTAGGGGCAGCCTTTTATTTCTCAGTTTATTTTTTTTCTTTGTCTTTTGTAACGTGCAGTTTTGCCATTGTAAGTTGCCCGTTTTTGGTTTACTTCAAATCGATTTTATTGGCCTTTGATGAGCTTTAAGATGTATTTATATATGTTATATTCTGATCGCGCTACATTAGTTCAAAGATATTAACTTTGTGAGTGTTTTTGCTATCGATGTCATTCCAGGCCCCATGCTTCCATAATGCAAAGTAAACGTATGAGGTGCTATTCTGCACATCTCATTCTATATGCAACTTTTGGTAGCAGGAAGATTGGCATCTCGTTAATTCATATAGCTAGAGTCACATGAATGCAAAATCTTTCCACAGATATATATATCCATATACTATTGTACACTAAAACCCCAATAAGGTTGAGTTGGTTTACAAGTACTTTATGTAAATATTGATTCGTCTATGTCCTATGATTCGCACAGATAAGGAAACACAAAAACAAGAGAGAATTTAATAGAGATGGATTGATCAAAGTTACCCCTGTTAAAGAAACCCTTAAAAACTACTCAACTGGTTGACACTCTCTCAGCATCAAAACCATGGGCAGACATGAAAAAAAAAACTAATACAAAAACAATTAACGAGATGCCAATCTTCCTGCTACCAAAAGTTGCATATAAAATGAGATGTGCAGAATATCCCACCTTGTACATGTGGGTTGCAGTCGCCGTTGAGCTCCAATTCTCATAGCCTCGGAAGATGCATGATTCTGGAAATGGTGTCCGCACAGATCTCTATCCTGTGATCGAAGGTATGGAATAGAATCGGTCCCCCCCCCCCCCCTTTTTGGTCCCCTTTTTTTGGTAAGGAATCGACGGAGGAGATCCTCACCTAAAAGTTAAATTGATTACTCAAAGGACATGATCCGTTGTTGTCCTTTTCCCTTAGCGACTACAGCTTATGCCATTACTACAAACGAGTTTATATTAGACTATATTAGACACATCATCACTGACTGTTTTTAAGAAAACCGTCTGAAAAGAGACTTGCACACATCGTAAGCGGTTTGTGGCCAAAACCGTCTGTGATGTTGAGACATCCTGAGCGATTTTATATAAAAACCGTGCGAGATGAGATAGTTCATCACGAGATGGTTTTATCCACAAACTATGCTGTGAATCTGTATGAATTATACAAACTGTCTCGATGATGAACTCTATAATTTAAATGAGCGAACGGTTGAAGAAACAGAAACATGCATTAATTTCACATATATATATAAGAACTAGCTAGCTTGCATGCATCCATCACATATATATGTACAAAAATTTGGATCCATAGCTAGCTACTAGCTACGCCTAGTCGATCTCCTCGTCATCGCCGGAGTTGTCAGTGTCAAAGTCATCGTCGCTACGGCCGTCGGGGTCCTCGCTGGAACCCACTCTGTCTAGGCCATCCTCCAGCTCCTAGCCATCACGGTAGCCCTCCAACGAGTCGCAGCTATCGTCGGAGGAGGAGATTAGTATTGGCTGCGCCGACGCTTCTTTCCGGCGCTTGAGGCAGACGGGCGGTGCGAGGTGGCAGCGGAGGGACCGTCGGACGATAAGCCACGGCCGGTGGATTCATGGATATGAGGTTACACTTGCGCCACAGCCATTGCTGCAGGGGCCGAGGAGGCGAAGTCGACAGTGGCGTTGGCGATAGAGTGGAAGTCGATGGTGGTGGTGGCGGCAGAGGCGGTGGGGCGGCGAAGCCGACAGAGGAGGCCGGGGTGGAGTTGTTTGATGAGGTGCTCATGGTGATGATCTCTACGGAATGCGATCGATCGAGTACATTAGACTCCAGCGCTACTATATATATAGCGCGCGGTTGCGGAGTGCAATTAATAACGACCTTCCTCCAAAACGAAGCGACGGGAAGACGAAACAAAGCGACTGGAAAACGAAAGGTCTCTTCCTCAGAAGATGGAAGGATTTGGGAAGACAAGGCGCGCCCCTGTCTTGGGAAGATGAAGCACATCGCAGATGGTTTGTGAATAAGACTGTCTGTGATGACTCATCTTAGACAGTTTTATCTACAAACCGTCTGTGAAAGCATCAAAAGCGGTTTGTGGATAAAACCATCTGTGATGATCATTTCAAACGGTTTTATCTACAAACCGTCTCTGATGTCTTCACAAATGGTTTGTAGATAAAACCGTCTGTGATGAGTGCAATAACACAGATGGTTTTATCTACAAACCGTCTGTGATGATCTACCTTCATAAATACGAACAGAGAGCCTCGGCCTCCTCTGTATTTTTAGGGTTTCATAGATTTTTTTGTGGTGGCTACAATTAAGAGGCGATCTAGTGAAAGAGACCCTATATTTGGAGGTGTAATTGTAGATCCTTGAACTCTAGGTCATCTAAGGTTAGTAATTACTTCAAAATAGCATTATATTTTAGATCTACGCACATTGGTAAAAGATGTAAATGACGCTAGGTTCTACATCTAGGTGTAGATCCATTTGTTCTGTGTTATATAAAGTAGTAAATGGTTGAAATTTGCAATATATGTAAGATCTACCTTGGTAAAGAGAGAAATGAAGCTGGTTAATTTTTGGATGTAGAGCTATATATCCATTCATTATTATTTGATGTTAGGAGCTATATAAGTTAATCGGCCAGTTGAAATGTAGCATATGTGCTTAATTCATCATTTAACACCTATTGTTACATATGTAGCGTAGATGGACCGAAGTTGGATGTACGTTGAGAACCATGTGAGCACCGAGTACATTAATAGTGTCTCCACTTTTAGAAGAGCTGCAGAGAAAGATATGTTGAACAAGGGGGTGAAATTTATACCTTTTCCATGCATTGACTGCGAGAATCTGAGGATGTTTTGAAACCCAGCGCAGATCGAATCACACTTGATTCTGCGGGGCTTCAAAAAGGGGTATACATGTTGGACCAGTCACGGTGAAGAGCAAATTACGCAGGGACCAAGTAGTACTACCATCGTCGATGAAGGTAACGATACTATGGATATCGTCAACGACGTTAACGATACTCCGGATGATATCAACTGTGCTTTGGATGAGGATAGGATCCACGATGACAATCTGGATCAGATGCTACAGGATGCAGAAGGGAGCCGCGATGAGCAGGAGTACGTAAAATTTTGAGGCTTGATGGACGACTCGGATAAACCTTTGTTCCTAGGTTGCAAGTCGAAATACGCAAGATTGTCATCCGTACTAGAGCTGCTGAAATTAAAGGCAAGCAACGGTAGATCCGACAAGAGTTTCATGGCATTGTTAGGTCAGTTAGCGGATATGTTTCGAGAGAAGCGAATTGCGACAACCACCTACAAAGCCAAAAGGTTCTCTGTCCTTGGGAATGGAAGTAGAAAGAATACATGCTGTCCGAACATTGTATCCTCTACGAAAAAGTACGCATAGCTTGCATGTATGTCGGTGTGCAATGCATCCGTACAAGTGTAAAGATAGATCGAATAGCGACGGCGAGTGCATGGAGTTGAAGAAAGGACCTCCTGCTAAGGTAGCGTGGTATCTGCCTATAATTCCCCATTTAAAGCATTTGTTTGCGAACCCAAAAGAGACAAAATTACTTGGTGGCACTTTCGGATGAGCGTAAGAATGATGGAATGATTAGGCACCTGCTGATTCCACAGTGGAGAAATATCGATAGGAGGTTTGAAGAATTCACAATGGATCTGAGGAACATCAGGTTCGGATTGAGCATGGATGAAATGAATCCTTTCGGCAACATGAGTAGCCGTCATAGCACTTGGCCAGTGAATCTTTGTGTGTATCCTCTTTAGTTGTGTATCAAGCGAAAGTAAATATTGATGTCTATACTCATCCAAGGTCCGAAGCAACCTGGAAATGATATTGATGTGTACCTAGCACCATTAGTGGAAGATCTGAACACGTTGTGGCCTCCTGGGGTGCAGGTATGGGATGCTCACAAATGAGAGTACTTCACTTTTTGCGCATGTTGTTACGCACCATAAATAATTATCTGCACTTGCTAACCTATCGGGCAGAGTACAAAAGGAGCCAAAGCATGTACTCACTACTTAGATGATCCGAGAGTGTGTGGCTGAATTACTCCGCATAAAACCGTGTACATGCATCATCGTAGGTTCCTTGAAGGAATCACCCATACCGTAAGATGAAGAAATAATTTGATGGTGCGACCAAAGGCGGTTTAGCTCCAACACCTTTAAGCGGGACACACATTCATGATATGGTTAAGAATTTGGATGTTGCGCTTGGAAAGGGAAGTAAATCAAGGACCTGTGATAAGAGCATGTGAAAGAAGAGATTAATATTTTGGGACCTACCTTATTGGGAGCATCTAGAAGTTTGGCACTGCATCGACGTGATGTACGTAGAGAAGAATGTCTGTGATAGCTTAATTGGTATCTTACTGAATATTAAGGGCAAAACAAAGGACGGTATGAACGCACGTCTTGACTTGGTCGATATGGGCATCAGACCTGAGTTAACACCGAATGAGACCGATAAAGGGCGAACATGCTGTGAACTTGCTTGTTACACTCTGTCCAAGGCTAAGAGAACCGAACTGTGCCAGTGCTTGCATTGTGTGAAAGTTCTGTACGGTTACTCGTCCAACCTGAAGAGACTTGTTTCGATGCAAGATTTGAGTTTAACTGGCATGAGGTCCCATGATTGCCCTGTGCTTATGACACAAATGCTCTCTGTGGCAATTAGAAGTATTTTACCGACTAAGGTCCGGAAGACAATCACAAGACTATGTTATTTCTTTAACACAATTGCTCAAAAGTTCATCGATCCGGAAGGACTAAATGCTCTGCACAACGAGGTGGTAATGACTCTATGTAATCTTGAGATGTACTTTTCTCCATCATTTTTTGATATTATGGTCCATCTCATTGTTCACCTTGTGAGGAAGATAAAGATGTGCGAGCCTGTGTTCCTACGTAGCATGTACTCGTTCGAGAGGTACATGGGAGTTCTCAAGTCATACATATGGAATCGATCTTGATCGGATGGTAGCATTATCGAAGGTTATGCAACCGAAGAGGTCGTCAAATTCTACGTGGACTACATGGCTCAGGTCGAACCGATAGGTGTGCCTCGATCCCGCCATGAGGGGAGGCTCCAGGGCATCGGGACCATAGGAAGGAAAGCAATCACACCTGATCCAGTTGCATGCGCTCAAGCCCATTTCATAGTTTTGCAACACATGGCGGTTGTGGCCTCGTATATCAATGAGCACAAGAACTAGCTATAGCAAGAGAATCCAACGCGGCTAGAGTACTGGATTATCAGACAGCATAACCTTCAGTTCAACAGATGGTTGTTCAAGGAGCAACAACCCATCACTGGAAGCTCATCAGGTGATACGCTGACATGGTTAGCAAAAGGGCCAGTATTTACGTAGTAACATGGAAAAGATACGACTTAAATAGGTACACATTTTATACGAGAGATCAAGACATGAATAGCACAAACCAGAACAGCGGTATTTGTATTGATGCGCTAAATACTATTGGATCAACTAGGAGCTCGTACTATGGGTTCATTGAAGAAATTTGGGAGCTTGACTATGTACTTTTCAAGATCTCTTTATTTCGGTGTCGTTGGGTTAACCTGCAACACGTGAAGGTTGACAGGTACGGAATTACAACTGTGGACCTCAAACGTGTCGGATACCAAAATGAACCATTTGTTCTCGCTAACCAACTTATTCAAGTCTTCTACGTAACCGACCAGTCCAACAAGCAGCGCCACGTTGTTCTTCAAGGAAAAAGGAGGATTGTCGGAGTTGACAATGTGATAGATGAAGAAGAATACAATCAGTTTGACAAGTTGCCTCCTATTGGTACCGACGTCACAACTCAGGAAGACCAACCTGAGGAAGCTAGCTACAGACGTGTTGGTCATCGCGAAGGGCTAATTTTTACACAAAAGAATAAGCTAATGAAGTTGTTATGAGATGTATATATGTATTATAATTAATTAGATATATGTACTATAATTAATGAGATGTGCATTAATGTAATTACTGAGATGTATTGATTAAAATTAATTAGCTGTATGTATTATAATAAATGAGATGTATGTATTATAATTACCTGTATTGATTAAAATTAAACAGTTGTATGTATTATATTAAATGAGATGTATGTATTATAATTAAATTAAGGAAAAAGTGGCTCATCCTAGACGGTTGTGGGATTGAACCGTTTGAGATAAATTCATCCCAAGCGGTTCAAGGCCAGAACCATCTGAGATGACCATTTTTCCTGGACGGTTCGATCCTAGAACCGTCTGAGATGGCCCTGCCGCGCCCTGCCTAGCCCTTGTCGCACGCGGCATTGAACCATCTGGGATGACCATTTTTCTCGAATGGTTCGATCCTAGAACCATCTGGGATGACCATTTTTCTCGAACGGTTCGATCCTAGAACCGTTTGGGATGGCCCTGCCTAGCCCTTGCTGCACGCGGCATGGGGCTGCCGCTCGCGCTATATGCCCCTTGCCGCGCTAAGTCCTAAATTAACTTAGTTTGCAAACGTAGCTAGCTAGCTCTCCTCCCTCAGTGGCGCCCTCCTCCCCTCCTTCGTGCCCTCCCCCTCGGTGGCGCCCTCCTCCCTCCCCCCGTGCCCTCCCCCTCGGCCGCACCCTCCCCCCTCGGTGATGCCCTCCCCCCCGTTCCCTCCCACTCGGCGGCGCGTTCGCCACTTGGCGGCGATTCGACCCTGCCGCGCCCTACCCTCCTCGGCGGCCTCCTTCCTCCCCCGTGCCCTCCCCCTCGGCGATGCTGGTTGAGGCTCGCCTCAACACTCCCCCGTGCCCTCCTCCCTCCCTCGTGCTGTTCCGATTGTGAGTATAGTTCACTTTGCTCGCTGTGGGTTTGAGATTGCTTTGTGATGATACTAGGGTATATAATGATATTGACAATTTATTCTGTGAATAAGGCCTTGAACTGATAGACTTACATGCTTGACAAGTCTTGATTCATGCACTGTCTGAAAGTCTGAATATTTATTCAGTTCAGTTTTGCTTATGTGTGATTATTGCCTATAATCTACCCATCATTTGCTTGTTCGATTAGCTTGCTGATTGGTTCAAAGAAGTATGAAAATGTCCTTTGATGTGTATTATTCTTGTGGATTTGGTCTGTTGTATTATTTTTGGAATACTGTCTATTGGTGCAATTGCTCGTACTGTTGGCTGATTACAATAAGCATCACTGATTTGGTTGGTATGTCATTCGTATACTAATCTGGATACATGTTGTTCTGAATTTAATTTATCATTTAGGACTTTAATAATAGTGAATCTTGTTGTCAATTCTTATTGTGCATGTTAAGGTGGTAAGGGTTTAAGGCCTTATTCACTCAACGAATTGTTTTGCCCATTTGTGATTGAGGTTGAAGATTTATAATATTCAAACGGACCCTAAAATCTGAGAGCAACATAATATGAATTCCCTTCATATTGTCGTGGGAGATATGATTCTTTGTATGAATGACATAATATTTATAATATGCTTCTCTTAACTTACCTACTCTTAATGAAAATTTGCTTCTCTTAACTTACCTACTCTTAATGTTGCATCGTACAAGATGGCATCCCCTCAATCCTCACCGCCAAATAGATCTAATTACGCGCCATCGGCACATTCATCCAGTAGCCCAAGAAGAACATCTCCTTCGACGCCCACCTAGGAGCACCGATGCTACAAGCACTACCGGAGCCACATGATGCGCCAGAGCTACCAGCACTACCGGAGCCATATGATCAACTGAAGGAGCCCGATCAAATCGCTCTTGTGTTTCATCGGTATGAGACCGTTCTTTGATTCAAGCCGGTCGTCTCTGTGAAGAATATATTTGGTAGAAGGGGAGGCGGAGACAAGGGCAAATCGAAAGGTACTAGATCAGCCCGTGACTTTTTGTTTGCCCCGTTGGTGCGGCAATTTGAGCTAGGGCAGCCATTCATAACGGATGAGTGCAAGAAAACGCTTACATTAGACTGCACACGATTGCAAGATTGGTGCATGGAATAAGCCAACAAGTCGGTGGCACAACGAATATCGAGTATCTCGGTAAGCTTTAAGAAGGAGCATTTCTTACACTGGTTTTTAGATGTCATCTTCGTGGTCGGCTGCTCCGACTTGTTCGAACTGTACAACCTCACAACGTTTGATGCCTCACTCATAAGATGCTAGACACTGTAAGTACTACAGCGAGGCTTATATCGGGCCTTACGATCATAGGCGGTTTTGAAAAACCGTGCGTAATATGGAACATCACGAGCGGTTATGTACTCAAACCGTCGGTGCTAATATCACGAGCGGTTTTATATTATAGCCGTGCGTGATGTAATAACTATCACGAGCGGTTTCAAAATATAACCGTGCAGTGATTGCTCTGATACTCATTACGAGCGGGTTTAAAGTAAAACCGTGCGTGATATCCTGACGGTTATATAACACAACCGTCGTAATATCTGATAGTCATTACGAGCGGTTATATTTAGAAACCGTCTGTGATATTTTGCATTACGAGATGGTGTAATATAAAACCGTCTGTGATAAAACCGTCGAGGGCCGTAAAAAGCGAGCCTCGTTCCATCCACTTTGTTTGTAGGGTTTGGTTTCTATCCTAAGTGGCGGCTGCGGAAGTGAGGCGATTTTTAAAAAGCCATTGATTTCAAAGGGTGATATTAGATTCATTTGATTTTGGTGATCTAAGGTTAGTAATGAGTTCTCTAATTGCATGCATCAATTCAATATCTAGGTTGGTTAGGAAGAATTAATTTAAAGATTGTTTGGTTAAATCTAGCTTAATTGTATTTGGATCCATATGTTGTTTGTGATATTTGGTTAGTAATGTGTTTTAATTGCATTATATTCAACATCTAGCTTGATAAGGAAGGAATTTGATGATTTTTTAGATCTAGCTTGTAGAACCATGTGTTGGTTGTTTGATGAATAAGGTTAGCTAGTAATGGTTCTAATTGCATAATATAATATTCGATCATGATGTAGCTAGCTAGCTTGTTAAGGATAGAATTTAAAGATTGTTTAGATCTAGCTTATAGATCAATTCAAGTCTTTTGGTGATCTAAGATTAGTAATGGGTTCTAATTTCATTATTATATTGAAGATTAATTTGAATTTTGTTAATTATTTCTTTGTGATGTAATTAAGGTATGTAATTGCATAATTAGTTTAAGAATGTGTGCATCGCACTACACAGTGCACTTAATATTTAACACTAAGTGTTACATGTGTAGCGTAGATGGATCGAAATTTGGATGTCTGTTGAGAACCGTCTGAGTCTTGAGTACCTTAATGGCGTCTCCACTTT
This sequence comes from Guadua angustifolia, assembly GCA_036346375.1. NCBI lineage: Eukaryota > Viridiplantae > Streptophyta > Magnoliopsida > Poales > Poaceae > Guadua > Guadua angustifolia. The sequence continues at coordinate 10,115,998 of CM070520.1, forward strand.
CAAAAGAGCTGCGAGAGGAGGATATGTTTAATAAGGGGTGCAATTCATGTCATGTCCGTGCATTGATTGCGAAAATCTGAAGATGTTTGAAACTTCAGTATGGATCGAAGCACACTTGATTGAAGGGGTTTCAAAAGGGCTATACATGTTGGACCGATCATGGCGAAGAGCATAATATCTGAGAAGCGACAAGTAGTGTTAATATAAATCGGCGATGTCAATGATATGTCGGATGATCATATCGATTGTGCTTCCGATGAGGACAGTTGTTGCGATGACAATTTGGATCGAGATGCTACGCGATGCGAAGAAACCTTGATGACGGGGAATATGGGCAGTTCGGGGCTTAATGGAGGACTCGGAGAAACCTTTGTTCGCGGGGTGCAAGTTGAAATACACAAGGTTATCATCCGTGCTTCAACTACTCAAATTGAAGGCAAGCAGCGGTTGGTCAGACAAAGAGTTTCCACAATATTATTCGTCTATTGGCGGACATGCTTCGAGAGGAAGCGAGTTGCCGACAAGCACCTACAAAGCCAAGCGGGTTCTTTGTCCCTTGGGAATGGAAGTAGAAAGAATACATGCATGTCCAAGCAGTATATCTGTCTGTAAAGAGTACACAAACTTGCATATATGTCCGGTGTAGCGCATCCGGTACAAGCGTAAAGTTATTCAGATGATGATGGCGAGAGCATTGAGGTGAAAAAAGGTGCTCTGCTAAGGTGGCATAGTATCTGCTGTAATTCCCGTTTGAAGCGTTTGTTTGCGAACCCAAAGGAGGCAAAAGCATTGCGTTGGCACTTTGAGGCGTAAGAATGATGGAATGCTAAGGCACCTGCTGATTCCATCGGTGGAGAAACTGTCGGCAGGAGCTTTCAAGAATTCGGTGCGGATCCAGAAATATAAGGTTTGGATTAGTCTGAGATGGAATGAATCCTTTCGGTAACATGAGCGGCGGCATAGCACTTGGCCGTAAATCTCTGTATCTACAACCTTCCTCCTTGGTTGTGTATGAAGCGGAAGTACATTATGTTATGCGTGCTTATCCAAGGACCGAAACAACACAGGAGCGATATTGATGTGTACCTAGCTCCATTGGTGGAAGATCTAAAAACAACTGTGGAGTTCTGGGGTACACGTATGGGATCGTACAAGCGAGAGAACTTTACTTTGCTTTGCTTGTTGTTACGCACCATAAATGATTACCTGCCCTTGCTAACTGTCGGGCGAGTACAAAAGGAACCAAAGCACGCACTTCTTTGCTTAGATGATCTGAGAGTTTATGGTGAATCACTCCATAAAACCGTGTACATGCGTCACCGTAGGTTCCTTGGAGGAATCACCCATATCGCAAGATGAAGGAACTTTTGACGGAAGGAGCGAAAATGGTCCAGCTCAAAGGCGTTTGGCGGGAGAGATGTTCATGACATTGTTAAGGATTTGGATGTTGCGTATGGAAAGGGGCGTAAATCAAGTACCGTGAAAAGAGCATGTGGAAGAAGAGATCAATATTGCAGGACCTACCTTCTTGGGAGCACCTAGAAGTTCGCCCTTTGCATCGATGTCATGCGTGAGAAGAATGTGCGTGACGGCGTGATTGGTCTCTTACTCAACATTAAGGGTAAAACAAAGGATGGTATCAGCATGCGGCTTGACTTGGTCGATATGGGCATAAGACACGAGTTAGCACCGAAAGAGGCGATAAAGGCCGTGCGTGCTTGGAACACCTTATTATACTCTGTCAAAGGCGAAAGAAGCTGAAGCGTGCGGTGCTTGCATGGTGTGAAAGTTCCGTCGGTTACTCCTCCAACATGAAGAGACTTGTTTAGTTGGAAGATTTGAAATTAATTGGCATGAAGTCTCATGATTGTCATGTCTTGATGACACAGATGCTCCTATCGCAATTAGAAGTATTTTGCGGTCAAGGTCCGTGAGACAATCACTAAGGTGTGTTATTTCTTTAACAATCGCTCGCTCGAAGGTCATCGATCGAAGGACTAGATGCTCTGCAAGCTGAGGTGGTGATGACTCTATGTAATCTTGAGATGTATTTCCCTCCATCATTTTTCGATATCATGGTCCATCTCATTGTTCACCTTGTGTGAGAGATAAAGATATGCGGGCGGTGTTCCTCGTAGCATGTACCCGTTCGAGAGGTACATAGGAATTCTCAAGTCTTCGTCTGGAATCGATCTCGTCCGGAGGTAGCATTGTCGAAGGTTATACAGCGAAGAGGCCGTCGAGTTCTGCGTCGATTACATGGCCCGAGTCGAACCAATAGGTGTGCCTCGATCTCGCCATGAAGGAGGCTCCAGTATCGGGACCATCGGAAGAAAGCAATCACGCTGATTCGGTTGATTATGCTCGAGCCCATTTCACGGTTTTGCAACACATGGCTGTAGTGTCGCCTATATCGTCGAGCACAAGCAATGGCTAAGGCAAGAAGAATCCGGCCTGGCGAGAGTCTTGGATCACGAGGCAACATAACCTTGATTCAACAAATGGTTGAAGGGCGACCTATCTTTGGGAGCTCGTCGGATGACTCTGTTGACATGGTTGGCAAAAGGACCAACTTTACGGTTGTCACATGGAAAGGATATGACTTAAATGGGTACACATTTTGCACGAGAGATCGAGGATATGAAGAGCACAAACCGAGCATGGTGTCGCATAGATGCATTCAATAATACATTGGGTTGACGAGGAGCTCCTACTATGGGTTCATAGAGGAGATATGGGAGCTCGACTACGTACTTTTCAAGATTCCCTATTTGGTGCCGTTGGGTCCACCTCCAAAGACGTGAAGGTCGGCAGGAATGGCATCACTCTCTGTGGACCTCGAGCGTGTCGGATACCAAGGCGAACCATTACGTACTTTCGCTAACCAAGTTGTTCAAGTCTTCTATGTAACCGACCCGTCCAACAAGAAGCGCCACGTAGTTCTTGAGGAAAGCGGAGAATTGTCGGAGTTGAGAATGTAGTAGATGAGGAAGAGTACAATCAATTTGATGAGTTGCCACCTATCGGAAATGACATCACGGTCCCGGAAGAACAACATGAGGAAGCAAGCTACACACGCGTCGATCATCATGAAGGGCTAATTTTCATACAAAAGAATAAGCATGTGGTGGCGTAGTTATGAGAAGGGTGCATTGTCATCATGCTTACTAATTTTCATGTGTAATAATATTACATTAATGCTATTGTAAAGATGATCGACCCATCATGCTTTGTACATATGATTGTGATCATCTTTGTAAGTAGCTTGTGAAACATCCGAATTATGTATATATGATTGTGATGATCTTTGTAAGTAGCTTGTGAAGTATCTGGATTGATGGAAAAGATGCAAGTATAAAGCACGTATTTATTCGTTAATATCAATATGATTCCAAATACATGATTCAAAGATGGCCATTCGGACATAATTGATGACAAGAACAGAATCATGTCTACTTTGGCAATATGGAAATAATTGTATGTGATTGCTCTCAGATTTTAGGGTTTGAATTGAGGATTAGAATCTCCACTTCAACCACAGTACAGTCTATATTCTGTTAAAGACAACTTTTCCAGAAGATACAACAAAGTGGCACAGACAAGAGTCGATATTGGCCCGAACCGACAAGTGAATGTCGATGAGCAGTATATATCCTGAGCGGTTCTTTAACATAACGATGCAGTGATGTTATTTGTCCTGACGGTAATGTTACCTAACAAATCAGTGATATCTCAACATCGAGATGGTTCTATTATATAACCATCCGTGATGTCACCAACATCACGAGCGGTTCTATTATATAACCGTCGTGATGTCACCAACATCACTGAGCGGTTCTATTATATAACCGTCGTAATATCTAAACATCACGAGCGGTTCTATTATAGAACCGTGCATATCTAAACATCACAGAACCGTTATATTATAGAACAAATGCATGATGTGCTCTCTCTATATATCTCCTTGTGAATCTCATTCCTGTGCGCCAAACCCTAAACCTTTGAGGCGTTTTGCCTCTCTGGCGGCCTCCCCTCGGCGTCCTCCCCTCCGGCGTCCCGGCCTCGGCGTCCTCCCCTCCGGCGTCCTCCCCCGGCCTCGGCGTCCTCCCCCTCGGCGTCCTCCCCCGGCCTCGGCGTCCTCCCCCGGCCTCGGCGTCCTCCCCCTCGGCGTCCTCCCCCCTCGGCGTCCTCCCCTCGGGCTTCAACCGTGAGTATTTACGGGGACTAGCCATCGAGCTAGAGCCGTTTCTCGTCTGGAAGCCTTTGCTGGCCATTTGCTCTATTTTTGGTGTTGCTCTACTAGTTAGTGAGTTACGGGACACTTTACGTGATTATTCTCGGTCTTGCAAAGGGCGGTCGTCTGCGGCTTAGGGACCTTGCGTGTGGGCTTAATGTTGATGATGATTTAGGGGATGGAATAGACTAATTGTGACAACAAATCTTAGCGATCAATTTCACTTTCATATATATATATTTGATTAGTGTGAGTTAATGATGATGTTTGTTTTTAGTTGTTTAGAGCCCGATGGCGATAACTAGTTAAAATGTGGTTGTGGTTGTACATCTTTGTGGTTGTTTAGAGCCCGATGGCGATAGCTAGTTGGCGATGATATCTGTTTGTTTTTTACGTTGTTTAGAGCCCATTGCTTGATGTGATACATGTTCATATGTGAGTTAGTGAATATGCATATAAGATAACTGTCTTTATATGCTTAGTTAGTGAATATGCATATAAGATAACCAATTGAGTAGCTCTATTGCAAACTGTCTTTATATGCTTAGTTAGTGAATATGCATATAAGATAACCAATTGAGTAGATTTATACTTAACTTTGTCAAGTATTAAATCATTATTGAGATAAAGTTGTCACAATCTAGTCTATTACTTGTCCATTGTGGCGAGGAGGGCCTTTAAGGCAACTTGACATCTGAAAACATTCAAACAATCAATATGAGCTTTATGCCAATTGCTTTATTCGTATCTGTACATGTTCATATGTGAGATCTGAGCTTCGTTCTATTATTACATTAGCTGTCAAATGGTTGAATCCATATGTATTTTTCGCTTGTCTGCTGTGTGGATGTCCTAGTTTTAGGGGAGAGTCTTTGTAGAAATTTTTATCAAGTTAAGCAACCTCCTAGTTCGCTTTTTTGCTAAAAGGCTAATAACAAGCCATTTAGGCTAGTTCTTTTAAAAGGCTAATAACAAGCCATGGTATCCACAAACTCATTCACTCTAATGTGATTTTATTTGTTCTTCACTTTTAGTTACTTTGAAACTATTTTAACTTGAAAGAAGATGTAGTCCTCTAATCCATCTCTTGAAGGACATGATGTGCCCTCAAAAGAAGAATCGACCCATGCTGCAAGAGGACCAAACAAAAGGCCAGCAGACCGATATACCATTACGAGATCGATCCAAATGATGGGGCCCTAGAAAGCCAAAAAGGCGGCGAATGCATTTGAATATGTGTGGGATAGTAGCAGGGAGCGGGTTCGATCACGCTATCTTCTGGAGGTTGGTGACTATTGAGGCTCGCAATGCCTTGCTAACGGAAATTCTTTCATCGTTCAACATTCCAAAACAATCCGCTCCCCTAGTGCGACGGTATGCCTTTGCTAGCGGCAGAAAGGCATGGAAGACCTTCAAGCATCGCTTTTAGTAGACTCGTCAAGAAGGATCTGGTTCCATACTCGAAGTATGGGTTCATTGATGAGGACACGTGGGGGCGTTTTGTTGGGATGAAGACCACGAGGCGAATTAAATGCGTCACGATTAAACAAACAAGGCCTTGCAAGCAAGAACACTCACCCCCACAGACTCGGACTTTGCTGCGCTCTGGCGGGAAGAAAGCGCAATGGGGCGGGGAGGGCGAGGAGGTATCGCGCCATTTCCGCCGATCACAGATCAACGTGCGAGAGGCGGCTAAGAAGCGAGCGAGGTCGGATGCCACGTCCTCATACCGTCTCCTTTGTAAACCCAGCGGACGAGGAAGTGCCATAGCGCTGGTAATATATAAATCGAACTACCAATTTTCGTAATTAGTCCATGACTTCATAAGTGAAATAACTTGTCCGAATCTTGCGGTAGCGTTGAGTACACAATCGGCGATGGCTCTTTTTTCCCAGACGAGAAAGATGCACATGCATCCATAGCCTTGGGAAACAAGGAACACCACAGTCGTACAAGAGGCAAAGGGTTTTTGTTCCATGGAAAAGCTGGATTCAGACGACTTCCACATATACAGAAATAAGAAGAGAACTAGAGCCAGTATGAGTCAAATCTTATAAAGAATTTGGAGGACAAGTTGAGAGGAGAGTTGAGAGAAGAGTTGAGGAGAGGCGAGAGAAGAATTTCATGAAAGGATAAGAATCCTCGAGGAAAGGCTCACCAATCAAGAAAGAAATCTTGTACAAGCCCCGAAGTATGTCATAAGTCAGCCCCATTGCCGTGTAAAGCGGTGTGCATCCGTTCCTCCAAGTGACATAGATGAACATAGCGGGACTTATCTGTATGTGACATTAAGGTGGCCACAGTGCAATCTCAAGTGAGAATTAGCAATGGCACCGTTCCTCGGCGGCTGCTTGGGGCATGGCGTATCCATCCCCAAAGGGACCATGGTGCAGTACCATCATAGCACGGGTTTCACCAAGGTCAATGTGGGCGGGGTGTTTGATAGTTTCAAAATTGTCGATCTCTGAAGCCGTAAGCAGCGAGATCATAAAACTTGGGGATGCCATTGGCACATTCATCCAATGGCCTAGCGGCGACATCTCCTGGTCGCCTTACGTCATGCAACAACCGCGACGATCGATTCGCCTATTGTATCGCCGTCGATCGGTTGGCTACCAAATCGGCGATCGTAGAAGCAGACTCCACTTGATGTACACAATGTTGACCTCTTTCTGCCCATTCCTCTCCGTGAAGGGTTCATACAAAACAAAGAAAGGCAAGGGCAAAAAGAAGAAAAAAGCGGCAAGAACAAGTTGACTATCCATCTGTGAGTTGGCTAAACAATACAAGCTAGGAGAGCCGTTACTAACGAAAGGCAGCGTAACTTCATAGTATACCTTGCCAACAATTGCATAAGTGGTACACCCAAGAATTTGGAAAGCGAGGCGTGAGCGTACAACAAGTATCGGCGTTAAGTTCAAGTATGAACATCTATTCAACGACTCGGGGGCTTCTTCACGGTCGATTTTACGGACTTGTTCCATCTCTACAACCTCGGCGCCATCGGCGCCGCACTCATAAGATCTTTGGACCTTGTAAGTGTGTGCTATCACGGTCTACATTCGTCTAATAGTGATAAATGTCCTCCAATATATATATAATCCGCCTTTGTATATATAGATACATGCAACTTGAAGCGACAAAGAAGAAACTATCGATCGGTTTCCTCGACCCACATATAGTCTCAAAGCAAACAATGGATGATGATATAAACATGGTCGAGAAATACGTGATAGAGGCATTGCTAGCACAAAAGATAAAGAATTCATACTTATACCCCATAACCCGAGGTAAGTGCTACCACATGCTATACTTTAGTGCATCTTGTGCACACAACTCTGTTTTGTTCATTGTCCATTGTGATATACTGTGTAGGTATCCTTTGGGTTCTCATTGTAATTGAACCACCACAAACGGGTTAAGTACCTTGATTCGGACGTGGCGGAAACCACGACTTGATACCTATCGCAAAATTACTCACCGGTAATCACGTTTCCCTCGTACATGGTCGTGTAAGTTGTTCGAGTTTATATTACTATTGGAATGGCTTAGGCTAACCTTTTGCAATCTTGTAGAAGCGTTCAAACACGTGAAAGATTGGACTAAACTACTGACATGATTTGAACTTTCCGGTATCCGCTATACACAACAATTCTATATCAAACCCGTAATAGTGACTCTAGAACTAACCGTAGGTTTTATTTGCGATGCCACCGGCAAGGTCAGGAAATAACCTATGTGGATTTTATGTTTGCTACAACATGCAAACCATAAATCGCTAAAGTAGTGTATCTGAGATAAAAGCTGCGTTGAGTCGGGCCGATTTGAGCAACATTAGAGGAGAGTTTGTTTCTTCACGCTCACAAAGTAATACATAAAAAAGCGCGTTCCATGACCTTATAAGTTCTGAGTTGTAAATTGTCAAATGGTATTCATTAATTCGGAAAATATGTCAAAAACTTGCGGTTATTCTTGTTTATGCGATTCATTGTATTGTCACATGATATTATCCTTAATACATATTTGCTCATCTTGAATGCAACAACTTAACAATGTCTTGCTTGTTGGAACTAGATGTTTTCCTACACCCTCGTGAGAACCTCCATTATTTATGGGTTGTTGTTGAAATTTCCATCTACTTAGGTATTCTGCATCAATATTCTGAGACACGGCCGATTATAGATGTTGTAATTGAATATCTGCACTTCCTATATGCATTGAGGCAGCAGTTTGTCCGATCGGGATAGACTTAAAATATAAACATTTGTACGCTTTTTCTCCTTGTTATGATAAAGTTGATGGAACTCGACTAATAAATCAACCAAGACCGGCGAGCTGACATAATGAAGCGACCGCAACCACGGTCTTCTCCATCGAACCGGTCACACTAGAGTGTGTGATTTGCTTCATGCCATCTGAAGTGGCTGCTTGAAGTCACCGTAGTGCCACGGTCTTGAAATGGCCGAGCGGCATGCTCTTGTCTTGAGGTCACCGTCGTGCCCGCAGTGGGAGATCGAACATGGTACTTTGGTAAAAATTGTAGATGTACTTGATAGATTACTTTAGGTAGGGTAATTAAAGATTGAACAAATGTGATTGCAAGTCGGGTCTTCCTTGCGGAAGGACTTTGGAACACCCAACTTGGATGGAGAAAGAGGCGGGAGGAAGTTGATGGAGCGTTAGTGCAGCGGAAGAAGGCAGCCTTGGTTATAGATAAAGGGTGTCTTCTTGAACTCAGTCGTCCATAAACTACTCGGCTCCTCTTATCCAGTGTTCAAGTCAAATTGTTCAATTCAATTTGAAGGATTAATGGAAAAGTGGGAAAAAGGTCATCACTGAGCGGTTCTTATTTGAAGCCGTGCGTGATGAGTTCATATCCTGAGCGGTTATGATTTGAAACAAATGCGTGATGAGTTAATATCACGAGCGGTTGTGATTTGAAACCGCGTGATATTAACTTATCACGAGCGGTTTCAAATAATAACCGTCTGTGATAGTTTAATTCCTGAGCGGTTGTGATTTGAAACCGTCGTGATACTTAGTTATCATAGGCGGTTTCAAATCATAACCAAATGCGTGATAGTTTAATTTCTGAGCGGTTGTATTAATAAACCGTCTGTGATATATATTTCTCGGGCGGGTAGAGAACCGTCTCGATGAGCTCCTTCATCACAGACTTATTATTCTTGACGGTTCACAAAACCGTCTTTGATAACGTTCGCGAAATGCTGTGATGATGTTTTCGTAGTAGTGGTCTACATTTCTCTTGCATTGATAAATATCATATATATATATATATATATATATATGTAATCCTTGATTTTGTATATGTAGATATATGATATTGCAAGCAATAGAAAGGGAACAACCGGTGGGTTTTGCCGACCCACACATGGTGTCCAAGCAAACCATGGACAAAGATAAACAAGTTGTTCATGAGTACGTGGAAAAACTAATGCTGGCTTATTCGGACAAAAAATTCATACTTTTACCCCACAACCCGGGGTAAGTGCTTCATCTAGATGCTATACTTGTTTATTTGTCTATATTTCGCACCTCAAAGTTAGGTTCAGTGACCATGATGACCTACCTGTGTAGGTATCATTGGGTTCTACTCGTAATTATACCAAGACAGAACCATGTAATTTACCTTGATTCCAAAAAGGGCGGTAGCCACAACTTGAAGCCTATCATAGATTTACTCGACATGTCGTTCGGTGTCTACAAATATTGTGGAGGGCCACACAAGAAAAACCCAGCCACTCTAAAGCATACTTTTAACTTTCCGGTAACTGTTAGTACGCATTAATCCTTCACACTCCATAATAATACCTTCGAAACTAATTAACCTATTATGTTTTGGCAGTGCCACCAGCAGCCAAAGGCCACTGACTAATGTGGATTCTACGTTTGCCACAACATGGTACTCCTCGTTGGTTCACAGAAGACCAATGACATACATGTTTCTCGATCTTGCAATAATTGTCTCCACTTATGAATTTATATACACGCAAGACTTTACTCTTCTCATCGACAGGTTTGGCAATGCGCTGAATCTACGTTGGAACAGGCTGACCTCCTAAGTATTCGAGGAAACCTCTGTACCTTCTTCATGCATGAGATGTTAGATCCAAAGGGCAATGCCACTCAGGGCTGAACCAATGAGTTGTGAATTTGTTAACCATGCATTCACATTAATTTGTGAGCCTTGTGCTGTGAATTTGTCATTTGTACTTCTGAATCCCATTGGTTAGTATATATGTCAGTTGATTTCTGAAATGGATGCGCTGTACTTATGTTGTAATGTGCGATCTGAGTTGATTTATGAAATAGATGCGCTGTAGGTTATGTAACATTTGATTGGAGATCAATATTTTTTAAATGTATATCATTATAATATGCTCGTGATGCTGTGTATTGTCTTTTGTTTCAGAGGGCATGGCTAGCATTTCCTGAGGCTAGCCAATAAATAGAAATTTAGTAAAAAAAATACAAAATCAACATCACAGACGGTTCCAAAGTGGAACTATTTATGACGAGGTAATCATTAGAGACGGTTCTAGGTTCACATACGGTTCTTTTTTAGAACCGTCTGTGATGTAGATCATCTTAGACGGTTCTACTTTATAATCGTCTATGATGAGTTTTTTCACAGACGGTTGGAAAACCGTCTGTAATGACTCTTTCACATCACTAACACCTTGATACAAATGGTTCGAAAAACCGTCTGTGATGACGGTTCCAAACCGTATGTGATAAGAGATTGTCCAGTAGTGTGCATATATACATGCATGCATACATCAAGAAGAGATGCTAGCAGCTAGCTCTATATATGTTAGCTAGCTAAGCCTTCTTTGTCCCTTGATCCTGTCCCTCGACGATTAGGGGTGGGCATTCAGTTTTTTCGGTTTAATTGGTTTGGTTTTTTCGGTTTTAAAATAATTCGGTTTTTGGAAACTGACAACCGAATTTCTTGAACCAAAATAAAAAAAACCAAACCGAATTAACTGAAATATTTCGGTTCGGTTAATTCGGTTTTTTGGTTAACCGAAATACGAATAAACACAAGGTAAATTAGGTTTAGTCCCTCTCATATCGTAACATAGAATATAGATAAACCCACATAATGTTCATAAATCATTACAATATAAGCATAATAGAACATATTAATATACCAAACATATGCATAAATGTATTAGAACATAAGAATTATTTAGTGGCTCTAGGAAGAACATTATAAAAATAGTATTGTACATAGGCTATTCGGTTATTCGGTTATTTCGGTTTTTGGAAGTGAAAAACCGAACCAAACACCGAAAACCAAATTATACCAAAACAAAAACCGAACCGAAAACCGAAATAATCGGTTAATTCGATTCAGTTCGGTTCGGTAATTCAGTTTCGGTTTAAAAATACCCACCCCTATCGAGGATGCAGCATTGGAAATGTCTCCTCTTTCTCCTGTATTTCCTTTCCTTCTGCCTGCTATATCCTTTTTAGCTTCGCTCGATGATCGATGGCACCGTTGTGTGCATCTCATTCCCTGATATGTATGGTAGAGTTTTTACCTTTCATATAAGATAACGAGGTACTATCAAATTAGTCTTAAACTCTTGAATCTTTTAGCACCTTCACCATTTAATTTTTGAGCAGTGGTTCAATGTTTTTCCTCCCAATATAAGTTGTATAAATTTTAAAGTAAGCGAAGAGCGAGGTAAGTAATCATTATCTACCTTTCATTCATACTTTAATATTTGTGTAACTGTAAAAAAAACATAGAAGCACCTCTCTTATTTTTTTATCTCTTAATACTATCTCAATGTATTTGTTGATACCTTTCAAGATTGATAAAAAGTCTCAATGTATGGATGTTGTAGGGAGCACTGACTGCGAATACAAAGGCATGGAAGGGGGAAAAAAGAGAAAAGATACAGCAAAACCCTGACTTTTGTTTTTTTTTTCTTTTTTGTTGACACACGCAGAGAGAAGCAAAACCAACCAAAATGGCCGGCGTGGGTCTGCGTACGGCATCTCCAGCGGCGGCTGAAGAGAGAAACAGGCACCAATTGAATTAATCTGGTGATACTTGTAACACAACACTACAGGCCACCATTTGAAAGACATAGAATGAAAATTCCGGACATTAAAAACAATCTCAAAAAATAAAAAAATCAGAAAAGTTCAAAATATATAATAGGTCATCTGTTTTGCTAGTATATTGCGCAGAAGTGACTTGAGAATTGAAATCACCACTTACATGGGTAACTCAGTAGTCTACCTATTAAGATACATTGGCAGATACAAAATTTAAGACATGCTTGTCTAAAAATTCATTGCTACAGATTTTGAGTCATGGCCAAGTTCTGCAACTTGTGTAGTTGTCATCATCACACATAAGCTGGACACTTGTAATTATTATATTACAGAATGGTTTTAGAAGAAAATAGAAATGGATGACAATAGTCAACTAGATATTGCATTTCCCCCAATCTTACATATTTCCATCTAACAATGGATCCGCAGCCAACATAGAAGAATCCAAAGAAAAGCAAAAAGGAGCAACACAGTCTAATGGATCTAATGATCTTGTTATCAATAGAAATGATCTTGTTGTCAATAGAAATGATCTGTGTACTAGAAAGGACTATAGATAGATGAACAGACTACTAGCTAGGAGATATGTGTACTAGGAAAGCATCCAAAAATCAGTAAGGTATATTCTGAAATATGCATGAGCAACTAGTGACTCATAAGGCAACAATTATTAATCATTAGGCTTAATTTAGGCATCACTATTCCAATGTCTAACTGCAAGTGCATCCATTAGAAAGAATCTACTATAGATAGATGAACATACTACTAACTAGGAGATCTGTGTATTAGGAAGACGTCCAAAAATCAGTAAGGCATATTCTGAAATATGCACGAGCAACTGGTGAAAGGCGCAATAGCTCATCACGATGAAAAGGCTGGGCATCCTTTAGGCTTGTCTCAGTTTTAATGTTTGAATGAAGGACTGTACAAGCAGGAAAAAAAAGCTAACATGTACAAAAAACTTTGATGCTTGAATTAAGACAAATTAAAGAAGAGGTAGCTACTTAGACCTTAGCCTCCCCATATGGAGTAATTTTTTGGCTATCAATATACCATCAGTGTGAAAGGCTGCTTGATCTATCTACCTATTCATCTATCACGGCTTTGAGCTTTTCTTTCTCCATTTCATACAAACACTAGTTAGGATAAACAAGCCGTAAATTAGCCCAAGGTGCTGCCTTTAACTACAACATCCTTTCTCTTTATTTCTAACAAACAACAGAGTGTTCCAGACGAGAACAAAATTTGTGGATCATTCAAGAATGTTTCTGATCTAGAGCATCAAGATCTTAGTGCATGGCCACTAGGAAATTTTGCATAGAAGCAATAATAAAACCAACGAGACACGTAATGGAAGGAACAAATTTCAGTTAGAACTTAATCAAATCTTTGGATCAAAATTACACATGTGCACCAATTTGCACAACAAAAGTGATATGGCAAGATCTGTGGTAATACCCAAGAAATTTGGTAACCATTTGGCTTGCCTTTAGAAATTTGGCAAAAACACGAGAAGAAGGTGAAGGATCGGAATGGCGATCAGAGGAGGAGTGAATGATCCCAAAATAAATTTTCCCACCTCTTGGATAAATACCAACCAGACAAAGCACTGCTTGTAAAGAACAGAGACTACAGAAAACAAAAGGCAGTAAGAACTGTGTTCAGAAAACAGTACGACTCCAAAAGCAAAATCAATGGGATTTTGAATCTAACAATCCAGTGATCATGCAGCTTGGTAGATGTGATCCTTAGGATGTCAGGAACCTATTCCAACCATCGATTCGAAGAATCGACGTCAAAGTTCCGCCCTTTTTCCCTGAGAAGGAAAATCCACCAAGAACAAGCAAAAAGCAAATCTGTGATCTAGGCTTGCTCGTGAGATTCTAATGATCAAGATAGATTTGAATGCCTTCTCACAAGTCACAGCAAGCAAGGAATCACAAGAATAAATACCAAAACTTGATCAAATAGTAGTTCATCAAGAAGGGACAAAAGATCGGTTTCTTGCAGAACTTGAACCAAGATTGCCTAGAGGATTGGGATATGATCTGAGTGAAGATTCATCCAATCAATCTCTCATCCTTGGCACCAAGAACCAGAAGCAAGTAGAAGGAGAGGAGGCAAATCCAACTTGCATAAAGTAAAAGCGAGAATGTAAATACTGAATTTAAATTGCTTGAAGTAAAGACATAATGTAAGTGCAATAAGTAAACACAGAATTGAGAGGAATTTAAACTTTTATTTCTGGAAGGGAGGTTTACAAAGCCACACTTTTATTTCTGGAAGGGAGGTTTACAAAGCCACACAACACAGTGGGCAAAGCTCAAAGGAGCACAAGAACCTCTAAAACCTTCAGGAGGGGAAGGCTGCCCCCACCCCTCTATTTATAGTGACTTGGGATCAATTCCCACCCTTGGATGTCTTGCTTCAATCCTAAGCTAACTTTCAAGAGCCAGGATTTGATCCCACACTGTCACTCTCAACTACTCTCAACAATTCTCAGGTACTCTCTGGTAAACCTGAAAACCCACTACCATACAGGCTTTTTCAAAGCAAGTTACACTTTATCCACTACTTTATCTTCCAGAACTGCATGCCATCAGCTCTCTTTGATCCAAGTAGTGATAAGCTAACTTCTCCACTGATCTCTTGTCTCTTGGGACTGCACCGTCTTCATCTCCAGCCATCTTCCAGCGAACATATGGCCAACTTGAACCTCCAGCCATCCCATGCCTAGTTCCGGCCTTCCTTCGCCTCATCATGACCACCAAATGAAGTTCTGCATCCACAAAGACAAGAAAACCCTTCTTGGTTCCACCATGAACCCAGCGCATCAATTCGATCACGAATTGGGGTTAGCACAAACCAAAACGGACCAAAGCACTTCAACCAAGAGCAAATATCCTGTTTTCAATACAGCAGAAATCTTCTCAATTTCTTATGATTTTTTATGTTGCTCCAATGGAACACTTGTCAACATGAAAAAGTTGTTTTTCGAAATTCTCTACAACTTTCATGTAGAACACATAATTTTTCAACCACGGGAAGACCTTCAAAAAGACGTGATTTTCTATGATTTTTTATGTTGCTCAAATGAAAAACTTGTCAACATTAAAAAGATTCTTCGTAAAATTATCTACAACTTTCATGTATAACACATAATTTTTAGACCACGGGAAGACCTTCAAAAAGACGTATTACTGCACGCTGTCAAAATTGGTCCGCCGCAAACGTGAAAATCTCTGTTAATCTTCCCGATTTTCTATGATTTTTTCTGTTACTCAAATGAAAAACTTGTCAACATGAAAAAGATGCGTCATGAAATTATCTACAACTTTCATGTAGACCAAATAATTTTTTGAGCACGGGAAGACCTTCAAAAACGCTAATTACTACCGGCTGTCAAAACCGGTCCGCCGTAAACGTGAAATTCACTACGGACCGAACAAATCAGTCCGGCGCAAATGGGAAACTCTCTGTTTCTCATTTCCCTTGGTCCGGCGCAAAACGCAACTCATGCAAAAGCTTCTAACTTGAAATCTAATTAGAATCCAAACTTAAATCTAAGCTATCCTAGATCACATAAAGTCAAATACTCATCACAAACATGGATGGACCTCGATATGATCCTTCAGAAGGATTCTAGGGTTGGTTTTCTTATCCTCACCTGCACAGTCGCTGCTCACTTCAGGTTCGTGTTGGGTGTCGAATGATGACGGTGCACTGACTACGCACGGTGTACATGGCTGGTGGTTCCTTCCTCTTCCATCGTCTAGCAATCTCTCCTCACCGACGTTCCTCACAAATAGCAACCGCCTCCTCCTCTTCTTCCTCAAAAGGAGTATGAGGAGCAGGGAGGAAGAAGAGGTGAAGAGCACTACCAATTGAGAGCAGCCACGCCGGAGGAGGATGCATCGCCAAATCACCGGAGTGGTAGGAGGAGGCCTCATCCCACAAGAGTGGTGGCGACAGCGCCGAGAGGACGAGGTCACGCGATGTGTCGAGATAGGGGAAATTTGTCTGGGTGACACTCAATTCGACGGCAATTCAGAGATTGACACCCAAATTCGTGCGGTTCAAGAAATTGACACGAATCGACGAAATCTTTGCCTCACGACACCCTCGGCATTTTCCCAGCATTTCAAGATTTTCGAAACTATTTTTGCACTGTTTAGGAGGTGCTTTTACCGTTTTGCCCCTGTATTTTGCCCTTGCCACAGTGCGCGCCGCTGGAGTGTAACGGCCGTGAAGACAGCCGTTTTGCGTGAAATTGGTGCGGCGCTAGGGTTGGGGCCCGTGAAGAGTGAGGCGAAGAGTGAGGGGGATCCTCGTCGTGCGACATTGGTGGCGCTAGGGTTGGGGCGCCGCGGCCGGTCCTCCCGCCGGTGCTCCGTCCGGCGCCGCTGCAGATCCACCGCCGGTCGAAGGCACCGCGAGGTTCGGCGACTTCAGCGCTTGAGATGGTGGTTGACCTCTCACCCTCCCCTCGCTTGTAAGTGTGAACAACATTGGAAGAATAACTCGATTCTTGTTTTTCTGTTTAATCGTTTTCATGATCCATGCCATGTGGTACCAATTTATTAGAGAGTTTGATAATGCAAAGATTGAAGTTGCGCATGTTAGTTACGAAGAAGCGACAAGGCGATGTATTGACCGAGACTTTTAAGTAAGCCAGGTTTTTCGGTTTAGCGGATAAACTACATTATAGCGTATAAGATAAACTCTGTTAGTATTTGATCCGTGTTAGTTTTGATTTACGTAGTTGAAATGAGTAACAAGAAAACCACAAAACGCTATGGTAGATTTGTTTTGGTATGTTTGAACTGCTCTCTGCCATTTTGGTAGGGCTCGGGTTCGACCTCGACGACGATGCTAACACCATTCGGGCTAATAGTAGTTGCTTTAGTAACTCACATGGCAAAGATGTTACAAAGCGAGTTCTTTGGTAGTCGAGTTGAAGAGGATAGAGGGTTTGATTGGGATAAGTTGCAACTCGAAGAAAGTCTGGATGATGTGTTTGGGCATGGGGGACCATTGATTAGTGAGGACCAAGTATTCGAAATGTTGGGTCTGAGGGATGAGGCAAATGACAGAGGTCGATGTGCAGGCGAATGGAGAAGGAGTTTATTTCCATAGATTCTTTTGTTGTTTCAAGCCTTGTATAGATGGTTTCATCAGCGGTGTCGACCATACTTGAGCATAGACAGACCTGACTCTAAATGGTAGGTGGAATGGCCACCTAGCTTCGCTGAGAATAGATGGACACAACTGGATGTTTCTGTGGAATTTGGGTTTTTCGATCTGAATCAAGCGATAAGCTGGACTTGGTTTCTTGAGCTGACTAAAGAAATGCATCTACATTCCACACTTGGCAATAAGCTCCGATGCATGTAAGGGTTTAGAGATAGCGATGAAGAATGTGTACCCATCGTAGAACACGAGGGAGTGCTTGGGCACCTCATGGATAACTTTGTTAAGAGATTCGAGGTCTAGTGTTTGGAAATATGTACCTATGACTAGAGCATATCTTGAAGAGAGGTTTCACACTATATGGACAAGATTTATGAGGCATCTCCCGAAGTTAAGACATGGTTGCAAAATATCACTCACTCGTTGGATGAGAAGCAAGCATGGTGAACAAATCAAGTGTGACTATATCACAAATAATCTTGCAGAGTCATGGAATAATTGGGTGAAGGATATAAAAGACCTCCCCATTGCCAATCTAGCAGACACTATCAGGGCGAATACAATGCAATTGTTTGCAAGGAGGAGGAAAATTGGTGAGAGATTGGAAGGTGACGTACTTCCTGCTGTGATTCGGCAACTAAATGCACAGACCAGGTCATTGACACGCTTCAGAGTCACAGATGGGGGTATGGATCAGCGAAGTGAGTGAGATAGGAGATGACTTGGAGGTCTTTGAGGCATGTGGTCAATCTGGATACTAAGGAGTGCGATTGCGAGAGAATGGCAAGTGTCGGAAAACCATGCCCTCATCGTTGGCCTATATAACTTCGAAGAAACCACAACATTAGCCAATATGTTCACGAATACTTCTTTGTGAGATGCTTCAAGCTAGCATATGCAGGTGTCATTCAGCTCATGACTGACAAATCCCAGTGCCCCAAGGTACCTCTAGGATTCAAGATATTGCCACCACTCACAAAAAGAACTGTTGGGAGGCAAAGGAAGAATAGGATCAAGGGATGCCTAGAGAAGGGGAAAGGAAGGTGGAAGGTAAAATGTAAGAGGTGTGGAGAGTTGGGCCATAGACAGACCTCGGCCAAGTGTGTGCTAAATGGTACAAAGAAAAGGAAGAGGACGGCCAAGAAAGGGAGGCCACAAGTCTCATGCACTACAAGCCCTGCAAGCCCTATGACACGAAGGTTAGTCTATTTGCTAGGTTTAATATTTTACATTTTGCTAGTCTCATGCACTACAATTGATCAACATTGCACTTCTGTTTAATATTTTACATTTTGCTAGTCTCATGCACTACAATTGATCAACATTGCATACATTTAATATTTTACATTTCGATAGGAGGCGGCAATGATGATGGCATCTGGAGAAAACACGAGCTCATTATTATTGTCTCGCCATCTCGGTGAAGCAGCTGTGCGCGAAGAGAACTCCAAAGAAGAAGAACGTGTGATATGATTCTCTGTGTTTTGCCTTAGTCCTTAGTCTTGACATGGTAGAAGTATTTTGGATATGAGTAGATTGATGTCATCGACAATATTTTGGATGTGCCTCGATCCTGTAATGGGCTACTTGTGTTTCATGTGATATGTGCCTCGATCTGTAATGGAACCGCTGTATTTCATGTGTGATATGTGCCTCGATCTGTAAAGGGCTGCTGTGTTTCAATTTGATGTCTACTCATTTGGTATTGTTTCAGTATGCTGCTTTTAGCTCTTTCTTTGTGACAAGAAAGTTACTTGCTGGCTCTTGATAAGCATCCTTTGGTATTGTTTCATATTCACTTGTCTATGCTACATAAATAATGGTTATCACTTCTGTTCTAGTTGATTGAAATATACTAGGTAGAATGGCGCGATCTGCGCAAATACGGTGGCATCGACCCAAATTTTTCTACGAAAAATGAAATTTAGCTTTTCTCGGTGGTGTTTTTTTTTAAATTGGCTGGCTAGAAGCTATTAGTGAATTTGCGTAACGTAATTCCAATCTTTTGTGTCGAAAGAACCGGCGCCCGTGCTGAATCTGTCGATGCGTGTTTTATTTAGAAAATTGCGGTTGAATCCGCGTCTTTTTTGTTTTTTGTGTTTGCTAAAAAAAATGAGTCGTCAGGATCCGCCGGCGAATCTACGGGTCGATATAAATATTTGGACGAATCAACTTTTTTTTAAAAAAAATCTACGGTTATGACCCGTTGGCAAATACACAAGTTGTTATAAACCTTCGACAAATCCGTGTTTTTTTTGTCGATGCGTGTTTTATTTAGAAAGTTGCGGTTGAATCTGCGTTTTTTTTGTTTTTTTAAAAGAAAAGTGCAGGCTTGTTTTTTATGTATTTCCTTTTTTAAAAAGGCTGCTCGGACCCACGGGCGAATCCATGAACCGCTATAAACCTTCGCCGAATCTGTTTTTTTTTGCGTTTTTTGGTTTTTTGTGTTTGCTAAAAAAAATGGGTTGTTAGGACCCGCCGACGAATTTATGGGTCGCTATAAATCTTCGGACTAATCTACATTTTTTTAAAAAAACCGCGGTTATGATCCGTTGGCAAATCCATAAGTTGCTATAAACCTTCGACAAATCTGTGTTTTTTTTTGTGATGAAAATATTTTTTCCCGGGTTTTTTGGGTGGCTAAAACAGTTTTTCCGGGTTTTTTCGGTGACGAAAACATTTTTTCCGAGAAAAACGGAGAAAGGACCTGAATGTAAGAAGCAGGGACCTGTTTGTTATTTTTTTAGACCTATTCGCTATCCTGAAAAAATAGAAAAGGGCTTGTTCGCGATTTGAATTTAACGGGAGACTTTTTCGTAAAATACCGCGCCAGGGACCCAAACGCGAAGAAAAAAAATTATCTTTGTCTCACAAAAAATTACGAAGGACCTATCCGTAATTTCGAAGAAATGGGAGGGTTTTTTTCGCAAATGTGCAAGAACTTGGCAAAAAAGGACGGTGCCTGTACGGGGCTCGCTCGGAGGGCTCCAAAACTTCCCTGCGTAATAGAGGTACTAGGTTGAATTACGCGCGATGCCGCGCTGCGAGGAAAAAATCTGGCACGAGTTTTTTCAAATCTAATTTGCGGAACCACGGGTCTCTTTTTTTTAAATAACCGGCGGAAGGATCTATTTACGATTTCAATTCGAAAGGACCAAAACACGATTTCTAATTCAGCTATAAACCCTCGACGAATCTATGTTTTTTTTCTAAAAAAACCGTTTTTTTAGAAAATTGTGTGCAAAAAAATCGACGAAAGGATCTAAAAAAACCGTTTTTTAGAAAACTGTGCGCAAAAAAATCGACAAAAGGACCTAAACGTGATTTATAATTCAGCTATAAACCGCGTGTAGGGACCTAAACGTAATTTCAATATTTCTCGGGTCTATCTTACTTAAAAAACAGCCGAAAGGACCTAAACACGATTTTTAATTTTTCCGAAAGGACCTTAATGTGATTACCAAATTTTCCAGGGGCCTCTCCCAGGTGGCGACACGTGGATGGGTTGAAGAGGCTCCAATCCCACGCGCTTTAATAGATAAGTTATGGGTGAATTTCAGCTTCGGTTTGTACATGCTGATCAGCATTTGTACATGTTGCGATAACAAGATGCTCTCTCATTGAGGCAACATAAACGTCTGGCAAACTGGCAAAGCAGTGGATACAGAAGTAACAAATAAGCAGCCAGTTGCGTCGTTCAAATACACGGGGATCACCTCGGTACAAGCCTCATGTTTTCCTTGCTCTCCAGTTGCTTCTCCAACACAGAAATTGGTATTGTTGACATACAGAATCACATGAAACTATCAGTTTCAAATGAAACAAGTGCAAGAATGAAACGTATGCCAGACTGGTTGTTTGTATACTTAAGTGAAGAATGAAGAATCACAAACTGATGGAAAAAGTTGACATGTACCAGCGAATATATGCACTTGCTGATTAGTAAGTAGTTGACAACCATATCACTAATACTGGTTCCATGCATCATATCATTAAGTAGTTCACAACCAGATTGGTATTCATTCAAACACGACACTGACAAAGTGGACATTCATTCAAACTGGATAAATACATACACATCTCCTACTTCACAAGCATGACAACTACTACTAGAACTACAAGGCATACATTCAGACTGACAAGCAACAACAATTGCGCTAACTTATATTTCAATTCCGCAACAATGTCAGCCTTCACACCATGGAGCACCTCCTTCACAGATGACAGATGTGCGCTTGAACCTCCTTCACGCCATTCACCTACCAATTCTTCGTCTTGCTCTTGCCACATGAAAAAATTACCTTTGCCGACTCGGTGATTTTGCGGGCACTTGAAGAACCGCTTTCGAAGTTGGGCGATGTCTTATAATGAGCTCAATTACTGCTCCGAGTTGCGGTGGGCGGCGACTAATGACCCATTGCATGACTGCGACATCGGCAGCGACGGAACTAGGCGTTGAGCTTGCATGTGACATTCTCACCGAGGGCTGCTGGCGAAGAACAATCGAACTTCGCGTCAAATTATTACCAATCTTACCAATTGCATGGACAAACAAAATTGTTTTCCTAACGACTAACTTAAAGCGCCAATCTTACCAATTCGAAAAAAAACAACTTAGGCGGACATTGGAATAATAAAGTGAAATTGCATGGACAAACAAAGTTGTTTTCCTAATAGATAATCTTACCAATTCCATCTATGCTTCATCTTATAGCGAACATTGTTAAACAAAAGAAGTATCTTTTTGGTTGCTAAACACATTTCCTTTTTAAAACAAAATGTGTTCGTAAGTTTCATTTTGAGTAAGCTTTAATGTCGATCATCTTGACTAAATAAATGAAAGCGCTAAGCACATTTTCAAGAAGCTTTAATGTCGATCATGATCATTTTGATAAGTTTCATTTTGATAAACTTTGTAAGCACATCTCATCTCTGAAATATAAAGTTTCATTTTCACAATCGTCCTGGCTTGTTTACATCCAAGCACCAAAGACATTAAAGACCTACGAGATGAGTTCAAATCGCGAACCAAAACACCCTAACATCATTGCCAAATATCAGAAGCTAAAGCCAAAAACTCCATACAACTTAACAGCAACCAGACTACTAGTATCTTGAGATCAATTAAACTCAGTGAAAATATTACCGATCTTACCAAACCCATGGCGGATCGGGAGGAGGCCTAACCCAGGCGCCAAGGAGGAGCCCGTCTTGGGCGGTGCTCTTGTGGGAGGTGGTGCCGAGCGAGGAGAGCGGACGCGGGAGGAGGTGCGAGCCGAGGCGGTGCCGAGCAACTGAGGGCGGACCGGCGGCGGCGGCGGCCCCCCAACCCTAGCTGCCGAGCGAGGAGAGAGTGTCGGGGCGTTCCCGGCCTGTGAATGAGCGAGGAGACGGGCTTCAAACGGCCGTTAACAAGGGGATAGAACGGGAGAGAACAGGGCTAATACGGGCGTAGACACAGGGAAAATAGTTTCGAAAATCTTGAAATGCTGGGAAAATACCGAGGGTGTCGGTGAGGCAAAGATTTCGTCGATTTGTGTCAATTTCTTGAACCGCACGAATTTGGGTGTCAATCTCTGAATTGCCGTCGAATTGAGTGTCACCCAGACAAATTTCCCGTTGAGATAGGGAGAAAATTTCTATGTGGGTAGGTGATTATTATTTTCCCCGGGAATGGAGTAGATTGGACCGGGAAAACCTCATGGATGTGGAGTCCCAAATAGACTAGCAACATAACTCGGGGAGAATTCTCACATGAGTTTCCAACCTTGGGATTTGACCGGGATCCCGGCCGAGATCAAAGTTCTCAAATAAGTTCCCAACAGTTTATTCTGATCAATAAAAGTTCAGTAGTACAAATGATACATGTTCGGTCCACACCGCACTCAATCACATCACATATATGCAGTAGGACACACCGCTCAATGCGATTACAAATGCAGTAGCATTTTTTACCACTGTAACATCCCGAATAATTTAAAAATAAAAAATAAAAAGTTAAAATTTAAAAATAGAATTACATAAAATTTTAATTAAAATCAAGATTGTAATTTAAAATATCATCTTTTTCTTCGGTCTTAAGGAAAGAATAACTGCAATATTAAAACACTTTCTTTCAAAATGAATAAACTATAAAAATAAATTTGAAGAATGATATTATTTTGAATTTTCATCTATTCTGAATTTTTCTTGAATTTTGGTTTTAAGAAAATCTTTTATATTGTTTTCTTCTCCTAAATACAAAACCCAAAATCGCAAAAGAAACAAAATCTGAAAAAAATCATGTAAACCCCAAATCGTCTCCAGGGCAACCCTAGAAACTTTCAAAGGCATGTGAACATATTTAATACTGAAAAGAAAACAAAAACAGTATATGGAGACTAACAACAGTATGCATGTCAGAATTTAATAACAATATATGAATGAGATAATCAATTGAAATTTTTATTTCATCATTTTCAGTGCCTTGGGAACAGGTCTAAAAATTATTAGAAAAACATAACCTCATTGGATATATTTAGAAAATAAAAAACTGAAACTTTAATAAATCAACAATAACAATATCAGAATTTTATCAAATCAAATATGATTGATTATCTTATGAAAATTTTATGGAAAACTTAAAATATCCATGGGATCACTCAGGAAAATTGTAAAATAAAATAGACACCATTTTTATCCTTAGAAAAATTAAATTCAGAGAACTATTAAATGGTAAAGCCATCTTGTCAGAATTTTATAAATTGTCATAGACAAGATAGTGACTTGAAATTTTTTCTAGAGGATAATACCTATCTCTAGATAACTAAAAAAAATTCAAAAAGTTTAGGCAAAGAATGACAGCTGATTTAATGTGAAAACCTAGCTCTGTCCAGAGAAATTAAGAAACTCCAGTGCATTCCTTGCCTTCACTGCCATGTGGGGTCCCCACAGACCCTAGGCCACCTGCCAGCACCTAGCCCTCTCTACCCTACTCTCTTCTTTAGCACAGCCCTTTCAACCTCGCCTTCTCTCCTCAGCTCGATGCTGCCCTCTCCTATCCAACCATTGCCACGGCAGTCGAGCGACAGCAATTTCGCTATCACGGCAGGATCATGTCAAGTCGCGTTAGCTCGGCACTGACTTTGGGCACACCGTGAACCCCAGCACCGCCTCTCTGTGCATCGCCAATACACCATCTATCCTTAGTCAACCAATTCAACTCATTGCCTCTCCCTTGCCCGATTGCTACCACGGCAAATGCAAGTCTCAACCCAAGCTCACCAATGCCATGTGAACTCAAATCACATTTTCAGAACCGCACTGCCCTCACCATACCCTACCTCGGTAATCTCACTCCATACCCTACCCTGATTTCACCTCACCATGCTCTGCGCCACCCTGTGCCTAGAATTCCAACGCCACCATCCACGGCTCCACCCGCCTCTGGCCATCTGCGATCACATCTTGTTACACCAACCTTGCTCACCTATAAATGCCGAACCCTTCCCTAAGCTCCTTGCATCCTCCAACCGCATTCTTCACCTTATTTCAAAGCCTAAGCCCCTCCAATTGCACCATTGCCAGAGCTATGGCAAAAAGGGAAGAAAACCAAATTGAGCCAGAGAATAATAGTCCAATTCAATACACTGAACCATCATTGTAGGAACCTGATCTTGATCCCGACCCTACTGCAGCTAATTTTGCTTGAAACCCTGATGCTACTATTCATCTCCTTCTCCAAGACCGGGGCCCAATGGTAGCCCACTCCGGCAGCTTCCTACCATAACAAACTAGTAAAATGGAACACCTAGACCCCCTTGATGCTAATCCCCATGAAAAACCGAGCTCAAAACCTTCCTTCACCCCTCCCGGCCGATAGCCACAGCCTCTACCTCTCGACCCAGATGTAGGCACTATTTCAATCATCACCAAGCGATGCCCTAGCTTCACCATACGTCCCTCATGCTCATCCACCCACCAGCAGCTCAGTTGGTGGCCTCATCTCGCTGTCGACAACTGCCCCTAAGGCTTCCTCTGCTTCGGGTCTCTGCATCGCGGGCCCTAGCTTTTAGTCCACGCGAGTAAAACCAGTTCAAATGGTAAAATGCACCCCCTCTATGTAGAAAGCGTACTCTGCCATTTTCAGTGAATTTTCCAAACTGGCCCATATATAAACTTTAATAACTTTTGCATTCTAGGTCCAAATCAAGTGAAACAAATTTCTAAATTCATACAAATTCATATAGTTCCAGAATATGCAAAAAAATATTCAATTTTTCACCATAGTTTGAATTATTTAAATTAAAGTTTGTATAAAACCCTAATATGACTACTATAGGAAATGTGTAAAGTATAGATCCTAAAATTATGAAACAGATTTTAATATTCTCATGAGAACATAAGCAACTCATTTCTCTAAAAATATTTAGATTTGAACCTAATTTGAATTGAATTTGTAAATAAGTTGTTTTCCAATACATAGAAAACCAGACAGTAATAATTAATGTTAATAAATTCAAGAATAAAGTGCAACCAGTTATAAGACCTATTAGGATCTTAATAAACTTGCTTGGAAAAAAATACTTTGTTTTGACCATAGATAAGAAACGTTAAGCATATCCTTTTTAGCTTTGCTCGATGATCGATGGTACCGTTGTGTGCATCTCATTCCCTGATATTTATGGTAGAGTTTTTAACGTCTATAGAAGGTTCTATGAGCTACTATCAAATTACTCTTAAACTCTTGAACCTTTTAGCACCTTCACTATTTAATTTTTTTTATCTCCTAACACTAACTCAATGTATATGTTGATACCTTCCAAGATTGATAAAAAGTCTCAATGTACGGATGCTGTACGAAGCACTGATAGTAGAATACAAAGGCATAGAAGTAGGGATGGCAATCAGGTGGGTACTTCTAAGTACCATCGTCTCAGACCCGAACCGGAACCCAAACCCGAACAAAATGCCGCCCACTTGAACCCACTAAGTTTCACAGGCACAAATCTGTGCCCATGTTCGAACCTAATAGGTACCCGATACTCAATAGGTACCCATGGGTAGACAAACAACAAACCGAGAGCTAACATTGTAGTCATAACTAAGGCCCCGTAACTGAAGTCATCAACATTACAACAAACAATTATGCCTCATAACTGAAGTCATCTAACTTTGCAAAAACAACTAATGAAGTCATAATGAAGTCTACTCTAAAGCAAAAACAGCTAATGAAGTCATCTAATGAGGGCATGTACAATGGTGTAGACAACTACTGTCTGTAAGTGCTTTGAAGATCGCACACAAACAACAGAAGAGACAACTCGTACAGTGGCTTGTCTATTAGATTGTCTATGTACTATTTAATTCATACAATGCCTTTATTGCTCTATAGTGATGAAATATACACATGATCTTTGTAGCCATTTTGTTGCTTGTTTAAGAGAATACATGGATACTGAAATAATGCATATGAAAATATTATAGAAGCATAAATATTATATATATTTATATCAATTGTTACTCAGAAGACATGTAATTAGTACATAACTCGATAACTTAATGTAGATCTAATTTTGGTGGTTTCCATAGCGTTGCCATATATGCTCAACCAAATCCCTCTTGAGTTGAGTATGAGTTGAGCGAGCACGGATAGCAGAATTTCTCTGTAGCACCTCCACAAAGCAGGGGTCAGGATTGTCGCTAGTACGCACTTCCAGAGTATGAGTTGAGTGAAGGATAATGCATGCTAGCATTATGTTCACAACATCCCTACGCTTCCATAAACGTGCTGGTCGGCGAACAATATCAAAACGGGATTGTAGCACGCCAAATGCGCACTCAACATCCTTCCTTGCCGATTCTTGATGTTTTGCAAATAATTTGTCTTTCTCTAATTGAGGAAGATGTATAGTCTTCACGAATACTGCCCACTCTGGATAAATTCTGTCGGCAAGATAATATGGCGTGTCATATTGATTCCCGTTGACACTGAAGTGTACACGTGGAGATTCCCCTTTGAGCACGTCAATGAACAGTGGCGACTTATTCAACACATTAATGTCATTATGAGATCCGGCTGTACCAAAGAAAGCATGCCATATGCGAAGATCCCGTGATGCCACCGCTTCAAGAATCATCGTAGGAACGCCTTTGTCACCCCGTAAACATGCTGGCCCAACCTTTTGGGCAATTCTTCCAAGCCCAATGCATACAATCAATGCTTCCTATCATACCTGGAAAACCCCGAGACTCATTTTCTTGAAGCATTTTTTCTAGTTCGTCACTTCTAGGGGGACGCAAGTACTCCCCACCAAAACTTTCAATCACTCCTAAAGCAAATTTTCCCAAACATTCCAAAGACGTGCTCGTACCAATCTTCAACACCTCATCAAGTTGGTCGGCTGAGGTGCCATATCCAAGCATTCGAATGGCCGCAGTACACTTTTGGAGGGGTGAGAGGCCATCTCTACCAGTACAGTCCTGTCTTTTTGTAAAATAAGAGGACCACTCACCGAGTTTCTCCACTATTTGAAGAAATAGTGGCCGCCTCATACGAAACCTCCTACGGAACATCTCGTCAGTGTAGATAGGATTTGCAGAGAAATAATTCGCTACAAGATCATCGTGTCCAGCTTCTCGATTCCTTGGAATAAGTCTCCTGATTCCACTTAGGCGTCGGCGTCGAGGTGGATTTGATGCTTCTTCATCGATCTTGGCCTTCATCTTCTCTCCAATCTTCCTTCCAAATTCTTCTAATATTTCATCCTCGGCAATGAAATCCTCTAGCGTGTAAACCTCGCTAGGATCAAAATCTCCCTCCGTAGGATCATTGCTATCTTCATCTATCTCTGGTGTGGGAATAGGCTGTGGGTTCTGTGACATCCTCTTGGAATCGGCTATGGGCTCTGGATGTTCTGGTTGGGACGGTGAGTTTTGGAATGACAGCTGAGAATATCCTACAACAATTTATACATGATTCATTCATCACACGTATGCACCTGTTCACACATTTAGCTCTATTTCACACGTGTTCACATATAGTTCACACAGTAACCGAAGAGCTCAAGCTCACACATGAAGACAGAGAGCAGTTCACACATCGGAGACAACAGTTCACACATGAGCTCAAGAGATAGATGAAGACAGCAGTTCACACATGAGCAGTTCACATTAGTTCACACATCGGACACGTCAGTTCACAAATCGGAGACAGCAGTTCACACATGAGCAGTTCACACAGCAGTTCACATAATAGACGAATAGCCGTAAGAGAATAGCATTCCAGGGCACTCAAACTATAGCAGAGTAGCAAGTAAGAGAATAGCATTCCAGGGCACTCAAAATTAGCAGAGTAGCAAGTAAGAGAATAGCAGAGTAGTATTCCAAAATTAGCAGTAAGAGAACATCAGTGCAAGTTCACACGTGTAACCCATTCACACATGTAGGTAGTCCAAAATAAAGCAAATTCAGTACAGGTCTTCATCTCCCTTCACATCGAGACGCAGAACAGGCATGTAGATCTTCAGATCAGGTCTTCACTTCCCAAGTCTGCACAGAAACAAGTATCTTCAATTTCAGATCAACAGCACATTCTTTTACATGTGTAACCGATTTACACATACCTCCATGCAATGCTTAGTTTTCATGAAAAAGCCTGAGCCTCAAACACCTAAGGGCAATGAACAAGTATCTTCAATTCAGTTTTGTGCTGAAACACAGACAGTCTGCAATGAAGTGCTGAAACACAGACAGGCAAGTAGTTTCAGATCAGGTTTTCAAAAGCAAGTAGTTTCAGATAAAGCAGGTTTCTATTTTTTTTCTGTTCTTTACACAAGGTACAACATGATATTTGGTCCAGTGGACAGTTTTTTCTCACACTGGAGCAAGCATTCATACCATCCAGAGTGCATAAACCAGTGGCTAAGGTACAACACACCCTACAATTTGATTAGCTGGAAAATTTACCATTATTCCTCCATCCATGAACAGTTTTTTCTCACACTGGAGCATATGAGGCTATCACACATGTGCTGTAGGAGGCAGGGTTCCATTGCAAGACACAACTAGGTGCACGATATTTGGTCATTCTGAAAATACTAGTTACATGTAAAAAACACTAATAACATTAGACATTTGCTAAAAATACTAGTTACATGTAAAAAACACTAATAACATTAGACATTTGCACCAATTCATAGTTAGGGAGAATGGGAGAATGGGGGATAACTTTAGTTTGTAGTAGTAGCACTGTTACAATTTGCAATGATAGTATTTTTTTATTAATTACAGAGCTACATATTTGGTAGTATCATATATCTTGTGTCTGACATGATTGTGATACTAATAACATTAGACATTTGCACCAATTCATAGTCTGGTAGATGCTACACAACATTAGTCTGTGATAAGGTCAAGTTTGAGGTTTCCTTGTGTACAGGCTGATGTTTTCTTGTTATCTTACTTTAGCCGTATATATCATGTTTTCTTGTTATCTTACTTTAGCACATCTCCAAAAATTCCCACTAGCCCAGAAAGTTGTAAGCCATAATATCAAGTTAAGTTTTTCATAAAATCAAATTAATGTATAAGAATGCATCAGGAAAAAAATACAGACAGCAATGTAATTCTAGCTGGTCAGTGATTTTAAACATTCATCACAGTACACATACCTCCATGCACGGCTTACTTTTCAGGAAAAAGCTTGAGCCTCAAACACCTCAGAGCAGCTACATGCTCAGCTTTCTCTTCAGCAGAGTACCCTGCAGTGTCTCTTGAGAGGAGACAATTATATACCTCCATCATTTTTGCTTCCTTCTCCAGTATCTTCCCTTCCTTCTCCAGAATCTTAGTTTCCTTACTCTCAACTGCAGCAAGATGGCAGAGTCTAGATGCTTCAAGCTTCTCGACTGATAGTTTTTGTTGTACCTCCAGCACCTTTAAGCGGTTTGCGTGAGCTTCAGCTTGGACTTGGCTATATTTTTCAAGCTGTTCAACATCTATTGCATGTTCCTTTGATTTTCCATCCTTTTTAGCAGACCCTAATCTTGGGTGTTACCTCAAATGAATTTGACATGTGACCAGTCCATAACCTCTTTGCTATGCATATTCATCCCCATGACTTTATATAAACATCATGCTTAGATTAATCACTAAGCATCATGGCGAAGTCCGGTATCGCCATGAAACACCACGGGTCTTAGATTAATCAAAAATTAAATTAACTAGTCGACTAGTCGGATCATAGATTAATCAATCCAAAAAAAATATTATTCCTCTTTCTAGATGCCAGTTATTCCTCTTTCTAGATGCCAGTTAGAGCTCTGAAAAAATATTATACCTAGGATTGTCAATTTAGGAATGAACCAATTTACCAGGCTGCCGGATCCAATGACTGAGAACGCATCCATGGAGGAGTGGTCGGTGAAGACAATCCATGTCCGCCCATGAAGCTCGAAACGCCGGTGAAGCCCCGGCTCCCATCGGTATAGGAAGCGGCGCAGGAGAAGGATGAGACGTCGTGAATGGGGGCAACCTCGGAGGGAGCCACTGCCGCCGCTGCCTTTCGCTTCAACCCCAACGCCGTGCCCGTCCGCTGCCGGCCCACAGCCGTGCCCGCTCGCTGGCGCGCCTCCGCCACAGCCACTTCCTTCCCCATATTCGGCGCATCCGTCCTCTTGGTGCCGCCCGCCGCCTCCGTATCTTTGTCGCCGCCGCCGCCTGCCGCTTCGCTTCCGCCGCCGCTCCGTATCCTTGTCGCGCCGCCGCCCGCCGCTTCCGCGCCGTCACTCGCGAATTCTTGTCCGCCGCCTGGCCCGCTTGCTTCCACGCCGCTGCCGCATCGAGGAGCCGCTGCGCCGCAGCCGCATCCAGAACGAAAGGCGTCGCCGCGCCATTTGTTCCTAGCGACGCCGCCGGATCCATGAGAAGGGTTTCGCAATGGCTCGGGAGGGGAACAGAATGGCCCGATGTGGAGGGGAAGAGAATGGCACATGTGGGAAGAGAATGGCGCGCTGGGGAATTTGTTCCCGCGCTGCACACCAAATCGCCCGCGTCATCGACGACTCGGAACGCTCGATACAATGGTGGTTTTGCCGTCGATGAAATCTGGGAGCACAAGCCGGAGCCGTCGTCTCGCGAAGCGACGATTGCATTCTCACTCTTCATTTAATCATGTCCACGTAGGATCCATTTGGTGAGTTGGCAGCTTATAGACAGCATAATTAATGTTGCTATACATGCCCTGAAATCATCTAACATTGCAAAAACAATTAATGAAGTCTACTCTATAGCAACAAACAAGTATGTCTCATAATTGAAGTCATCATCTAACATTGCAAAAACAGCTAATGAAACAGAGTGCTTGAGATTAGGGCAAATAATCACCTTCAGAGAGCCAGCTGAATCCCTGCGAGTCGGGGTGGCAAGGAGCGACGTCATGAGTGCCGATTGGCTAGCTCGCGAATCTGTCATCGTAGAGTCAAACATCTAAAAATTGTTTGTCTGGCCTTGAGAAGATGGCCGTTGCTATTGGCTAAGATTAAGTGGTATGGCGGCACTAGCTCGGAATGCGGTGGTTGCAACTTTGGGATCTCCTAGTGCCGACTTCAGGGAGAAATCTCTAGGTCTGACCTTAGTTGGTTGTGCCTAGCAATGGTCTTGTTGAAGGCATTGTTTTGTAGTCTGAGGATTTACTCTCCGAGGTGAAAACCTTTGGTCTGACCTTCACTGGTTGGATCATGGCAATGGCGGTGCGTGTGCGTATCGAGTCCTTCTTGGAGGTGTTGTCATTGGAGAGTTTTTATCGCGGTCCAAGTGTTGCTATGATGGTGGATAGCCTTGAAGACAATATTGCGTGATGTAGTTTGCCGCGATGGTCCTTTTGTCTTTGTGTGTGTGTGTATGTTTGGCTGTGTACACCCTAACTGTGTAGAGGCCGGGAGTCTTCTTAGTATATTTGTATCACCTTGATGTAATTTACTAAGATTAATAAAAGCTTCCTTTATCGAAAATGAGTGCCGACACTGTGGTGCTGTGCATGGGCACCAGCGACTCCAAGGCTCCAAGTAGACGCTGCTCATCTCCACCGGCAGCAGCCATTGTGGCGGAGCGGGTGCGTGGTATGGTGCTGCACGGCAGGAGAGGCCCAGAACCCTGGGACCGCGATGCCATCTCGCTCGTGTGCCGCCACTGATGCCGAGTCGACGCGCTCAGCCGCAAGCACGTCATGGTGACCATGGCCTACTCCACCACGCCCCACCGCCTGCGCCGTCGTGGCATTAAAGTAAACCAAGAAAGCAGGAGACCACCATGAGGCAGCAGCCATGGTGGGCGAGCAGGAGGAGGAGAGCGCGAGCGCTCGCGCCGCCAAGATGAGGGGCGTTAGGGCGGAGGCCTCCGTGTGTGATGTGCTGAAATCTGGTGCATGATTAGATTAATCGCTCTGGGTCTGTTTGATTGCCCGCATGACACCTGTATCATATGAGTGGATGCAGCATAAATAGTTATGCAGCATAAATCTGTGATTTGCAGCCGACCACGGTTGCTGCCCATGGCTTTGCAGCGGGCTCCAGGTGCTGCATGCGCGGCTTGGTGGGCCCCGACCAAATGTAGCGCTAGGGAGGCGTGGCATTTCAATGCAGCCGTCCCACAACGCCGAAAAAAATTCTATGGCACCGGATGCAATATAGGGGGCGTTTAGGACAGCTCCAGCTCTACTAAAATCTGTGGAGTTGGTGGAGCAGGGTATTTCTAACTCCAGAAATTTATGGAGCTGAAGCTGTGGGTACATTAAGAGTGTTTAGGTAGATCATCTTGTTTACATTTTAGACTAAAAATATAAACTTAATTCACTTTATTTTAGTCTATAAATTTCAGCTCTGAGCTGAAGCTGGAATCTGGAGCTCTCCCAAACAGGGCCATAGTATCTATAATATCTCTTACATGATATATATTGGATGAGAGAAAAGAAAATTTAACTATTTTGAGATTTATACCTTACCATGCGTCTGATTTTTATGAGGGATGCTACATGGCACCTAGTGCCATAGAATTATTTTCCCACAATGCGGCAAAGGGAAATGTTGCGCTCCCACAGCGCTGCATTGCCACGTGCCTGTCTCCGGTTGTGCCGCGCTCAAACGGGGACTATTTCTGTAAATACGCGAGGAAGGGAGCTATTTTCGAAAAAAATAAGATGCATGAGGCCAATACGGTAAAAATTCCAATAGTCGCTCATCATCACTGTCGCAGGAGTATATATTGCCACTAAAATCTACTGAGTCGATAAAAAGAACCAACCCATATGACCATTTATGTAGTAGTGCATATTGATTTCAAATGTCATATGCTATGGACATTGAGCCATGAACTTGTTCCATTGATTTACGAATAGTATTGAAATGAAAGGATGTTTGGTGAGATAATATTACTAAATGCCTGTTTTACAGTTTGAGGTTGTCTAAAATATTGCGAAGATCATGTCAAGATTTTTCCATATTGTTTATATTTGTGTTATTATTGTAAAATATTCTTTGAGTGTGCCTATTTTTGATTTAAACCGGTCAAAAATTGATAAAACTAAATTATTTTGCCGCTGTTCGACTGCTATGTTCAAAAGTTTGACTTTGAATTTCGTCCGGGCTTTATCCATTTTCAAGGAAATTTGCTATAGTCACGTGAGCAATTTTCGATGTAGGTTCAAGGTAAACTCTAGCCGAGGCTTTGACTGCCACTTTTTTTGTGCCCCAACAGCCAGGAACAGCCGAACCCCTTTTTCTTCTTGTGCCGCAACCTTGCTTTGTTTTTATCTGCGTGCGACTATTTCTTTGACGCAGCAAACCCCGGGCATTTATATACAACAGAAACCCTATTTTCTTATTCTAATATCATATATGTATGCATATTCACCTGATTCAATAACACATGGCACGTTTTAATACATGTATACACAAAGTCTAAAACCTACACGTGTATGCGCAAGATCCACCTGCCGCTCTCGTGTGATTCGCTCGTTTGCATGACCCGCTGGCTGCTGCATTGTATCATCTGTCTGCGTAGATCTCCTCACATCCAGTCTCGCTGCATCTGCTACCCTCGCATGCTGAGCTCAGGCTATATGCCATCTACGTGAATTCTCATTGACCTATAGTGTACGTCGTACATACTTACGTTGCATCTTTACACCTACGTTACATCTTCTGGTACAAATAAAATACAAACTCAACGCAGTATCTCGTTCTTCCACAAATAAATTGTTCCATAATAAATATTGTAATTCATCACAAATATTATTTTCTATCACAAATATTGTTGTTAAATTAATCATCACACATAAAAAATATTATTATCAAATTAATCATCACACCTATATTTTTCAAATAGAATGAACAAAGTTTCTAGAAATTTGCTACTGAAAGATCGAGAAGAGATAAACAGTTTCAGACGATCAGTCCTGTAAAAATGTTGACATTGTCAGATGTAAGCTGTTTCGGTCTTGGGCCTTGTGGAGTAAACGGGCTTCATATGGGCCTCCCCTTGCCCATCTAATCCATAGGCCTGGACATAATTCCACCGCGGGCCCCTCCTCCCAAAATATTATTCGAATTTCGGAATAGGTTTTTCCGGGTAAAATAGGGCAAGGCGGGTTCCGTCAATTTACGCCTTCGCCCTCCCGACTAGCCCGCCTCCTTTCTCATTTCCCTCCCAAACACACGCGCAGACACCAGAATCTCTAGGGTTTGCTCTCCTCGCACTACTAGATCCACTCCAATGGAGGAGACGCTAGCCTCCATGCGCCGCCCGGTAACCATGGTCTCTCCACCCAGTTCCCGAGCTGAATTCTGCGAATTTTGTCCCTTTTTTTTTTGCTGATTTTTGAGGTGCCTTTTTCTTTACCTGCAGAAGCGTGGCCGCCCGCCGCGGCCGCGGGAGGACGACCATGCGGCCGGCGATGAGTTCGAGGAGGAGGGCCATGCGGAGGACGAGGGGCTCGCGCCGCCCCAGTCCAAGCGTAAGCGCGCGGCCTCCGCCGTGTTGGCGTCGGCGTTGGAGGACCAGCCCTCATCGGTACGCGATATCTCGCCTTCTTTTTTTTCTTTTTTGCCTTTGTTGTCGTAATTTCACTGAAGCGGGGGTGAGCGCCGTGGTTGTGAACCCGCTGCTAGGATTTAGCGGTTCAGCTGCTGGGTTACGGAAATCTAGCTGTCCTGTTGCTGTGATTTAGTTGGGATTTATGAACCGGGGCGCTGCTTCTGCTGTGCTGGGGGATAGATTACTCTCTGTGGCTTTCTGCATGGTGAATTGGTGGTTCCTCTGCTTGGCCTAGGGTTGGGATAGTTTAGTTTGTTAAACACTGTGATTGTGTGATTTTTAGTTGGTTTTGAGAAATTTTGTTAGGTATGTGGGGTTCATTTGCTAGGCAATGCTAGGTTGTCAGCGGAAAAATGATCAATTTTTGCCCCTTTGATTTCAATGGTAACTTTTGATTAGCTCTGAACTGTCATGTCCCTGTTCCGACAATTGCAGTTTGCCGGACAGGGAACAGAAAGTTCCTGACGCAAACACAGGCGAGAGCAAAAACAGAGAAACCAAAGAGACCAGATATTCTTTTTGCGTGGTTCAACTTCACCACATTTTGTGACTCTATTTAAACACAAAAAATGTGTTGTGTACAAGGAAGTAAATAAGAGATTACGATCAGGCTAATCACACCTATGATTCTGTGATCAAAACCTTTTCCATATCTCAGACACATACCTTACTAAGACTAACCAAAATATAGCAAGCTACTGGAACAAACTAGGAAAGCAATAAGAATGTTATACTGATGCCTGTATTACATATCAATCTCCCCCTAATACTGGCGTCAATCACTTCAGCTTGGTGACGCCGATTCGTTCACGCATCTCCTGGAACTTGACCCTTCCAAGCGGCTTCGTCAAGATATCCGCGAGTTGCTCCTGAGTGCTTGTGTACTCCAAATCAATCGCCCCGCTGTCAACGCACTCACGAATGTAGTGGTATTTAGCAGTGTTCAAAAAAGCGCTAAAAGGCGCCGCCTAGGCAGCGCCTAGGCACTCAGCGGCCGGCCACCGCCTCGCCTAGGCATGAAATCGTGCCCTAGGCGGAGGTCGGCGAAGCTAGGCAGGCGTGCAAGCGGGAGTAGGCGGAAGTCGGCAGCTAAAAAACGGAGGAAGATGGAGAAAAAACGGAGCTCAATGAAACGGGTGGGGTAAGAGGGCAAAATGGGTGGGGGAGTAGGAATCCCGGTACGATCATCGACCTTGCGGAGTTTCCCGCGGATGGTGCGTGCGCGGGCAAGTGGGTCTTGCAGCGGGCCTTCTTCGCCCTCGGCGCATGCATAAATGCCTTCCGACACTGTCGCCCGGTCATTTGCATGGACGGCACATTCCTCACAGGGAAATACAAGGGCCAGATTCTAACTGCAATCGCGGTGGATGCCAACAACCAGGTTCTATCGGTCACATTGGCCTTCGTGGAGAAACACGGAGAGTGATCTTGGTTTCTTGAAAGAGTCAAGATGGCGATTGTCCAGACCATACGATGTATGTGTCATCCATGACCGACATGCGAGGTTGCCGAAGCGATTGTGGATATGCAACAAGGGTCCGACGTCGTGGGAGCGACAAAGTGGCGGACACTCAAGAGCGGTGGTGCATGAGGCACATGGGTGCCAATTTTTTCGTCGATTCGGGAACAAGGAGCTTATGAACATGTTCAGCGGTACGTGCAAAGCAGAACGGCGGAGGAAGTTTGACTCATCAGTAGATGGCGTTGGATGAACTAACCCGAATAATCATGAATCCAAGGGGCGGCGCTAGTTCATCGAGGAACCCTATGGTGTACCACGAGCAAGGAGATGACCCCCTGACCTTGTCGCGCTCTCCCGAGCGCGCACCAAACATTGGCGTGGTCGGGACAAGCATAAAGAGTTTCATGGATCGCATACGACACGAGCCGTTGGAGAAATGGTCCTTCGCATGACGAGGGCGGTTCCGTTATGGAATAATGACAACCAACTGGTGAAGATTTACAACCGGGTAATGAAAGCGCGAGATGCCTTGGTTGGTGGGCATTGTTGAGGGTGTGTTACTAGGCACCCAAAGATATTTCGTTGAGCGGTACAAGGCCTCTGCTGCATGTATGTCGGACACTCGCCTGTCGTACTCGACGGTTGTCTCTACGTACATGGCCAACAAGACACGGAAGGCACAGATACATCGCTTGACACCGGAGAGTGCCGTGGAACGGAGGTACCGCGTGCACTGCGGTGACTGGGGTCGAAGAGGTGCCCACCGGGAGAGGACTTTCCATCTGCGTACTCAGAGAAGCCGATTGCGAGTGCTCTGCTAGAAGCCACGCTGCTTTGCACTTGCCGTGCTCGCACGTGATTGCCGCAGCAAGCGAGACACACCAGTCATGTCGTCCGTACATCTTCCACTACTACTACAAGCAAAGTGTTTTCAACATGTGGCATAACGAGGTGTACGGGTACCTAGTCGATGGATCGTTCACGGTGGCCCCCCCTCCAGGGCATCGATGGGTACCGGACATCCGAATGTTGAAGCAGAAAGTCGGGCGTCGCAGGACACGGCGTATTAGAAACGATATGGATGAGTCTGAAGCGCGTCGTAATTGTGGATAATGTAATTCTATGTACCAGTTATTTGTTGTCCCCATCATGTAATTTTTGATTCTATGTACCAGCTATTTGTTGTCCCCGTCATGTAATTTTTGATTCTATGTACCCGTTATTTGTTGTCCCCGTCATGTAATTTTTGATTCTATGTACCAGTTATTTGTTGTCCCCGTCAATGTAATATTTGATTGTATGTACCAATTATTTGTTGTATGTGCGCGATCGTGGATATATTTCAATATGGAACATTTTATTACTTTTCATTTATTTTTTACTAGTTGTAACGTGTACCATGTACTTATTATCCCGTTTGTTTTTATTTGGCTCCTATACTTACTAATCGTCCAGTTTGCTTTATTTGCTTTCTAACCATGAATTTGCTTTGTAACCACTTGAGCCTGAGCGGCGATGGCGCGAGTTAGGCGTCTTCTTGGCCTTCTCGAGTTGCTAGACCAAAGAGTGGACTTGACCCACCGGTCTAGGTTGTCCGCAGAGGGCCGGCGGCTGGGGACATTGCGGTCTCGGGTGCCAAAGGAGTTTCTTCGGATCGACCCGCGCTGGGTTCCACAGTAAGTTGGTGACTTTTCCTACTCTTTTGCTTACCTGTTAATGGAATTTTAACGACGCTACACACTACGTGTAGGTTACGAGCTGCCGGCTTACTTCCGTTCTACCGGATGGTGGAGTAGATGACTGTGGAGGGCCCGCACGTCTCACGGTTCTCGTACGACCGGTCCCTGCTGACCGCGCTCGTGGACCGGTGGAGACCGGAGACACACACGTTCCACCTGCCCTACGGAGAGATGGCTCCCACGCTGCAGGACGTGTTGTACCTCCTAGGGCTCCCCTGCGCGGGCCGTGCAGTTGTGTCGCATGACGCCCCCGCCACGTGGCTTGCGCACCTGGAGGCGCGCTTCGCCCAGGTGCAGCGACACCCTCGAGCCCCCCGTACGTGCCCCACAAGCCGGATGAGCGGCACGGTGTCTAGAAGGCGTGGCTGCTCCAGTTCACGGTTAGTACCTCGTTCGTTGTAACCGCGGATCGTACTCACCGCCGACAATATTGAACCGAATCTTTGCGGTGAGCTTCTCCACCCGGAGGCCGACGCGGAGGACCTGGCATGCGGCCTGGAGGCGTACCTGCTGTTCCTGTTCGGTTGGTACCTGTTCCCGTCCTTGCACAGGGACACGGTGGACCGGCCCTTGATTGAGTTCGCCGAGTTGATCGCCGACACCCCCGCGGAGGAGGTAACACATTTCGTTAAAATCTCTTATGACAGGACATGTCTAACTTTGCCGTTGTAAACAGATGGTGCGATGGTCGTGGGGCTCTGCGTGCTCGCGTCTTATCAGGGTCTTTGAGGTGTCTCCGGGTGGGGACAGAGGCGCTCTGACGAGCTGCGTTCTACTCTCGCAGACTATGGTCCAGGAGTACTTCTCCGTCGGTAGGCCCGTTGTTAACTGGTCTCCGTACTCATAGGACCTGTACTACCACCACCACCAGATCGACTGGCCCACTATAGGCCTGTACTGGGTTCAGCGACAGGTATACCCCCTTGTATCTAACCCTATACTTTGGACACTTTAATAACTTGCACTACTTTTTTTCCGCAGCGGGTGTACGCCCACCTGCAGGTCAAGAAGGTGTACGACGAGTTCGTTCGAGAGTTTGACAGGCTGCAGGACGCGGACGTGCGGTGGACACCGTCTGACCTGCCGCTGAGTCAGTCTGAGCACCTCACGGCCGTCCGAGCTTTCTTTGGCGTGACCATCGCTCTGGCTCACCCGTAAGGTCCTCCTCTTCAACTTTGTCGTCGAGGAGTACTCGCCGCACCGAAAGTCTTCGCGGCGATTCGGCCTCTTCGAGTTTCCCGCCGACTACTCACATTGTCTCACGTCTGCGCGCACAAGTAGGTGTCTGAGCACAATACTTACTATTCCCGGAATGCATGTTGTATGTAAATTGTCGTTTTGCATTCTTGGGATGACTCGGTCGGGGCATCCACTGGGCACTCCATTCGCTCATCGCATGGCACCGTGGGAGTTGTAGTGGGGAGAGGCGGCGGCGGACACGGTGGACGAGACCCGACCGTACGACGCTGCCACATACGACGATTACATGGAGTGGTTCGCGTCGCGGACTCGGCTTAGGGTTGGGTACACACCAGCAGAGTATGCCGCAGCTCCGGCATCGATGTCTGAGACATACCCTACAGAGATGTCCCGGAGGGAGAACTACGCGGTAAGGGTCACCCCCGTCACCCTACACGTATGTTTTTATGTAAATTACCTCATATCGAGTTGGCATTACTTGCAGGCACGTCTTGCAGGGCAGATGTACGGGGAGGTGGCCTCGACGCGGACGTCACGCTCACCACCGTTCAGCAGCGGGAGACTTTTGCTCGGCTCAGCGGCGGGTTGTTGCGGTGTCGCGGCTGACTCACTCGCCGGGGCCGCCGAGACGTGGTGCGCGCGCGGAAGACGTCCCCATCACCAAGACCTCCCGCCTAGTGGGCCGTGCCCACACCTCGCCCGGCCGGTCGGCGCGGTGCGACGTCACCCAAGTCTGAGCCCTCATGTCCTCCCCACGAGCACGAATGGCCACGGTGGGGTGGCGAGGCCACCGCCTCTCGCCACAGCCCACAAATGGCGAGGGTGGGGTGACGCGGGCCAGTCTTCATCTCATGCCGTAGCAGGGCCCCACGGTGCTTACGGCTACTCGGGCTACGACGACGTTGATGACGTGGATGCTTTCGACGTGGAGCAGTTCATGTCCACTGAGTACCTCGGCCCACCACCCCAGCAGACACCTGAGTCGCCGACAGACTACACTACCCCTGTGCCGCAGCCGCAGGGCCGGGGTAGGAGGGTCGTCCGTCCGCCGTCGCCACTCACGCATTCCCAGGCGGATCGAGGCGTCGTCGTGGATCGATTATTGCACAACCAGACGCTTGTAATTTATTTATCTTCACCACCATGTTGTCTAACTATCTGAACTAAGTGCTTGCATTTGCGTAGGTTTTCTTTTCTTAGCCATGTCGTACATCACCATTTACTTATTTTCGCAACTTCGTGCCGGAGCAACGCCCGGCTAACTCGACAATAGATAGGTGGTACCTTGACTTATTTTCGCAACTTCGTGGCGCGAGCGAGAGCGAATGTTATAAAGGGTAAATATCGCCCGGGTATGGGGCGATCGCCCGATACTGGGGGGATAGGGTCCATCATATTTGTATTTAATATTTGTTTCAAATTGTTTTTCGTATAGTAAACGATAAAAAAATAGCATGCTGTGAAAATATCAGGAGGCACACTGCCCGATGGTAAATATCGCCCTGAAATGGGGCGATCGCCTTGCTATTTTTTTATCGTGCTTCGTGCTTCGTGTTTGCTCTCCGAGTGCCCCTAAGGCCTATATAAGAAGGGACATCCAACACAGCCAAACTAGCAATAAACGTCAACTGAATCTACACAAATTAGGACACAATGTCGTTCTACCGTCGCCTCTTCAGCAAGCAGAAGTCATCCCGCCCCGAATATCCGGATGCCAGTAGCGTCGACGCCCTAGTTCCGCCGAAGTTGCCCCGACCCAAATGTGACTGCAACCTACCAGCGAAGATGATGCAATCTACCCATGGAGAGGCGGTGCGCTCCTCATTGTTGCCCGCACCTCTGAGGTAAACCTCTTGGTGTCCACACTGTCTGAGGTAACACTACCATTTCATGCATCGTTCTTTCTTTTCAAAGACAAGGATCGGTGTTGCTTCTTCCAATGGATCGACGGCCGAACGACATGACTACAATTTCTCTCCAATCGCCACAATGCCTACCCCGCTTCGCTGAGAACTTCACCGGTGGGAGGCCGCCAGATATGTCCTTTTCTAGATCGACCCGAGCTTAGGGCGGTGGGCAATGGGTCAACCAATCGGTGAGTTTCATGCGACATACTCATGTTAAACTCACAAAGTAGTAGTTCTAAACGA
The DNA here is from genome assembly GCA_036346375.1 of Guadua angustifolia. Classification (NCBI taxonomy): domain Eukaryota; kingdom Viridiplantae; phylum Streptophyta; class Magnoliopsida; order Poales; family Poaceae; genus Guadua; species Guadua angustifolia. The sequence continues at coordinate 10,158,136 of CM070520.1, forward strand.
GTTCATCGCACACATGACTTCAAAAGGAAACTTGCGGGTCGCTCAAGTCAAAGGAGAAACCTCCTCGGGGCCACCGAAAGCCCGACTTTTGCGAACATGGCTCGGCGATGGTTGATACTTGCCACGATGATCTAGCGGACGGAGATTCTCTGTGGTGCCCTTGGCCGAGGATGAATGGTGCGGCTACTTCAAGCTGGGTGGACAGGAGATGTACCACCCACATCTCAAACTTCTGTATGGGATAAGCTGGGGAGCAACCCTCCGTGGTGCCACTACGCCCGTAAAAGCCGGACCCGAGTGCGCCTACGGTGTTATTCAACGACCAGCGGGCATCTTGCATTGATGCAGGCACGCAGTTGTCAAGGATAAGCCCAACACACACCTCTGCACCATATAGTGGAGTCGAGCGAAAGCAAGCAGGCGTCTCCGCATGTCTCCGCCATGCACCAACACACTAGAGGTGCAAGAGGTTCCTCCTCTCGAAGAAGAAGGGACAAGGAAGAAGCGGCCGAGGTCCGCACCACGCAACAAATCCTTGACGCGTTCTTGCAGACCATCCGGAACACAGGTGGTATTAACATAGGGGACGCCGTGTCGGGATGACATGCCCATATGGGAGGGCAGAAATCCACATAAAAAAGACCAAAAAATTATGTCTTATACACTCGAGACGTACGGCATAGGCCACCCATTCGGCGACAACTGGGTGAACTTTGGATCCCCATGGAGTTCTTTCATAGTAGGGATTGAGCGGTGTTCGATGACAAATCGCAAATTTAACACGGGTCAGGTAATATGTAGAAAATGTGGGACATCATTCTGGTTGTACCTAGATAGGCGGAACGATCATTTGTTCCACCATGACAAACATTGCTTTCGTTAGTTAGTTCGTCAAGCAATTTCGTAACTGTTTTAATGCCCTTGTAATATAATTTAATCTATTGCTTATTTTATCATCTGAACTTTCGGTGTATGTGCCCTTATATATGTTCAACAAATAATTTAAGTGTTCATAACATGAGCTGTTGACTTGTCGACTATAAAATTTTGAAATTTTTTGTCCATGGTTATGATGCATCACTAATGTTCCCATAAAATTTTTATCAAGCTTTATAAATTTTTAAAAATTGCCATATCGGACACTAGCACTGTCTGAATTCTTAAAAATTGATAGAGCTTCGAAAACGGTGGAGATTTTTGCAAATACGCGTGAATGTTGTATATTTCTGTAAATACGGGATATTTTTTTGTATAAAATACAAAAGTTTCCACCACGATTTTTGTGGTTTCGTGGCCGCGAGTGCCTTTTCCGATTTTCGCAACTTCCTACTGGGCCAACGTCTAGCTATCTCGCCCATACGTAAGTGGTAGCCCGCGTTGCGTAGGTCGCTGTTGATTTTTCTCGTATTTTTTGGGCTGCATCCGGCCTATCCCGCGGGCCTACGAAAACCCTTAAGTGGCCACGATTTCTGTGGTTTTGTGGCCGCGAGTGCCTTTTTCGATTTTCGCAACTTCCTGCCGGGCCAACATCTGGCTATCTTGCCCATACGTAAGTGGTAGCCCGCGTTGCGTAGGTCGCTGTTGATTTTTCTCGTATTTTTTGGGCCGTATCCGGCCTATCCCGCGGGCCTACGAAAACCCTTAAGTGGCGACGATTTCTGTGGTTTCGTGGCCGCGAGTGCCTTTTCCGATTTTCGCAACTTCCTGCCGGGGCAACATCTGGCTATCTCACCCATACGTAAGTGGTAGTCCGCGTTGCGTAGATCACCCTTGATTTTTCTCGTATTTTTTCGGCCATATTCAACGGACCATACGAGCCTACGAAAATCCCTAAATGGGATGCGTATCACTAACAAAGGAAAATATTTTTTCCGGTTCAACACAACAAGAAGTTTTTTTATTTCGTAATTGTTCCCGGTTCAATGCAACAATTATTATACAAACAATTTACCATAAAAATTGCAAAAAAATTGCTCTGAGATCCGACGCCGAGGCTAGGGCGACAAATTGTATTTTTAATTTTTAATCACTTCTTAGTTACAGCTGAAATGCGCAGTTAGCAGGCGACTATCGCCCGAGAAGAGGCGATCGCCCGTCTTCGGGCGACGGCGGTAGAGTTGCAATTTTTTTGCCGCGACGCTTACTTTTGAAAAAAAGATTTAAAATAAATATTAAATAAAAAAATTCAGCCCAGAGAAGCCCAGAATGTTTTTAATACCATCCCATGGGTACGGATGCTCTACGCCTTCAACAACAACTAAGAACCTTTTGGCCTTTGACGCACTCCCGGCCGTTTCCTGTTGAGGCCCGAGCTAATTAGCCCATGGGTACGGATGCTCTACGGTCGACGAAACTAATTAGCCCGTTAATTAAAGCCCTTACTAGCCTGCCAAAGTTGGACATCTGCCGGTCCCGTTACTCCTGGCCCAGATCTGGTAATCCCTGTGAGCCAACTTGCCAAGCATGGGCGGAGGGGGTGAATCGCGCGGCGGCGGCGGACGGGGCAACGTCGGCGCCCTTGACAATACTGTGAGGTCTTCATCCTTCTCGTTGACTCCATAGCATACCGACTGGATGATAGGCAACAGCCATAGCTGCAAGATGCCTGCTCCGCCATCGGCAGCATCCTGCAGCCGCGAGCTCGAGCTGCGGGAGTTCTGCGACCACTACGTGATCCGCTCGCTCGACGGCGGTGGCGCCTTCGCCGTCGCCCGCTCCGACGGCTGCCTCTGCCTCCTCTACCCAGGTCACGCGCTGAACCATAGAGCACCTCGCCAGCAGCCGAGCAGCGTCGTTGCGCGAAAGTTTTTAGTGGATTGCTTCTGGATTTGGTTGGTTTGGGTGTTGGACCCGTGAATCGGTGTTACTTTACCTGTGCGTTTGTTCGCGTGCAGAGGAGGCCGCGTCGGGGAGCGACTGCAAGGTCTCGAGGATATACGGAGTGGCCGGTGTGATTAGGTTGCTCACCGGTGAGTGATGCTGTCGCCATTTGCAGATAAATTTGAGCTTGGGATTTATCTGAGTGGTGTGCTTCTTAGCGGTCATTTGATCTAGATTTGCTCGTGGAGCTTATAGCGCTCCATGTAACTTGCTTGATTACATCTGATCCTATTTATAGTCGAAGGAGGCCACACTGGGTTATTGACTATTTACCTAGAGCTTTTTGTTATTTTTCATTTGAATGTGTACTGGTGTTAATGCTTAAAACAGAAGCTAATCCAGCCAGGTTACAAATGCTAGAGAAGTTATTCCAGTGCATAAGCTACAATTGTGGCACCGGCGAAAGTTGCAATAAATCTACAGTACTTTGATGCATAAACTTCCAGTCTTGGCAATTTGTCACCTTTTTTTTGGCTAGGAAGCAATATATATTACTTGATAGCATGCCCTAAACTAGAATGGTCATTATATGCCCTTCTGGGAAACTAGATATATTCTATAATTTTTTATTTGGATTAGTTTTGTCAGTTTCGCACGAGCTGAGTTCCTTATTGACTGAAAATATAAACACGTGTGATACTGTGATGATTAACTAAGTAGCGGGTTTGAACAATAAACAAAAGAGCTCTTTTACGGTACACTAAATTTAATATGAACCATTCATTCTTTTCGATCCAATGAATTAGATTAGTTAAAATTTATTTATACTTCTTATGGTAGCGGTGTAGTAGAAATATCCTTAACAAATCAGCGGCTAGATCTGATTTCTACTACCCACCAACTATACACTACCAGTAAAATGTACCGTAAAATTTCTTAAAAAAACCCAAACTACAGGTAATCACTGTGCAAACACTGTCCTCTGTTGCCAAATTAACCAGATTTGTGCATGAATCTCTGGCAGGCTTATCACGGCGTCGCCTAGGCGACGCCTAGTCGGCGCCTAGGCGTCGAGGCGCTCGGCCGGACTCGCCATGGGTCGGCGCCTCGCCTGAAGCCGGCCAGTGGCCTGGCGCCATGGCGTCGCGGCGTCCTCGCCTAGGCGTCTTCAAGGCTGTCTGGGCGGGCGACTGGGCAGCGATGAATTTTTTTGGCTGAAGAATAAAAGACCGACCGGACCAGAGAGGCGAAGAGACACGAGAGACACTCACGGGTGAAGACGGAGTCACGAGACAACCTTGGAGAGGCGGAGCGGAGGAAGAAGAACCCTAGCCGCGCCGCCCGCCAGCCAGCTTACTCTGCCCAGTGCCACCGGTAATCCCTCCGCCTCCCACTCCTCCTCCGCCTCCCCCTCCTCCTGCGCCTCCCCATTCCCGTCCGCTCCTCCTCCGCCTCCCCTTCTCCTCTGCTCGGCGTCGGCGCTCCTCCTCTGCTCGACGTCCAGTGCTCCTCTGCTCCTTCCCCGTCCGCTCCTCCTCCGCCTCCCCTTCTCCTCTGCTCCCCTTCTCCTCTGCTCGGCGTCGGCAGCTCGGGAGGGATCTGAGCATCTTGGCGATCTGGCCGAGGATATCTTGTTGAGGCGCTCTGTTGTCTGTTGATGGGGTGAGGGCACGAGGATCTTGGCGATGTCTTCGATCACGAGTAGTGCGAATGGATGAGGGGCGATGACAGCCACCGATTAAGTAGTGCTTGTCTGCTTGACTCATTGACTGAATGGGATTAGGACCGATTGACTGAGTAGTGCTTGACTGATTAAGTAGTAGACTAGTTGTAGTAATCACTCATTCAGTAAGCTCAAGCAATCACTCATCTCATTCAGTAGGTACTACAACTAGCACTACTGACACTGTTTATTGAATATTAGTATTGAGCATTGACACTGTTTATTTTAGCTTATATAAAAATGATTGATATTTGAGCTTGAATGATGATTTTGTACATAGAAAATTTAAACTATAATTGAAATTCCAATTTAAACTATTTGGTCGCCTAATTGTCGCCTAGGCGGGCGCCTAGGCGCCTAGGCGTCCAGGCGGTCCGGAGGCGACTCGTCTCGCCGGGGTGCCGTGATAACCATGATCTCTGGTGTTCAAGAATTTATCGTAGATGTTACTGATTGATTTAATCGAATTTATGTCTCTGCTAGATAACATTTGGAAATATTTGTAATATGAAAGTAGTTAAATTAGAGAGAATGGTTAGATCATGATAATTAGTGCCTTAAGGAAATCGGATCTTGATAATTAGTGCCTTAAGGAAATCAATTCCTCTGAATGTTGCATCTCTTTCTTCGTGAGGAAATGAGGATGCTTACAGGTGATGCTGAGCACGGTGGTAGTTTGCCTACAAGATGCCTTTTTTGCCTTCATCCTTCCCAACCAGCAGTAGGTATGTTAACTCCATTCCTCTCCACACCACTCCTTGTTTTGAACATTTGTTTTTAATCAATGGAACATCCAAGCAGGGAATGATTAATTTTGTGAAGATTTGTGTTTAATCAGTATTAATTTTCTTGGTTGGATCTTGTTAATTAGTGCCTTAAGGAAATCAGTTCCTCTGAATGTTTCATCTCTTTCTTGGTGAGGAAATGAGGATGCTTGCAGGTAGGGTACTGATCCGGATATTTTCGGATACGGATTCTGTCGGATCGGATATTTGTCGGATAGTATCGGATCGGATACGGATACGGATATTTTTTTTGTCGGATACGGATACAGATTCGTAGCTTATTATCCGTCGGATACGGATACGGATTCGGATAATGGTGGGTCGGATATCCGGATAGACATATGGGCTGGGTCAAGACTACTCTTTTGGCCCAAAAAGGTTTCTTAATTTCAGAATTGTTTTCTAATTTAATTAATCTCTAAAGCAAGTTTTAATTATTAAAATTAGCAAACCAACTCCAAAAATTATGAAATTTTTTTGAGAAAGTTCTAATAACAATATAACATTTAAAAAATTATTTTCAAGATTTTATCAAATTTTAATTTTTCTCAAAAGTTCAAAAACTCCTATTCTTGATAGGAAAATATATTAAATAAGTAGCTAAAAATGCATAAAAACTCATAAATACATAATTTATTATTTTAAACATAATTCAACTAAGAATATAAATCTTGAGTCATTACATGTAAGTGTTATATACTTTTCCTAGAGATATGATATCTAAGTATTATCAAACTTTTAGTGTGTTATGTATTTGCTTCTATTTGTATCTCTGAACAAGAATTACCTTTATTTTCTGTTTTAATCTATATTTATGATGAACTAATTGTATGTATGTGATAAACTAAACCTTATATAATTTTGTTTTGCGACATAGTATCTAACTATTGTCTAAGTGAATGAAAATGTTTACATTTGTTCAATTTTTCAATAATATTTTGATCAAATCAATTAGTTATGTGTTTCTGTTGATTTTTTATATACAATTTAAGGGGTTATCATGTTCTGATAAATATTCGAAACTGTATCCGATTCGATTCATATTCGATTCGTATCCGTATTCGATACAATCCGTATTCGTATCCGGACTATCCGTATCCGCATCCGAGAAAAAATATAAAAACAAATATGGTAGAGCTATTATCTGTTCATATCCGATCCGTTTTCACTCCTACTTGCAGGTGGTGCTGAGCGCGGTGGTAGTCGGCCAGCGGGTTGTGTAGGCGTGGGAGCTTTGGACTGAAGCCACATCGCTGTATTCCTATTCTCAGGCGATGACCTTCCAACTTATTTAGTCAGGTGAACAGCAGTGAGCTCTTCTTATCACTTCATTCTTTAGTAATCTACGGTAACCAGAAAATTGGACATTCATGATGTTTTATAGTGTCGTATTTTAAATTATTTTGTAAGCCGTACAAGAAAAGTTTTAAAAATTGTATCAAATTGACAGAGTCCTATACTTTCTGTTTTGAAATTGTGTTGTGATGGATTCCTTTCGTTATATCATGTGTAAAGGGATTCTTTTATCTACACTCCGAGATACATGTTCATTTTTTTTAAAAAAAGAATTCTTTCGTGACAGATAGCATGAGATGCCATGTAAAGAAAGTTTTCTCTAATTGAATCTATTCAGTGCTCTGTTTTTTAAGTTGCCTATCTGTTAGCTGCTGGGCTAAAGAAATGTTTTATTGGGAATTGTTTTTGACTGATATAATATTTTCAAACGTTCTATCTAATATGCATGTACATGTCTGTAGTCGATTTCTAATTTGGGTCATGGTGCGTTGTGGTGTTCAGATGAAAATATCTTTTGTTGTATTGCTCTCACCGATGCATACTTGAGCCAAGGAAGGTCACAAAGGATACTTCTGCACATGCATATTAGAAAACAAATCAATAGACATCTCATCCTTATTGTTCGTATTATGGGTCTACATTGGGTGCAAGAATGCCATGCATAAACTTAACCAAAAAGCCATTGATTCAGGCCTAAAGATTATATTATGTTTTTTTTAGATCAAAAGGTCATCAAGACTGATGTCCTGGAGAGTGGTGTTAGGTAGCTCATACAAACTTCTCAGCAACTAAAAAACAACCAGCACAGCTGAAAACATGAAGCAAATGAAACATCCAGATTACATATTCTTCTTAGCTAAAACCTTGAAATAGCCCGACAGTGCCGGTAGCTAAAATTTATATTATGTCAGAAATTATGCAGGGGATTATCACGCGGATTTGTTAGATCTGTCAGTTCAGGGATTGCAAGCAAACAGAGATGGTTTTTAGTGCTAGATTATTATTGGAGCATGAATTTGGATTTTAGTCGGTTATTTTTTAACGACACAAGTGATAGGTTATATCAGCAATATTGGCCTAAAGTTTTTCTATCATAAACTCCCGTGTAAAGCAAAAGAAACGTATGATATTTGATTTTTCATTGCAATACACGGGCACACGACTAGTAAACCTAATGATGTTTTGTTATCAGCTGTGATAACCCGGAGGGTTATCAGTTTAATTAAAGTATTAATTAAACAGTAAAAGCAATTAGGTAAGAAAGTAAATTGTAAGGATTAGGGAAGTGCCGTCAGTCCCGCAGTGAAACGTATCGCTCATTGAGATACCAGACCTGTCTGGGACCGGGCCGGCACCTCTAGATAGTTTCAGGGCTCATCATTCGGCGCTTTTAGACTTACCTGGTGCGATATGCGGGTATCGTTAGTGTTTTAGGCGCCAAATGACCGTAATACCCTCAAGGCAAATAGGGACCAGTAAAAACCATCAGGGCATAGCGGTCATTTCGCAAGCTAGGGGAGTATAAAGCCAATGCCAGCCAATCCCCAGCCAAGAAAACCACCTGTGTCTCCCATTTCAGCCACAAACCGAGCCCACAAAGCATCCAACCGAAGCTACCAAAATATCTAGCCAGTGCCTCCTTGTCCCCAACACCAAGAACACCAGCAAGCACCACCATTTCCATCCGAAGGCATCCAAGCCAGAAGCAATCGAAGGCAACAGAAGGGGGAGGAGACGACCACCAGGAGACGGAGGCGACGCCACCCGAAGCAAGGAGGAAGCAGCCGAGGCCAAGAGCTAGCGTCCCTTCTGCTACCGTCATCAACCCGCACTGCAACCCTAGCTTCATCCCCAACCATCCAGGTGCACGTTTCCCATGTTTTGCCGTAGCAACAGTGTAGGGTTCCATGTGCAGATGATAGATTGGGGCATTAGATAGCCAAGGGAATGGGGGAAACGGTAGATCGGGCCTCATCCGTGCGGTCTCAGTAGTTGAGGAGTAAAACATTAGTGTAGCATTCTGTTCTTGTTCATCCCACCCCCAACGTTCATCATAGACCCAAAATCAAGCAAGCAAATGCAAGAAAGAATAATGGGTAGAAACCCTAGCTCGGATTGGAGTAAAGGGGAGCAGCAGCCGTGCGCCTGGAGAGAAGCGCCAGAGGGGAGCATCGCCTGGAGGGAGAGCCGCCAGGAGGGAGATCGCCTGGAGAGGGAGCGCCAGAGGGAAATCGCCAGGAGGAGCGCTAGCAGAGGAGTGAGGCAGGGAGGATGCGCCAGGGGAAGAAATAGGCCAGGAGGTGTTGAAGCCCGAGAGGCTCTCGGCCAAATCGCCAGAAGGAAAGAAGAGCGCAGGCTGAAAGAAATAAGAGAAAGAAAGAAAGAAAAAGAAAAGAGAAAAATAGAAAAATAAGAAAAATAAAAGAGAAAAAAAAAGAAGAAGAGAAAAATATAAATAGGTAAAAATTCAACTCGCACCGCGGGCCGCGTTGACTGTGGTTGATTAGTCTGCGGATCGCGTAAAAATCGTCAACGCATACTTGTTTGATTCATGCCGATATAAAATCTGAACAACAAATCAGAAAATTGGTTGGACACTGCATCTCGTACTTAATAATTTTGTTGTAGCTTATAGTTTATAATTTTCAGGGCAAGACCAGAATCCACCCGACAGTCAGAACCTGTCTTCGAGCGAGGTCGTACCTTTAGAGTATATTCCAGGCAAGTTTTCCTTTGATCATGTCTTATTAAAGGATTTTACTGTTTTTCTGTAAATGTTTTTATCATAACTGCATGGAAAAGCTTATCTTTTAATAAAAGTGTTAAATTGGATGCGGTTGGAAAGAATGAATTGGAAATGGACGGAAGGATTGATAAATTGATGCTGGAAAATTGTTTGGCTCATCCAACAAATGGAGCCGTTGGCGTAGGAATAATATGGGAGGGTAGAGGATGCCGATGAGAAGGATGTTAGCCGGCGGGGTCCTCTACATAGGCTATAATATAAGTTTTCAACAAACTAACACTTGGGCAATGGGCTATAAATCTAGTATCAGCCATGGTGTGTGAAATCGGCCAGAAAAGGTTGTCCTACGAAGGTATTAGACCTCTCCACATGGGTAAGTATAAGGGTTGCGCTTTGGGAAAGGCCGGTATGCCCCAAAGGAACGAAAACCAATTGGACGGCGGTATATTTGAAGCCAGCGGAGTACCCCTGATTGAGAGGGAGTACACCTGTATCTTGGAGTTGTGTGGCGGCCTGGGATAGGTGTCACAAACTCAAGGTACAGGGTGGAGAACTAATACTAGAGTAGCGATAAACGTTCTGGGGCATCTCTTGTGAGTGTCACTATGGGTAAAGTGATACAAACCTGCGCAGGGTAAATCTTGAATTCAAGCCAGTCTTCTGGATTGGAGACTATGGACAGCTTCGGCTATCTCATATACGGTGTTAGTAGAAATTTCTAAAAATCTAAAATCAACCACCTTTTAATTTAAAACTTAATTTCTGTAATAAAAGAGTATTTTGGAAAAGGTGATCTTGGGTGAGGTTAGAACTGATAGATTAAATCGGGAGGAAAAATCATTACTGCATTCATTATTATTGCTTGCTGAGTACTTTGTACTCACTCTTGCTTAACCCTTCCTTTTCTTAGAAGGTGAGGTCCTTGAACAACCCTCAGGGGCATGGTTGGAGGACCACTCCCAGGAGCAAGACCTACCAGAGGATGGCTATTACTACTATTACTATCAGGAGCAGTAGTAGTATTAGTCGTCCATTTCCCTGTGCTAGCCAGTTGAAGGGAGATAGGAAGTTAATACCATCTTTTGTTGTAATATTATTATGTAAAGTTAAGACTTGGACAATAGCCCTGCGTGGCTAATGGAATGTAATAAAAGATTCCGTTATCTGTCTCTAATTATTGTTCTCATTGTAATACTCTGTACACGTGTAGTAACTAATAAAGCATCGGAATGTCCGATGTTTTGCTAATTCTTGTCTTTGAGATCTGCGTGATTAACTCTAGGTGACAGTGTGTACCAGGGGTTAATTATGCGGGTCGCCACAGCTGGTATCAGAGCAATGGTTACGAGAACCACGCAATAAATAAATAGAGACGGATAAGGAACTTAAGGAAACTGTCTTCTCTCTAGCTGTATGGCACTAAAGCTAAAATATACCTCAACTTATCAAATTTTAGGATTTATACTATTATAGTCTAGTTGCTTTAATGAGACCACCCAGTTGCTATTAGAACCTTTTTGCCTGATGTTGCTTGTTGTCCCTTATAATATTATTCATGACTAATCTGCTAGCATGCATCTTTATATCTAAATTAATGATCTGTTGTAAATGTAGGGTTAATGCAATTATTTCATTAGTACCATGATAGTTGTGCATGATAAAATTGCTTAATCATATTCCATATGAGTAGAAGCTAATGCATGTTCTGTAATCTGTTTCATCAGGGGCATACTTTCATACAAAGCATTCTAGCATGTGAGTAAAATTGTGACATAAGCATCCCTTAAATATAATCATGCTTCGTGCTTGCATGGTAATTCCTGCATTGCACCTGTAGTTATATTCTTGAAATCAACATAGGTTAGATAGGCTTCATTTAGTTAGAGATACTTTCTTGCTTGCTTTAGAGACCAGATTGTAATGTATATGGCTATATATATGTATAGTTAGCTGGACTACAGCACATAGGAGCTAAGGACTAGGAAACGGACCCGGACCCGTTTGTCCGTGGCGTCCCTGGATGCGTGGCTCCATGGTGTACTCGAGCGCAGCGTCTCGAGGGGTTCTTGGTGCTTCCCTAGAAAACCAAGTTGTTTTCGTTTGTTTCACTAGATATAGATGAGTTTTTGGTACTCTAAAACCAATCTTTTTGCCGTTTGTTTATTTGGTTCTTATGTCCTTATGGTTCTTTGTAGATAGGGCGGCCCGAGTGCATTAATCTCGGGGAGTTCCTGATGCTCGATCATCAGGATTGTTTTCGTTTAGTTCAAATTGCGGTTTATGCTTCTTATCCTGAGATGGTAGTTAGGTTGAGTCAAGAGTCCTGCAATGGAGCGGCGAATGAGAGCGAGGAGATCTGTTCTTTCCTCTCTTTTCTTAAAAACCTAGCCCGTATATTCTCTAATCACAAGAACACCTCTCATCTTATACTCAATTGCTATTAACAACTAAAATTTGATTCACTTTCTAACCACAACAACACCTCTTGTCTCATGAATGAAATGCTGGTATGAGCAGATGTCCAACCTTCCTTAAGCAATAATAGTAACTATATATAAGAAAGGCTAATCAAAACTAAAAATATGAGGAAAGATACAGCATTAACAAGTCATGCATCCATCATGCTCTCTTTTGCAGAGATGTCAGACAGAGAAGTGGTAGAGCAGGATCTGATCCTCAGGTTAGGATCCCATCCCAATCAGCCCAATGCGCCAGAGCAGCCTGCTATTCTCAACCAGGATCTCAATCAACCAAACCCTCCAGAATCTAGACAGCCTACACCTCCAGGAGGAAATGGTAGCACTGCCAGAACTTCAGATCACCATGATCCATTTGAGAGAGTCTTGATGTTTCTAGAAAACTCCAGAAGGGAAGCTCAGGCCGATCAAAACCAGTTCATGACAAATCAGAACCAGTTTCTAGAAACTCTACTTACCAATATAGTGCCTGGAGCTCAACCCTCAGGCAGGCACCGAGTCACATTAGGAGAGTTCCTCCATACTCGCCCACCAACTTTTGCTAGAGCCACAGAGCCACTTGGGGCCGACGATTGGCTTCAAGAAATTGAGAGGAAGCTCACTACCTTAGGTTGCAATGAGGAAGAAAAAGTCCAATTTGCAACCTACCAGTTGACAGGGCCCGCGGTAACATGGTGGAGTAATTATTGCCGCACTCGTGCAGGTGAACAGCCTATCACTTGGGCGGAATTCACCTCTCAATTCCGCATTACCCATGTTCCAAAGGGAGAGATAGACAATAAAAAGAGGGAGTTCTGGGACTTGACTCAAGGGGGAATGAAAGTGACTGAGTACTTAAAGAAATTTAATGAGTTATCCAGATATGCTCCAGGAGAGGTAGATACTGAAGAAAAGAAAATCTATAGGTTCAGCAAGGGTATGAACTCATATTTGAGAATGCCACTGGCCCCTTTTACTATCACACAGTTTCAAGACTTGGTTAATAGGGCTACAAACATCGAGAGTGAGCAAGATTTACAAAATGAAGAAAGGAGAAAGAAGGCTAGGTTTGATACTAGGCCACCCATGCAGATTCAACCAAGGCCATTTAGACCTCCTATGTTGATCCGATATCCGGCACCGAGACCATACATGGGTGCCCCAGTTCAGCGTCCTACTATTTTGCAGCCTAAACCTCTTCCCAAATGTTTCAAATGCGGAGGTCCTCACTATGCCACTAGTTGCAGTCAAGTAGCTATTAAGTGCTATCATTGTGGTCAGGAAGGCCACAAAAAGATTAATTGTCCAGCTCTTGTTGCCCAAGCTATGCAAAACAATCCAGGAAGACCCCAGCATCATCCTTCAGTGGTGGGACGTCCCTATGGCAATCCCACTGCTTCGTCTTCCCAAGGATCCAGCCGAGGAGCCCCAACCGCAGGATCAGCCCGCTTAAACAATGTTTCAGTGGAGCAGGCAGAAGGAGCCACAGATGTGGTTACGGGTATGCTTCCTATTCCCCATCTGTTGGCATCATATTATTTGATCCTGGTGCCACACATTCATTCATTGCACAAGCATTTGTGAATAAAAATAAATTGGAGTGTGTGCCACTTGAAACTCCTTTAGGAGTCCATACACCTGCTGGAATAATGACCGTTGTATTTATTAGAAAGAACCAAACGATAGACATACAAGGCACTCCATTCTTTGCTAACCTACATGTCATAAATCTGTCAAAATTAGATGTCATCCTGGGAATGGACTGGTTAGCCACCCACGGTGTTAATATAGATTGCGAATGTAAAACCGCATCTATTAGGACACCAAATGGGAACCGTATCCTATATAGGGGACATAGAGCTAAGCAACCTCTAGCAGATTCCAAGCTCAATCATCTGTCATCTCAAGGGTTGTCCCTCATCCCTGTAGTTCAGGAATTTCCTGATGTATTCCCTGAAGAACTGCCAGGTATGCCACCTGACAGAGAGTTGGAGTTCTCTATAGACCTCATTCCAGGAGCCACCCCCATAGCAAAGAGACCTTACAGAATGAATCTACCGGAGTTGGATGAACTTAAAAAGCAGCTGAAGGAGTTGGAAGAAAAAGGGTTCATTAGGGAGAGTGTTTCTCCATGGGGAGCCCCCGTCTTGTTTGTGGACAAAAAGGATGGCGGAATTAGGTTATGTACAGATTATAGAGACCTCAATAGTGTAACCATTAAGAACAAGTATCCTCTTCCGAGAATTGATGAACTGTTTGATCAACTTAGAGGTGCTTGTGTCTTTTCAAAGATGGACCTACGGTCAGGATATCATCAGATCAAGGTAAGGGCAGAGGATATAGAGAAAACAGCCTTTGTATCCAGATATGGGCATTATGAGTATACAGTGATACCATTTGGATTAACAAATGCCTCAGGAGTTTTCATGAACTTGATGAACAAAGTTTTTATGAAATATCTGGATAAATTTATAGTGGTATTCATAGATGACATTCTGATATATTCCAAAAGCGAAGAACATAAGGAACATTTAAGAACCACTCTTCAAATCTTGAGAGAGAACCAATTGTATGCCAAATTTAAGAAATGTGAATTTTGGTTGAATCAAGTATCTTTCCTTGGACATGTCATCTCTGGGAAGGGAATTGAGGTAGACCCAAGTAAAATAGAAGATATCAAATCTTGGAAAAGACCTACAACTCAGACTGAGATTAGAAGTTTTCTTGGACTAGCTGGGTACTACCGCAAGTTCATCAAAGGATTCTCTCAAATAGCAGCTCCTCTCACTAAACTCTTGAGGAAAGATAGTAAGTATGATTGGAACGATAAATGTGAGGAGAGCTTTCAAAAACTTAAGCAATCTTTAACCTCCACTCCAATACTAGCCTTACCTGAGGAAGGAATTGAATATGTGATATATTGTGATGCTTCTAAATCAGGCTTAGGAAGTGTCCTCATGCAGAATGATAAGGTAATTGCTTATGCTTCTAGGCAATTACGCCCACATGAGGTTAACTACCCAACTCACGATCTAGAATTGGGAGCTGTAGTGTTTGCCTTAAAGATATGGAGACACTACCTGTATGGAGCCAAGTGCATCCTATACAGTGATCATAAAAGCCTTAAGTACATATTCACTCAAAAAGAATTGAATATGAGGCAACGCAGATGGTTAGAGCTCATTAAGGATTATGACCTCTCTATTAACTATCATCCAGAAAAAGCTAATGTGGTAGCTGATGCATTGAGTAGGAAAGCTCATTGTAATAATTTAACCATCCAAAGTTTCATGCCTGAGCTAATTAAGGATCTGACTAAAATGGAAATTAGCTTCAGCATATCTTCATCCACTGCTATGCTCTCTGCTCTAAATATTCAATCAAACCTCTTGGATCAGATTAAAGAGAAGCAAGCCACAGACAGCTTTATTTTGGAAGAGACTCATAGGATCCAATCTGGTCAGCCTTCAGAGTTTAACTTGGATAAGGATGGAAGCCTTAAGTTTCATAATCGTATCTGTGTTCCCCATGATCCAGACCTCAAGCTAATCATTCTTAAAGAAGCTCATGACACATTATATTCCATTCACCCTGGTAGCACAAAAATGTATCAGGATCTGAAAGAAAACTTTTGGTGGAATGGTATGAAAAAGGAGATAGCTGAATATGTGAGTAAGTGTGACACCTGTCAGAAGGTTAAGGCTGAACATCAGCGTCCTGCAGGCTTGTTGCAACCTCTCCAAATCCCTGAGTGGAAATGGGAGGATGTCTGTATGGACTTTATTGCAGGCCTACCTAGAACCCAAGCCAAAAGGATGCTATATGGGTCATAGTGGACAGACTCACCAAGTCTGCTCACTTCATTGCGACTAATCAAAAGTATTCTGCTCATAGATTGGCCGAGATATATATTGAGAGAATAGTCACACTTCATGGAGTCCCTAAAACAATTGTATCAGACAGAGGTTCCATTTTTACATCCAGTTTTTGGGGAAGCTTGCAAGCTGCATTAGGGACCAAATTAAAATTCAGTACCGCTTATCACCCTTAAACCGATGGACAGACCGAAAGAGTGAATCAAATCTTAGAAGATATGTTGAGGGCATGTGTGTTGAATTTCAAGGAAAGTTGGGATAAATATCTGCATCTCGCTGAGTTCGCATATAATAATAGCTACCAAGCGAGTATACAGATGGCTCCCTTTGAAGCACTGTATGGTAGGCGGTGTAGATCTCCAATCTGTTGGTATGAAGTGGGAGAGAAGTCTTTACTAGGTCCTGAGTTAATTCGACAGAATGATGAGAAAATAAAACTGATCCAAGAAAGACTGAAAACTGCTCAGAGTAGACAGAAAAGTTATGCTGATAAGCGTAGGAGGGATTTGAAATTCCAACCGGGTGATCATGTATACCTGAAAGTGTCCCCAATGAAAGGAGTACACAGGTTTGGAGTAAAAGGAAAACTAAGCCCTCGTTATGTGGGACCATTTCGGGTTATAGAACAGAAAGGAAACTCAGCATACCAGATAGAGCTTCCTCCACAGCTGTATAGGATCCACAATGTATTTCACATCTCTCAGTTGCGAGCATGTCTCCGAGAACCTTCTCAGTTGATGCCCAACCTTGATATTCCGTTGCAGCCAGACTTGTCATATGAAGAGACGCCACTAAAGATACTAGCTACAGAAGAACGGCAGCTCAGAAGGGCCACCATCAAGTTCTGCAAAGTTCAATGGAAGCACCATACAGAGAAAGAGGCTACGTGGGAGAAGGAGGAAGAGTTGCGGGAGTCGTACCCGCATCTCTTTAGGTGAGGTGGATTTCGAGGACGAAATCCTTTTTAAGGGGGGTAGGTTGTGATAACCCGGAGGGTTATCAGTTTAATTAAAGTATTAATTAAACAGTAAAAGCAATTAGGTAAGAAAATAAATTGTAAGGATTAGGAAGTGCCGTCAGTCCCGCAGTGAAACGTATCGCTCATTGAGATACCAGACTGTATGCAGGACCGGGCCGCACCTCTAGATAGTTTCAGGCTCATCATTGGCGCTTTTAGACTTACAGTGCGATATGCGGGTATCGTTAGTGTTTTAGGCGCCAAATGACCGTAATACCCTCAAGGCAAATAGGGACCAGTAAAAACCATCAGGGCATAGCGGTCATTTCGCAAGCTAGGGGAGTATAAAGCCAATGCCAGCCAATCCCCAGCCAAGAAAACCACCTGTGTCTCCCATTTCAGCCACAAACCGAGCCCACAAAGCATCCAACCGAAGCTACCAAAATATCTAGCCAGTGCCTCCTTGTCCCCAACACCAAGAACACCAGCAAGCACCACCATTTCCATCCGAAGGCATCCAAGCCAGAAGCAATCGAAGGCAACAGAAGGGGAGGAGACGACCACCAGGAGACGGAGGCGACGCCACCCAAGCAAGGAGGAAGCAGCCGAGGCCAAGAGCTAGCGTCCTTCTGCTACCGTCATCAACCCGCACTGCAACCCTAGCTTCATCCCCAACCATCCAGGTGCACGTTTCCCATGTTTTGCCGTAGCAACAGTGTAGGGTTCCATGTGCAGATGATAGATTGGGGCATTAGATAGCCAAGGGAATGGGGGAAACGGTAGATCGGGCCTCATCCGTGCGGTCTCAGTAGTTGAGGAGTAAAACATTAGTGTAGCATTCTGTTCTTGTTCATCCCACCCCCAACGTTCATCATAGACCCAAAATCAAGCAAGCAAATGCAAGAAAGAATAATGGGTAGAAACCCTAGCTCGGATTGGAGTAAAGGGGAGCAGCAGCCGTGCGCCTGGAGAGAAGCGCCAGAGGGGAGCATCGCCTGGAGGGAGAGCCGCCAGGAGGGAGATCGCCTGGAGAGGGAGCGCCAGAGGGAAATCGCCAGGAGGAGCGCTAGCAGAGGAGTGAGGCAGGAGGATCGCCAGGGAAGAAATAGGCCAGGAGGTGTTGAAGCCCGAGAGGCTCTCGGCCAAATCGCAGAAGGAAAGAAAGAAGCGCAGGCTGAAAGAAATAAGAGAAAGAAAGAAAGAAAAAGAAAAGAGAAAAATAGAAAAATAAGAAAAATAAAAGAAAAAAAAAAAAGAAGAAGAGAAAAATATAAATAGGTAAAATTCAACTACTTTGGCATGGCGCGTTGATTGTGGTTGATTAGTCTGCGGATCGCGTAAAATAAATCAACGATACTTGTTTGATTCATGCCGATATAAAATCTGAACAACAAATCAGAAAATTGGTTGGACACTGCATCTCGTGACTTAATAATTTTGTTGTAGCTTATAGTTTATAATTTTCGAGGCAAGACCAGAATCCACCCGACGATCAGAACCTGTCTTGAGCGAGTCGTACCTTTAGAGTATATTCGAGCAAGTTTTCCTTTGATCATGTCTTATTAAAGGATTTTACTGTTTTTCGTAAATGTTTTTATCATAACTGCATGGAAAAGCTTATCTTTTAATAAAAGTGTTAAATTGGATGCGGTTGGAAAGAATGAATTGGAAATGGACGGAAGGATTGATAAATTGATGCTGGAAAATTGTTTGGCTCATCCAACGAATGGAGCCGTTGGCGTAGGAATAATATGGGAGGGTAGAGGATGCCGATGAGAAGGATGTTAGCCGGCGGGGTCCTCTACATAGGCTATAATATAAGTTTTCAACAAACTAACACTTGGGCAATGGGCCATAAATCTAGTATCAGCCATGGTGTGTGAAATCGGCCAGAAAAGGTTGTCCTACGAAGGTATTAGACCTCTCCACATGGGTAAGTATAAGGGTTGCGCTTTGGGAAAGGCCGGTATGCCCCAAAGGAACGAAAACCAATTGGACGGTATATTTGAAGCCGGTGAGTACCCCGATTGAGAGGAGTACACATATCTTGGAGTTGTGTGGCGGCTGGGATAGGTGTCACAAACTCAAGGTACAGGTGGAGAACTAATACTAGAGTAGCGATAAGCGTTCAGGGCATCTCTTGTGGGTGTCACTATGGGTAAAGTGATACAAACTGCTGAGGTAAATCTTGAATTCAAGCCGTCTTACGGATTGGAGACTATGGACAACCGGCTATCTCATATACGGTGTTAGTAGAAATTTCTAAAATCTAAAATCAACCACCTTTTAATTTAAAACTTAATTTCTGTAATAAAAGAGTATTTTGGAAAAGGTGATCTTGGGTGAGGTTAGAACTGATAGATTAAATCGGAGGAAAAATCATTACTGCATTCATTATTATTGCTTCTTTGAGTACTTTGTACTCACTCTTGTAACCCTTCCTTTTCTTAGAAGGTGAGGTCCTTGAACAACCCTCGAGGCATGGTTGGAGGACCACTCCCAGGAACAAGACCTACCAGAGGATGGCTATTACTACTATTACTATCAGGAGCAGTAGTAGTATTAGTCGTCCATTTCCCTGTGCTAGCCAGTTGAAGGAAGATAGGAAGTTAAGACCATCTTTTGTTGTAATATTATTATGTAAAGTTAAGACTTGGACAATAGCCCTGCGTGGCTAATGGAATGTAATAAAAGATTCCGTTATCTGTCTCTAATTATTGTTCTGCTGCAATACTCTGTACACAGTGTAGTAACTAATAAAGCATCGGAATGTCCGATGTTTTGCTAGTTACTGTGCTGAGATCTGCGTGATTAACTCTAGGTGACAGTGTGTACCAGGGGTTAATTCTGCGGGTCGCCACATCAGCCCATTCAGGCCTAAGCGGTGTGGACTTAACGAACAACTGTAGTGATGATCCAGCCGAGCAAAATCTCAAGACACATGAATCACAGCACAGGAACTGAGGCACCAAAAGTTTAGAAGATACTAAGAGTTCAGGAATTTGATGAGAGTTTAAGAGTAATTTGATGGTACCTTTCAAAGATGATAAAAACTCTCAAATAGAAAATATATGTTTATGCGGACATGCATGTTTCATAGTACTCAACTTACATGGTGAAACAATATATATGCAAGGCTTCACGCATTCCGCTTCAACGTGCTAGAAAATTCTTCTCATCTGCAGGAAAATTTGCTCCAAGCCGCATACACCTAGCCATGAACTGCAACCAGCAGCTATCAGTTAAGCCACAGGAAATACTAGTAACTGGTATAGCACTTGTTGCTGCACCCCAATCAAAAGCATGTAAATATATAGCACACAACAGTACATTAATTAGCAAGTGAAATGTGCGCACAAGCATGTTTAGTCGCACTTATTACATGAAGGGACCGTGCATGATGGTCCAGGAGAAAGCCACACAAATACAAATCCCTAAGCATAGATGACACAACCATTATGCACTTTCAATCACACTCATGAGTCTCGAGACACACATGGAGAAAATAAATGCACACGCAGCTGAAACAAACACACAAGTAGTATGGATGACAAACCACACAAGCACACGTAGACAATCATAGGATTCGATCGGTGATGGATGGATGAAAGGAGAAGCTTCCCTTCAGCATCGATCCTTCTTCTTCTTCTTCCAAAAGATTGGAGACCTTCCTTCATCATCTGCTTCTTCTGCACTTCCTTTTGCTTTGTCTTCATTCTACTGTTCATTATGTTTGAAAACAAGCAAATCATACGGATATTCTTTAATGTCCTGTATGACCTGATCAGGTACAACATCACCGTTAAACTCCAGCTCCTTTAATTTTGGAAGTTTGTCGATTCCAATGAGGGACTCCATCTCGGTGAAGGACCAGACAATCTTCTCAAGATTAGGAGCTGCTCCGTCGGTGAAGCTGATGTTGGTGATATCAGAACACTCGATGATAAGAAGGTTGAGCTTTGGGAACTCATCTTTGTTGAAGGTAAGCTGCTTTTCGGCACATGATTCCTTGAGGAGCTTGAGTCAGCGCATTTTTGGTTTCTTGGCGAGGATTTGTAGATCACCTTGATTCAGCAAGGTACCACGAAGAGTCACCTTGGCAATTCGATTGGTCTTGGTAAATAATGAATCAAGGGATTCACTTGTGAACCCTCTGCCGTTCAGCTCAACCTCCTCCAATCCTGGAAGGTTATTAATTGTAGACAGGAACTCCATGTTGGTGATGGACAATACGATCTTCCTGAGGTTAAAGCCTTCTTCCTTTGCAAAGGTGATCCTGGTGATGTTGGTGTCGGTCAAGACGATCTCCTCGAGCTTAGGAGCTGCTCCTTCTCCAAATTTGATGCTAGTGATCTCGATTTTGGACAAGACGATCTTCTCAAGCTTAGGAACTGTTCTCTTTCCAAAGCTGATGTTGTCCATCTCGGCTGAGGACAATTTAATCTTCTCAAGTAGAGGAGCAGCTTCGTCTTCAAAGATGATGTCCGTCATGTTGGAGCCCTCGACAAGAAGGTACTTGAGTTGCAGGAACTCTTCCTTCTTGAAGGTGAGATTGCTCTCGGTGTATGACTCGTGCTGGAGCCTAACACAGCGCAACTTGGGCAGCTTGCCAAGGTCTTTCAGATCACCCTGGTTCAGAGAGGTATTACACAGAGTTACCTTGGCAAGTTGACAGCGTTTGACCAGCAATGGAAGAAGCCACCCACTAGTCTTTCCGTGGATGCTTAGGTTCTCAAGAACATTGAGAGGGTTCCCTAAGCTGAAGTCTGTTTTGAAAGGATTACCGTCACTTCTGTGTTTTAGAGGTTTGATGCTGATTGACAGGGACTGGAGGCTTTCACTCAGATCACCGATCACTTTAACCAATTTCTTGAGGTGAGCTTCCTTGTCTTGGACAACCACATCTAGCTTCCTTAGCCGCCATAGATTGCCAATGTCTTTCAATTCGGCACCGTCTGAAGCCTCTACGTGGGATAGCACCTCCATGTTTGTCATTTTCCCTATTCCGTGCGGAAGCTTGACAGCATTGAATGATTCCTTGGTCCTGTTGATGTTGTCTGTGCTAGTTGAAGTTGGATCGGTATTAGCCAACAGACGCTTCAGCTTCAGGAGCATAAGATGTTTTGTGGTGGACGCATCCACTTGGGTTTGCCGGATGTCCAATACCTCCAGCTGGAGGAGGTTGTTAATTTCCCTAGGTAGCTTGATAATAGGTGCATTCCTTAGGCTCAGATACTTCAGTTGTAACATCCTGTTGCAAATGTTCTTGAGGTGGTGCTGGCTCATCTTGGAGGATTCATTACACCCTTCTAGATCTAGCACCTTGACCAGCGGCAACTGAGGTGATTCATGGAGTTTCCGCAAAAACTTCTCGATATTATCTGAGCTACGGATTCGTAGATCACTACGAACTGAGAAGTAGCGAGCATGATGATGTGACAATCGTGTCTCCACAAAGTGCTCTTTCCTGGCCTTTCTGGTAATGAACTCACGAACTACATCATGTACCATACAGCTCTTGACCTTTCCTGCAGCCCCAATGTCACCAGGATAAACAAGGCATCGGTCGATGAGTGCGTCAAAACAATGCTCGGCCTGACGCGCTGAGCTGGGCCAATCAGGGGCGGAGCTACAGTGACCACGTCGGTGTCAGTTGACACCGATGACTTTCTGCTAACCCATTATACCCATATGCTAAATATTAACTCTGACACCGGTAAATAACAAGGCCCATGCGGCAGCACCCAGTAGGCCAGCCGCCAGCATTCCCATGGCCCAAACTGTGCAGTCCGACCCTTGAGTCTTGACGCTTCGTGTTTCCCATCCTCGCAACTTGCGTCGCCCTCGTCCTCGTGCAATCACGGCGCCGGCGCATCAAGGATTCAAGGGCTCGCTCAACCGCTCAAGGCTGCTGGCGGCGAGGTGTACCCAGTACCCGACCGGGCGCTGCTCCGACGGCCCGCATCGTCGTCGACTTCATCGGTACGTGCACGCGCGCGCGTTCTTCCACTCGAACTGATCGAGCAGTCCAGTCCTTAATCGGTAGCGAACTAGCGATCGTCCTGATTCCTGAAGACCTGAATTATTGTGTTTGCAAACGCACTTGTGTGTTCTGCATGAGCAGCGCAGGAGCCAGGAGGTGGGGGCGTGCCGGCGTGGGGCTGCCGCCGTCCAAGGCGCGCAACGCGTCGTTCCACCGCAGGTGGCAGGTGCCTAGCAGCCTAGGGCCAAGCCCAACGTGTTCACGTGAAGTCTGTGATCAGGTATTCAGGTACTGATAAGTGCTAACCCCAATTTAGCAAGTCTCTATTACAAATTTACAATTTCTGAAGTCTGAAATTTTATTGTCTCAACTTTCTTAGCTATTATATTCTGAAGTCTGAAACAAGACAACAAGCCACAGAAAGTCTGAAACGATGTAATTGTTCGTTTTCAGAAGATGGAAGACCGCAATCGTAGAGAGAGCTTGGAATTATAAGAGGTAATCACTATTGTAAAAGCTAATTATACTGCAATATGCCAACATTTATTTTTCATTGTGTTACAATGTAGAAGTGCACTGACCCCGGCGGCGATATTTTCTGGCTTCGCCCCTGGGGCCAATCTTCTTTAGTTACCAGGCCTTCTGCAACCCACCGTCCTACTATGCTTGATCGCTTGATATTATGACCCCGAGGGAAGATAGCTAGATACAATAAGCAGGTCTTGTATTCTCTAGGTAGATCGCTGTAGGAGAACTTTAGCATCTTCCTAGCATTAGTATCCCATCCCGGTTCCCATCTGAAAACCAGGGTATCACGCAACTTGTCCAGTTCTTGTTTGCTCCTATTAGGATTGACATACATAGCACGAGCAAAGATCTTCATGCAGAATTCATGCGGTTCAGATTTCTTCAAGATATCAAGATAGATGTCAACATTGTCGTCCTGTTCTTCTTTCTTCCGATGGCTTGTAACATTGTCAGAATTTTTTGGCCTCTTCGGTTTGGTTTTGTGTGATCACTATCACTGCACTGCCATTCGCGCAACCCAACATATTCAAAGTCTTCTTGATCTTCCCCCATGTATCTACATCATCGTGGCCATCGAGAACAATCAATGCGGTTTTAGCTTCCAGATGCCCTTTAATCTTCTCCACGGCTTCTTTGATCAGCAGATCCTCTTTAATATTATTGAGGGTTCGTCTAATCTTCGACGTGATTTCTGTATTCTTCTCGTCCAACATCTGGTCCTCGCGTACTATGCTGTTCTGCGTGGCTTCTTTAATATTCTCTGCAGTTTGATCTTCACGCAATTTATCATCCGTGGCTTCCTTCACCGATTTATCTTCAAGGGGCTTGAGTTCCCGCAAGATGTCTTCTTTTATCTTCCTCATGATTTCTTTAATATTCTTGCTGATTTGATCGTCATCCGATTTATCCATAGCTTCCTTCACTCGTCTGTCTTCCTTGAGATCGGGAAGCAACTCCCGCAGGATGCCTTCATACTCAGAATGATTGAGACCAGTCCAGGACTTCTCTTTACCTCTTTCCAGATGTGCTTTAAGCTTCTCTGCGGTTTCTATAATCGTCTTGTCCTTTTGGTAAACCTTGACTGATTTGTCTGTGGCGTCGACGGGGTCCTTGGGAAGCTGCTCCTCTGTCTCCTCCAAGATGTCGTGGAGTATCTCCAAGGGTTCCAGTGGAACAACAGTAGATCTTTTACCTGCTCCTAGATAATCTTCAATCTTTTGCGTGATTTCTACAATCTTCGTGTCTATTTCGTCCTTCTTACGGCCTTGCTCCTGCTCCTGGTTCTGCTCCTGGTTCTGCTCCTGCTCATCGCCAAGCAGCTGGGGGTCTTGTTGCTTCTGCTTCTGCTCCTTCTGGATGTGACGGAGAATGTCCAAGGGTTTTATAAGCCAGAAGCCATATGGCTGCTTGTATTCTGGGGTTATCCAGAACTTGTGATCGAACTTTCCCGCCACCAAGGGATGAGCCAACGCCTCACTTGCAACGTCAGCTCCATCCTCTTCATCCGGTGCTGCAATGGCGATGGTTAGGAATCGGTCTTTGAGATATGGGGCTCGTTCTTGGGTGTATCGGAGCCAACGGACAAGCTGTCGGGTGCACTCCTCCAGAAGGCGAGGCTCGGGAAAGGCTTCAGCTCTCATATCCTCATCACCACCAGGAATAAGGCCTTCATATCCTCCGCCTGCGGCTTGAGTTTGAGACGTTGTCGTCTTCTCCGAACTCGAGATCTTGACGTCGTACCTCAGCCGCCGCTCGCCGACGTCACGCGCCCGGTTCTTGAGCTCGCGTAACTGGGTGGCCGCACGGTGCTGAGCGTACAACTTCTGCAGGTACCAAGGAATTATCCGCCACAGGAAACCCAGGCGGACCCTGGCGAAGCGTACCGCCGTCGGATCACCGCGCTGCAGGTAGGTGTCGATGCAGTTGCTGCATTCATAGGCGAGGTCTTGGACCTGCTTCATCCACGTGCGGACCTGCTCGTCGTGCTCCCCGCCCGGGGGCGTCGTCCTGGCGAGGTGCTGGAGGAAGCTGTTCATGCTCTCCATCTCCTCCTGGATGAACTGCACGTCGTTCCCGACGCCGTCCAGCAGCTTCTTCTCGTTGCGGATGACGCCCAACAGCGAGTGCACGGCTCCCGAGGCGAACTCAGCCATCGCTGACGCTCGGCGGTCGCCCCGGAGCCGGACGGCCGGCTAGTGTTAGGGTTAGCACGGCAAAACAACTAGAGAATTGTTTCTGTGATTTTTTCATGAAAATGTTGTGTCTCGTGATTTACTTTCTTCCTAACCTAACAGCTGGTGTGTCGATGATCTAGCTAGAGTGGTTTTGCGGGAATAAGGATCGATGCGAATGCATTATGCATGCATCAGTGCAGCACCGCTAGAGAACGCGATTCCATCGGTCTCTTCATTCTTTCTTGCTTCCAATATTCCCTCCGACGACGAGGGCGTAGGACCCAGGGTATAATGGTGGAGCTCTTTTACCGTACACTAAATTCAATATAAACTATTCATTATTTTCGATCCAATGGATAAAATTAGTTAGAATTTATTTATACTTCTTTTGATAATAGAGTAGTAGAAACACCTTTAATAAATCAACGGGTAGATCCTAGTCAAATCAGTCCTCTCATCGATTCCGATCTACCTATTGACTGCCCTGAAGGTGCCAAAGAAAGTTATTGCAGATATTGACAAGATCCGAAGGAAATTCCTATGGGCAGGCAATGGGGCTTTGCATGGAGGGAACTGTAAGGTCCGATGGACAACCGTCTGCAGACCACTCAAATATGGAGGCCTTGGTGTATTGGAACTCCAGAGTTTCACGAGAGCGCTTCGACTCAGATGACTATGGCTCGAGCATACAGACCCTGATAGGCCATGGAAAGGACTGCCAACACCTTGTGACCAGATTGACTGGTAGCTCTTCATGGCTACCACCAAAGTTGTCATAGGACATGGGCAAAGAGCTGATTTTTGGAACTCCAGATGGCTGCACGGTCAGGCGCCATCCCAGATTGCACCAAGTCTTTACAAGCTCTCCAGGAGGAAAACTAGATCGGTTGCCAATGCCCTGCATAGAAATAATTGGATGAGAGACATTCGGCACCACCTAACCTCCCAGTTGCTACCACAATTCATCAATCTGTGGTCCAGAGTGCAGTCCATACCACTCAGCCCGGACAAGGAGGATGGATTCATATGGACGCAATCCGCGCACGGTGCCTACTCGGCTTCCTCGGCATATAACATCCAATTCAGTGGGTGCACTCGGAAGTCATTCCTATCAACGATCTGGACTGCGTGGGCATCGTTACGAACTAAGATCTTCCTCTGGCTAGCAATGCAAAATCGGTTATGGACGGCACAAAGATTGCAACTTAGAGGATGGCCAAACCAATATTTCTGCCAAATGTGCAATCGGAGTCTAGAAACATCCCTACACCTCTTTGTGGACTGTCCTCAAGTTCGGCTCCTCTGGTCGTCAATTGCTCAATGGGTTCGCATTCCGGCGCTGCACCTAGACCGATGGGGGCCGGCGACGTACCTTGACCATTGGAATCTTCACCGAATTAACTGCCAACCAACTCTTCGGAAAGGCGTTAAAACTCTCATTATCCTAGCCTGCTGGGAATGGTGGAAAGAGCGAAACAATAGAGTTTTCCAAAGAAGCTGTGCGTCTCACGAGCAAATCTTCCAGACGATCAAAGATGAAGCTGCCAGCTGGATTCTAGCCGGAGCTAAGCACCTAAGGAGCCTTCTCCACCGCCAGCATTAATCCATTCCTGTGCCTTTAGAGTTTTTCTTCCTCTAGTTGTTTCAGGGTAAGGCCGCGACCTCTACGGCTTTCTCTTCGTTGTACCCTCCATCCATCTGTTCTCCAAACTATGTATTTTGGTCTATTCCTTCCTAATCTAATATAATCACAGCTTTTCCTGTTTTAAAAAAAATCAACGGGTAGATCTGATTTCTACGGCCTATTATATAGTACCAGTATAATGTACCGTAAAATTTATCTAATGGTGAGCATGCAGGCTTACGCTGAATTACCATACGTACACGCTCTCTCTCTCTAACATGAGGTTAGGGGCAGCCTTTGATTTCTTAGTTCATTTGTGTTCTTCATCTTTTGTAACGTGCAGTTTTGCCATTTGCATGTTGCCAATTTTTGGTTAACTTCAAATCGATTTTCTTGGCCTTTGATGAGCTTTAAGATGTATTTATATATGTTATATTCTGATCTCGGTACATTAGTTCAGAGATTTTAACTTTGTGAGTGTTTTGGTTATCGATGTCATTCCTGGCCCCATGCTGCATTGTGCAAAGCAAGGATTTTGAGCCTTCGACACACTGAATAACACGGGGGTATGTAGAAGGTAAACGTACAAGGTGGGCTATCCTGCACATCTCATTTTATATGCAACTTTTGGTAGCAGGAAGATTGGCATCTCGTTAATTGTTTTTATATTAGTTTTTTTTTCGTTAATTGTTTTTATATTAGTTTTTTTTTTCATGTCTGCACATGGTTTTGATGTTGAGAGGGAATGTTAATCAGCGGAGTAGTTTTCATTCAAGTGTTTCTTTAACAAAGACAACTCTGATAAATCCATCTCTATTAAATTCACTCTTGTTTTTGTGTTTCCTTGTCTCTGCGAATCATAGGGCTTAGAAAATCAATATTTACATTATGTACTATTAGTCATCAACTCGTGCGCCTATATGGCTAGGAATTTCTACAAATATATTTCTTCACATTACTCCTTGTAGTCATTTGATAATAGAAAAGTTTGCTAAGATGTGTTCAACATCATTTCAAACTCAACGGAGTTATCGGGCTTCAATCTTTTTTTTTTTGCATAATTTTTGTGATTATTCTTAATTACCAAATTAATATTAAATCTTGTGACACTGTTTTGTGTTATGCTGTTGCGTTGTAATGATTGCAATTCTCATTAAGCAATAGTATCTGTTCCCTCCTTGCCTTTGCAAAGAAAGAAACTACAGAAAGATTTCAAGCATAGAAGTTCTTGGCACGCATCAAATTAAAATGAAGCTAGCTGTTCGGTTTTGCTTGGATTGGGGAGGAGGGAGAGTTGTAGTCGGTTTTGCTTCAGAATATTTATTTCAGTTTCCATATCGGACTCAATTTTCCGATTGCATGTTGTCTATTATATATAGATCTAAGGCGTAGATAAAAATGATTAAGAAAATTGAATGATCACGATTGTCTTTTTTTTAGAACTAGCTAGCTAGTTATCACACTCATGTAAACGCTACTACATTTTTAATTCAATTGTAATACTTTTTAAAAAATATATAATTGCAATTTATTTGTCTCATTCTTGCTAGTAGTTTTCATGAAGTTTCAATCCGTGTCAGTAAAGAGATTCTGAATCGAGATATACAATGGCAGAGAGGGCTGCAAAGATGCTTTAGCGTCGTGCGCAGGATAAAAAATAGAAAGAATGTTTATCGGCGTATTCCTCGCTACGCCGGCCGGTGGTGCTCTAACGGGGGATATTAAAAAATAACCGATAACACTAGAATGAGGGCATGTTTGGTACGGCTTCAGCTTCACCAGATCTGTGGATCTGGTGGAGCTGGGTTTTCTTAGCTCCACAGATCCGTGAAGCTGGAGCTGTTAGTACATTAAGAATGTTTAGATGGATCATCTTGTTTATATTTTAGGCCAAAAATATAAACTTAATTTACTTTATTTTAGCCTACAAGTTTCAGATCTCAGGAGAAGCTAGGATCTGGAGCTCTACCAAACAGGCCCTGAGTAGCAGGGAGGGAGGCTGCGGCCAAAGCCGGTGTGCTCCTGGAATTTAGGGGTGGTAATGGGGACTCGTTCTCCGATCCCTGGCAGGAAATTCCTCTATTAGAAACTGGGTATGAGAAGAAATCGTCTTTAACAGGGATGGAAACGGGGAAAATTATTCCCCTGTCAGGGATGGCGGGGACGGAGATGGGAAATTTTTTTCCCCGCGGGGACCCGGTTGGGGATCTGAATTTAGTTTAGTCCAATTTAGTTGTTAGATTGCAAACATATTCTCTAGCCCATCAAATTTACATTTTCATAAACGGGACAACATAATCTTCAATGAATAAATGCATTCTTTTTTTCCTTGTCTGTTGATATGATTTTAGAATTAAAATGGCTATAAGAGCTCTTCTCTTGTGTGAAATTTTCGCGAGAATAGGACCCCGACGGGGCCCCGATACCCGAACGGGGATGGGGACGGAGGGATTTTCTCCCCCGAGACGGGAAACGGGAACGAGAACATGGAAAATTTCAGGTCACGGAAACGGGGATAGGGACGAAGAGGCACTCCCTGGCGGAGAATGCCCCCGTTGCACCCCTATCCTGGATGGTGCGTCCACCACCGGTAGCTTAAAGCAAAAAGCAAAATCAGAAGGAACAAGCTTATTAAGAGACTGATCGAGTAGAGGAGGAAGTTAACAGTGAGACTGAAGCTTTAAAAAAAGAAACAGCTGATGCTCTGATCGATCGAGGTGGTGTTCCAGAGCAGGACGATCGAGATGCATGCCAAAGTGCAGAGCAGCTTTATGCTGGCATATATGCCCGTGGCAACTACGGTGCAGAGATGGACGAGATAGATCCACATCCTTTCTTCTAGCAGGCACGTACGTACCTCGTATCAGATGCTAGCTAAACCCATTCTCATCGCTAACACGTGAAATTAGATGTTAGATGTTTCGTACGATGTGCATTGGAGTGGAGCATTTTCCGCCACCGGCGGCAAATCTTCCGAAACGTAGTGACAATAATCTCACACGTGTCGATCATTAGCGACCGCCGGCCGGCCGGCTGGACGACCACGTCGCCCCGTTGCCTGGAGTGTTTCTACGTACTTCAATCAGCAATAGCTAGCGCGCCACGTCTCCTAGGGGTGGCAATTGTACCCATGGGTTCGGGTACCCGCAGATTTTGCACCCGATCGGGTCGGGTTCGGGTTTTAATTTTTACCCGCGGGCTCTTCGGGTCGGGTACCCGAAATGGGTTCGGGTCGGGTTCGGGTTTTAATTTTCACCCGCGGGTACCCATCGGGTACCCGAAATACCGCATATACCCATCGGGTACCCGTCGGATTCCGGGTACCCGCCGGGTTTGGGGTTGGGTTTCGGGTACCCGTCGGGTTTGACTCGGGTTTTTGGGTTCGGGTTTCTTGTCGGGTCGGGTTTTGCAAAACCCACACCCGACCCAACCTATTGCCACCCGTATTACACAAACCCGTCGGGTACCCGTCGGGTTCTGGTTCGGGTATAGATTTTTACCCGATATGGTATTCAGGTTCGGGTCGGCTTTTTCAATTCGGGTTTCGGATCGGGTCGGGTTTTGTAAAACCCGCACCCGACCCGACCCGTTGCCATCTCTAACGTCTCCCTTTGCTTGCACAGCCGTCGCTCCCAGCCGCACGCCTTCTGCTTCTTCGAGATCACCGTGCCTTCTTTTTCCGTGCGCCACCAGTGCGCATACCGTTGCTCTCTGTTTCTTGCGCGGCTTACCCAAAAATCAATCCTATAAATGTTTTAAAATTGGTTTCGCATATTTTGCTTTTAGCCACGATAGTTTATATACACATGAGGAATGAAGTCTTTTATGAACTCAATTTAGATTAGGTTTTTTTGCAGATTATCAAGATCTTAATTAACTTTATGGATATTTTGGGATTAACGCTACATATTCTAACATTTTATTTATTACATTATATATATATATTTTTTAAACTCTTATATTTAGGGTCCGTTTGCTACGGTTCCAGATTCTAGTAGAAAGTAAACGGTTCCAGATTCTTGGTAGAAACGTTTCAGGTAGAATCAGAATCACCGTCTGTAAACCGTTTGGCTAAGTGTCTGGATTCAAATTGTGGAAAGAGGATGAAGTGGTGAAAATGACCGAAGTGCCCTTTGTATTTGTGAAGGATTTGTAGTACATTTTAATGTAAAAAATGACGATGAAATACATGCATCCATAATAATCTCATTACAGAATTTTTGTATTAATATTATAAAAATGATAAAGTGAACTACGATCTAGATTCCATAATTGCCTTTGCAAGATCATCACGAAATCTATCCATATTTATGTCATTTGCATCGGTTGTAGCCGTATTTGATGAATTTTGAGACGGCTGATGTCTTGCATATCTTTGTGGTATTGTTGGCATGTAATCTGGATTCTCGTCACACATTCGAAAATCTGCATCAAGCACATGATTTTCACGAATGTAGTTATGGAGACACATAGTTGCTGCAACGATCATCTTCTGTTTGTTCATCGGGTACGTAGGCATCTTTAGAAGTATCCTCCACTTCATCTTCCATACGCCAAAAGTACGCTCAACCACATTACGAAGGCTAGAGTGCAAATAGTTGAATACCTCCTGCTGACCAGACGGCGCCACACCTCTTCTCCAGTCAGGTACATGATACCTCTGTCCTTTGTACGGTGCTAAGTACCCCGGTCTGTTTGGGTAACCGGCATCCACAACATAATATTTGCCTAATGAAACACGAAATAGCATAAGTAATGTGATTGTAACATGACAATAGATTTGTGTAATGTAACAACAATTTTTACCTTGCGGAGGATGTGGGAAGACTTGTGTATCATGTTCTATAGCATGATAGAGCACACTGGTGTCATGCATAGATCCTGGTTGTCCAATAGAAGCATACGTGAAACGCATATCAAAGTCAACCACAGCCATCACATTTTGGGTTGGAGTCACGATCGCCAATATATCGAACATAATCTCTAGGCGTGGTGTTGCTAGGATATGTGTCCCGTCAATGGCTCCAATGCAATCTTTAAAATGCGGCCACATCCTTTGATCATCAGTAATCCTACTATGCACATTGGCAAAGTTTCGATCCTTAGGTCTTATGCAATCTTTAGCCATTCGAATTAAGCATTGTAACACATCATCGAATTTTCTACTGATTGTCTCCCCTGAATGCTTGAATGTATTTTGAATCGAACTATTGGATCTATTTTGGCCACAGATGCACAGAAAGATAGCAAGGGATTCTAATGAGGTAATATTGATGGATGACTTCAGACCGTAATTGCTTACCAATAAGTCATGCAAACTGAAAAAAAGACTTTCATTCATCCTGAACATTCTGTGACTTTCTCCAGGTGTGTTTAATACCTCCATAATCCATCTATAACCACTGAGTTGTGAAGTCCTTGGTGGATTCTTATCATAATGCTTCATGTAATATTGATGTAAAAAGGCCGCAGTAGCAAGTAAGTTGGTCTGCAAAATTTGATGTTCACGTATAACCTCCGCATCAACCTTGCTATCACTATCACTTTCACTTGAAGACATCTCTAACATAGAAGAAAGCAATATTAAAACAAAATATATGCCAAGTGTAAATTGCAAAAAAGAAATCGAATTGAATTTTATTCATATTAAATCAATCAAATCATGGTCAATCAATCAATCAATCAAAAAAGTAATAAAATTGAACCCTTTTATTAATCTATTGTTATTCTATACCCTTTAAATGAATTTTCCTAAAAATTAGGACATCATGGTCCATATTTGACAAAGTGCTTCATTGTGAGCCATGCAAACCGGTCTTCTGGAGTGTCCAATGTCATAAACATCTCTCTCTCAGTACGCTTTGTGAATAATTCAGTAGCGATGAAGTGTTGCTTTGTCCCCGAAATCGCTCCACACTCCTTCACAATGTTCATTATTGCTGGATAGAACACTCATCCTTGTTTGCAAGTGACTCAATAGAAGCAAGTGGACCTCTCCTTTGAAAGTCACCATTTTACTAATCTGTTCTTGATCCACTTTCCTCCACTTGTCTTGGCTCTCTTTGTCTTCTCTTTGTCATGACAAGTATGATCTCTTGCCTTTGCCCTTGCTAGTTGGAGTTATTTCTTCTGGATCACTTTCGGACTCTGAATCTACGGACTCAACACAATGAATAGGGCTTGGAGGAATATGACCAGACGAGGCACCAAAATGATCGTCACCGGTATTTCTAAGGTCTTCAAACATAGCCTTCAACTCATCTTCATTTTGAATTCCCTTTTCTTTAAATTTTCCACATCCCGGAATTTTCTGCAAACATGAAAACATTTGTCAAAAAATAATAATATTGCTGCAAACAAAACAAGATCAAATATTTTACGGTTTGCGCACTTACTTTTCTCATCATCTTCCACCAATCATTGTTCATGTCAACCGTTCCCTTCCTCTCATCCCAACCTATGCCTGTTTGTTTCAACAACTCCTTCCAAGCATTGTACTCTAGCTTCAATTTGGACCATTTATTCTTAAATTGCCCCCTAGTGTACAAAATCCCCGTCTCCTCATTGAATTTTTCAATCACTATTTTATACCCAACATTGTTCAAATGGGTGCTAGAACGATTTCCGCACCTCACTTGTTCGGCAAACAATCTACAAACAATTCTAGTGTGTTCTTCAGACCATTCAGCTTCAACCATCTACACAAGCAAACCAATATCACAAACTAACAGCTGCAATCAAGACAGATCTTTTTCAGGAGATGCTGAAAGCTGAGGGAAAATGGTATATGTAACTACCAGCTGCAATTAAGACAGATTTTTTTCAAGACAGATCACTTTCAGTTGTCAGTATGAACTGCAATAGACTGAAAGCTGAAGGATAAACTCATGTCCTGAAAGATGAGGCAGTTACAGAGAATGTTTTCTTAATCTAGTGAGCTATTATTCAACATAAACAAGTTGCCAAATAACTAATATATCAAAACTAACATATCCAAAATGCCTTTTTGGAATCCACTTTATAGATATACAGTTACACAAACACAAGATAGTTACATGAACAATGAAACCACAAGATGTTGATATTGCATTCATTGTACATAAGTTTAAGAAAATGTGAACGTTTCCTTGGCTCCAACCAATTAACTGCTTATTTAACCATTACAGAACTTAAACGCCTAGGTACAGAATGAGCAGCATGGTCTAATAAATGGATGATAGAAACATTCTCTTCAACTGTTCGCTTAAAAAAAACATGTTCCCTACTATAGCCAATCAGTGATGAACAACAGGACAATAAACCCATGAAATTGACTACAGACTTCCATTATGTATCTTTGGTGTCTATATGCTCATGTCGATACGGTTTAGTTGCCACCCTATTATACTATTATCACTGGCTTATGAACAAAATGTATGGTTCTGACTAGGAAGTTTTATCAACAATACAACCAAATATTTCTTGGCGAAGGTCATTAATTGGACCAAAGTTAGTGGCGTGGAATGAATTACTTTCACGGATAGCTAATATTAATCTTACGCAGATTGATGATGAGTTCCGCTGGAATTTATGTCAAGATGGTCAATTCTCGGTGAAATCTCATTATCAAGCATTGATTAAAAGGGACGTGCCAAATTTAAACAAACGCTTATGGAAGCTTAAAGTTCCCCTAAAAATCAAGGTGTTTTTGTGGTATCTTCGGAGAGGAGTAATTCTGACTAAAGACAATTTAGCAAAACGCAATTGGCAAGGTTGCCGAACATGTTGCTTTTGTCAAGAATCTGAGACAATTAGGCATTTGTTCTTTGAGTGCCGTTTTGCGTATTCTGTCTGGAGCCTAATACATTTATCTTTCGGCATATCTAGTCCAACGTGTGTCACTAGTATGTTTGGAAGTTGGCTAGGGGGTTTTGACACAACTGTTAGAAACCTAGTTCTTCTTGGTGCTACTGCTACGTGTTGGGCTATATGGCTTTGTAGGAATGATATTGTATTTCAAAAGAAAGCCAACTCTTCTCCTTTGCAGGTTATTTTTGCTATTACCCACTGGCTTCGTACGTGGGCTGTGTTGCAGAAGGCAGATATATGACCTACTTTGGAGGAGGCTACTCAATGCTTGGTACGGGTGGTCAAGGAATTCTATTCCCGGGCACATGGGTGGCGGTCTAGTCTTCGGATTGTTGGTCACTAGTGTGTACGTTTTCTTTTTATTCTTGTTTGGCTGTGTGCTTCATGTTAAGCAGAGGCCGGGAGTGATTTCAAGGAATTGTATTATCTCAATGTAATGCTCTTGAAATTAATAAAAACACTTCCATTTTCAAAAAAAATGGTTCTGACTAGGAAAAACAATAACCAGATGGCATGGTTTCATATAAATTTCTAGTCAATTATGCAATACTTGATAGTGACAGAAGATCCTGCACTGAAACAGTTCCAAGATTTCTTTGCTAACAAATATTCCAGGTGTGTCAAGAAACCAAAAGAAGATTTAAAGTATTAACAGAAGAAATTAATGAAATTATTGCAAACTACGGATCCTTTTAGAAAGATTGGCCATTGTGGCACAAAATTATTAAGATCTCCTTCTTGTATATTGTCACCATTATTCCGCTACAAGAAGAGAAAACAAACCTTGTCCACGTATTTATTACACTCGGTCTGTTTACTTTTAATCAAGGCAGGATTAAAACTAATAGTTCGTATATCAATCACAGATCAACAATAAATCTCAGACAAAACACAATAGATTGATCTAACCTTAGTTCTTTTTTGCACAGGTATCTAGCTACTCTCTTTTCTGTCTCCTCCAAGCTTCAGAAAAATCAGAGACAAATGTGATTAGAGGGCAGAAACCTCAGATAGGTTAATTTCAAATCTAAATTTCACAACCAACAATCCGACATTAGCCTAAGGATGACACAAACCAAAATTTAGCATAAGCATGTCCTACAACCCTCAATGGTTCGGATATCAATCAAGGATGAACAATACCCAAATACCCAAATCACCTTCTTCGGTACACATATACTGGAGGAAGTTCGAGCAGTACGGGAGGACGATGGAGAGGCGAACATGAGGGGAGGAACTGCGGGTGCGAACCT
The DNA here is from genome assembly GCA_036346375.1 of Guadua angustifolia. Lineage (NCBI taxonomy): Eukaryota > Viridiplantae > Streptophyta > Magnoliopsida > Poales > Poaceae > Guadua > Guadua angustifolia. The sequence continues at coordinate 10,194,205 of CM070520.1, forward strand.
TGACGGCGACGGTGGGGTGCGCGGTGGGGTTGGACTCGGCGGGAGGCGGAGGCGGCCGGGGAACTTCCGAGGGCGGCGGCACGGGCGAGGCGGCCGAGGAGTTCGGGAGGCCAGCAGCGTCGGCGGGGTGCTCTCCGGGAGGCGTCGGCGAGGCGAGGCGGCGGATGAAGCTCGGGTGGGCGAGTGGGTTTCGCGGGAGTTCACGAGGCTGTTTCGAGGAGGAGGCGTCCGGTGGGTGGTTTATCGAGCGAGTTGGAAACGCTCCACATGAATCGGAGGAACGCCCTTGAAGCCGATTCGACCACGGCGTTCAAAACTGAGAAACGATTCGATTGGAAACGTTTCGAGTCTTTTTCTGTTTGGGTGAATTAATTTCAGATTCTAGGAGAAACAGTCTGGTTCCAAGTTGCCAAACGGAGCCTTACATATTTTGGAGATCTGAGATTCTTGTGGCTCTAGTGATTTTCAAGGACTTATTTTATTATCTTTATAAACCAAATGTTACTTTTAATTTTGTTGAAGTATTTAACATATTGCAAAGTATCTTGTTTACATTTTAGTTTAATATTAAAGGTGAAATATTTTTGCATAAATAGAAGTTTTATGGTCTAGGAATCGGTTTTACCAAAATTTGAATTTATATACTCAAGTTACCACTATTTTGATTCTATGCATTGATGGGAAATACTGCTGTGACAGACGGGTGGCAGACGACGTGGTTGTCTATGGCTTCGCCAGCCTTGCTTCGCTCTACGTACCCGAGGTTTTCTGTGGCAGAGTTTTGCGATGGGAAGCTTTGCCGCGGTGACGTTTGGCAAAGGTGATCTTCAGGCGATCGATCTAGCCAATGAGAACGCCCGGGAAAGATTGTGGCGAAATGGGCAATAAATGTGTGATCAATTGGCAGGATATGGGGTGAGATTTTTGAAGCATGGCGTGTCAGCAGCTCGACGGCGATAAGGCGATGCGATTGAGTGACACTCCGGATAAGCAGAGACGAGCTCGGTTTGGAGGAGGAAGAAGGAGAGGGGAACAATGGACTGCTGTGTGGGGCTGGTCCCATCTGGCAGTGGAGAAGAGAAAAGCAGGCCGATTTCATCTGGCAAAGGGGCCCCAAACAGGAAAATGGGTCCACAAGTAAGAGATTAGCTAGCAAATCCAAGAGATAAGAGCATCTCTAAGAATACCCTAAATCTATCCCCAAAACATAATTTAGGATTTGATTGGAAAAAAAATAACTCCAACAGTTCCCAATCTCTCCTCTCCAAATTTTCGCACACCCTAAACCTGACTCCGTTTTCCTCAACTTTCCGCGCTGCCACCGCGCTCCCAATCCTCCCTTCGCGCCCCTCCTGCGACGAAATCGTTTGTTCGCGCCATTGGAGCTCCCGAGCCCGAAGCCCTGATTTTGATGCGATCGCGTTGATCACGCGTTCCTGCTCTCCATGGCGGCAAGCGACCTCGAGCCGTTGCGCTCCGGTGCGGCCGCGCTGCCTTCCTCCTCCGACCGGACTGCCGTCGGCCTTGGCGGAACGCGTCTTGTGAATCGCTACGGAACCTGGACCGCGGTTGTCGGCGGGCGGCACCACCGGCCGAGGCGCGGCGGCCTCGGGGAGGGGAGGCAGGCGGCGAGGCGGGGAGGAGGACAGCGACGAGCTTCGGGACGGCGCGCCGCCGAGTGGGCGCTGCTGCTTGTCGGGTGCCTCCTCGGGCTCGCCACGGCATCTGCGTCGCCGCGTTTAACCGGGGTAAGTAAGAGATCTGCTTTGGAGGAAGTTGCGTTTTCTTATAGTTCTCTTATCTGATGCGTGTGGAAAAATATGTTCTTCCTGGAGATCTGGAGGTTTGCCAAATACATGATTTGTATGTAATTTACTCTGATTTCTCTTTTAAGGTGATTGCTTTCGTGAATCTGTTGCGTTGAGATAGGGGATAGGTGGGTGGGGGATTTCTAGTGAGCACTTGGGTTTTCAATGCGAAGATACAATGTCATGTATTGTACGACACTGCTGTATGAAGTGACACACAGATTGGGAGGAACTTCTTCATCTGTGGGAGAAGTGGATGTTCATGCGAAATTTGTGGGCCGTTCAGGCTGTTACGTCGGAGATGTTGAAGTCTTGTTTGGTTTTCTTAATGTGAAATTTGATGCTATGGGGACAGCTGTACAAGCTTGGTCTCCGTTTGTCAGGAGTGTTTATGTTATTGTATGACTTCTGATGCTATGAAGTGAGCAAGTAGTCTTGTGCGGTATTCTAGTCTGCTGAGTGATGGTGTTGTCAGCTTGATAAGATTTCGTGCTATTTAGTGTCTTCTTATCTCCCCGAGCTCGTCGCTGTCCTCCTCCCGCCTCGCCGCGCCCGCCTCCCCTTCCCCCGAGGCCGCCGCGCCGCCCTCAGCGAGGTGGTGCCGCCCCCGCCTGGACAACCGACGGTCCAGGTTCGCAGCAGTTCTGTTTTTTGTTATTTGAAAGGATTGAACGGATGCACCTTTTCTTCTTTTCAAATCCATTGCCTGGTGGAGATTGTTTCCTGGCCTTCATCTTCAGCAAGTGAAGAAATAATCTTGATGCCTTCGTCTTCGAATCTAGCTCATTTTTTTTAGATGAAGGAAGATTTTATTAATTTCAAGAATATTACATCAAGATGATACAAGTCCTTAAAATTTCTCCCGGCCTCTGCTTAACAAGAAGCACACAGCCCTTAAACAAAACAAAAAAGAAAAAAAGAGAAGTCTTGATTGCTACCACTAGGATCGCAAAGCTCTCCCCTTTTCATTGAATTGCTTAGCGAAAACATCATCGAAATCTTCTCGCGTAAGCAATCCGCGACCCTGATTTCCAACATTCAGGCGCCACAATCCGCAACCCTCTGGATTTCCAACATTCGACGCCACCACCAAGAACACCCGCTATTTGAATCATTCGCCCCCAAAATCTTGAACACGATCACGAGTCCATATCGTCCATGACCACCAACTTGAAATCTTGGGGGCGAAGACCACCATAGTCTGTGACCATTAAATCGATCGCCACCGGCGGTAGCCGTTCCGCCCGCCATGATTGCTTTAAATTGATTCTTAAAGCATCGTCGCCCAATATCCTCGCAGATCCGGTTGCACATCGCTGAGATTGGACTCAGAACAAAGCGACATTCTTTGCAAGAGGACTGGAATGAGCACGACCGCCATGGCGACCAATTAACAGTTTTTTTTTTGGGAAAAAGAAGGGAGCTGTTGGAGGAAGGGAATTTTTATTGGGAAAAAGATTTTTGGGAAGATCCCAATTAAATGTATTGGGAGTTAAGATTTTTAAGAATTGTTAGAGATGCTCTAAGGTTTCAGCACAGCGTTATCTTGAGCCATTAAAGGGCTAACAAATCACATTGATCATTTATGAAATTTTTTGACCAGATTCAAGAGATAGGCATTATTATCCAGAAAAATTTTCAGATTAATATATCTTATAGAAAAATTATGAAAATTCTGACAATGCACTGTGACACATTCCCGGCCGTACGGATACTCTACATCTTCAACATCAACTAGGAACATTTTTGTTGAGGCCGAAACTAATTAGCCCGTTAATTAAAGCCCTTACTGGCCTGCCAAAATTGAGCATCTGCGGGTCCCGTTAGCAAGATTTCTAGATCCAATCGGCATGGCGGTGGCGGTGAATACTCGTGGCCCAGATCCGGTGATCTCTGTGAGCCAACTTGCCAAGCACGCGCGGAGGGGGTGAATCGCGCGGCGGCGGCGGACGGGGCAACGTCGGCGCCCTTGACAAAACTGTGAGGATTTGCACCTTTCAGGTGGCCGCTAGCCAGGTCTTCATCCTTCTCATTGACTCCATACCATAGCAGACCGACGGCTCCCTCTGCCTCCTCTCCCCAGGTCGCGCACTAAACCATAGAGCACCTCGCCAGCAGCGTCGTTGTGCCTAAGTTTTTAGTGGATTGCTTCTGGATTTGGTTGGTTTGGGTGTTGGACCCGTGAATCCATGTTACTTTACCTGTGCGTTTGTTCGCGTGCAGAGGAGGCCGCGTCGGGGAGCGACTGCGAGGTCTCTGAGGCCATTCTATAATTTTTTTTATTTGGATTAGTTTTGTCAGTTTCGCACGAGCTGCTGAGTACCTTATTGACAGAAAATATAAACACGTGTGATACTGTTTTGGTTAACTAAGTAGCGGGTGTGAACAATGAACAAAGAGCTCTTTTACGGTACACTGAATTCAATATGAATCATTCATTCTTTTCGATCCAATAGATCAGATTAGCTAGAATTTATTTACACTTTCTATAGTAGTCGTGTAGTAGAAATACACTTAACAAATCAACGACTAGATCTGATTTCTACTACTTACTGTATACTACCAGTATAAAACAACGTAAAATTTCTCTAAACAAAACCTAAACCCAAAATACATGTAATACTGAAAGCGTTGGCTAGGGTTTTGGCTGGTATTGTTTTTGTTTCCTTAATTTTCGGAGTTTTTCGGTGGGAGAAAAATTGTGTTGTCGCGAAATTTCGGATGTTGTTAAAAAAATTAGACTTTGGTTTTGGAGGGTTTTAGGAAATTTTTCCTCCTCACCTAATCTCTCTCCTCCTCATTTTGTGGCTGTCATCTTCCCTTGGCAGATATTTTTCTTCAAGGTTCCTGCCGACCTCCCCAATTCTCTCCCAAGCCGAGCTGGCTCCTGCAGCCGCCTCCTCCCGGCCTCATCTGGTGATTTCCTTGCCGATCCCTGGCTCCTCCTCCTTTTTCGAGTCGCCCACTGGTGCTGGCGCCTCCCAGCCCAAGCTTCTGCGCCTCCTTCCTATGCCCTCCTTTGCAGCCAGCCGATGGTGCCCTTTTCCTCTCCTATTTGGGCGATGGTAGTAGGGCGGCAATTAAAGCAACAGGCAGGAGGAGCAACAATGAATGAGAGCGCCGAGGAGGCAAGCCGTCGGGAGGCACTCGCCGGGCCGGGAGCAGCAGCACCATTCGGCAGCAGCTCCAGCAACCATGCCCTCCCCCCTTGCTTCTTGTGGTGAGAGCTCAAGCAATGGAATTTGTGGTATTTTGGTTTCTAGTATGCATGCCAGGTGCTTGATGAAATGCTTAACTAGGGTTCTTGTGTTGAAATGCAATTGTCTTTTCAATTATTTGCCTGTCATGTTCTATTGCGCATGGCTTGTTATATCATGTCCTTACTGTTACAGAGAGTCCTAGAGCATTTATGATGGTCAAGAAGGTCCAGCGTCGTCGTCAAGGTTCAGTCTGAATGTCTGGGGACCATCTGTGTCGGTAGTTACTGCTGTTGTTACAAGTTCCTTTCCATTGAGACCTTAGTTGAGTCACTGTCCTAATGGTAGCCGTTTTGGAGTTGGCAACTGGAGTCGTGGTTTCGTTATCACAACAGATTTGGTCAAGAGCTCCTTTGTTAATATCCTGCTGAAACTTTGTTGCTTGTCGTGGTTGCTGCCTTACTGGTACTCAGGGAGATTGCTTTTTGTTATATGAATTTTAGCTACCTATCTGTGTCATAGATTGCCATTTGTCTGCTATGAAGTATTGCTAGACTGTTTGTGGTATTGTCTCGGTTGGTTCTGTTAATGTTTTGTTTCTGGTCTCCGTTCTCAACTCATGGATAATTTGGTAGGTGTTGTTCCTCTCTGAATGGTTGGAAAATGATATCTTCTTCTTTTAAAGAAAATTGGATTCACTTGTATGGGTTCCCCTCTTCACAGTTTGTCTGCACACTTTTGTACTAAAATATGTCTACAAGAACATCATCTCCGGTACTTTTGCTTGTAATAGTTAGGCATGAGAAACAAGTCAATAACGGGTAGCTCGATAAGTCAGGGTCATGAGATTGATACTTGTGTTGGCAGTTTATTACAATGTATATGCGAGCTCATGATCTTCTGTCTGGAAGTTCTTTTTAATAAAAAGAATTAAAAGTCATCTATGATTGTCTGCCTCTGGTTGGTAGTGTAAATAAGTATGTTGCTTTCTAACAGTCTCCTAGAGCTCATCAGAATCATGTTATGTGCATATGTTATCGTGTTCTCTGGAGCTTAGCATAAACAAGTTTTACCATTCAATTTGGATAGCCCTGTGAACGTTATGTTGTTTGAATAAGTGCTGCCCTAATTAAGGTTTTGATAAAGGTTGTGATCTTAAGCTAATATTTAAATTATGCTAGAGGTTGAATTAGAATTTCTGTATACCTAGATGAATATGGAGAATTTTGTGTAGATCGTAGTAATGCCTGCAAATGTTTAATTCAGATTTGTATCTGTAGCGACCCCCATTTTTACATAAAATGCAAAAATGGAAATCTCATGTGCACACAGTACTAGTCCCTGGATCAGTAGCTAGTACGCACATTTACAACAATTGATATCACATCCATACTCTTTATTACAAATAATAATGGTAATTTATACAATAGAATCTTACAATTCAAAGTATTGCAGCGGAAAGAATCAAAAATCTTATAGTGTGCCCATCCAATCTCTCAGGCAACTGACAAGGTATAATCCCTAGAAAAACTCGTTAACATTCCCGAATCCTGCGTCGAATAATTTCATCGAGCTATTCTGATTCTTCACCCTAAAAAAAACAACATATAAGCAAGAGTGAGTACTTGCGTACTCAGCAAGACTTTAGCGAATCCTATTATACATGCAGGCCATTCAAAGGAAAGGCTTTCACGGTTAATTTGCATAAAGCTGGATTGCAAAAGAATTTACTGAATTGTAGAATATAAACGAAATTTAAGTAAAAGCAATTAATATATAAGTATAAAACAATAATTTTCACGAACCTCAGTTCTTTCGATTATCTTCATGAATCAATCATTGATATCACATATCAATCCGAAATAATTCATCTCCATGAATCAATTATTGACATCACGTCAATCCAGAATAATTCTTTTCCAACAAGGATATCCAATCCAAATCACGATGCTAGACAGCATATATCAACATCCACATTTTGTAAAATAAAATGCTAACTATGTGATGACTTTACCAAGTGCCCATGATCATGGGCGCGCTAATCGATTAGTTTTACTCGCAGAGTTATGCGGCTTTACCCACAAGACATGACTTAACTCTTTTTGCAAGCTATTAGCACACTTCCTTTGGTGTGCCGCAGAGAGTCATGACATAACCGTTACATTACTTAACCCTAACTTTGCACGGCAAAGATGGTGACGATATGCTATGGTGGTGAAAGACATTCGTCACGATCCTTGACGTGAAATAATAACGTGCTTGTACATTCGCCAGACGTGAAATAGTGATCCCATAGCATAGCGTACACCTCGAACAACCGATCCTTGAAGAAGCTCGTAATACTCCGCCTACCAATGTGCAAAGTCAGTTTTAAGTAACTTAATAGGCTAAGACTGTCCCATACCAAGACTTGTGGTTGCACGGTTATCTTGGCACGAAAACAACCCATAGTTCGGTCCTTAATCCGACACGAGCAATAATCTCCCTAATCTACGTGCAAATCCATGCACACCAAAGCTATTGCCAATAATTGCCCGCATCAATATTATAATTTTATTTTCATTTTAATTAAAATAACCAAAAATTACCATCATGTCTCAACATGTCTAAGAATCATCATCATGCCTCGGCATATCCAAATATCATTTGATCAATGTCCCTATTTGATGTATACCAAGTCTAAAGCATGGCTAAGCAACATCGTGTATACCCAGATTGACATTATATATTGTCTAACCATGATTCTAAGGTATCAAGGTTCACAAATTCATTTATATCAAGGAGGTTTCAGGAATCAACAGGTATAACTACCATTACCCACAATATAGCAGAGTTTAATGAATATACGCATGCAATCAAAACATTTAATGAAAACATTTATAAAACTGGGATCAATATGGTCAAAGGAGGGTGCTTGCCTTGCTTATTTGCTATTTACGACGACGTTGACGTTGCAGTTGACGATGGAAGGTAATTACGTCGGGTTCTACACGTCGCGAACGAAGAACACAACAAATGACAAATAACAAGTTTCAATAAGGACAAGAAATCAGATAAAATCCAAATATAAATAAATCATAGAAAGCAGGCATGAATTAAAGTTGGGTTCTTATGATTTTACGCATTCGGATCTTAATTAATTTTAGCAATAATATTGTTTATGATTCATGTTAGTTTATCATATATACTTTGACAAATTTTGAAAATGATTTCATGAGTTGTATTTATTTATTCTATAATTCCAAAATACCAGTATCATGTATTTCATTATTTATAACTTGATTCATGAAACTAAAATTACTTAATTAAATTTTATACTACTTTCTTGCTATTTACAATAACGTAAATATTTCCTATAGTGAACCCTAATTATTTTTGCATATTCAGGTTCCTAATATCATAAGGATTCTAACAAAATTTATTTTATTTAATTTGGAGTTCATACGCAAAATATTCATGTATAACACATTTCGGGTCTTTACTTTAAATTTGAATTAAGAATTTAAACAGAGTTCAATTTTAAAATATTTTTGCATATTCTGAATCTACATGAATTTATATGAATTTAGGAATTTATTTCACTTTATTTTGACAGTTGGTTCAAAAGTTATTAGTATTTGAAGTAACTCGGGTATGGAAAAATGCTGGAAAATCAGGAACTTGCCAGAAATGGAAAATACGTGTTCTCACAGAGGATTACGCCTTCCTATTCTGGCAGGTCGGGTTGAGTTACTGGCGATTGGGCCCCGTGATGTCAGTGAGACGGTGCGCCTTGAGAGGCTGTCAAGCCGGTCCCATACGCCAGCGACTTCGAAGAGCTGAGGAACTGACGGAGGGGACCCGCTTGGCAGTGACCCGGAGCAGAGCACGGGCATCCGAAGCTCGCCGGCGACGGAGGAGCGCCGGAGAGATGGAATCGATTCCACGGCGAGCATGAGCAGGTTATTGCGCACCCGGGGAAAGTCTTGATGGTGGTCGGCGATGGCCGGAGGTGGGTCGCCGTCGTGGAGGGGCGGCAGCGTCCACGGGTGACCGGCGGAAGAGAAGATCAGCTGCGAATTTTCACAAATCAAGGGATGTTTGAGCATCTATATAGGGAATGGGTTCCATTTTCTGGTTTATTTAGGAAGATGAGTTACAGAGAGAGTCTCTCACCGTGCGCCATGAATGGCGGAAGGAAGAGCTCGGGGCGCCGGCTCATCGGAGAAGAAGAACTTGAATTGACGGTGGGGATGGACTCTAGGGGTGACAAGGATGCTACGGTGTTGATGTTTCGGGTTGATTTGGAGTGTAGAGCTTCGCGCATGGTTTTTCCTCCTAATCTCAATGTTCGACGGAAATGGCAGGGTGACCGGATTTGGGTGAAGTTCTGGATTTTGGTTTCGGCTTGAGATGAGTTATGGCACTGCCTTGATCGGTATTTATAGCTAATTGAGTCGGTAGCTACTGGTTTTGTAGCTAAGCCGAGTTGATTGGGCAATGACTTCAAATGGACAAGAATCGATGAGGCGGTTTGGTTACGGCTTGGTGCGAAGAGATAAATAGAGAGGAATGACGACGTTGTGCTGTGGCGAGAATTGATGCATACCCTTTGCCATGGCGACAAGTGGGCGGCGGTGGAATCGGTGAGTTGGTTTCGTGAGGAGAAGAAGAAAGGAGAAGAACCGGAAAGGTTCTTTGGCGTGTGAGGCGAGTCAAGAAAGGAGTCGGCGAGGGGACAATGGGCCAGTCAAGGCGCTGGGCCCACTGTAAGTGAATGAAGGAGACAACTATGAAGAGGTTTCGGACAGACCAACTTGATCCGCAAGATTCAGGCAGCCAGCCGACTAAATATTTTATGAAAAGTTTTACTGAGCTTGGCCAAGTCAAAATAAAGGTTCAGTAAAATTTTCAGATGAAAAATCATTGTATATATTTTATTAAAATTCTGGCAATATACACTACATGAAATTCCAATTCTGTTTTTGATTTATTAAAGTGTCCAAATGATTTTATTTATTTTTGAAGCTTTGTTTTTCAAATTTATTTAATTTAATAATTCTTATGTAAAATTTTCAGAATTTTATCTTTGATAATTAAATTATAAAAATTCGACATTGCTATTTGATTTATTTACTTTACATTTTTGAATTTCTAAATGCTTCAAATATAAGTTTTTATTTTTGATATTTTTACCAGAGATATATAAAGTTGTCAGGATTTCAGGGTAAAAATATCATGATTAGACTTTTAATATTGCTATTCATCATTTTCTTAAAATTAGAATACATGAAAATCGAGGAAAGGACATTGTTTTAAATTAAAATTTTGATTCAAATTGAAATTTGTATTTTATTCCATTTTTAAATTTCAAAAGTTTTATTTTTCCTATTTTTGAATTTTTTGGGTTGTTCTGATGTCGAATGTTTTAAGCGAAGTTGAGGTGAGTTGTCGAACACGAGTAATTGCTGTATTGCTGATTTGTGTAGAGGGTCTTTGGGGTTGCCTCGACCCGCGTCATAAATCTTCAATAAAAGGCAAGTGCAACTCCTAGAGCGTTGTTAGGATGTTAAATGCTTTGTTTGCGATAAGATTATGAAAATTCTAATGATGTGATTACGTTTAATAGCATGTCTAGAAGTTGTTTTTAGTATGGTGATGAGGATGGATGAATGTTAGCAAATTGGTAAGTAAGTTATTCAATTCCCATTTATTGCATTGCTTTACGAAATTGTACGAACGAGTATGGTTATGTTGATGCAAGTGTAGGGACAAGCTTGCACTATAATCACCTAGTTCATATCTGTAAATTTAATCTATTTTATAGAAATTATGTGATGCCTTTCCCTGAATTTTATTCATGACTTTATTTACTCTCGAATGAATCACATTGGGGAAATAGCAAGTTAATTGGTACTTCCATATTGGTTATGGCTATGTGTGGTGAAAAATGAATGAGGGATGAAATGCATTCACGTCAATTGCATAATTGCATTCATGATGGACGAGGCGTCCCATGTTGATGCGGGCCTCGGTGCTCACCCGTAGTGAGCACAAAAGTCCTACCTCGTAGTCCCATTCATCGAGGTGAATGGGAGCGAGTCGAGAAGAGTAGGCCCCGCCACGGATGGGTGGGATTGAGGTGCACACCGGCGGGTGTGCACTCACTATCCGGTATACGCTATGACAATGTGCATTATGAGCATGCATGGTGCATTTATTTTATGATTCATGAGAAAGAGGATGAGAGCATAAAAGCATTGCATTGTGTGTTGCAATTGGTAAATGTTAATTGATGAGAGTGGAAATGACAAGTTGAGGATTGAGTTGTGGACTCATCATGGAGCAGTTATTGAGGCGTGAGTATGGTTTAGTTACGTTCCGAGTTGTATGTGGTAAATGGGGATGAATCTTGTTTCTTTTCTTGGATGTTTTCAATTCAGTATTGGTTATGTCAAAAGATGAAGTAGTTGTGCTCTTATGTTTGGTTGTATAGAATTCAAAGCTGTTTCTTTTATTACTGACTATCAACTAAAGAAACTTTTACTTTATGTCTTGTAGCGATTATATTCTAGTCGAACTCATTATTTTTATGCTCGATTGCGCTTTCTTTGAGTCTTGGACTCACGCTTGTTTGTTTTCTTGTTTTAGGTACTTTGAAGTGGCTCGTCGGGTTGGGAGTAGTAACTGCATACCGACTTCGGTCTCCAAACAATTCGTTTAACCGATTCATTCGGTCTTGATGTATCTAATAAGATTGTAATGTGTTATGCGTCGTGGTGGAGTTTATTAAATTCTATTGGTTTTGTGATTGGTTAATTAAGGACACTGCTAGAATAATATCCTCATGCAAATGTTTTCATTCACGAGTGGATGTCCTTTTTCTAGAGAGGTCATGCCAAATTTTCTAAATTTGGTGACTTAGTTTTAATCTGGTTTGGGGAGTTTCAAGGTTGGTTCAATCTTTTAGTAGAGGTATAAGGTTTAGGGTCCTTTGGTAGTATTCGCGGTGCAGTTGGCGCCGGGGTGTTACAGTTGGTATCAGAGCGGGCTTCAGGTCCGTGGTGTCTGAATGTAGTAATTCTAGAATGAATTAAAATTTTGCTGTATGGAAGTAAGAACATGGTTTAGGTTGAACCTTTAAAATGTGGCCCTAGGGCAATAACCGTAAAACTTGATGTAGAATGACGAATTAATTTAAAACTTGACACACTCTGATGCACAGTAGGATAGGGATGGGTTGTTGTTGCATGGTGTTACAATGTTTATTTTGTATTGATGCTATGTTGATACTTGTGGTTATGTTATTTGTTAGTTTTGATAAGGCTATAGTAGTATTTCTTGCTATGCTTACATGTGATAGATTGCTCGATGGGTGCGGTGGGACTCCTTGTGCCGAAGGTAAGTTGGCCCTGTCGTGTAGTCATCTTGGTCGGTGTGGCAGTTGAGAGCCAAGACCTGGGAGGGTTCATAACCTCGTGTGAGTAGAGTTCTGTTCTTTTGTTGTAGATCGGAGAGTTTATGGAGTGTGTTATTTGAGTGTTGCTTTTTAATCTTCTTGGATTTAAGGCAAAGGAAAGAGTATTCATTACTCCTCTTTTAGTTGCTTTATGGAGAAAGTTATGGAATTTTCGTGTTGCCGTTCTTTAAGTTGAAGTTTTGGTGAAAAACTTAAGTTGTGAGAACTTAAGGTTTGAGGCTTTAAAGGAAAAAAAGTGTTATTCGATCGATTCGCTTTTCCTTTCCGTGAATCTATTTGTGCAACTCCTCTCCTTCAGTAGAATTTTGGAGTTTGAGTTTTGGTTGGCTTTTACGGAAAGATAAATGCGATAAGAGTATGGGTGATTGAAGATCTTCCCGTAGAGGATGAATAGAATGTTGGTGCCGTTGGGTTCAGGTGGTCGACCCTAATTGGATAGATGGCAAGAAGTATTTTGTGGGTCAAGGTGATCCACGGTTATAAGTGGAGATCTGGAAATGGTGTTTACGCAAGGTTGTAAATGATTGTGTCAAAGAAGGAATAACAAGTTTGGTTGAGGAACTTGCTTTAATAGGGTGATGGGATTAAATTGTTTCGAGATGTGCTCAGTGGTCGATTGTGTGGAGTAATAATAAGTTTTATAAGGTGTGGCTAGTATAACCTAAGTTGAGGTTGTGATTAAAAAGCGGAGAATTATTAGATCGAATATTTTGGAGCTTGGTTTGCTCTTTAGCGGCGGATGGCTTTAGAGCCATTTTGGTGATGTATGTCTCGGGAGACATTGTCTAATTATTGGGGACTTGAATAGTTGCTCTAATGTATTCGTTGTATCATTAGAAAAAAAAGGGAAATATGATGGCAGGTTAATCTTACTAAAGGTTGCTTTGAACAACGATGTCTTGAAGCAGTGGTGTGATGGTCAGGTTGATTGCGGATAAAATCTTAACCTGTTTCCCCTTGATAAGCATCCTGGGGGAAGAATTGGTTCAGCGTAGGTAATAACATTTTCAAGCATGGATGTAACCAATGGATGAAAGATTATGAAGAAGAGAGAGTGTTTAATTATGATTTTGGTGTGATGATAGTTTTGGACTACTCCGGTTCATTGGATTACGCCACTCCGTGGTCGTGGCTAATTATTGGCTCAAGATATGATTATGGAATTTACACTCAGTGTGTATGAATGGATTGTGCCTCTTTTTTTTGTAACTATAATTTGATGTCTTTAGCTTGTTATTCAAAAGAAATAAATAGATGTAGCGGAAATGTTGGAAGCTCTTGAGTGAGAGATAATGGTATTAATGGTTCGATTGAGGTTGGACTTAAATAAATGAGGATGATCGTGTGGCGTGTTTAAAGGTGAAGCTTATGATTAAATCATAAGTGATTATTACTAATAAAGTGGGTTTTGTTGAGTCTTGAGTCCCCTTTCTTACGAAAGAAATTAGTGGTTTGTATAGATGTTGGATTTCGTGGATCGGTTTGCTATTCTCAAATTGTTGGTTTTGAGGTTGGTGTGAGAGGTATTGGTTGGGCAACAGCAAAATGCTCTTATTTGGTCTTATGTGTTGTGTTGCTTTTTATTCGAGTGGTTCTTCGATGTGAAACTTTCCACCTTAGGGCTCAAGGTGAGAGAAATGGGTTATGCTGTTAAGAGAATGGAGCTCTCTTCGATTTTGTGGCTGCTTGTGAAGAAGATTGTGTGAAGTTCCCCTTCTCAGTTGAGTTTTCCTGGATGTACATTTTATTGCATTGATTTCAAGTTGGGGAAGGTGGATAATTCGGTAAGCAAATTGAGTATTTGCTGATCGTTCTTCCGTCGATTTCTGGTTTTGCCTTCTTTGGATGAAGGCAAACAAGGTGAGTTTAGTGTCGTTCCAGACCTGGTTGTGAGGACTGAGGTTCTGTGTCTTTGTAAGAGTAAGGGATATTTGATCTTGTCGTTTTGCTTGCTTGGGAGGATCCTTTTGATCGCGTTGTCCCTGGGTCGTGTGGGACTTTGTTGTTGGTGGACTGGGTGGAATCAGTCGCTAAATGTATTGTTTTCTTAAGTTGTCGGGACCCTCGGGTTCTGGGGTTGGATTCAATGTTTGGTCAATCTAAAATGGCGGGATTGGTTATGAATCTTTCTCTCGAGTGGTTGTCTCCTGTGCGAGACATGCATGAAAGAAGATCAAGTAAGATTTTATATTGTGAGAGAATAGGATTTGTACCCTTTTGGGCTAATCATTTAGATAGTAAGGATGTCTTTGATCCTGTGTTTCGAGGGCGATCGTGGCAAGATAAGATTTGTGTTTTGGGCTGGAGGATTCGGTGTTAAATGGTTAGAAATAGTGATATGTTCGGAATTGGTTAGGAGCTTGTTGGAATAAAGAAGAACTATCTGAGTTATCAGATTAGTGTTGGTCTTTGAGTAAGGCCTGGCTTCCGAGTTTTGTACCATGTGAGTTAAGGAGTTAGAGTGAGTGTTGATTTGTTGATGGATGAAATGAGTTCAGTTGCTTGCTCCTTTTATTTGGCGAGAGCCGTGGTTTAAGTTGTGGAGTTTTCTCTTGCGTGAGAAGTACCCGGCTTGTTCTTTGTGGGCTTATTGATTTTTGCAATTCGGTTTTTGTTGCTCTTGTGGGTGAGGATTGAGGTGTTCAGAATTCGAGGGCGAATTCTTTTGAGGGGGGAAGAGTGTAATACTGAAAGCGTTGGCTAGGGTTTTGGCCGGTATTGTTTTTGTTTCCTTAATTTTCGGAGTTTTTCCGGTGGGAGAAAATTGTGTTGTCGCGAAATTTCCGGATGTTGTTAAAAAAAATTAGACTTTGGTTTTGGAGGGGTTTTTAGGAAATTTTTCCTCCCTCACCTAATCTCTCTCCTCCTCATTTTTGTGGCTGTCATCTTCCCTTGGCCAGGATATTTTTTCTTCAAGGTTCCCTGCCGACCTCCCCCAATTTCTCTCCCAAGCCGAGCTGGCTCCCTGCAGGCCGCCTCCTCCCAGCCTCATCTGGTGATTTCCCTTGCCGATCCCCTGCTGGCTCCCTCCTCCTTTTCGAGAGTCTTTGCCTACAGGTCTTGGCGCCTCCAGCCCAAGCTTCTGCCGCCTCCTTCCTATGCCCTCCTCTGCAGCCGGCCGGTGGTGCCCTTTTCCTCTCCCCTGCTGGGCGATGGTAGTAGGAGCAGAGAAGCAAAGCAAGACAGCAGAGGAGCAACAGAATGAGAGCAAAGCAGGAGGAGCCGGTCGGGAGCAAAGACTCGCCCGGCCGAGCAAAGAAGACCATTCGGAAGAGCTCCAGCAACCATGCCCTCCCCCCTTGCTTCTTGTGGTGAGAGCTCAAGCAATGGAATTTGTGGTATTTTGGTTTCTAGTATGCATGCCAGGTGCTTGATGAAATGCTTAACTAGGGTTCTTGTGTTGAAATGCAATTGTCTTTTCAATTATTTGCTGTCATGTTACATTGCGCATGGCTTGTTATATCATGTCCTTCTTATACAGAGAGTCCTAGAGCATTTATGATGGTCAAGAAGGTCCAGCGTCGTCGTCAAGGTTGATCAATGTCTGGGGACCATCGTGTCGGTAGTTCTTCTTTGTTGTTACAAGTTCCTTTCCATTGAGACCTTAGTTGAGTCCTTTGTCCTAATGGTAGCCGTTTTGGAGTTGGCAATCGGAGTTGTGGTTTCGTTATCACAACAGATTTGGTCAAGAGCTCCTTTGTTAATATCCTTTGAAACTTTGTTGCTTGTCGTGGTTCTTTGCCTTCTTGGTACTCGTGGAGATTGCTTTTGTTATATGAATTTTAGCTACCTATCTGTGTCATAGATTGCCATTTGTCCGCTATGAAGTATTGCTAGACTGTTTGTGGTATTGTCTCGGTTGGTTCTGTTAATGTTTTGTTTCGGTCTCCGTTCTCAACTCATGGATAATTTGGTAGGTGTTGTTCCTCTCTGAATGGTTGGAAAATGATATCTTCTTCTTTTAAAGAAAATTGGATTCACTTGTATGGGTTCCCTCTTCACAGCTTTGTCCGCACACTTTTGTACTAAAATATGTCTACAAGAACATCATCTCCGGTACTTTTGCTTGTAATAGTTAGGCATGAGAAACAAGTCAATAACGGGTAGCTCGATAAGTCGTGGTCATGAGATTGATACTTGTGTTGGCGTTTATTACAATGTATATGCGAGCTCATGATCTTCATTCGGAAGTTCTTTTTAATAAAAAGAATTAAAAGTCATATATGATTGTCGCCTCTGGTTGGTAGTGTAAATAAGTATGTTGCTTTCTAATCTCCTAGAGCTCATCGTAATCATGTTATGTGCATATGTTATCGTGTTCTGGAGCTTAGCATAAACAAGTTTTACCATTCAATTTGGATAGCCTTGTGAGCGTTATGTTGTTTGAATAAGTGCTGCCCTAATTAAGGTTTTGATAAAGGTTGTGATCTTAAGCTAATATTTAAATTATGCTAGAGGTTGAATTAGAATTTCGTATACCTAGATGAATATGGAGAATTTCGTGTAGATCGTAGTAATGCCTGCAAATGTTTAATTCAGATTTGTATCGAATGTTTTAAGCGAAGTTGAGGTGAGTTGTCCCGAACACGAGTAATTGCCTGTGGATCGCTGATTTCGGGTAGAGGGTCTTTGGGGTTGCCTCGACCCAGCGTCACTTAAATCTTCAATAAAGGCAAGTGCAACTCCTAGAGCGTTGTTAGGATGTTAAATGCTTTGTTTGCGATAAGATTATGAAAATTCTAATGATGTGATTACGTTTAATAGCATGTCTAGAAGTTGTTTTAGTATGGTGATGAGGATGGATGAATGTTAGCAAATTGGTAAGTAAGTTATTCAATTCCCATTTATTGCATTGTTTTTTTAAATTGTACTAACGAGTATGGTTATGTTGATGCAAGTGTAGGGACAAGCTTGCACTATAATCACCTAGTTCATATCTGTAAATTTAATCTATTTTATAGAAATTATGTGATGCCTTTCCTGAATTTTATTCATGACTTTATTTACTCTCGAATGAATCACATTGGGGAAATAGCAAGTTAATTGGTACTTCCATATTGGTTATGGCTATGTGTGGTGAAAAATGAATGAGGGATGAAATGCATTCACGTCAATTGCATAATTGCATTCATGATGGACGAGGCGTCCCATGTTGATCTGGACCTCGGTGCTCACCCGTAGTGAGCACAAAAGTCCTACTCGTAGTCCCATTCATCGAGGTGAATGGGAGCGAGTCAAGAAGAGTAGGCCCCGCCACGGATGGGTGGGATTGAGGGTGCACACCGACGGTGTGCACTCACTATACCGTATACGCTATGACAATGTGCATTATGAGCATGCATGGTGCATTTATTTTATGATTCATGAGAAAGAGGATGAGAGCATAAAAGCATTGCATTGTGTGTTGCAATTGGTAAATGTTAATTGATGAGAGTGGAAATGACAAGTTGAGGATTGAGTTGTGGACTCATCATGGAGCAGTTATTGAGGCGTGAGTATGGTTTAGTTACGTTTCCGAGTTGTATGTGGTAAATGGGGATAGATCTTGTTTCTTTTCTTGGATGTTTTCAATTCAAGATTGGTTATGTCAAAAGATGAAGTAGTTGTGCTCTTATGTTTGGTTGTATAGAATTCAAACTGTTTCTTTTATTCTGACTATCAACTAAAGAAACTTTTACTTTATGTCTTGTAGCGCTTATATTCTAGTCGAACTCATTATTTTTATGCTCGATTGCGCTTTCTTTGAGTCTTGGACTCACGCTTGTTTGTTTTCTTGTTTTAGGTACTTTGAAGTCGCTCGTCGGGTTGGGAGTAGTAACACGCATACCCACTTGGTCTCCAAGAATTCGTTTAACCGATTCATTCGGTCTTGATGTATCTAATAAGATTGTAATGTGTTATGCGTCGTGGTGGAGTTTATTAAATTCTATTGGTTTTGTGATTGGTTAATTAAGGACGCTAGAATAATATCCTCCGCAAATGTTTTCTGCTCTGCTGAGTGGATGTCCTGTTTTCTAGAGAGGTCATGCGAAATTTTCTAAATTTCGGTGACTTAGTTTTAATCTGGTTTGGGGAGTTTCAAGGTTGGTTCAATCTTTTAGTAGAGGTATAAGGTTTAGGGTCCTTTGGTAGTATTCGCGGTGCGATTGGCGTAGGGTGTTCTGATTAGTATCGAGCGGGCTTGGTCCGTGGTGTCGAATGTAGTAATTCTAGAATGAATTAAAATTTTCTTTGTATGGAAGTAAGAACATGGTTTAGGTTGAACCTTTAAAATGTGGCCCTAGGGCAATAACAGTAAAACTTGATGTAGAATGACGAATTAATTTAAAACTTGACACACTCGATGCGATGAGGATAGGGATGGGTTGTTGTTGCATGGTGTTACAATGTTTATTTTGTATTGATGCTATGTTGATACTTGTGGTTATGTTATTTGTTAGTTTTGATAAGGCTATAGTAGTATTTACTGCTATGCTTCTGTAGCAGTAGATTGCTCAGTGGGTCTGGTGGGACTCCTTGTGCCGAAGGTAGGTTGGCCCTGTCGTGTAGTCATGTTGGTCGGTGTGGCAGTTGAGAGCCAGCACCGGAGGGTTCATAACCTCGTGTGAGTAGAGTTCCTGTTCTTTTGTTGTAGATCGGAGAGTTTATGGAGTGTGTTATTTGAGTGTTGCTTTTTAATCTTCTTGGATTTAAGGCAAAGGAAAGAGTATTCTGTTACTCCTCTTTTAGTTGCTTTGCGGAGAAAGTTATGGAATTTTCGTGTTGCCGTTCTTTAAGTTGAAGTTTTGGTGAAAAACTTAAGTTGTGAGAACTTAAGGTTTGAGGCTTTAAAGGAAAAAAAAGTGTTATTCGACCGATTCGCTTTTCCTTTCCGTGAATCTATTTGTGCAACTCCTCTCCTTCGTAGAATTTTGGAGTTTGAGTTTTGGTTGGCTTTTCTGGAAAGATAAATGCGACAGTCAGAGTATGGGTGATTGAAGATCTTCCCGTAGAGGATGAATAGAATGTTGGTGCCGTTGGGTTCAGGTGGTCGACCCTAATTGGATAGATGGCAAGAAGTATTTTGTGGGTCATGGTGATCCACGGTTATAAGTGGAGATCTGGAAATGGTGTTTACGCAAGGTTGTAAATGATTGTGTCAAAGAAGGAATAACAAGTTTGGTTGAGGAACTTGCTTTAATAGGGTGATGGGATTAAATTGTTTCGAGATGTGCTCAGTGGTCAGATTGTGTGGAGTAATAATAAGTTTTATAAGGTGTGGCTAGTATAACCTAAGTTGAGGTTGTGATTAAGGTGCGGAGAATTATTAGATCGAATATTTTGGAGCTTGGTTTGCTCTTTAGCGGCGGATGGCTTTAGAGCCATTTTGGTGATGTATGTCTCGGGAGACATTGTCTAATTATTGGGGACTTGAATAGTTGCTCTAATGTATTCGTTGTATCATTAGAAAAAAAGGAAATATGATGGCGGAGTTAATCTTACTAAAGGTTGCTTTGAACAACGATGTCTTGAAGCGGTGGTGTGATGGTCGTTGATTGCGGATAAAATCTTAACTGTTTCCCTTGATAAGCATCCCGGGGAAGAATTGGTTCAACGTGAGGTAATAACATTTTCAAGCATGGATGTAACCAATGGATGAAAGATTATGAAGAAGAGAGAGTGTTTAATTATGATTTTGGTGTGATGATAGTTTTGGACTACTCCGGTTCATTGGATTACGCCACTCCGTGGTCGTGGCTAATTATTGGCTCAAGATATGATTATGGAATTTACACTCAGTGTGTATGAATGGATTGTGCCTCTTTTTTTTGTAACTATAATTTGATGTCTTTAGCTTGTTATTCAAAAGAAATAAATAGATGTAACGGAAATGTTGGAAGCTCTTGAGTGAGAGATAATGGTATTAATGGTTCGATTGAGGTTGGACTTAAATAAATGAGGATGATCTGTGTGAGCGTGTTTAAAAGGTGAAGCTTATGATTAAATCATAAGTGATTATTACTAATAAAGTGGGTTTTGTTGAGTCTTGAGTCCCCCTTTCTTCTGAAAGAAATTAGTGGTTTGTATAGATGTTGGATTTCAGGATCGGTTTGCTATTCTCAAATTGTTGGTTTTGAGGTTGGTGTGAGAGGTATTGGTTGGGCAACAGCAAAATGCTCTTATTTGGTCTTATGTGTTGTGTTGCTTTTTATTCGAGTGGTTCTTCGATGTGAAACTTTCCACCTTAGGGCTCAAGGTGAGAGAAATGGGTTATGCTGTTAAGAGAATGGAGCTCTCTTCGATTTTGTGGCTGCTTGTGAAGAAGATTGTGTGAAGTTCCCCTTCTCAGTTGAGTTTTCCTGGATGTACATTTTATTGCATTGATTTCAAGTTGGGGAAGGTGGATAATTGGTAAGCAAATTGAGTATTCTTGATCGTTCTTCCGTCGATTTGGTTTTGCCTTCTTTGGATGAAGGCAAACAAGGTGAGTTTAGTGTCGTTCCAGACCTGGTTGTGAGGACTGAGGTTCTGTGTCTTTGTAAGAGTAAGGGATATTTGATCTTGTCGTTTTGCTTGCTTGGGAGGATCCTTTTGATCGCGTTGTCCCCGGTCGTGTGGGACTTTGTTGTTGGTGGACTCGGTGGAATCAGCCGCTAAATGTATTGTTTTCTTAAGTTGTCGGGACCCTCGGGTTCTGGGGTTGGATTCAATGTTTGGTCAATCTAAAATGGCGGGATTGGTTATGAATCTTTCTCTCGAGTGGTTGTCTCCTGTGCGAGACATGCATGAAAGAAGATCAAGTAAGATTTTATATTGTGAGAGAATAGGATTTGTACCCTTTTGGGCTAATCATTTAGATAGTAAGGATGTCTTTGATCCTGTGTTTCGAGGGCAGTCGTGGCAAGATAAGATTTGTGTTTTGGGCCTGGAGGATTCCGGTGTTAAATGGTTAGAAATAGTGATATGTTCGGAATTGGTTAGGAGCTTGTTGGAATAAAGAAGAACTATCTGAGTTATCAGATTAGTGTTGGTCTTTGAGTAAGGCCTGGCTTCCGAGTTTTGTACCATGTGAGTTAAGGAGTTAGAGTGAGTGTTGATTTGTTGATGGATGAAATGAGTTCAGTTGCTTGCTCCTTTTATTTGGCGAGAGCCGTGGTTTAAGTTGTGGAGTTTTCTCTTGCGTGAGAAGTACCCGGCTTGTTCTTTGTGGGCTTATTGATTTTTGCAATTCGGTTTTTGTTGCTCTTGTGGGTGAGGATTGAGGTGTTCAGAATTCGAGGGCGAATTCTTTTGAGGGGGGAACAGTGTAATACTGAAAGCGTTGGCTAGGGTTTTGGCAGTATTGTTTTTGTTTCCTTAATTTTCGGAGTTTTTCGGTGGGAGAAAATTGTGTTGTCATGAAATTTCCGGATGTTGTTAAAAAAATTAGACTTTGGTTTTGGAGGGTTTTAGGAAATTTTTCCTCCTCACCTAATCTCTCTCCTCCTCATTTTTGTGGTGTCATCTTCCTTGGCCAGATATTTTTTCTTCAAGGTTCCCGACCTCCCCAATTCTCTCCCAAGCCGAGCTGGCTCCCTGCAGGCCGCCTCCTCCCAGCCTCATCTGGTGATTTCCCTTGCCGATCCCCTGCTGGCTCCCTCCTCCTTTTTCTGAGTCGCCTGCCCCTGGGTGCTGAGCGCCTCCCTGGCCCAAGCCTGCTGCCGCCTCCTTCCTATGCCCTCCTCTGCAGCCGGCCGGTGGTGCCCTTTCCTCTCTGGCGATGGGCGATGGTAGCAGGCAAAGCAAAGAGGAGGAGCAACAAGAATGAGAGCACCAGAGGAGGAGCCGGCCATCGGAGCAAAGACTGCCCGTGAGCAAAGAAGCACCATTCGGCAGCAGCTCCAGCAACCATGCCCTCCCCCCTTGCTTCTTGTGGTGAGAGCTCAAGCAATGGAATTTGTGGTATTTTGGTTTCTAGTATGCATGCCAGGTGCTTGATGAAATGCTTAACTAGGGTTCTTGTGTTGAAATGCAATTGTCTTTTCAATTATTTGCCTGTCATGTTCTGTTGCGCATGGCTTGTTATATCATGTCCTTCTTATTACAGAGAGTCCTAGAGCATTTATGATGGTCAAGAAGGTCCAGCGTCGTCGTCAAGGTTCATCCAATGTCCGGGGACCATCTCGTGTCGGTAGTTCTTCTTTGTTGTTACAAGTTCCTTTCCATTGAGACCTTAGTTGAGTCACTTGTCCTAATGGTAGCCGTTTTGGAGTTGGCAAGCTGGAGTTGTGGTTTCGTTATCACAACAGATTTGGTCAAGAGCTCCTTTGTTAATATCCTCTTTGAAACTTTGTTGCTTGTCGTGGTTCTTTGCCTTCTTGGTACTCGAGGAGATTGCTTTTTGTTATATGAATTTTAGCTACCTATCTCGTGTCATAGATTGCCATTTGTATGCTGCTATGAAGTATTGCTAGACTGTTTGTGGTATTGTCTCGGTTGGTTCTGTTAATGTTTTGTTTCGGTCTCCGTTCTCAACTCATGGATAATTTGGTAGGTGTTGTTCCTCTCTAATGGTTGGAAAATGATATCTTCTTCTTTTAAAGAAAATTGGATTCACTTGTATGGGTTCCCTCTTCACAGCTTTGTCCGCACACTTTTGTACTAAAATATGTCTACAAGAACATCATCTCCGTACTTTTGCTTGTAATAGTTAGGCATGAGAAACAAGTCAATAACGGGTAGCTCGATAAGTCGTGGTCATGAGATTGATACTTGTGTTGGCGGTTTATTACAATGTATATGCGAGCTCATGATCTTACATTCGGAAGTTCTTTTTAATAAAAAGAATTAAAAGTCATATATGATTGTGCGCCTCTCGGTTGGTAGTGTAAATAAGTATGTTGCTTTCTAACAGTCTCCTAGAGCTCATCAGAATCATGTTATGTGCATATGTTATCGTGTTCTCTGGAGCTTAGCATAAACAAGTTTTACCATTCAATTTGGATAGCCTTGTGAACGTTATGTTGTTTGAATAAGTGCTGCCCTAATTAAGGTTTTGATAAAGGTTGTGATCTTAAGCTAATATTTAAATTATGCTAGAGGTTGAATTAGAATTTCTGTATACCTAGATGAATATGGAGAATTTCGTGTAGATCGTAGTAATGCCTGCAAATGTTTAATTCAGATTTGTATCGAATGTTTTAAGCGAAGTTGAGGTGAGTTGTCCCGAACACGAGTAATTGCCTGTGACTGCTGATTTCAGGTAGAGGGTCTTTGGGGGTTGCCTCGACCCCGCGTCACTTCGTCTTCAATAAAAGGCAAGTGCAACTCCTAGAGCGTTGTTAGGATGTTAAATGCTTTGTTTGCGATAAGATTATGAAAATTCTAATGATGTGATTACGTTTAATAGCATGTCTAGAAGTTGTTTTTAGTATGGTGATGAGGATGGATGAATGTTAGCAAATTGGTAAGTAAGTTATTCAATTCCCATTTATTGCATTGCTTATTTAAATTGTACTAACGAGTATGGTTATGTTGATGCAAGTGTAGGGACAAGCTTGCACTATAATCACCTAGTTCATATCTGTAAATTTAATCTATTTTATAGAAATTATGTGATGCCTTTCCCTGAATTTTATTCATGACTTTATTTACTCTCGAATGAATCACATTGGGGAAATAGCAAGTTAATTGGTACTTCCATATTGGTTATGGCTATGTGTGGTGAAAAATGAATGAGGGATGAAATGCATTCACGTCAATTGCATAATTGCATTCATGATGGACGAGGCGTCCCATGTTGATCACGAACCTCGGTGCTCACCCGTAGTGAGCACAAAGTCCTATTTCGTAGTCCCATTCATCGAGGTGAATGGGAGCGAGTCAGTAAGAGTAGGCCCCGCCACGGGATGGGTGGGATTGAGGGTGCACACCGACGGGTGTGCACTCAGCTATACCGGTATACGCTATGACAATGTGCATTATGAGCATGCATGGTGCATTTATTTTATGATTCATGAGAAAGAGGATGAGAGCATAAAAGCATTGCATTGTGTGTTGCAATTGGTAAATGTTAATTGATGAGAGTGGAAATGACAAGTTGAGGATTGAGTTGTGGACTCATCATGGAACGGTTATTGAGGCGTGAGTATGGTTTAGTTACGTTTCCGAGTTGTATGTGGTAAATGGGGATAGATCTTGTTTTTTTCTTGGATGTTTTCAATTCATATTGGTTATGTCAAAAGATGAAGTAGTTGTGCTCTTATGTTTGGTTGTATAGAATTCAAACTGTTTCTTTTATTTCTGACTATCAACTAAAGAAACTTTTACTTTATGTCTTGTAGCAGTTATATTCTAGTCGAACTCATTATTTTTATGCCTGATTGCGCTTTGCTGAGTCTTGGACTCACGCTTGTTTGTTTTCTTGTTTTAGGTACTTTGAAGTCGGCTCGTCGGGTTGGGAGTAGTAACTGCGTACCGACTTCGGTCTCCAAAGAATTGTTTAACCGATTCATTCATCTTGATGTATCTAATAAGATTGTAATGTGTTATGCGTCGTGGTGGAGTTTATTAAATTCTATTGGTTTTGTGATTGGTTAATTAAGGACCTGCTAGAATAATATCCTCATCGCAAATGTTTTCTGTCTCACGAGTGGATGTCCTGTTTTCTAGAGAGGTCATGCGAAATTTTCTAAATTTGGTGACTTAGTTTTAATCTGGTTTGGGGAGTTTCAAGGTTGGTTCAATCTTTTAGTAGAGGTATAAGGTTTAGGGTCCTTTGGTAGTATTCATGCGATTGGCGCCGGTGTTACTGATTGGTATCAGAGCGGGCTTCAGGTCCGTGGTGTCTGAATGTAGTAATTCTAGAATGAATTAAAATTTTGCTGTATGGAAGTAAGAACATGGTTTAGGTTGAACCTTTAAAATGTGGCCCTAGGGCAATAACCGTAAAACTTGATGTAGAATGACGAATTAATTTAAAACTTGACACACTCTGATGCACAGTAGGATAGGGATGGGTTGTTGTTGCATGGTGTTACAATGTTTATTTTGTATTGATGCTATGTTGATACTTGTGGTTATGTTATTTGTTAGTTTTGATAAGGCTATAGTAGTATTTACTGCTATGCTTCTGTAGCAGTAGATTGCTCAGTGGGTCTGGTGGGACTCCTTGTGCCGAAGGTAGGTTGGCCCTGTCGTGTAGTCATGTTGGTCGGTGTGGCAGTTGAGAGCCAGCACCGGAGGGTTCATAACCTCGTGTGAGTAGAGTTCCTGTTCTTTTGTTGTAGATCGGAGAGTTTATGGAGTGTGTTATTTGAGTGTTGCTTTTTAATCTTCTTGGATTTAAGGCAAAGGAAAGAGTATTCTGTTACTCCTCTTTTAGTTGCTTTGCGGAGAAAGTTATGGAATTTTCGTGTTGCCGTTCTTTAAGTTGAAGTTTTGGTGAAAAACTTAAGTTGTGAGAACTTAAGGTTTGAGGCTTTAAAGGAAAAAAAAGTGTTATTCGACCGATTCGCTTTTCCTTTCCGTGAATCTATTTGTGCAACTCCTCTCCTTCGTAGAATTTTGGAGTTTGAGTTTTGGTTGGCTTTTCTGGAAAGATAAATGCGACAGTCAGAGTATGGGTGATTGAAGATCTTCCCGTAGAGGATGAATAGAATGTTGGTGCCGTTGGGTTCAGGTGGTCGACCCTAATTGGATAGATGGCAAGAAGTATTTTGTGGGTCAAGGTGATCCACGGTTATAAGTGGAGATCTGGAAATGGTGTTTACGCAAGGTTGTAAATGATTGTGTCAAAGAAGGAATAACAAGTTTGGTTGAGGAACTTGCTTTAATAGGGTGATGGGATTAAATTGTTTCGAGATGTGCTCAGTGGTCAGATTGTGTGGAGTAATAATAAGTTTTATAAGGTGTGGCTAGTATAACCTAAGTTGAGGTTGTGATTAAGGTGCGGAGAATTATTAGATCGAATATTTTGGAGCTTGGTTTGCTCTTTAGCGGCGGATGGCTTTAGAGCCATTTTGGTGATGTATGTCTCGGGGAGACATTGTCTAATTATTGGGGACTTGAATAGTTGCTCTAATGTATTCGTTGTATCATTAGAAAAAAAAGGGAAATATGATGGCAGGTTAATCTTACTAAAGGTTGCTTTGAACAACGATGTCTTGAAGCAGTGGTGTGATGGTCAGGTTGATTGCGGATAAAATCTTAACCTGTTTCCCCTTGATAAGCATCCTGGGGGAAGAATTGGTTCAGCGTAGGTAATAACATTTTCAAGCATGGATGTAACCAATGGATGAAAGATTATGAAGAAAGATGTTCATATTGAATTATGATCTAGTGTATATACATGATGATGTAGCATGATGAGTATTGATGTGCTTTGAACATGTTAATAGTATTAATCATATGAGGTGATGTATAAATGTATGGACAGTTGTGTTGAGTATATGTATGTAATGATATCATATGTGTAGTATGGTATGTGAGTGAGATAGTTAGTTATATGATCGTATGTATAAGTGTGATAATATTTATTATGTATGATATAGATTATGTTGACTTGGTTTAGATATAGTTGTATGTAGATTGCATTGATGAATTGTATGTTGATTGGTACATAGATCTTGATATATAGTTTGAGTTAAGTTATGGATGTTTTTGATTAGTCATTAGCTTTATTATGGTATATTATTAGTTTGCATGATGTAGATGATGCTTTGTGTTATCGATTAATGTTGTTAAGTATAGATGCTAGATGTTTATGTATGTATTGATGCTATTCTGTTAGTATTACTTATTAGTAGTATCTTGACTGTGTTAATGTCTGTATGCTTAGATTGATGATTTGATTTGTGTTGTGTAGTTGTGATTGATGTTTATGTGTATCATCATTTGAAGTTGTTGATTATCAATTTGAGTTATGTGTATGAGTTAGTTTTGTATTTATGTGTGTATGTATGTTATGTGATCAAGTGTATTAGAGTATGTAGTTGATGTGTCTTATATCTGTAATAATTTGTTTAGAAAGGTTGTTTGTATGATGATTAGTATATGTTATAGGCTTATTGTGATGTAGTGTTGGTTTGGTTTGGTACTATGATAGGTGTGTGATGTAGTGATTGTTTTTCATTTTAGTTGGAGTTATTAGGTTGTATTGTACTGAGTATTGTATGTTGTTGGTATTGGTATGCTAATGTCTTAGAAAGTTTTCGATATTGTATAGTTTGAGTTTAGGATGATTTGGTGAAGTGTAGTGTAGAGGTTCAGTTCTAGTATGTAAAGTGATTATTGGTGTATTTGATTAGTTGTTTGTATGTATAGTGTTGTTGGTATTGTGATGTATGTATGGTATTGTTATTAAGTAACTGTTAGTGATATTGTAATGAATTGATTAATTGTCAGATGTTATGATGTCTATGTATGTGATGAATATGCTTGTGATGGATATGGAATTTGATAATGTGTTAGGGTTAGGTATTGTTGTGTATTGCATTTATATCAGATTATGTTGATTTGATATGATTGTATGTTGAAGATGTGTAGGTTGTTATGATAGGTTAATTAATGATTTAGAAGTTATGGTTGATTGTTCATTAGAGGTTATTTGTGGAATGATGTTTGAGTTTGTTGAATTTTGTATTTGTAGTTTGTTGTTAAGTATGTATGTGTTTGTAGTGATTTGGTGTATGTAGATATTGAGTTGTGTTGTGATTAGTTATGATCTGGTTTGTAGTGTGTGAATGTGATTTGTGGTTCGACAATTTTGTAGTTAGTATGTATGTTGATGTCTAGGTTTTGTGATAGTTAGTGTGATTTGATGTTAGATTGAGATTGGTGATTCTTGTAGTGATGAGTTGGTGTGTATGTGTTGATGTTGAGTAGCGATTGGTTAGGTTTGTTTGAGATGATGTAGATTTGATCGTGTTGACTGTTAGTGTAATGATTGAGTTGTTGTTGGGTGATTGTTGCATTGTAACGTATGTTTAGTGTTTGTTGATGGTGTATGAGTATTGACTTGTATTATTTCGTTTATGGATTTATGTACTGATGTTGTTGTGATGTTTATGGTTGGGGTTTTGATATGAATGTTATTGTTGAGAGAATGTTGTGATTTTTGTTGAATAGTTGGTTAATTATGTATTTATTAGAATTGAAATTATGTTGAGTATTTTTGGTTAAAGAGAGTGTTAAATTGTGTTGAGTTTAGTTTGTATTATTTGATTATTGTTTGGTTTAAATAGTTGGTTAGTTTGTTAAAAGATTATGCTTTGTATTGTTGAGTTTGTTTGTGATTTGGTTGAGGATGGTTTATGGGATTGAGGGTGCACACCGACGGTGTGCACTCAGCTATACCGGTATACGCTATGACAATGTGCATTATGAGCATGCATGGTGCATTTATTTTATGATTCATGAGAAAGAGGATGAGAGCATAAAAGCATTGCATTGTGTGTTGCAATTGGTAAATGTTAATTGATGAGAGTGGAAATGACAAGTTGAGGATTGAGTTGTGGACTCATCATGGAACGGTTATTGAGGCGTGAGTATGGTTTAGTTACGTTTCCGAGTTGTATGTGGTAAATGGGGATAGATACTGTTTCTTTTACTGGATGTTTTCAATTCAGTATTGGTTATGTCAAAAGATGAAGTAGTTGTGCTCTTATGTTTGGTTGTATAGGAATTCAAACTGTTTCTTTTATTTACGGCTATCAACTAAAGAAACTTTTACTTTATGTCTTGTAGCAGTTATATTCTAGTCGAACTCATTATTTTTATGCCTGATTGCGCTTTGCTGAGTCTTGGACTCACGCTTGTTTGTTTTCTTGTTTTAGGTACTTTGAAGCTGGCTCGTCGGGTTGGGAGTAGTAACACGCATACGACTTGGTCTCCGAGAATTGCTTAACCGATTCATTCAGTCTTGATGTATCTAATAAGATTGTAATGTGTTATGCGTCGTGGTGGAGTTTATTAAATTCTATTGGTTTTGTGATTGGTTAATTAAGGACCTGCTAGAATAATATCCTACTGCAAATGTTTTCTGTCTGCTGAGTGGATGTCCTGTTTTCTAGAGAGGTCATGCCGAAATTTTCTAAATTTCGGTGACTTAGTTTTAATCTAGTTTGGGGAGTTTCAAGGTTGGTTCAATCTTTTAGTAGAGGTATAAGGTTTAGGGTCCTTTGGTAGTATTCACGGTGCAGTTGGCGCCGGGGTGTTACAATACAGGTTATTACTGTGCAACCACTGTCCTCTGTGTTGTAGAGTTAACCGGATTTGTGCATGAATCTCAGGCGTTCAAGAATTTATCGTAGATGTTACTGATTGAGTTAATCGAATTTATGTCTGTAACAGCCCTATAAATTCAAAAATAAATAAAAATGAAAGATTTATATTTAAAAATGGAAATGAATTAAAAGTGCAATTGAAATCAAGATTTTGATTTTAAACAATATTCTTTTCTCATTTCTTCCATTTCAATCTGAATGAAAAGGAAAATATCAAAACTTAAAATCATTATTATCAAAACAAATAAGATATCAAAATGAGTTTGAAATGTAATCTTGATTTGAATTTCCATTTTTCTGAATCATCTTGCATTTTTGGATTTTCCTTGAGCTTTTGCATTTGTAAGAAAAACTAAATGCATTGAAATGATAAAATGGTAAATGCAAGAAAATAAAAGTAAAACATAAACAAAAATAATACTAAAATTTCAGAGCTCTTAATATATCTCCAGAACCAAATCATGACAATTAAGATAATCTGAATAATTAAAATAAAAAGAAAACATGAGATAATCTAAAGATAAGAAAAACTGATCTGAACCATGTCAGATTTTTGTAGCAATATCTATACCTGTCCTCAAGTTGATATTTTTACCATGCCGTCCTAAGAAAATTATCTATCTCTGGTAAAAATATTACAAATAAAAACTTACATTTGAAGCTTTTGTAAATTCAAAAATAGGAAGTGAATAAATCTGTAAATAGCAATGTCAGAATTTTTATAATTTAATTATCAAAGATAAAATTCTGAAAATTTTACAGAATAATTAATAGATTAAATTAATTTTAAAAACAAAATTTAAAAAATAAATAAATTTATTTGGACAATTTAATAAATCAAAAACAGAATTGGAATTTCTGTGCAGTGTATGTTGTCAGAATTTTAATAAAATAATTATAAAGATTTTTTATCTCAAAATTGGTCTGAGCCTGTATCTTCACCTGGCCGACATTAGTAAAAATCCTCAACAATTCTGGAGTTAGTTTTCTACACGAAACTTGTGGGGTAAACCTGAACCGTCTAGAAATTCTCCTGTGCTGGCTCGCCCCGGTGGCTTACAAGTGGGCTCGGCCCTGTGTGCTGGACAGTTCTGAGCCGTTCGATTCCTCCCCCACACCAGCTGCCTGCGCCAGAGGCTTTTTCTCCCTTCTTCCTCCCTGCTCTCTCTCTCGTCGACCGAACCAGCTCATCAGTGAATCGCCTCCGTTCTTGTCTCTCTCGCGCCGCAACTTCTCGCCCAAGGTCGACGCCACTGAGTCATCCTGCCACGGAACCTCCTTGGCCAGCACGTTTGAACCCTGCACCGTAGAAACCCGGGAGCTCCTCGCAATTTCTAGCCTCCGCTCAGACATCGCCGAAGCACATCACCGAAACCAAACCGCCTTGGCTGAGTATAAATACCCCGGCGGATCTCCAGAACTCAGCGCAACATCCCACTGCCTTAGCCACGCAAGAACTCCCATCGTCTTCCCCAAACTCGGCGAAACCAGTGACAAAGGGGAAAAGCTGATTAGCTCTCTCCGGTGAACCTCCACTCAAATCACTAGACTTGAGACCTCCTCATAGCACCTAGCACCCTTCCGCACCCTTAATTGTAGTTCATCTTCCCCGGTGCATCGCCACGCCATGTTCTTCGGCCGCGGCCGCTCGTGCACGGTGGCAACCCCATTCCACATGTATCCGCCTTCAGTGAATTGTGAAAATGAGGTGCTAGTGGCTCACTGATGCTCTATCCGGCGAGATTTGAACGGAAAAACTAGAGCTTCAGCAGCTCCACCTCGCTGTTCATGGCGCCGCCGCATAGCTCTGCTGACACACCCCTTCCCGGCCATCTCCGACCACCAAAGCACCACCCCTAGATGCGGATTGACCTGTTGATCATCACCGTGCAACCCATTCAGCCTCTCCGATCAGTGCCACGGCGAAGTCTCAGAGCCAAGCTCGCTTCCTTTCATCGCCATCTGGGGCCCTCGTGACCACTCGCCTCGGTTCTTCATCCGCTGAGCCCTCTCCGTCGATGCTTGGCGCCAAGCCTGCTGCCACCCGGCCCGATTGCGGTGTTTCACTGCTTCACCTAAAAGCGAAGGCGTCAACTCATTTAAACGTACTTTCCCCAAATGGCAAGTTTCCTATTTTCCAGTAATTTTCAAACCCGAATTACTTCAATTGCTTATAACTTTTGAATCATCAGTCTAAATGCAATGAAATAAATTCCTAAATTCATCTAAATTCATGTAGATTCAGAATATGCAAAAATATTTTGAAGTTCAACTCTGTTTGAATTTAAATTTAAATTTAAAGGAAAGGATTCAAAATATGCTATACAAAGAATTTCTGCAAATAAACTCTAAATTAAATAAAATAAAATTTTCTAGAATCCTTATGATATTAGGAACCTGAATATGCAAAAATAATTAGGGTTCACTATAGGAAATATTCATGTTATTGCATATAGTGAAAAAGTAGTCCAAAATCAATTAAAACAATTAATACCTTTATGAATTTGAAGATATAAATAATAAAATACATGATTATAGTATTCTGAAATTATAGAATAAACAAATACAACTCATGAAATCATTTTCAAAAGTTGTTAAAGAAATATGTATGATAAACTAACATGAATATATAATATCTTAAAAAAAGATCAATATTAACTATATAAAATTAATTAAGATCGAATACGTAAAATTATAAGAACCCAACTTTAAATCATGTCTGCTTTCTATAATTTATTTATATTTGGATTTTATCTGATTTTTTTTGTCCCTATTGAAATCTTGTTATTTGTCGTTTGTTATGTTCTTCGTTCACGACGTGTAGAACCCGACGTCATTAATCCCGTCATCGACCACGTCGATTGCGACTTCAATTTAGTTGAAGACATCAATAAGCAAGGCAAGCACCTCCTTTGACCATGTTGATCCCAGTTTTATAAATGTTTTCATTAAATGTTTTGATTGCATGCGTATATTCATTAAACTCTGCTATATTGTGGGTAATGGTAGTTATACCTGTTGATTCCTGAAATCTCCTTGATATAAATGAATTTGTGAACCTTGATACCTTAGAATTATGGATAGACAATATATGATGTCAAATTGGGTATACACGATGTTTAATAATCTTGCTTAGCCATGCTTTAGATTTAGTATACGCCAAATTGTGACATTGATCAAATGATACCTGGATATGCTTAGGCATAATGATGATTCTTAGACATGTTGAGACATGATGGTGATTTTTGGTTATTTTAATGAAAAATGAAAATAAAATTATAATATTGATGCGGGCAATTATTGGCAATAGCTTGGTGTGCATGGATTTGCACGTATTGTAGGGGGAGATTATTGCCCGTGTCGGATTAAGGACCGAACTAATTGTACATTATATCCAAGTCTTACCGTACAACCACAAGTGCTGGTATGGGACAGTCTTAACCTATTAAGTTACTTAAGACTGACCTTGCACATTGGTAGGCTGGAGTATTACGAGCTTCTTCAGTGACTGGTTGCTCGTAGGTGTACGCCATGCTATGGGATCACTATTTCACGTACAGCGAATGTACAAGCACCTTACTATTTCATGTACAGTGACTGTACAAATATCTATCACCCCCATAGCATATCGTCAGCATGCTGGTGCAAAGTTAGGATTATGATGAGGACATAGCAACGTCGGATACACCCAAAGCATTAATGGTCAACGATCAACAAAATCCTCTTTGTGATCAGCGACATTTGACCCACATAAAAGGACTAATTACCCGAGTACATGCACAACAGCTAAATCAACAGGTGAACTCGTTTCTCGGGTTGCATAATTGTATTTTAATAAATGGACCACTACATAATAATGTGCTTGTACTTAGGAATCATGGATTAGAGCAGCAAGGACGTTATCCCTCATCAATACAAGCAAGAGAACAAGCTATTCCCGAGCAAGAAGCTGAAACGTCCACCCAGGAGCAGTCCACCTTTAATTGGTCATAACTTTTGCATGCGGAGTCCGTTCGGGATGAGTGAGTACTTGATTGAAAGATAATTTCGTGCTCTTTCCAATGGATCTGGCCTCATCATTAAATTCCACTCGAGCTGGACGCAGCAAGCAAAACAATCCAGCGGTTTCAGACTCTTCGAATGCTGCGCCACCATTAGATGTGTTCACATGTAATTAGAGGAGTGTGAAACCAACTCCTAGGACTTTTCGGGTGTTGCACCACCATTATTGTTTGGATGAGTTCACATGTAATTATAGTGGTGTGAAACCAACTCCAAGCACTCTTCGGGTGCTGCGCCACCATTAGAAGAGTTCACACGTAATTAGAGTGGTGTGAAACCAACTCCTACCAGTCATCTCCTTGGCTATATATATAGGACATACCCCCTATCTATCTCCTTAGGTTTTGTTAAGTTTAGTTACCTCATGTATGGAACTATAACCTTGTTCTCCTGACTCGGCTAGAGCAGCAGTAAACAAGTTCAGAACCTCATTTCTTGTGTGTGCTTTATCCTTGTTCTTGCTAGTTCTTCGATTGCTTGCAAGAATAGACCTTCGTGGTCAGGTCATCCGGGCTTTCAGCACGGTTGATAACAACTAGGAGTGTGATTTAGCGATTGCGGGAATTTATCCTTGTGTGGTTCGAAATCGGATCGTCAAAGCCATCCTCTGCCTAATCGAAGTTATCTTCTCACCGGAAGATCGGGCACCCGTGTGCGCATCATTTGGTATCAGAGCAACGGTTGACCGGTGAGTTCTTGTATCTTGTTCTTTGATTGTGTTCTTCCTAGAGTCCAGAAAATTTGCCCCACAAAAATATTGTTTGTTCGCTGTCCAAACCCCGTTGTGCCTTCCAATCGTTAATTTTGTTTTTGCTAAATTGAGTTTGTGTCCGTTCTAGTGTTGTCTTGTTGCTGTTCATCTTCTTGTTCATCTCCCTACCCCAACATCCATCCATAAAACCCAAAAAACAAACAAACCCATCTCGGCTTGAAAGACCCCCGTTCTGCAGCCTCTACCAAAAATACCATAACTCTCAATTTCCACATCATTTGTGAGTGGGACCAAAAGGAGAAGTTTTCTCACTCAACCCAGCATCCACTCATAAATTTTACACAAATCCATTCAGGGAGTAAAGAGTTTGGTGCGTTGCAATCTGACCTAATTGCTGTCCCGAATTCTGCATCTGTGTGCAATTCCAAAATTCGTGCAAAATTGTCAGTTGCTTTTCAGAAAGTTTGCCCAAAAGAAAAGTTGTTGAAAAAAGTTAGGAAGAAAAGAAAAAAGAATCATTGAAAAATAGTTGTCTGAACAAAAGCTACGGCCAAAATACCGACCTGCTGTCTAGTGAACAGAAATCAGCAAAATAGAAAGTTGGAATTCATCTTGTGCTCCCAAGTTGCAAATTGCAAATTCGTGAGTTTTGCTGTGTTTATCACTTGTATCCACTGCCATATCATCTGTTTTAGCCTAATATCCATCCTTGTTTGATCAGCAACATAGGCTAATTGCTAGTTTCGAACACTTATTCAATTTTGTGCAAACTCTGAAATTAGCTGATTGATTTCCTTTGCTACATATTATAAAGCCCTTCCAAGCTCCACTTTCTACTAACCATACAGGTGCTAAGGCTTGCAATCGCTTTACTCACATTTGAGTTTGGTTTATCACGAACCAGCCACCGGATGCACCACTTGCTGCATTTGCAAGAATTGGTAAGAGCTTGGTAAAAGCAAGAGATTGACACTTGATCATTTCAGCAAGTAGTAGTGCTAGGGAACAACATACCACTTGTGTTTTTTTTGTTTATCACTAACAATGGCAGGTTCTCAACGTCGTAGTTCTTGGACCAACAGCATCCTCGTAGATGAGATAGTTCACATTCCGAGATACAAAGAACGTACGAGAATAATTTCAACACCACCGGAGGTATGCGATGATCCCATAGGAAAGATTAAATTTACATTGCCATCATTTACTGGAGAGTACGATCCTAATGCATACATTAATTGGGAGATAGCGGTAGACAAAGAATTTGCAAAGTATGACTTATCTGAAAACCAAAAGATTAGAGCCGCTGTTAAGGTGTTAACATCACATGCAATACTTTGGTGGAAGTATATATCTAGACATAATAAAGAACCAAAAACTTGGAATGCCATGAAAAGAGTTATGAGAGATGATTATGTTCCAGAATATGTTAGAGATTATTTGCTTACTAAACTTCAACGCTTGAAACAAGGTTCTAAAACTGTTATGGAATACTATCATGAATTGAAAAATCGTTTGTTGCGTTGTGGTTTACAAGAATGTGAAGAATCTACTGAGCTTAGGTTCATGCGTGGACTTAATCTTGAAATTCGGTATGCTCTTGTTCTTGAAACATATAGCTCTCTGTCAGGCTTGATAAAATATGCTTGTAGAGTTGAAAACAGGCTTACTGAATCTTTGAAAGAGTCTTTAGCTTCATGTGAGGTGCCCATTGTTGCACCCCCTGTTGTAGCTAACATTTTGCAGAAAAGTGAGCACCATCAAGAGAAGGATGAAGAAGAAAATTTGCAGAAAGAGGAGCTATTTACTGCTCCATACGCATGTGAAGAGTTGGAAATTGAAGCTGCATCAAACTTTAATGAGGGCATAAACCGCGAGCATGTGAAAGAAACACAAGAAAATTTGAGTGAAGTAGAGAATAGCACACGTGAGGATGATTTTACTAACAAAATCGAATCCACTTACACATTACATTGTTCTTGTGCCACGTGCTATTCAAAGTTATTTCGAAGAAGGAGCTACAAACTAAAAGACCGGTGTTATCAGCGAAAGTTTTGATGTTCCTACTTACGAGGAGGAGGCTAATGACCATGGTGCAGAACTAATTTTGACAAGAAAGGGAGAAAACTTGTAAGTATATTCCTGCTATACTAAATTCTAGTGAGTTACCACCGTGTACCACAATTGTCGAACCATTTGATGAATTGCATGCTTATAATTTTAATCGTGTGGAGCTGATTATGCATAAGGAGGTGATAGCTAGAATATGCCCTACAACTGTTTTGTGCTATATCATGTTGAATGAACCTGTTAGTTGGACTTGTGCCATGGACAAGATTTCTAAAATTTCATCTCTTAAATCTTTGTCTAGCATCTATGCCTACGATTTCAAATTCAATTTATTTGGTGATTATGGCATAGATGGCAAGTTTCTTGTTTACAGAATATGCATAACTTGTGATAAACTGGCTGAATTGAAGCTTACAATTTTGGGCAATTACCGTTGTATGCAACACTTGTTTCATTTGTGGCACCATCAAATTTTGCTGATATGAGTGATACACATAGCTTGCTACCACATGTTTCGAATTTTAGTATATTGACTTGTATTACAAATCAGCATGTTGTAGTTGATGGGTGGAAGGCCATTAAAATTGTGTCACCATTGTTGAAATGGTTTGATATTGCTTGTTTACAATTTGGTGATATGAATGAACCATGCTTGATGCCAAAACTTGTATCCATACCCATATATGCTATTGAACGAGGCTTACAAAACATGAGTTTTCTTTATCCAAGGTTAGGGATACATATGTGCTTTACGTATATTTATAAATTGAGTTGCTGAAATTGTGAACAAAGTTGTTTTGCTTAAATCTGATTTCCTCATTTGTTGTTATGAAAATAGCATCTCACAAATCCAAAAGAACAATGAAATATGGGATATATACATATATGCTGTATACACGTTGTCCTTTTTGTTGCTTGTTTCTTTTCCAGCTTGTCCAAAACCGAGGTTGGTTTTCCTTCAAGAAGGGGTGGAACCATCCAAGAATGCTAGCTTTCATTGTGCTATTACATGCTGGAAAGAAGTGTTGAGCTATATGGATAATTATCAGGTGAATCTTCTAAATGTTTTTCTTATCTTTAAAATATATAAAGAGACGGAACTACTATTTTATTTAAATAAATGCAGGTCATATACGAGAATGTTTTGTGCTGAAGATGAATTAAAAGGTGAGCTTGAGTCGAGGACGACTCAAATGCAAGAAGGGGAGAATGATGAGGACATAGCAACGTCGGATACACCCAAAGCATTAATGGTCAACGATCAACAAAATCCTCTTTGTGATCAGCGACATTTGACCCACATAAAAGGACTAATTACCCGAGTACATGCACAACAGCTAAATCAACAGGTGAACTCGTTTCTCGGGTTGCATAATTGTATTTTAATAAATGGACCACTACATAATAATGTGCTTGTACTTAGGAATCATGGATTAGAGCAGCAAGGACGTTATCCCTCATCAATACAAGCAAGAGAACAAGCTATTCCCGAGCAAGAAGCTGAAACGTCCACCCAGGAGCAGTCCACCTTTAATTGGTCATAACTTTTGCATGCGGAGTCCGTTCGGGATGAGTGAGTACTTGATTGAAAGATAATTTCGTGCTCTTTCCAATGGATCTGGCCTCATCATTAAATTCCACTCGAGCTGGACGCAGCAAGCAAAACAATCCAGCGGTTTCAGACTCTTGAATGCTGCGCCACCATTAGATGTGTTCACATGTAATTAGAGGAGTGTGAAACCAACTCCTAGGACTTTTCGGTGTTGCACCACCATTATTGTTTGGATGAGTTCACATGTAATTATAGTGGTGTGAAACCAACTCCAAGCACTCTTCGGGTGCTGCGCCACCATTAGAAGAGTTCACACGTAATTAGAGTGGTGTGAAACCAACTCCTACCAGTCATCTCCTTGGCTATATATATAGGACATACCCCCTATCTATCTCCTTAGGTTTTGTTAAGTTTAGTTACCTCATGTATGGAACTATAACCTTGTTCTCTGACTTCGGCTAGAGCAGCGATAAACAAGTTCAGAACCTCATTTCTTGTGTGTGCTTTATCCTTGTTCTTGCTAGTTCTTCGATTGCTTGCAAGAATAGACCTTCGTGGTCAGGTCATCCGGGCTTTTGGCACGGTTGATAACAACTAGGGGTGTGGTTTAGCGATTGCGGGCACTTATCCTTGTGTGGTTCGTAGCCGGATCGTCAAAGTCATCCTCCGCCTAATCGAAGTTATCCTCTCACCGGAAGATCGGGCACCCGTGTGCGCATCAGATTAAGTAATGTAACGGTTATGTCATGACTCTCTGCGGCACACCAAAGGAAGTGTGCTAATGATCTGCAATAAGAGTTAAGTCATGTCTTGTGGGTAAAGCTGTACACCTCTGTAGAGTGTAAATCTTTTCGAAAAGCCGTTCCCGCGGTCATGGGACACTTGGTGCTCCTGCATTAGTTAGCTGTTTTATTTTACAAAATGTGGACTTTGATATGTGCTGTCTAGCACCGATTTGGATTGGATATCCTTGTTGGAAAGGAATTATTTTGGATTGACATGTGATGTCAATGATTGATTCATGGAGATGATCTGAGGTTCGTGAAATTTACTGTTTTTACTTATATATTAAACTGCTTTTATTTAAATTCCGTTTATGTTCTACAATTCAGTAAATTCTTTTACAAATTAGCCTTCTGCAAATTAACCATGAAAGCCTTTCCTTTGAATGGCCTGCATATATTATAGGATTTGAAAAAGTCTTGCTGAGTACGCAAGTACTCACCCTTGCTTATATGTTGTTTTTAGGGTGAAGAATCAGAATAGCTCGATGAATTATTCGACGCAGGATTCGGGGATGTTAACGAGTTTTTTCTAGGGATTATGCCTTGTCAGTTGCCTGAGGGTTGGATGGGCACACTACAAGAGTTTTAATTCTTTCCGCTGCATTTCTCTAAATTGTAAGATCTTATTATGTAAATTAACTTTATTATTTGCAATAAAGGGTATGGATGTGATATCAATTGTTGTAAATGTGCGTACTAGCTACTGATCCAGGGACTAGTACTGTGTGCACATGAGATTTCCATTTTTGCATTTATGTAAAAATGGGGGTCACTACAATGTCTCTGCTAGATAACATTTGGAAATATTTGTAATATGAAAGTCGTTAAATTAAAGACATGGTTGGATCTTGATAATTAGTGCCGTAAGGAAATAAATTCCTCTGAATGTTTCATCTCTTTCTTGGTGAGGAAATGAGGATGTTTGCAGGTGATGCTAAGCCCGGGGGTAGTCGGCCTACAAGATGCCTGCTTCGCCACCGTCCTTCCCAACCAGCACTAGGTATGTTAACTCCATTCCTCTCCACACCACTCCTTGTTTTGAACATTTGTTTTTAATCAATGGAACATCCAAGCAGGGAATGATTAATATTGTGAAGATTTGTGTTTAATCAGTATTAATTTTCTTGGTTGGATCTAGTTAATTATTGCCTTAAGGAAATCAGTTCCTCTGAATGTTTCATCTCTTTCTTGGTGAGGAAATGAGGATGCTTGCAGATGATGATGAGCGCGGTGGTAGTCGGCCAGAGGGTTGTGTAGGCGTGGGAGCTTTGGACCGAAGCCACATCGCTGTATTCCTAGTCTCAGGCGATGACCTTCCAACTTATTTAGTCAGGTGAACAGCAGTGAGCTCCTCTGATCACTCTCTAATTACAAATTTGATTGAGTTCTTACAAAGTAGTGAGCTCCTCTTATGACTTCATTCTTTACTAATCTATGGTAACCAGAAAATTGGACATTCATGATGTTTTATAGTGTCGTATTTTAAATTATTTTGTAAGCTGTACAAGTACCTTACTACATTTTAGCTCAAAGTTTTAAAATTGTATCAGATTGACAGAGTGCCATACTTTCAGTTTTGAAATTGTGTCGTAATGGATGCCTTTCGTTATATCATGTGTAAAAGGAATTCTTTTATCTATACTCCGAGATACATGTTCATTTTGAAAAGAAAAAAGAAAAAAGAATTCTGTTGTGACAGATAGCATGGGATGCCTTCCAAAGAAAGTTTTCTTCAATTGAATCTATTCAGTGCTTTGTTTTTCAAATTGCCTGTATGTTAGCTGCCATGCTAAAGAAATGTTTTTTCTTTGGGGAATTGTGTTTGACTGAGATAATCTTTTCAGACATCTATCTAATATGCATGTACACATCTGTAGTCGTTTTCTAATTTGGGTCATGCTGCGTTGTGGTGTTCAGATAAAAATATCTTTTTTTGGATTGCTTTCACTGATGCATACTTGAGCCAATGAAGGTCACGAAGGATACTTCTGCACATGGATGCCTTTCGTTATATCATGTGTAAATTAATTCTTTTATCTATGCTCCTAGACACATGTTCAATTTTTTTAAAAAGAATGATTCTGTGACAGATAGCATGAGATGCCATGTAAAGAAAGTTTTCTCTAATTGAATCTATTCAGTGCTCTGTTTTTTAAGTTGCCTATCTGTTAGCTGCCGGCCGGGCTAAAGAAATGTTTTATTGGGAATTGTCCTGAGTGATATAATATTTTCAGACGTTCTATCTAATATGCATGTACATGTCTCTAGTCAATTTCTAATTTTGGTCATGGTGCGTTGTGGTGTTCAGATGAAAATATCTATTGTTGTATTGCTCTCGCTGATGCTGTTGTATTGCTCTCACTGATGCATAATTAAGCCAATGAAGGTCACAAAGGATACTTCTGCACATGCATATTAGAAAACAAATCAATAGACTTCTCATCCTTATTATTCTTATTATGGGTCTATGTTGAGTGCAAGAATGCCAAGCATAAACTTAACCAAAAAGCCATTGATTCAGAACTAAAGATTATATTATGTCAGAAATTATGCTGGGGATTATCACACGGATTTCTTAGATCTGTTAGTTCAGGGATTGCAATGTAACATCCCAAAATTTGATACCAGTATTATATAAATAGTTGAAATGATTTTTGGTTTGTGTTTGAATTGAATACTTTTCTGAATTTTCTGGATTTTCTGAGATTTCCAAAAACATATCAAATAACCCAAATGCGGGTTATAAAATGTTAAACTTAAGATTCTAAATTACAGCAAACTCTGGAATAAATTGTTTAAACCCTAAATGCTCTCATTTTCATATCCGAAAAGTTTCACAAAAACTTTAACTCATTTATTAGTTATTAGAAAATAAAAACCAGCAAATTAAAGTCTGTCTTAGAATCATTCTCAGAATTTTATAAAAATAATTAGACAAGACCTTAGCATGGAAATTTTACATTAACACCCTCAATACCCCAGAATCAGTCAGTAAAAATTTTAGAATGTTTAGTTGTCATTTGCTGCCTCTATAAAATAAAAAACCGAAAGGCTAATAATCAGGCCATCAGCTTGTCAGAATTTTATAAAATTTTACAAGTCATACTTTAAGCTAAAAATTTTATGGTAGATCCAGTAGCTCATCAGGATCCACCCCCAAAAAGTTTCAAAAATATCTAACTTGATTTTCATGCCCAAATAAACCGGAAACAGAAATGCAGCCAAGTCCCAGAAAATTGGTTTTTCTTTCTTCCTTGTTTTCCTGTGCGCCTCTCCCTGCCAGGTGGGCCCCCTTGCCATTTCCCTGTTTCGCTGTCTCCCCTGGCCCGCTGGCATCCACCGCAAGTCCTGGCCCCACTTGCCAGTAGCCTCCCTCTCTTCTCCCTTAAGCCAGGTGTGTGCCGAACATTGCTAGAAGAAGCCCGCAGCAAGCATTTTGGCGTAATTCCTTGCCGTGGCAGCGCCTGGGCAGGCCCTGGCAGCCAGGCTCTCCCAGCGCCGTGACAAGCTGCTGCCCAATTGTGCCGTGGCAGCCTTTCCGCAGCCAGAAGTTTGCCGTGGCAAGAATTCAGCAGCTCCGCGCCAAGCCATTGCCACCCACCTCTGCCCAATCCTCGCCATGGCAGCCTTTTCAAAGCTGAAAGCCCGCCATGGCAACTCTGCAGTGCCATCTTCCAAGACTCACCGTGGCAGGACCCCGGTAGCTTCGTCAGAGCTCCACCGCCCGCCTCCGCCAATCCTTCGCAGCGACAGGCCGGTAGCTCCTCCCTCTAGCTGCGGTGCGGTCACGTCGCCAAGGAACTTGAGCCGGCCAACCGCCGCCCTCCCCTGTGCGCGTCACACCAAGCCATCACCGCGGTCGGCTTCTGTGCGCACGCTATTTCGCCGAGTTCCTAGGCGCCCTGGCCATCCCGCTCTATCGTTGAATTCTGTCCCATCCCCGCTGCTCCGCCAACTTCGCGTGTGCGCATGGACTCTGTA
Organism: Guadua angustifolia; assembly: GCA_036346375.1. Classification (NCBI taxonomy): domain Eukaryota; kingdom Viridiplantae; phylum Streptophyta; class Magnoliopsida; order Poales; family Poaceae; genus Guadua; species Guadua angustifolia. The sequence continues at coordinate 10,237,071 of CM070520.1, forward strand.
GAGACAAAGCCAACTACGCCCATTTCTCCCTGTCGCTAGCCTGCTCCCGTGCCAGTCTCTGCGCTCATCTCTCCTTGGTTATAAATTCAGCGCCACATCCTCGCCTTGCCCCTTTGCCTGTGCCCAGGAACCTTTCCCCTAGTGTAACACCCCGACTTCCCACGGAGTCCGGAATGCTACCAACTCCCAAATTCACCAAAAAAATTCGGCAGCATCTCCTCTAAAACTATGGACATCCACTCAGCAGACATAAGAGCAATTCAATATAAAAACAATCACAAGGATAATTTAGCAACTAAACAACTCCTCAAACAGAAATCACAATAATACAATTATTATCAAGACTTGACACTATGCATTTGTTAATTCAAATAACGGTGATTACAGCCGTGCTCGTGCTACTACTCCCTTCCCAGCGAGACAACCTCAACGTACCTGAAAACAAGTAACAAACAAGTGTGAGTCCAAGACTCAGCAAAGTGCATCAACCAAAACGCAACCGAATTAAACGAAATATCTATACTCTGAAACATAACATATTCAAATACTTGACTGAACTTAGTAAATAAATGAACTGGAAACCGATTTCAAATACCACAACCATCTCAAGAATCATTTAAACTTTACTCATACCTCGATAGCCACTTTTGGATGAGTCCACGACTCAATTCTCAACCTATAAAGGCCATTAGCTCCCCGGTCAACCATTAACAATTTCAATTCTCTGCCTTCATACTCAAGTGCACAAAACATACCAAAGGAGAATATCATATCCATACATCACAATCAACTCATTAAATATGATTCATCATTGTAAATGCAATGCGAATGCAGATACGCCATACCAATGAAAAATCCCATATCCATACATCACAATTAACGCAGTAAACATGATTCATCATTATCAATGCAATGCAAATGCAAATATGCCTGCATGTTCGTATGCTCATCTCATTCACCATTCTCATGCATATTTCACCATTCTCATGCATATGATGCATCATGCATGACTCATCTCCTCTTTTTAGCATATACCGGTATTGCCGAGCACCACCCGTCGATGCGTGCCCTCAAACCCAACCATCCCGTGGAAGGGGCCTGTCGAAACAGGACTTGCCCGCTATCGATGGCGGGTCCTACACTAACACCGCTCCCATCCACGCCGATTAGATGGGACTCTGAGTAGGATCTCTGAGCACTCCGGATTAGTCATATAACTCATATGACTTTCTCACCGACTGCTCGATGCATCATCATGAATGCACATATGCAAATGTCATTCTCAACACTCAAATCACCTTCTCAACACTCATATCCATATTCTCAACAAATCTTATCAACATGGTCACATCTGTCATTAACACTCGCACCAAAGACATACTCAATTTTTCATGATCGCAAGTCAACTATTTCTATTAATCCAACCTCACAACTTCAATATTCACATTCACCTATCATAGTAGTGAGCAATCTTATGAGCGTGTGATATAGCAATATGTCAATTTGGCAATTATATGGGGTCCAACAAACAACCCACAAAGCATTCAATCCAAAGATGCACTTTTCATAAATGCATATATACAAAAGCCATTCTCAACATTCAAATCCATATTCCCAACGTTCATATCCACAAGGTTGCATATATCATCCCCACTCACATAAACATACAATCGTATATTATGACCATAAATCGAGCCATTTCATATTTCAAATCTTATACCTTTTATGTTCCCATTAGCCTAATCATTCTAGCGAGCATCATCATGGAATATATAAAAGGTAACCCATTCACATGTTCTCCTTTCTTTCTTTCATAGCCACAAGCATAAATCTCATTCATGGATATTCACTAGTCCTACACAAAATAGTGATGCCAACATTGCAATATCATGCATTATCAATTTATATAGCAATTAGCATGGCAAACAATCAATACTGCAAGAATTCAACAATCGATGCACTTGCCTTTACCGACGAAAGAATGGAGTGGCATACGGTTGAGGCCACTCCCAACAGAACCTTCCCTGCAAATAAACATTCAAAATTACAACATATCAAGCGAAATTTTATATACACATTTAGCAATTGATTTGTTTCGTGTCCAACATGAATGAAAAGAAACATCTCGGTACATATGACACCTAGGATGCAAATAACATCTTTGCAATCGATTGCCTCAGTGTTGCAAGGGGATCCAAAAGGCATTCCAGGACTAATAATATTTACAACAGTATTGTATATATGACTCCTCTACGTCCACCCAAACAATCAACTATAATATATAAATTGCGTGATTCAGGACAACAAAGCAACACATGACAAAATTTTCATGTAACCGAAGAAACCACAATGCAACCAAGCTCTCAAATACGGTAACAACAGTGTTCCACATATCTGTTTATGCATAAAACAAATACCTAACACCAGCGAATCGAAAATATCTAATTATCACTGCAGATTCTTAAAAACGTAATAAAATGCATTCATGCGGCAAAAGAGCCACGATAATAATAATTAACAAGAGAGCTTTGCCAAATGAAAGGCAGCCTATTAGACACAAATTCATAATATGCAAAGGAAATAAGTGAAAGAAAGAAGGTGAGTTTGAAACTCATATCGACATTTTACAGACATGTTAAGTGGAACCACGTTGCAAGACCTAGTCATGCGCGTATGTGCCTTTACATCCAATTGAAATTCTGAATGAAAAGGCAGAGATCCTTTTGTCTATTGCTAATGTTTTCTCTTAGACCTTAACAAAGTTTTTCATCAAAAAGTTGATGTCATAGCAGGAAGAATACGCTCAGAACAATAACACATTACATCAAACAGCCGTGTGCATAGAAGAAATGCTAACAACACAACAAGCCATGCATCACCACTTACACAATTCATCAAACAGGCGGTGGGCACATCACAGGGGAACACAGGATTGATAACCAACCTTGGAGCGCGAGCACAAGGTCATCGATGGCGTCGGGGCCGAACTTGTAACATCCCAAAATTTTAATAAAATAAAAATCAATATTTTGAATTTGAATATTAATCTTTCTGAGTTTTCTTGGCATTATTGATTTTTATTTGGAGTTCTTGGATTTTCATGTTGCAAGAAAAATTCAACAAATGGAAATAAAGAATGAAAAGGAGAAAAGGCAAAAATGTAAAAAGTAAAAATTTATAAAATTTGCCATGAGAACCCTGATCATTAAATTTAATCATTTTAGCCAGCAATTGAAATTTTATGCATAAACAAATGAAGATATAAAATGAAAAGACAACTTTTAAATCAAAACAATGCATTGTCAGAATTTATAAAATATTTATAAATATTATATGTAGCTGAAAAATTTATCATGAAATACGAAATGCAATATATACCTCTGGTAAAAATATTATAAATTAATAATGTGCTTTAGGACTTTTTAGAATTTAAGAACTGAAACTCTAAAAATAGGGAAATTGCAATGTCAGAATTTTTATAAAATAATGGAACCATATTTTTAGCTGAAAATTTTATATAAGCATTCTGAGACCAAATCCTTTAGAAAAACAAAATTTCAAAAATAATATACTTCAATTGATCTCAATCAAAAATAGGAATCCGAAACAAGAAATTAGGAGCAGTCACTGTTGTCAGAATATTATCAATTTTTCGGTAACTCATTTTAACCTCAGAATTTTACTAGACATCAAAATATATTCAAAGACTTTGTTCAAAAAGTTTAGATATTTTCTACCCTGATTTGGTAGCACAAGAAAATCTGGTTCTAGAACCATCAGAGCTGGACCATTTCTTTTGGCGCTCACACTCACTGACTGGTGGTCCCCAGGCCCACTCGTCATCTTCTTCACCCCTCTGTTCTTGCGACCGAGCTGCAGTCTCCCGTGTGCAGCGCTTGACCGAGAGCTCGTTCAATGCATCGCCTGCTCGATTGGTCGTGTCCTCAGCGTCATCCTCACCTCATCACAAGTGCGATCACCGCCACGAAGCCTCTCGTGCCATACCGCAGCCAGCTCGCCCCTGTTTTCCTTTGTCGCGTCTGGAGAAGCTCACAACCGAGACAAATGCAACCAAGGCCGGCTCATCCATTGCATTCCTTGGCTATAAAGTGCTCCTCAGTGATCACAGTGAAGCTCTTTTTCATTCCCCCTCACTTCTCCTTCCCTCTTCTCAAGCTAGCGCATGAACTCCCTCCTGTTTCCGCCATTGCCAGGGAGGCCCAGAGCTTCAAGCCGAGATCAAATCAAGCAATAGAGCGAACCATTTCCAAATCCATCTGGGCTAGAGCATCACCAAACCACAGGCATCAAAACCCCTCAAAAACCTTTGGTTAGTCTCATGCGAAATCGAGCCACAGCCGAGAGCCCTTCTTCTCCAAAACCGGCCAACAGTGGCAGCCTATTTTGGTGATTCTTCCGTTGAAGCGACCGCAAAAATGGACTCCCTGGATCACGTGGATGCTCACAAGGCTGCCGATTCGAGTAGGAATCGCCCTGGTCATCTTCTCCACCGAGCCACCATTGTTGCAGCCGCGGGAGCTCGAAGGCGCGCTGCTGCGGTATCTCTTCCGACGAATCAACTTCACCCCCGAGTTCTCATTGCCGAGCTGATGCTCTCCGTGCCGTCGTCTTCGCCGGAGCTTCGCCGGAAAGTCTTCACCGCCATGCCCTAGCCAAGCCCCTGTTTCCTGTGTCTGCGCGGTGGGGCTAACAAGCCAGAAGCCACAGGTAGAAGAAGGGTAGGAGGCGCATTCTCTGTTAACAAAACGTATTTTCATTTTTCAATGAATTTCCAAATCGGTTTAATATTTAATCTTGAATATCTTGTGCACTTTAATCCAAAAACCAGTGAAACAAATTCCTATATGCATCTAAAATAAAAAAGAATCTAAATGTACAAAAATATTTAATTTCTGAACTGCAGAATATTTATTTGAATTGAACTTTGATTAAAACCATAATATGGTCTTTAATGCAAATCCATGCATAGTAAAGTATGTCATGATAAAATAAATTTTTAGGTGATAAATAGACTAGGATGAATTTAAATATGTAAAAATAGTTAATTATTGAGTGATAGAACAATTATTAAAATCAAGAATGAGATAAACACTATTATGAACATTATGGCACACATGAAGAATATAACTCCTAAAATCATAAAATAAACCTCAATGTACTTCTGGAATTATGAGAAGCTCAGATATGCCAGAACATATAACTTTTGATCTGTGTTTAAATTGCTTACTATGCAAATATTAATAAGCCTTAATATGACCATTTATAAAAGTAAGTGCATAATAGCTCATAAAATGGTAAGAATACCTTGAATAGATTCCTGGAATCAATAGAGAACCAATTATGTAAAAATATTTAAAATGAACCTTATCTTGCATTCTTTGATGCAAGAAAGTGCAAACAACAACAACAAATAAGTAGTTAATCTACCGCGGTTAAGGTCAAAATAATGTAAAAATAGTTTTAAAACAATTCTAGGATGGTACTCTGCTAATACCTGAAAAATGAATAAAAGATCATGTGTAGTATAGTCGCAAACTTAAAATGAATCTTGACCGATTTAATGTTTGCATGGTGGTCATTTGCACTATTTCATTAGTAGATTAAATAACTCATCTGAATACTAACATTAGTAAAACTAGTTTAGAATCACTGTACAAAGTTCATACTACCATATTCTAGAAAAACATCTTAATTATAACTTACTCTCCATTTAAATCAAGCTAGTTCAAAACCCTTAATCGTTAATCGTGCGATACACTTTTTGGCCGATTCCGTATAACGTCAACTTTACAATGCCACATAAGCTTTTTCATCGATGAGTTTAATGTCGTGTCCAAATCCTAAAAACTTACGAATTAGCTCAGTAGTGTTCTTTAAAGTATAGCCTACCCAAATAAGAAAAGATAATCTCATTTCACCATGATTTGCATATTAATCTTAATAGCTTAATAACCCTAAGTAATCACATTACTTTAAGCCGTAATATGAATGAACGAACTGTAAGAGGAAACATGTAGTTAAGTTATTTGTATCACCAGAACCTTCTCAAATGTCATGGAAATGTTATTAGTAGCCTAAATCAATAGATCTTACCTTGCGCGAAGCTAATTCTATTCAAAGTCGATTAAAGGCGAAGAAGTATTCATTCATAATATAATAAGATCATTTAAGCCTTTTCATTAACTCATAAAGCAGCTCATCTAAATCTAAATTTAGTAAGGAATAGCCTAGAAATGATTTTTAAGATATGATCTACAGTAATCTAAGAAAATATTCTTATTTTATCTTGCTTCGAATCTGAATCTTAATAGAGCAAAACCCATAAGTAATAAAGTTGCGAACTCATATTATGAATAATAAATCAATGAAACTTTGCAACTAATAACTAATTTTTAGTAATCCAACCAATCTTTGCATCTTGAATTCGTAAAATAAAATTAATAAATTCATAAAAGAGCAATCCCTGTTTCTTGTGAAGAATTTTATTTGTTCGTTCTATCTACTTTCTTTTTGCCCTTATTGAAGTTTATTATTTGCTTTATTTCCGTTGATCGATGTGTAGAACCCGACGTCTCTATCTTCGTCGTCGCCATCGTCAGTCGCAATCCTCGCCTTCGTCGTAATCCAGAATTAAGCAAGGCAAGCACCCTTTGACCATATTGATCCCAGTATTTTATATTCCTTTTGTGCATCAAATTGTTTCATGCATGCGTTTATTTTATGTAAATTGCTATTTTGTGGTATTGGTAGATATACCTGTTGTCACATGAAACTCCTTGATGTTTATGACAATGTGAACCTTGATAACCATAGATTGAGGATAGACATTAGTTAATGTCATCGTGGGTATATACGTTCATATTATTCATGCTTAGCCATGCTTTAGCATCAGCAATGTACATGATCAAATCAATATTTGTTTCCTGAAAACTTTGAAAATAGCACTGTTGGTTGCGGGTACTTTGATTAAAAACCCAAAAGAAAACTATGTGTTGATGCGGGCGATTATTGGCGATAACCGGATGTGCAACAAGGGTCTTGCACGTAGTGTAGGGTGAAGTGTCGCCCGTGTCGGACTAAGGACCGAACATCATGTTGTATGATCCAAGAAAATCCGTACAAACCACGAGGGTGAGAATGGGGTAGCCTTAGCCTATTAAATTGTTTAGACATGGCTTTGCTCATTGGTAGGCGGGAGCTTGCACAGGTATTCCGGCTAGGTCTACTTGACAGGGTATTCCGGTCAGGTCTACTTGCTAATGCAACGGTGTACGCCCTGCCATGTTTAGAAACGTTGTGTTGGGTGTGTGAAAGTGGATCCATGGCTTGGGTGTGTGTTTCTAGTTCTATGGCAGGGGTTAACGTCCCGGGCTGGATCAAAGTCATGTCTAGGAATATAATGGCTATGTATGGTCTTCTTGATGACACACCTAAGGAAGTGTGTCGGGCAAAGGTTGATCATTCCTTGTGGGTACAGTTGTACACCTCTGCAGAGTTTAAATCTAATTAATTAGCGCACTTTTGTGATCATGGGTGTCTTGGTGAACTTGCACGAGTTAAATGTTTTATTATTTTCAAAAGGGTTGGTATCATTTGTTTTGCAACTGTGCTTTATGTCGAAGGGCTGACATTGTTGGATTTCAGGAATTCATGATTCGCCACTCACGTCATGGAGGACTGTGAGTGTTATTTATACTTTACTTATTTGTTAACAATTAATCTTGCTCTTATAAATTCCGTTTGCAAATAACTTGATTTACAAATGAAATTCGCTTTATGCAAATTAAGCTGTAAAGCCTTTCCTTTGAAATAGCTTTGCATATATTATAGGTTTTGCAAAAGTCTTGCGGAGTACGAAAGTACTCACCCTTGCTTAATCTATTATTTATAGGTGGATTAGAATGCGAAGCTTCGAAGTTGTTCATCGCAGGTTGCGGGATTCCTTCTTGCTGTGGTCTTTTCTAAGGATTTATGCCTGGTCAGTTGCCTACGGGATTGGATGGGTACACTACAAGGCTTTGCTTCTTATGCGCTATATACTCCGAGTTGTAATATTTCTGTAATTAATCGTTTCCGCTAATTAATTTAATGTATGGTTGTGATTCCAATTGTTGAAATGTGCGTGCTAGCTACTGATCCAGGGACTAGTACTGCAAGCACATTAGATTTCCATTTTTGCATTCTGTGTAAAAATGGGGGTCGTCTACAGAACTCAACGTTGCTCGCCTAGGGCAGCAGCATGGAGGGTTCGCCGATGCATTGCTGCGCGCTGTCCACGCCCATCGAACAGCAAACCGAGCTCACATCACCGCCGGCGACAACGGCTCGAGCACATGACGGCCTTGGCGACGACACGACGCGAAACACACGGGCGGCGCCGAGGAGGCCGGAGAGCGCCGCAGGGCGGCCGGGGCGCGCAGGTGGTGGGGTCTTGAGGAGCGCGAGCCTGAGGATGGCGCAAGGGCAGTAGGGAAGCACCGGCGCAGGGGAGGCTGGGCGGCGCGGGAGGGAGGCAAGGACGATCTTGGGGCTTGGTGGCGGTGAAGGAGGTCTCCTGGCTTCCACTTCTTTCTTTCTCTCTTTTTTTTCCTCTAGGGTTTCAACTCCCCCCTTTACTTTATATACTCCAACAAGTAAATGAACCAAAAAAAGGCCAGGGAAAAAAGAGTAAAAGCTACACAGAATTCTAGAGACCACAAACCAACAGATTCCAAAGATTGAAATTTCAAACTCTTGGCGAAAAGCAAACTTTCGCTTGAGTAAAACTTAAATTTCCCGACAACACATCTTGCCTCCTTCCGGAATAAATCCTAAAATTAAGAAGTCGAAAACACCTCCGGCCAAAAACCCAAGAAAATGAATTGCGGTATTACACTCTTCCCCCCTTTAACAGAATTCGACCTCGAATTCTGTACACCACAAGAACACCAACAAGAACAACGGAAACAGACTGACAAAGCGGAAACACAAAAAAAAAACAAAGTTGGGTACTTCACACGCACAAGACTCCAAAACTCGAGTCACTTCTCCTTTCAACTTGAGAATTCACATTTCCCACACAGAGGCATTTTTGGAACCGGGCAGACAGCCAAAATCCCAAATTATACCACAAATCATCAACTCATGATGACATGATTCCCACAAGTCACAACACTCTATTAAGCATCCAACCAATTTTCATCGAATCTTTGAATTCTATTCGTTTGAACAGTTGGAGTTCTAAACTCAAAGCCCCTAAGAACCAAAATAAAAACCTGATTCACATTTCTCCTCAATGATTAACCTTTATAACCACATAACCATTATCATGCCATATCATAGCTATACCACGGGTCGTTTAGTTTGAACCACGGAGCCACACAAGGCTTTTCAATCCAACAAGCTTCTAACCAAATCCGAATATATCACTATTTCTAACCACTCAAAGAAAAGGTTCATAACTGAACCATCCATTTCCGACTGACCAACATTGAGTCTAACCTATGAAACCGAGGGTTCCGACAAACTTAAGGAAATAATGCATTTAGCAATTGATTCCACCCAGCCCACCAACCACAAAGCCCCACGCCGGTCGGAACCACGACAAGGAACACTTCTCAATATTCCCCACATTAAATCCATATACCATCAACACTTAACCCCAATTAGGATTTCATCAAATCCCATCCATACATGGTTCTCCTTCTAGGACGATCCTGCCCGAAGAACGAAAATAAAGAGCATAAATCCTTAAATTACTCACACAAAGAACCCACATCCAATTGAAGGCAAAGAGAATCGAGATTCTCTTCCAAAACTAACCATTTTACCTCAACTTGAAGTCAATGCATAAAATGCTCAACCAGGAAGGACTCCACTGAAAAGAGAAACTTCACACAGCCACTCTTCAAAAACAACCACAAAACCGAAGAGAACTCCATTCTCTTAACAGCAAAAACCAATTCTCTCACCTTGAGCCCTAAGGTGGAAAGCTTCACATTGGAGAATCACTCGATTGAAAAAGCAACACAACACAATAATCCAAAGAAGATCATCTCGCTTTTACCCAAGCAAAACCTCTCACACTAATCCCATCACCTAATTAAAGCAAGTTCCTCAACCAAACTTGTTATTCCTTCATCGCCATAATCAAAATTTTTTTTAACCGTACACCAACACTATTTCCGGACCTCCACTTATAATTGTGGGTCACCAAGACCCACACTAGAGTCCTTAACATTTTATCAACTGTGAGACCCCGTTCGGATGAACAGGAACCTCCATGTGATTACTGTGCTATTCCCTGGATCAGTAGCTAGCACTCACATGTTTACAACAATTGGAAATCAAATCCATACAATACAATAATTAAGCGGAAACGATTATACAAATAAATATTACAAGGCAGAGAATAAAGCAGCAAAGGAAGCTATACTTGCGGTTTGCCCACCCAATCCCGCAGGCAACTGACCAGGCATAACTCCTTAGAAATAAAACGCTCCAAAGAAGAACCCGCAACCTGTGACGAAAGAGACTCGAAGCTTGCTAGCACACACCTACAATATAATTAGGCAAGGGTGAGTATTTTACATACTCAGCAAGACTTGAGCAAAACCTATCATACATGCAGGCTATTTCAAAGGAAAAGCTTCTACAGTTAATTTGCATAAAGCGAATTTAAATTTGTAAACCAAGTTATTTGCAAACGGAAATTTATAAGAGCAGTTGATTGATAACAAATAAATAAAGCATATGTAACACTCACAGTCCTCCATGACGTGAGCGGCGAATCATTCACAATCCTGAAATTCCATCGATGTCGGCCCTTTGACATAAAACACAGTTTGCAAAACAAAATGATACCAACCCTTTTTGAAATAATAAAACATCTAGCATTGGAATGAAATCACCAAGTGCTCATGACCGCGAGCGCGGCTAATCAATTAGATTTAAACTCTGCAGAGGTGTGCATCTTTACCCGCAAGGAATGATCAACTTTTGCCCGACACACTTCCTTAGGTGTGACGTCAAGAAGACCATACATAGTCATTACAATACCTAGACGTGGCTTTGGTCCAGCCCGGGACGTTAACCCCTGCCGTAGAACTAGAAACACACACCCAAGCCGTGGGCCCACATTCACACACCCAACACAACGTTTCTAAACACGGCAGGCGCATGCGTTGCATTAGCAAGTAGACTGACCGAATACCCGTCGAGGTAGTCTGACCGGAAAACCTGTGCAAAGCTCCCGCCTACCAATGAACAAAGCCATGTCTAAATACATAACAAGCTATGGCTAACCCATCCTCACCCTTGTGGTTTGCACGGAAATCTCGGATCAATAGCGTCCCATTGCTCGGTCCTTAATCCGACACGGGCGACACTTCACCCTACACTACGTGTAATTCCTTTCACACATCCGGCTATTGCCAATAATCGCCCGCATCAAAGCATAGTTTCATTTTGGGTTTTTAATCAAAGTACCCGCAACCAACAGTGACATTTACAATGTTTTCAAGAAACAAATACTGGTTTGATCATGTACATCATTTATTCTAAAGCATGACTAAGCAGGTTAATATGATTCGTGTATACCCAAAATGACATTTAAGAAATGTCTAACCTTAATCTATGGTTATCAAGGTTCACTTGTTCATAATCATCAACGGAGGATCACGAGACAACAGGTATAACTACCAAACCACCAAATAGCAATTTACATAAAGTAAACGCATGCATAAAAACAATTTGATGCATAAAAGGAATATAAAATACTGGGCTCAATATGGTCAAAGGATGCTTGCCTTGCTTAATTGACGAATACGACGAAGACGAGGATTGCGGCGGCGGCAGCGAAGACGGCTAGAGGCGTCGGGTTCTACTCGTCGAACAACGGAAACAACGCAAAGCAATAAACTAACTTCAATAAGAGCGAAAGAAATAGATAACACAACAATATAAACTCCGCACAAGAAACAGGGATTGCTCTTTTATGAATTTATTAATCTTATTTTACGAATTCAAGATGCAAAGATTGGTTGGATTAATAGAATTAAGCATTAGTTGCGATTTCATTTGAATTTACTATTCACAATATGAGCTTCTGCCCATCTTATAACTTACAGGTTTTGCTCTATTAAGATTCAGATTCAAAGCAAGGTGAAATATGAATATTTTCTTATATTGCTGCAGATTATAACTTAAAGGTCAATTCTAGACTATTCTTTACATTATTCGCATTTAGATGAGTTACTTTGCGAGTTAATGAAAAAGCTTAATTGACCACATTGGGCTATGAACGATTAAATCTTTATCTTTAATTGATTTTGCTTAGAATTAGGTATACGCAAGTTAGATCTATTGATTTAGGCTACTGATAACATTTCTATCATATTTGAGAAGGTTCTGGTGATAAAAACAACTTAACTATGGGTTTCCTTCATTATTACCTAAAGTGTATTCCTTCACATTAAAGCCTAAAGGAATGTGATTACTTAGGGTTATTCAGCTGCTAAGATTAATATGCAAAACATGATGAAATACAGTTATTTCTTCATAACATGATGATTTACACTTTGTATAACAGTCCTAAGCTAATTCCATAACTTTTAGGCTTTGGCTGATACATTATATTCATTGGTTAAAATGCTAATATGATATTAAGATTTATATTACAGGAAATCGAATTGGGAATGTGTAGTTAACAATTATCACTTAAGGTTATTTAACCTACAGGATTAATATGCAAACCTTAGCAAAATGAGATTTTCTTTCCATATTTGGGTAGGCTATACTTGGAGAGCACTACAAAGCTAATTTTATAAGTTTTGTGATTTAGATGAGATATTATATTCATTGTTGAAATAGCTTAAGTGGCATTGTTAAGTTGACGATATCGGAATCGGCCAAAAGTGAAACAAAAGGTTAACGCTTAAGGGTTTCGAACTAGTAAGCATAATATGCAAATCTTAATGAAATATAATTCTTTTTACAAAATATGGTAGTATAAACTTTGTACAACGTTAATAAACAAATTTTACTGATTTTTGTATTTGGATGAGTTATTTTATCTGTTGTTGAAATCGTCTAAATGATCACAATACGAACGCTAAATCGGCTAACTTCATTTTGAGTTTACAACTACGCTATACAGGATCTTTAATTCATTTTTCAGGTGTTGGCAGGTAGCGATCCTAGAAATGTTTTAAAGTTGATTTGGCATTATTTTAACTTCAATTGCAATAGGTTGTCTATTTATTTACTGCTATAATTATCATTCTCTTCTACTAAAAGAATGCAAATTTAGTTTGATCCTAAGCATCTTGATATATCCAAGCTCCTACTGCTTTTAGGAATCTAATACAACTTACATTACCATCTTATGAGCTATCATGCTATCATTTTGCTAATGGCCATAATAGGGTTGATTAAGGATTATGAAGCAAATAGGTTAAAGTGAGTTCAACATTTGATGATTTTACATATTTGGGTTTATTATGATTCCAGGACACATATAAACTAGTTTAATGATTTTAGAATGTATATTTTTCATATACACAATGATACTCATAATAGTGAGTTTGCCTCATCCTAAAGTTATATAATAATTTTTGTTACTAAAAAATTAAATGATTTTGAATATTTGAATACATCCTGATCCTAGCATCACATTAATATTCATTTCACCATTTCATTAGTTATTATACATAAATTCTTATTAGAAACCATATTAGCACCATAATCAAGGTTTAAATTAAATAATTATACAGCAGTTCAAAAATTAAATATTTTTATATATTCAGATTCTTTCTCATTTTATATGAATATACAAATTTATTTCACTGGAATTGAAACTATATTTAAAAAGATATTCATGACTGAATACTACTCGGATTGGAAATAAACTGAAACTTGAAAATACGCTTTCTCTGAACTGAAGGCGCATTTTACCCTTTTGACTGAAGTCCTCAGCGCCACTGGTGGTTGGGGCCCGATCGGCAGTGAGGGAAAACAGGGGATGGCCTAGGGCTTCAACGCCGGCGCTACTCCGGTGAACTTCCGGCGAAGGCGAGCACGCAGGAGGCTGAAGCTCGGCAAACCGCACCTGGGGGTGGTGTTGATTCGTTCGGAGACGCAGCAGGGAGGCGCGCAGCCGGAGGAGGGCGGCGGCGCTAATGGCAGCTCGGGGGAGAAGAAGAACTAAGGTGGGGGAGCTCGAATGGGTTCCGGATTTAGCATCACCGCGTCGTAGTGATTCCATTTTTGTGCTTCTTCCAACCGGAGAGTAGCCGAGGAGTTCATACACAGTGCGTCGAGCTGGAGAAGAAGAGGCAGCAGCGGCGGCATGATTTCGCATGAAGAGCTCGAGATTTTCTTGAGGGCTTTCGATGCTTGAGGCTTGGTGATGCTCTAGCCCACCGGATTTGAGAATGTTTAATCGAATCACAAAATCGCGATGGGATTTGGAGCTTCGGCTTATGCAATGGGGAATTGCAGGAGTCTGGCTGGGCTTGAGGAGAGGAAGAGGAAGTGAGTGGGGGAAATGAAGCCTTGCGCTGGTGGTCTCTGAGATGCCCTGTATGGCTTGGTAGTGGGTGTACTCCAAGCCGGAGAGTTCGGCTCTGCACTCAAGTGGAACGAACGGAGAGGAAGAACGGAGTTGAGGCGTCGTTTGGGAGTGAGGGCTCTGGGTCCATTGTCGGTGGTGGGAGTTTCTCCAATGGGACAACGAACGGAGCAAGAATTGGTTGGCCCACACGCCGGCGGCGACCGATTAGATTTCGTTTCGACTTTTGATTTTTGATTGAGATCAATTGAAGTGTAGTATTTTTTCAAATTTTGTTTTTCCAAAGTATTTGATTTCAGAATGCTTTTACAAAATTATCAGCTCCATTTGTGGTTCCATTATTTTATGTGAATTCTGATAATATATTATTTTGGATTTAAAAGTTATCTTTTCCTTTTTATTTCTTCATTATTTTATGCATAACATTTCAATTTGCTGGCTGAAATGATTTAATTGAATGATCAGAGTTCTCATGGCAGTTTTTTTTATAAATTTTTGCTTTTCTTCTCTTTCATTTTTTTATTTCCATTCGTTAAAATTTTCATGCAAGGAATAAATCCGAGGAAATCCAAATAAAACGAATAATGGCAAGGAAACTCAGAAATAAATATTTTCAAATTTAAAATATTTATTTTTACTTAATTACATTTTTCAGGATGTTACATCAACTTAGGGTCAACTACCCCAACAACACAATCCTTCTATCAATCTTTTACGAGAAAATCTTCAACCAACCCACAAACTCACTTTGATTGCCGCAAAATTTCTTCCTGGAAAAACCCAACCAACGATTTTCCCAAAGAAACTTGACTCCCAATTTTTTTTTAAAATGACAGGACTCAAGCCTTGTCATGCACAAGATCTCTGAATCATCACCAAACTCCAAAATTCCACGAAGGAAAAGAGTTGCACAAATAAATTCACACGAGGGAAAACGAATCGGCCGAATAACACTTTTTCCCTTAAAGCCCCCAAACCTTAAGTTCTCACGACTTAAGTTTTCACCAAAACTTCAACTTGGAAAATGACAACACGAAGAATCCCATGACTTTCTCCGCAAAGCAACCAAAAGAGGCGCAACATAATACTCTTTTCTTTGTCTTAAATTCAAAAAGACCAAAAGAAGACAAAACCCAAATAGCGTACTCCAATTTATGACTGAAGAACAAGGACTCTCGTCACACGAGGGTATGAATCCTCCGGTCTTTGGCTCTTAAGCGACACAAGCCAATCAAACTGCTACACGACAGAACCGAAATCCCTTCGGCACAAAGAGTCCCACCGGACTACACTAATCAATCTACCACTTCATACACATAGCCATACATAATACCATAGCCTTATCAAGACTAACAGATAACATATCAACAAGTATCAACATAGCATCAATAACAAATAAGCATTGCAGCACAATGCAGTGATAACCCATCTCTTTCCTACTGTGCATCAAAGTGTGTCAAGTTTTAAATTATTTAACCATTCTACATCAAGTTTTTTTAAGGTTATTGCCCTAGGGCCACATTTTAAAGGTTCAACCTAAACCATGTTTCTACTTTCATACAGCAAAATTTTAATTCATTCTAGTATTACTTACTACATTCAAGCACCACGGACCTGAAGCCCGCTCTGATACCAACTGTAACACCCCGACTTCCCACGGAGTCCGGAATGCTACCAACTCCCAAATTCACCAAAACATTTCGGCAGCATCTCCTCTAAAATTATGGACATCCACTCAGCAGACATAAGAGCAATTCAATATAATAACAATCACAAGGATAATTTAGCAACTAAACAACTCCTCAAACAGAAATCACAATAATACAATTATTATCAAGACTTGACACTATGCATTTGTTAATTCAAATAACGGTGATTACAACCGTGCTCGTGCTACTACTCCCTTCCCAGCGAGACAACCTCAACGTACCTGAAAACAGGTAAGAAGCAAGTGTGAGTCCAAGACTCAGCAAAGTGCATCAACCAAAAGCATAATCAATTAAGCGAAATATCTATACTCAAACATAACATATTCAAATACTTGATGAACTTAGTAAATAAATGAGCTGAAACCGATTTCAAATACCACAACCATCTCAAGAATCATTTAAACTTTACTCATACCTCGATAGCCACTTTTGGATGAGTCCACGACTCAATTCTCAACCTATAAAGGCCATTAGCTCCCGGTCAACCATTAACAATTTCAATTCTCTGCCTTCATACTCAAGTGCACAAAACATACCAAAGGAGAATATCATATCCATACATCACAATCAACTCATTAAATATGATTCATCATTGTAAATGCAATGCGAATCTTGAATCGCCATACCAATGAAAAATCCCATATCCATACATCACAATTAACGCGATAAACATGATTCATCATTATCAATGCAATGCAAATGCAAATATGCTGCATGTTAGTATGCTCATCTCATTCACCATTCTCATGCATATTTCACCATTCTCATGCATATGATGCATCATGCATGACTCATCTCCTCTTTTAGCATATACGGTATTGCGAGCACCACCCGTCGATCGTGCCCTCAAACCCAACCATCCCATGGAAGGGCCTGTCGAAACAGGACTTGCCCGCTACCGAGCGGGTCCTACACTTAACCGCTCCCATCCACGCCCGTGGATGGGACTACGGGGTAGGATCTCGAGCATTCGGATTAGTCATATAACTCATATGACTTTCTCACCGACCTTGCTCGATGCATCTGTCATGAATGCACATATGCAAATGTCATTCTCAACACTCAAATCACCTTCTCAACACTCATATCCATATTCTCAACAAATCTTATCAACATGGTCACATCTGTCATTAACACTCACACCAAAGACATACTCAATTTTTCATGATCGCAAGTCAACTATTTCTATTAATCCAACCTCACAACTTCAATATTCACATTCACCTATCATAGTAGTGAGCAATCTTATGAACGTGTGATATAGCAATATGTCAATTTGGCAATTATATGGGGTCCAACAAACAACCCACAAAGCATTCAATCCAAAGATGCACTTTTCATAAATGCATATATACAAAAGCCATTCTCAACATTCAAATCCATATTCCCAACGTTCATATCCACAAGGTTGCATATATCATCCCCACTCACATAAATGCCACAATCGTATATTATGACCATAAATCGAGCCATTTCATATTTCAAATCTTATACCCTTTATGTTCCCATTAGCCTAATCATTCTAGCGAGCATCATCATGGAATATATAAAAGGTAACCCATTCACATGTTCTCCTTTCTTTCTTTCATAGCCACAAGCATAAATCTCATTCATGGATATTCACTAGTCCTACACAAAATAGTGATGCCAACATTGCAATATCATGCATTATCAATTTATATAGCAATTAGCATGGCAAACAATCAATACTGCAAGAATTCAACAATCGATGCACTTGCCTTTACCGACGAAAGAATGGAGTGGCATACGGTTGAGGCCACTCCCAACAGAACCTTCCCTGCAAATAAACATTCAAAACTACAACATATCAAGCGAAATTTTATATACACATTTAGCAATTGATTTGTTTCGTGTCCAACATGAATGAAAAGAAACATCTCGGTACATATGACACCTAGGATGCAAATAACATCTTTGCAATCGATTGCCTCAGTGTTGCAAGGGATCCAAAAGGCATTCGGGACTAATAATATTTACAACAAAGTATTGTATATATGACTCCTCTACGTCCACCCAAACAATCAACTATAATATA
This sequence comes from Guadua angustifolia, assembly GCA_036346375.1. Classification (NCBI taxonomy): domain Eukaryota; kingdom Viridiplantae; phylum Streptophyta; class Magnoliopsida; order Poales; family Poaceae; genus Guadua; species Guadua angustifolia. The sequence continues at coordinate 10,255,405 of CM070520.1, forward strand.
TAAATTGCGTGATTCAGGACAACAAAGCAACACATGACAAAATTTTCATGTAATCGAAGAAACCACAATGCAACCAAGCTCTCAAATACGGTAGCAACAGTGTTCCACATATCTATTTATGGATAAAACATATACCTAACACCAGCGAATCGAAAATATCTAATTATCACTGCAGATTCTTAAAAACGTAATAAAATGCATTCATGCGGCAAAAGAGCCACGATAATAATAATTAACAAGAGAGCTTTGCCGAATGAAAGGCAGCCTATTAGACACAAATTCATAATATGCAAAGGAAATAAGTGAAAGAAAGAAGGTGAGTTTGAAACTCATATCGACATTTTACAGACAGGTTAAGTGGAACCACGTTGCAAGACTTGGTCATGCGCATATGTGCCTTTACATCCAATTGAAATTCTGAATGAAAAGGCAGAGATCCTTTTGTCTATTGCTAATGTTTTCTCTTAGACCTTAACAAAGTTTTTCATCAAAAAGTTGATGTCATAGCAGGAGAATGGTGAATAACACATTACATCAAACAGCCGTGTGCATAGAAGAAATGCTAACAACACAACAAGCCATGCATCACCACTTACACAATTCATCAAACAGGTGGTGGGCACATCACAGGGGAACACAGGATTGATAACCAACCTTGGAGCGCGAGCACAAGGTCATCGATGGCGTCGGGGCCGAACTCATCGTTGCTCGCCTAGGGCAGCAGCATGGAGGGTTCGCCGATGCATTCTTCTTGTATTGCCCACGCCCATCGAACAAAGAACCGAGATCACATCACCGGGCGACATCGCTTGAGCGGCCGAAGCGATGATGACAATGACGGCGGCGAAAGCACACGGGCGGCGCCGAGGAGGTGGAGACGGCGCCGACAGGCGGCTGGGCGCCGAGGGGGCGGGTGAGAGACGCCGGGCGCAGGAGGCGCGGTGCTTGCAAGGGCAGCAGGGAAGGCCGTGGGAGGCCGGGCGGCGCCGGGATGCCGGACAGCATGGCCTTAGCGGTGGCAATGATTGGAGGTCTCTGGCTTCCACTTCTTTCTTTCTCTTTTTTTTTCCTCTAGGGTTTCAACTCCCCTTTACTTTATATACTCCAACAAGTAAATGAACCAAAAAAGGCCAGGAAAAAAGAGTAAAAGCTACAATTCTAGAGACCACAAACCAACAGATTCCAAAGATTGAAATTTCAAACTCTTGGCGAAAAGCAAACTTTCGCTTGAGTAAAACTTAAATTTCCCGACAACACATCTTGCCTCCTTCCGGAATAAATCCTAAAATTAAGAAATCGAAAACACCTCCAGCCAAAAACCCAAGAAAACGAATTGCGGTATTACACCTAGCCCAAGTACAAGCCCCACTCCGCCGAGCTGCCATAGCTGGTAAGCACCGTGTTGAGGCAAGCTTCAATCCGGGCGCGTCAACGACTCATTTTCTCCATTGATGCTCACCGCTTCTCTAGACCGGAGCACCGCCGCCTGCTTCCCCCTTTTTCCCCGCAGCAGACGTCTGTTGGCAGATACGCTTAGTTGCTCGCCGCCTCCACAAGGTAAAGAAATGGGACCGTCCTAGCGCCCTCAAGCTGAGCCCCATCTTCCCCGAAGCTAAACACTACTCCTCTGCCCTCTCGACTCGTCGCCATGGCCGTCGCCGCCCCCTCACGGTGGCACGCCAAATCCGGCCACCTCCGGCCACACCGACACCTCCCCTAGACGCGCGTGAACCCCCTCTAGCTATATGCGCTACCCATTCCACCCCTCCGGTCCTCCCTCACCATCGGTGAGCTCCGCCACGATCTCCTCTGCTCAGTGAGACCGACAGGTGAGCCCCGTTAGTCAGTGCCCCGCTGAGCCCCTTCGCTGACCGGCTGGGCCCGCGCGTCAGTGTGATGCCTTCCGTTGCCATGCTTTGAGTCGCGGTTGGGCACGGGGTGTCGACCATCGGTCTCAAGACTATGTCACCGCCTTCGGTCCCACATGTCGAGTAACAAAGACAGCCCAAGCCAAAAACGAAGCGTATTCCCACCTTGAAAGCGTACTTTCCTAAATCAATATAGTCAATATTCAAAATTCAATAACTTGTGCAAACCAACTCAAATATTGGTAAAACAAGTTTGGTTACAATCCTTAGGTCCCAAGGATCCCAAATGTACAAAAATATTCAGGTTGTAACATCCCAAAATTTTAATAAAATAAAAATCAATATTTTGAATTTGAATATTATTCTTTCTGAGTTTTCTTGGCATTATTGATTTTTATTTGATTTTCTTGGATTTTGTGTTGCAAGTAAAATCAAGTAAAGGAGAAAAGGCCATGAAACAAAAAGTAAAAATTTGGAAAATTTGTCATGAGAACCCTAATCATTCCATTAAATCATTTTAGCCAGCAAATGAAAATTTATACATAGAATGATGAAGAAATGAAATAAAGACACAACTTTTAAGTCAAAGCAATGCGTTGACAGAATTTATAAAATATTTATAAAACTCAAATGGAGTTTAAATATTTATCATGAAACCCTAAGTTCAATATATACCTTTGGTTAAAATGTCATGAATTAATAATATAATTTAATACTTTTCCAAATTTAAAAACAGAAACCTTGGAAATCTAGAATTTGCAATGTCAGAATTTTCATAAAATAATGAAACCATATTTTGAGCTGAAAATTTTACAGAAGCATTATGAGACCAAATTATTTGGAAAAACAAAATTTCAAAAATAATAGACTTCAATTGATCTCAATGAAAAATAGGAATCCGAAATAAGTAATTAGGAGCCATCACTGTTGTCAGAATTTTATAAATTTTTCGGTAACTTATCTTTACCTCAAAATTTTACCAGCCATAAAAATCTATTCAAAGACCCTGGTCAAAAAGTTTGACAAATTCCTACTCCCAATTAGCAGCTCAATAAAATCGGAGACTATCTCTTTTGGTCATCTCCCTTCACTGCCGGTGATCCTCGGCCCCTTTGTCGGCTCCTTCTCCTCCCCTGTTCTTGCGATCAACGAAGCTCTCCGGCGAGGCACTCCAATAGCAGCTTGACCAGCTTCGTTCAATGCATCTTCTCGTCGATTGGTCGTGTCCTCAGCGTCATCTTCACCTCATCGCAACCACGATCATCGACACGTTCGTCCTCAGCCATTTCGCGCCATACTGCTCGTCCTTTTCCTTGTCGCATTCGGGGAAAGCTCAACCGAGACTCAGCTCAACCAAACCGGGCCATCTACTTAGTCCCTCAGCCAATGAGTTGCACCTCAGTGATCAGCAGAGGCAGTGCTTCATTCCCCTCACTTCCTCTTCTTCTCTTCTCAGCCAAGCGCCAAAACCCCAATCCATTGCCGCCATTGCTGCGAGATCTGAAGCTCGGCCCAAGCTCGCAAATCAGCCGAAACACCTCACCAATTCCAAATTCCTTCGACTCATAGTATCCCCAAGCACTACTGGTCAAAAGCCCTCAACAAAAATCAAGTTCCCCATGCGAAAACTCCGCCACCATAGCCCTTCTCCTCCATGGCCGATCGACGAGTGGAGAGCTCCTCGGAGACTCTTCCTCCGTAAACCTCAAAATCGAACCCCTCGTTCCATCGATGCTATTGGTGTCATCGATTCGACCTCTAATGCCCTTGGTTGCTCTCTCCATTTGCCGCCATTTTTCTCGCCACTCAAGCTCGGTTCTTGGCCACCGCTTGTCTCTGGCCGAATCAACTCCACACTGGTGCGGCTCGCCGAGCCCTACCTCTGGTCCGTCGCCCTCGCCGGAGATCCGCCGAGCTCCCGCCGCCAAGCCCTAACTGTGCCTCTGTTTGCTATCTCTCGCACAATGGGGCCAAGTAGTCGAGCATCGAGGAAGAAGACTAAATCAAAAGTTTTCTATTTAGGTAAAGCGTATTTTGATTTTTCAATTCGAATAGATTTCCATCTTGTATATCTTTTGCAATTCTAATCAACATTTAATGGAATAAATTTGTATATTCATATAAAGTCAAGAAGATTCTAAATATACAAGAATATTGAATTTTAGAATTTCAGAAAGAATTATTTAAATTAAATTTGCTTATGTCCTTAATATGATCTTTACATCAAATCTGTGAATAATAAGATAATAAATAATAATATAAATTTTTATATGATGTGAATATCAGAATGAATTCAAATATACAAAAATATTGAATTTTTATATTGCGAACAACTACTTAAATTTAAAAGAATGTGAACTCACTATTATGAGCATTGTTGTACATATGAAAAATATAAATGCTAAAATCATTAAATAACTTTTTATGTGCCTCCGGAATCCTAGTAAACTTGAATATACAAACATATTTAAATGTTCAACTCGATTTAGTCTATTTACTTTGTGATCACTAGTAAAACTTCATATGGCCATTAATGGAAACAAAAGCATAAAAGCTTATAAAATAAGGAAATAATTTGTATTAGTCTCTTGAAAACAATACAAATCCGTGTATGCAAAAATATTTAACCTTAGGACCAAGTTTAGTATAATTGGTTGTTAATCCTCATTAAACCTTTTTATGGCCATTAGCAAAATGATAGCATGATGACTCATAAAATGGTAACAACACTTTGAATAAGTCCCTAAACACAGTAAGGATCCATGTATGCAACAATGTTTAAGATAAGGTTTAATTAGCATTCTCTTAATGAAAAGAAATGTTAATTATAACAATAAGTAAATAGTTAATCTATTGCAATTAAAGCTAAAATAGCGCCAAACCAACTTTATAACATTTCTAGGATGATACTCGCTAATACGAAAAATGAATCAAGAATCATGTATAGGTTAGTTGGAAATTAAGATTTAAAGTTGGCCGATTTAAGATTTTAAATATGATCATTTAGTCTATTTCAACGATAGATAAAATAACTCATCCAAATACTAAAATCAGTAAAATCAGTTTAGTAATGTTGTACAAAGTTTATACTACCATATTCGGTAAAAAGAATCATAATCCATTAAGGTTTGCCTATTAACCTCATCAGATCAAAACCCTTAAGTGTTAACCCTTTTGATTCACCTTTTGGCCGATTCCGAATAGTGTCAACTTTGCAATGCCACTTAAGCATTTTAACCAATGAATATAATGTATCAGCTAAAGCCTAAATTTATGGAATCAGCTTAGGATTGTTATACAAAGTATAAATCATCTTATTCTGAAGGAATAACCATATTTCGACATGATTTGCATATTAATCTTAATAGCTGAATAACCCTAAATAATCACATTTCTTTAGGCCGTATTATGAATAACGAATTGTAGTTGCAATGAGGAAACCTGCAGTTAAGTTATTTTTATCACCAGAACCTTCTCATGTTTGATGGAAATGTCATCAGTAGCCTAAATCAATAGATCTAATTTGTGTAAAGCTAATTCTAAGCAAAATCAATTAAAGATAAAGAACTAATCATTCATAATATAATGCGATCATTTAAGCCTTTTCATTAACTCGCAAGGCAGCTCATCTAAATCTGAATTTAGTAAAGAATAACTTAGAAGTGATCTTTAAGATATGATCTGCAGTAATCTAAGAAAATATTCTTATTTTATCTTGCTTCGAATCTGAATCTTAATAGAGCAAAACCCATAAGTAATAAGTAGCAGAAAGCATATTGAGAATAGTAAAATCAATGAACTATGCAACTAATGATTAATTCTATTTAATCTAAACTACTTTTGCATCTTGAATTCGTAAAATAAGATTAATAAATTCATAAAAGAGCAATCCCTGTTTCTTGTGAAGAGTTTTATTTGTTCTTTCTATCTACTTTCTTTTTGCCCTTATTGAAGTCTCTTATTTGCTATTTTCCGTTGATCGACGTGTAGAGCTCGACGCCTCTGATTCCGTCGTCGTCGCCTTCGTCAGTCTCAATCCTTGTCTCCACCGTAAGCAATGATTAAGCAAGGCAAGCATCCTTTGACCATATTGATCCCAGTATTTTATATTCCTTTTGTGCATCAAATTGTTTTATGCATGCGATTACTTTATGTAAATTGCTATTTCGTGGATTGGTATTTATACCTGTTGTCTCGTGATCCTCCTTTGATACTTATGACCTGTGAACCTTGATAACCATAGATTGAGGTTAGGCACTACTTAATGTCATCATGGGTATATGCGTTCAAATTATTCATGCTTAGCCATGCTTTAGAATCAGCAATGTACATGATCAAAGCAACCTTTGTTTCCTGAAAACCTTGGAAATGGCACTGTTGGTGGTGGGTAATTTTGATTAAAAACCCAAAATGAAACTATGCTTTGATGCGGGCGATTATTGGCAATAGCCGGCTGTGCAGAAAGGAATTGCACGTAGTGTAGGGTGAAGTGTCGCCCGTGTCACAACTAAGGACCGAACATCGTGTAGCTTGATCCAAGAAAATCCGTACAAACCACAAGGGTGAGGATGGGTTAGCCTTAGCCTATTAAATTGTTTAGACATGGCTTTGCTCATTGGTAGGTGGGAGCTTGCACAGGTTTTCCGGTCAGGTCTACCCTGACGGGGTATTCCGGTCAGGTCTACTTGCTAATGTAACGGTGTACGCCTTGCCATGGACAGAGACGTGGTGTTGGGTGTGATAAATGTGGATCCACGGCTTGGGTGAGTGTCTCTGTTTTGTGGCGAGGTTAACGTCCGGTGGTGTAAAGCCTTGTCTAGGAATTTAATGACTATGTATGATCGCTCATTCGCATACTTTTGTATGGCGATCCACGGCTGACGTGGTGAGTTGATCATTCCTTGTGGGTCCAGTTGTACACCTCTGCAGAGTTTAAATCTAATTGATTAGCCGTACCCGCGGTCATGGGTGTCTTGGTGAATTCTGCGCGAGTTAAATGTTTTATTATTTTCAAAAGGGTTGGTTCCATTTGCTTTTGCAACTGTGCTTTATGTCGAAGGGCTGACATTGATGGATTTCAGGAATTGATGATTCGTCGCTCACGTCATGGAGGACTGTGAGTGTTATTTATACTTTACTTATTTGTTATCAATCAAATGCTCTTAACAATTCCGTTTGCAAATAACTTGATTTACAAATGAAATTCGCTTTATGCAAATTAACTGTAGTAGCCTTTCCTTTGAAATGGCCTGCATGTATTATAGGTTTGCTCAAGTCTTGCTGAGTACGTAAAGTACTCACCCTTGCCTAATTATATGTAGGTGGTTGTGGTAGCGGCTTGAGTCTCTTTTAAATCGCAGTTATGGATTTTCTTCGTCGTGTTCTATCTAGAGTTTATGCTCAGTCGATCGCTCAAGGGAATGGATGGGTACACTACAAGGCTTCGCTTCTTTTGCTGCTATATTTCTCTGAGTTGTAATATTATTTGTATAATTGTTTCCGCTTAATTATTAAAATGTATGGTTGTGATTTCCAATTGTTGTAAACATGTGAGTGCTAGCTCGATCCAGGAATAGCACAAGAATCACATGGAGGTTCTGTTAAATCGAGCGGGTCTCACACAGGTTTTACCATAGAAGGCATCAAATACTCAATAGTCAAGTTTCAATACGGGTAATATCTGAATGCCATAACTTGTGCAAACAGACATCAAATTTGACAAAACCAATTTCTAGGATCTTAGAAATTGATATCATTTCTGTTTATGTAAAAATAACTGATATTTATACTATGTCAAAATATTTTAATATAAGGCGCTAACGTTCAAACATCTCGGATAAAAGCTAAATATCATAGGAATATCTTTAAAACACTGTTAGGGGCATCCCCAACTAATTCGTAAAAAATGGCCACATTATCCTGTAAGGTGCAGTCACAAACTAGAAATGAAAAACAGAATGCAAAATGCATATAACTTAAATCACTGAAGCCTTTTCGGTAGTCTGTAAAATACCTCGAACAAATGTAAAAATTAGAAAGAATGGCCCAGAAAAATTTTATGATATATATACTACCATAATCTAGAAAAATGTATTATTTATAACTTGCTTGGCATCTGAATCCAATCATAACAAAAACCATAAATGATCACAAGCTGCACTAAATCTATATCACTTAAACCTTTTCGGCGGCTCATAAAACAACTCGTCTAAAAGCAAATTTTGAGGGAATTGGTTCAAAAAAACACTTTAGTATATGGACAACCAAGTTATAGAAAAATATCCAAATTACAACTTGCTTATCATATAAAAACTAATAGCACAAACACCCTAAACAATAATGTTGCTAGAGCCGTATTATATGAGTATTTGAGTTTAGAAGTCTTTAACCAAAGTACCCGCTATGCAAAAATCACAATATAATCATGTAGCAGCAACCAATAACTTAAAAATTCTTGATCCAACTTGTAGAGATTGCTTTTATACAAAGAAACTTTTGACTTGCTTCTACTAATCCAAATAATTTTAGCATCTTGAATTCAAAACTATAAAAATAAAAATACATAATTTTAGCATCATGAATTTGTAAGTTATTTTGAATTCAAAACTATAAATATGAAAATACATAAAATAGATAATCTATAAAAAGAAATCATTTCATCGCCTATAGCTGCCAATGATATCAATATATGCATATATGTACAAATATAATCAATCTGAAACACGAGAACATAACATCATTCAAACCAAACCCTAAACCACATCTCTAATATGTAATAAGTTTCTATTTGGTTTTTCATTTGACTTCCTTTGCCCTTATTGAAAGTTTGTTATTTGCTATATTTCTGTTGAACGACGTGTATAACTTGACATCACCGATCCCGTCATCAACTACGCTGACTGCAACCACGACTTCGTTGTAAACAACAATTAAGCAAGGCAAGCACCCCTTTGATCATATTGATCCCAGTGTTTTAATTTTCATTTGTTTTACCAAATCAATTTATGCATGTGTTTACTTTCTGTAAATTTGCTATATTGTGGTACTGGTAGATATACCTGTTGTCTCATGAAACCTCCTTGATAAGTATTGACATGTGAACCTTGTTAAACCTATAAATTAAGGTTAGATAATATATAATGTCAATTTGGGTATATGCGATTTAATAATCATGCTTAGCTATGCTTTAGACTTGAGGTGAACAAATTGGATAAACTACATTGGAGATATTGAGAAATGATGATAGTGGTTGGTATTTTGGTTAAAAATAAAAATAAAACTATGGTTTTGATGTGGGCGATTATGGCAATAGCCGGAGGTGCAAGGGAGTTGCACGTAGCGTAGGAGGAGATTGTCGCCCGTGTCGAATTAAGTACCGAACTACTGTGTTGTTTTCAAGCATAGAAACTCGTACAACCACAAGTGCTAGTATAGGATAACATTAACCTATTAAGTTATTTAAGTCTAGCTTTGCATTATGGAAGGCTGTAGTAGTACGGGCTGTTCCATTAAGGATTGCTCGAAGGGGCGCCCACACCACGATGATGGGAGCAACGTTTGCCAATATAATAGTGTACGCCTTAATATGGGGAGAAGTAGGGTAATGGGGAGTAAACCACTTACTGTGTTAAAGGAATCAACCCTCTTCTACCGCCATATTAAAGGGTTTGTCATCACCGGGCTGGTGCAAAGTTAGGGTTAAATAATGTAACGGTTATGTATGATCTCTCTGCGGCACAACAATGGAAGTGTGCTAATAGCGCTGCACAAAGAGTTGATCATTCCTTGTGGGTAAAGTTGTACACCTCTGTAGAGTGTAAATCTATTCGATTAGCCGTGCTCGTAGTTATGGGCATTTGGTAAAGTCATCACATAGTTAGATGTTTTATTATTTTCAAAATGGTTGGTTTCATCTATTTTGGCAAAGATTGGTGTTGGCAGGAATTGGACGTCTCGATGCTCACGTCATACTATGAGTTATTATTTATGCTTTACTTGTTAGTTTTATATTAGTCAAACTTGCTTTTATAAATTCCATTTGCAAATTACAACTTGATTTACAAATTAAACTTCGCTTTATGCAAATTAACCGTAGAAGCCTCCTTTGACATAGCCTGCATTTCTATATTTTTGCAAATACCACATTAAGCTGAGTACGAAAGTACTCAACCTTGCTTAATATGTTGTTTTTAGGTAAATGAGAAACGAAGCTCTGAAGATTACCTTTCGTCGCAGGTTGCGGGAACTTCAATAAAGCGATCTTTCTAGGGATTATGTCTTGTCAGTTGCCTAAGGGTTAGATGGGCACACTACAAGACTTTTGCTTTTTCTGCTGCTATCTACTCTGAATTGTAAGAATACAATGTATAAATAGATTTTGCTCTAATAAAATGATGTATGGTTGTGATTCCAATTGTTGTAAATGTGCATACTAGCCACTGATCATGGGACTAGTATTGTATGCACATAGATTTCTATTTTCACATTGTATGTCGAAAATAGGGGTCGCTATATGCAAGGAAACAAAGATGGTCTTTAGTGACTAGATTATTACTAGTCATCGACCCGTGCGCCTGCACGGCTAGTAATTTCTATAAATAGATATAATCTGTAACGCATGCAATAATATCTTCTCCTCTTCCTTTCTATTTCCATGTCACTACTCCTTTATTAGGCGCTTGAAGATGATGAGTAGATAAGAAAAGCAAAGCTTCCCTTCCATATGGTACTCCTTTGATTTACCATATATTTCTTATAAATAAATAAATAGATCTAAGCTATAGATGAAAATGATTAAATTGGACGATCAAGATTTTCTCTATTTTTAGAATAATGTGGAATTTTCTAGCAATTTTTCTTTTTTAGATTAACGTGAAAATTTCTAACATATTTTTGATTAATGCGGGGCCTTCTAGGAGGGCCTCCAATTAGTATATAAAAAGAAATTCTATAAATAGATCTAATCTGTAATGCATGCAATAATATCTTATCGTCTTCCTTTCTTAAAGATGGCAAGTAGATAAGGAAAATAGAACTTCCCTTCCATGTGGTATTCCTCTAATTTACCATATATCTCTTATGAATAGATAAAAAGATGTAAGCCGTGAATGAAAATGATTAAGGAGATTGAATGACAAAGATTTTCTCTTTTTTTTAGAATAATGTGGGATTTTCTAGTAATTTTTTTAGATTAACATGGGAATTTCTAGCATTTTTTGATTAATGCGGGAGCTTTTTTCAGATTAACGTGGAAATTTCTAGTATTTTCTTATTAATGTAGGAGCTTCTAAAAAAACGTCCAATTAGTATATAAAAAGATTGGAGCATGAATTTGGATTTTAGTCGATTATTTTGTAACGGCACAAGTGATAGGTTATATCAGCAATATTGGCCTAAAATTTTTCTACCATAAACTCCCGTGTAAAGCAAAAGAAATGTATGATATTTGATTTTTTGTTGAAACGTACGGGCACACACGTAGTAAGCCTAATAATGTTCTGTTATCAGCCCATTCAGGCCTAAGCGGTGTGGACTTATCGAACGATTGTAGTGATGATCCAGCCGAGCAAAATCTCGAGATACATGAATCACAGCACAGGAACTGAGGCACCAAAAGTTTAAAAGAAACTAAGAGTTTAAGAGTAATTTGATGATATCTTTTAAAGAGGATAAAAACTCTCGAATGGATAATATATGCTTATGCGGACATGCATGTTTCATAGTAAGTACTCAACTTATGGTGTGTTTGGTTGGGTGTACGAGGGTGAACCGAATCGTTCCATACAGGATTTTGTTCTGCCTTTGCATTTAGTTCGTTGAACGGAACCATTTATTACAGAATGAGATGGTACAGATTCTTCGAATATTCTAAAAAGATGCTGCACCATCCCGTGCGAGAAATTTGACTGAGCCAATCGGTCCAGGACAGGATCGTTCACTCACACCATCTCTCAAACCAACCTTATCCCTCAATTCAATCTTATCTCTTCAACCAAATATCATCTCGTACCATTCTGCATCATTTCATCCAAGCAACCAAGCCACAGACACCTAGCCATGAACTGCAACCATCAGCTATAAATTAAGCCACAGGTTAATACTAGTAACTGGTATAGCACTTGTTACTGCACTGGTATATAGCACACAACAGTACATTAATTAGCAAGTGAAATGTGCGCACAAGCATCGTTTCGTCGCACTTATTACAAGAAAAGACCATGCATGCATGATGGTCCAGGGGAAAGCCACACAAATCCAAATCCCTGAGCATACACGGCTCTCTCAATCACACTCATGAGTCTCAAGACACACATGCAGAATATAAACGCACACACAGCTGAAACAAACACACAAGTAGAATGGATGACAAACCACACAAGCACACGTAGACAATCGTAGGATTCGATCGGTGATGGATTGATGAAAGGAGAAGCTTCCCTTCAGCGTCGATCCTTCAACTTCTTCCAACAGAATGCAAACCTCCTTCTTTCATCATCTTCTCCTTTTCCTTCGTCTTCATTCTGCGGTTTAGTATGTTTGAAAACAAGGCGTGGATATGCGTTAATATCCTGTGTGACCTTATGAGGGACAACATCACCGTTAAACTCTAGCTCCTTCAAATTTGGAATGTTGTCGATTCCAGAGAGGGACTCCATCTCGGTGAAGGACCAGACAATCTTCTCGAGATTAGGAGCTGCTCCGTCGGTGAAGCTGATGTTGGAGATATCAGAGCACTCGACAGTAAGAAGGTTAAGCCTTGGGAACTCATCTTTGTTGAAGGTAAGCTGCTTTACGGCATATGATTTCTCCAGGAGCATGAGGCAGTGAATGTTTGGTTGCTTGGCTAGGATTTCTAGATCACCTTGCTTCAGCAAGGTACTACGAAGAGTCACCTTGGCAATTCGCTTGGCTTTGGTAAATAATGAATCAAGAGATGCACTTGTGATCCTGTTGCTGTTCAACTCAACCTCCTTCAATCCTGAAAGGTTATTAATTTTAGAGAGGAACTCCATGTTGGTGAAGGACAAGTCGATCTTCCTGAGGTAATTAGGAGTTTCTTCAAAGGTCATGCTGGTGATGTTGGTGTAGGACAAGACGATCTCCTCGAGCTTAGGGGCTGCTCCATATCCAAATTGGATGCTAGTGATCTTGATGTTGGACAAGACGATCTTCTCAAGCTTAAGAGCTGCTTTATTTCCAAAGCTGATTTTGTTCATCTCGAGTAAGGAGCACGACAAGTCTATCTTCTCGAGTTCAGGAGCTGCTTCATCTTCAAAGCTGATGTCGGTCAAGTTGAAGCCCTCGACAAGAAGGTACTTCAGTTTCAGGAACTCTTTCTTCTTGAACGTGAGATTGCTCTTGGTGTATGACTCGTGCTGGAGCCTGACACAGCGCAACTTGGGCAGCTCGCCAAGGTCTTTCAGATCATCTTGGTTCAGAGAGGTATTATAGAGAGTTACCTTGGCAAGTTGATCACAACGTTTGACCAGGAATGGAAGAAGCCCTCCACTAGTCTTTCCACGGATGCTTAGGCTCTCAAGAATATTGCGAGGGCTTATCGAGCCGATGTCTTTGCTGGGAGGAATACCGTCACTGCTGCCTTGTAGAGTTTTGATGCTGATTGACAGAGACTGAAGGCTCTCACTCAGATCATTGATCACTTTAACCAATTTCTGGAGGTGATCTGCCTTGTCGTGGATAACCACACCTAGCTTCCTCAGCTGCCGTAGCTTGCCAATGTCTTCCAAGCCCTTTGAAGCCTCTACATGGGATAGTACCTCCATGTTTGTCATTTCCTTTATTCCACCCGGAAGCTTGACAGCATTGAATGGTTCCATGGTCGTGTTGATGTTGTCTGTGCTAGTTGAAGTTGGATCGGTATTAGCCAATAGACGCTTCAGCTTCGGGAGCATAAGATCTTTTGTGGTGGACGCTTTCACACCGGTCTGCCGGATGTCCAATACCTCCAGCTGATGGAGGTTGTTAATTTCACTGGGCAGCTTGATAATAGGTATATTCCTTAGGCTCAGATACTTCAGTAGTAACATCTTGTTGCAGATGTTCTTGAGGTGCTGCTCGTTCATCTTGGAGGATTCATCACACCCTTCTAGATCTAGAACCTTGACCAGCGGCAACCGAGGTGATTCACGGAGTTTACACAAAAACTTCTCGATCTTATCTGAGCTAGGGATTTGTAGATCACTCATAACGGAGAAGTGGCGAGCATGATGAAGTGACAAGTTTGTCTCCAGAAAGTGCTTTTTCCTGGCAATATTGGTAATGAACTCATGAGCTATATCATGTACTATACAGCACTTGACCTTTCCTGCAGCCCCAATGTCACCAGGATAAACAAAGCATCGGTCGATGAGTGCGTCAAAACATCGCTCGGCCTCACGCACTGAGCTGGGCCAATCTTCTTTTTTTACCAGGCCTTCTGCAACCCACCGTCCTACTACGCTTGATCGCTTGATCTTAAGACTCCGAGGGAAGATAGCTAGATACAACAAGCAGGTTTTGTATCCACTAGGTAGATTGCTGTAGGAGAACTTCAGCATCTTCCTAGCATTGGTGTCCCATTCCCATCCCGGTTGTTCTCTGGAATCCAGGGTCTCAAGCAACTTGTCCAGTTCTTGTTTGCTCCTATTAGGATTAAAAAACAGAGCACGAGCGAAGATCTTCATGCAGAATTCATGCGGTTCACATTTCTTCAAGATATCACGATAAATGTTTACATTGTAGTCCTGTTCTTCTTTCTTCCGCCGGCTTCTAATACTGATCAGCACCTTATTATAGTAGAAACCAACAAGAGAATAAGAGATTGGTGGAAGTGCTGGATTGCAGAATTTTTTGGCCTCTTCGGTTCGATTTTTTGTGATCACTATCACTGCACTGCCGTCGGCGCAACCCAACATATTCAAAGCCTTCTTGATCTTCCCCCATGTGTCTACATCATCGAGGCCATCGAGAACAATCAAGGTGGTTTTAGCTTTCAGATGCCCTTTAATTTTCTCCACGGCTTCTTTGATCAGCATATGCTCTTTAATATTCTCGAGGACTCGTGTAATCTTCGACATGACTTCTGTAATCTTCTTGTGCAACATCTGGGCCTCGTCCAATTTATCCGTAGCTTCCTTTACCGGTCTGTCTTCCTTGGGATGGGGAACCAGGGGAAGCAGCTCCCGCAGGATGCCTTCATACTCAGAATGATCGAGACCAATCCAGGACTTCTGCGCAGCTTCTTTAATATTCTCCGCAGTTTGATTCTTACGGAATTTATCATCCGTGACTTCCTTCACCGATTTATCTTCATGGGGCTTTAGCTCCCGCAAGATGTCTTCTTTTATCTTCTTCATGATATCTTTAATATTTTTGGTGATTTGATCGTCATCCGATTTATCCATAGCTTCCTTTACCGGTCTGTCATCCTTGGGATCGGCAAGCAGCTCCTGCAGGATGCCTTCATACTCAGAATGATCGAGACCAATCCAGGACTTCTCTTTACCTCTTTCCAGATACGCTTTAAGCTTCTCTGCGGTTTCTATAACCGTCTTGTCCATTTGGTAAGCCTTGACTGATTTATCTCTGGCGTCGACCGGGTCCTTGGGAAGCTTCTCCTCCAAGATGTCATGGAGTATGTCCAAGGGTTCCGGTGCAATAATCATCTTGACTGGTATATATGTGGCGTCGACCGGGTCCTTGGGAAGCTGCTCCGCCAAGATGTCGTGGAATTTCAGTGATCCCAAATAATATATAATCTTCTCCGTGATTTCTTTAATCTTCGTGTCTATTTCGTACTCCAGCTTCTGCTGCTGCTTCTTCTGCTCCTGCTCGCCAGGCAGATCCTTCTGGATGTGACGGAGAATGTCCAAGGGTTCTATTAGCCACAAGTCATATGACTTGTATTGTGGGGTTATCCAGAACTTGTGCTGGAACTTTCCCGCCACCAAGGGATGAGCCCACGCCTCACTTGCAACGTCAGCTCCGTCCTCTTTATCCGGTTCTGCAATGGCGATGGCTTGGAATGGGTCTTCGAGCCATGGGGCTCGTTCTTGGGTGTATTGGAGCCAACAGACTAGCTCTCGGGTGCACTCCTCCAGAAGGTGAGGCTCGGAAAAGGCTTCAGCTCTCATAAACTCGTCCTCAGTCGTCCGTTCATGATCAACAGGAATAATGCCTTCATCTCCTCCGGGAATGGGAGGCGGGAGTTCGACGCCGTACCTCTTCCGCCGCTCGCCGACGTCGCGCGCCCTTTCCTTGAGCTCGCGTAACTGGTTGGCCGCACGGTGCTGAGCGTACAGCTTCAGCAGGCACGAAGGAATTACCCGCCACAGGTAACCCATGGCCCCACTGGCGCTGAGGATCGCCGCCGGATCACCGCGCTGGTAGATGTCGATGAAGCTGCTGCAGGCGTAGGCGAGGTTCCTGACCTGCTTCATCCACGTGCAGACCTGCTCTTCGTGCTCCCCGTCGGGGGGCGTCGTCCTGGCGAGGTGCTGGAGGAAGGTGTCCATGCTCTCCATCTCCTCCTTGATGAACTGCATGTCGTTCTCGACGCCGCCCAGCAGCTGCGCCTCCTTGCTAATGACGCCCAACAGCGCGTGGATTGCTGCCGAGGTGAGCTCAGCCATCGGTGACGCTCCGTGGTCGCCCCTGCGCCGGACGGCCGGCCGGTGTGTCGATGATCTAGCTAGAGTAGCTTTGCGGGAACAAGGATCGTTGCGAATGCATTATGTATGCATTGCCATGCGTGCGTGGGTAACCGGAGAGTGTGGCAAATGGATTCTTCCTCGCTACGTACGGGAGAACCCACGTAAGTGAAGCCGTGAAGGCAAGCAAAGCAGCGCCGGAGCACGCGATTCCATCGGTGTCTTCTTTATTTCTTGCTTCCAATATTCCCTCCGACGAGAGCGTAGGACCCAGGGCCACTGAAAGTACGTACGTACGCATTCTCTCGTTCATATCCGACAACATGAGGTTAGAGGCAGCCTTTGATTTCTCGGTTTATTTATTTTTGGTCTCTTGTAACGTGCAGTTTTGCCATTTGTAAGTTGCTCGTTTTTGGTTAACTTCAAATCGATTTTCTTGGCCTTCGATGAGCTTTAAGATGTATTTATATATATATGTTTTGTCGGCTTTAGAGCCAGTTGTTATTTGCGTAATACCTTTTGGAGTTTGTATCGTTGGCCGTATTCCTCCTTGAGCGAAGAGGCCGAATTGTTTCCTCTATCTAAAAAATTTATATATATGTTATATTCTGATCTCAGTACAATAGTTCAAAGATATTAACTTTGTGAGTGTTTTGGTTATCGATGTCATTCCAGGCCCCATGCTGCCATTGTGCAAAGCAAGGCTTTGACATACTAAATAAACAGGAGTACGTAGACGGTAAACGTACAAGGTGGGCTATTCTGCACACCTCATTTTATAGGAAACGGTTCTGTGCAGTTTCATGGGGACTACAACTTAAGCTATCTTTATAGGACCGTCCGATCGAAAATAGATGATCTAGATTGGCTAAAAATGATGTGTAGATATTTCACTATGCGGAAACACTGCTTATGATACTGTAGCAAAACACTGTTCATCCGATTCTGGATCGATCCGAACCATCCGATGAGTTGATTGGATGGTCGTCACTTATAGAGACCTGCAGGAACCGTTTCCCATTTTATATGTAACCTTTGGTAGCAGGATGATTGGTATGTCGTTTTTCCATGTCTGCCCATGGTTCTGATGCCGAGAGAGAATGTCAACCAGTAGAGTAGTTTTTATTTAAGGGTTTCTTTAACTGGGGGAAACTTTGATCAATCCATCCTTATTAAATTCCCTCTTGTTTTTGTGTTTCCTTGTCTGTGCGAACCATAGGGCTTAGAGGAATCAATATCTATATTAAGTACTATTTTCATAATATAATATTTATTTATTTTATCTTCTGAGACAGGGATTTGGTATTTTTTATAAAAAAATTAGCATATGTGAATACACGGGTTACTGACTAGTAATCGTAGCTAGTGTATACCAAATTGATCATGGGGGGTATGTGGGGCATTTCTCTTGGCCATAGCCATTTTATTTTTTTTCCCTATCGCATGTAAACCAACTCAAACTTGTTGGGTTTTTAGTGTATAATAGTATATAGATATATATTTGAGGAAGTATTTTGCATTCATGTGACTAGCTATATGTAGGGGTGAAAAATGATTGAACACGAATCAAACAATGGTGAAACCATATTCGTACTTTTAAATCAAATACGAATACATATTCGAATATGCTCAAATACGAGTATGAATCAAATGTCACAATGAATGCAAATTCAAATCGAATATGTAGTCAATTCGAATATCCTCATAACTTATATAATGTGCATGAAGGTATTAGTAACATTGTATCTTCGTATAGTCACACTTAATTATTCTAATATATTTATTTCACCTAAAGGAATATGAATTCACAGTTAATTATAAAAACTCATCCAACTAATTAGGTATACTAGCCATATGCCTGTTGCAACGAAAACTCAATTTACGATAAAAAGTTTATTTGTAAAGAGCACTAACAGTGGCAAATGTGGGTAATTAAAGAGCAGTGGCAAATGTGGGTAATTTTGATGAAATGGCGTAGGCAAAGGTGGGTAATTAAAGAGCAGTGGCAAAGGTGGGTAATTTGATGAAGTGATACGGGCAAAGATGGGTAACTAAAAGCGTTGGCAAAGGTGGGTAATTTTGATGAAGTGACGTGAGAAGAAACTCTCACTTTATATAGTAGAGATTGCAATAAAAAACTTATATTGCTTTATCAAATTAGAATACAAATAGTTCAGATAAAATAACAATTCGGATGAGAAAATTCCATACCATATTTGCATTTATATTTTTATACTGATTCAAATACGAATACAAATAGGAGAGAAATTATTTATCAGATGGGAAAGTCCATAGTTGAATAATACGGATAATTCGTATAGTTTTTCAGCTCGATCCACATGTGAAAGAAACCGCAAGCAGGAGAAAGGTATATATAGAACAAATAAAGACAATAAAGCCTTCCGTCTTCCCTTAATAATGATCACTACGTCGTGTACGTGGACAGATGCTAAGGGGGTGTTTGGGACAGCTCCAGCTCCACCAAAATCTGTGGAGTTGGTGGAGCAGGGTATTTCTAGCTCCAGAAATTTGTGGAGCTGGAGCTGTGGGTACATTAAGAGTGTTTAGGTAGATCATCTTGTTTACATTTTAGACTAAAAATATAAACTTAATTCACTTTATTTTAGCCTATAAGTTTCAGCTCTGAGCTGAAGCTGAGATCTGGAGCTCTCCCAAACAGGGCCTAAATCAGCCATATTCTTTTGTTCCTCATACGAGGACATTAACATGCGTGCAGATTTAGGTTCCTCCTCTTAACCAACTTAGAGCATGTACAATGATATATGTCAGCAGTCTCTAAGTTTTGCCACATAGGATAAAAAATGATGTAGATGAGAGAGGGTGTGTATAGAGAGTTGAGCCGTCTCTTAATCTAGAGTCGATTCTAGCACGAGAACCAAGACAGGTTGTGTGTGGGAAGAAGCTATCTACTCATAAATGTGTTGTCTATACCATTGCATGAGTTGTCTCTAACGCTGTCTATAAATGACATATCAGTCTGTTATAAACAGCAGCTGTCTATACCATTGTACATGCCCTTACATACCAAGAAGGGAATTATGGCAAAACCTACTTTTCTCCCTTGTGGAGACAAAGAGAGATGCTAATCCTTGTCTTTATTATCTGACAAAATGAGGCAAGTGACAGGCTTTGAATTTCTCTCTTTTATTTATTCCTTTCGTCCGTCCAGGGCATGAGCCCACATCTCCTATCATAAAGAACTGTATAGGTTACCCGGTACCCAAGAATTAAGAGATATTTTACTATCTTGAGAGATATCAAAATATACATTGAGCTACTGTTAAGAAGTATCAAAAGTTTAAAGGGATAATTTATACTATACCACTCGAAAGATTGGTACTTCAGAAAATACTACTTGTTGACTCAATGATATATGGTCTCTAATTAAACTCATATATGTTATTGAGACAATGAGTAGTATTCCTTAAAGTGTCAACAAATTGAATGGTATACTACGAATTATCCCAAATTTGGTTTTAAAGGGTGAATGCATCAAGAGGTAAGAGTTTAGAGGTAATTTGGTGGTACTTCATGGAACCTCATAAAGATGATAAAAACTCTTTAAGAATTAAACTGCATGGTATTTATGTTTGTACAAGGAGGGCACCTCATCATGATATATATCAATTCACCATCAACTAAACAGAATCCCAACATTATTTACCGCAAAGTCTAGTACATCAGCGTATATATACGAGTAAATTTTAGCATGTTTGATTGGTGTTAAGGGGAATATTACGTACTAATCCCATCTTAGTGTAAATTCGTGCGAACCATCACTACTACAGACTGCTTTATCCGCGATCCCCTATTACTATCGGGTAGGCCCGACCCGGCAGTGATAATATTATCACTGCCGGTTCTAACTTCAACCGGCAGGGATAAGAATAGTATAATTTTCCCACACCCATGGAGGCAATATCATTGCCGGGTTTAGAGAGAACCGGCCGTGATAATAAAATATCAGTGCCGGTTTATATAAAAAATCGGTAGTGATTTATCATTGCCGGTTTTCATTTTTAACCGGCAGTGATAAGACCATCTTCACTGCCAGTTTTACTCCAGAACCGGCAGTGATATTACTGTTCCCCAAAATTAGTTAAGATACAGAACATATCAAAGCATAATTAGTTAAAAAATAGTCCAAAATTACATATCGCGCAGAACATATTAAACACAGAACATTTTTAGTCCAGAATTACATATCGGGCAGAACATTTTTAGTCCAGAATTACATATTTAGTCCTAATTTTATATACAAAATATAACGGGCCAACGGCTTTTAACCGTTTGAAACCCAAAATGGCGCAAACTATATCCAAAAGTCGTCGTCGTCCTCCTCCTCCTCCTCCTCCTCCTCCTCGCCAGAGCTACTGCCGGATGACCGATCGGAGTTGCGGCGGTGCTCCTTCTCCTCCTCCGAATCCGATTCGGTGGCGGAGTTGGTCTTGCCCCAACGCCGAAGGAGATCGCCGCAGCCGCTGTCGTCGTCGTCGTCGCCTCCTCCTCCTCCTCCTCCTCCTCCTCTGCCTCCTCTTGCTTGTAACATCGCAAAACTTTAATAAAGTAAAAATATATATTTTGAATTTGAGTATAATTATTTCTGAGTTTTCTTGCCGTTATTGGTTTTATTTGGATTTCTTTGGATTTATTCTTTGTATGAAAATTCAACAAATAGAATTAAAGAATGGAGATCGTCCAAACATTATCTGAATCCAAGAAAATTACCATAATACCCTCAGAGTGATATTTACCTCTGGTAAAAATTCTAGGAACTGATCATGAGATATAACACTTTTAAAAATTCAAAAGCAGAGGCATTGAAAATCTGTGAATCAGCATGTCAGAATTTTTATAAAATACTGGAGCAGTATCTTGAGCTGAAAATTTTACATAAGAATACTTAGCTCAAATTAATTTGAAAAACAAAGTTTCAAAAAGTTATAAAAATATTTGGATTGTCTGATAATTCAAAAACAGAATTTGAAATCCTGTGCATTGTACAGTGTCAGAATTTTAGTAAATAATATACAAATTATTTGAATCTCAAATGTTTACTGGAGATCATTTACTTCCAGAGGAGACTACACAAAAAGTATGAAAAATCTCTGACAAGGTTTAGCTGGCGAATCAATGCAAGTTTAGTGCACCCAGCCGGTTGATTCTTAAGTCAGTTGCCTCTCTTTCTCTGCCATGTGGGTCCCAGTCGCAGCCACTCCATTTCCTGTGCCTATGGGACACGTCCCCAAATCCAGAACCTTCCATCGATGCCAGCAAGCCCAAGTCTTATGAGCCAAGCCTCAGGATATCACGCCACAGCCCTCATTGCTCAAGGTAAAGCCAACGCCAGAACTCCATCCCCATTCTCGCCATAGCCGAAGCCCCTGGAGCTCAAAGCCACTCGCGAATCTTGTGATTGAGCCAACCATTTCCAAATCCCTTTGGTCTAGAGCATCACCAGGCCTCAAGCATCAAATCCCCTCAAAAACATTGGAGCACCTTCATGCGAAATTTGGCTGCAGCCGTGCGCCCCTTCTCCTCCAAAACCGGCCATCGTGGGCGGAGCTCTCCGGTGAGTTTCCACCTCGTTCGACCTCAAAAATGGAATCCTTGGCATCCGTTAATGCTTAAATTGTTACCGATTCCAACCCTAATGCTTCTGTTCATCTTCTCCGGCTTGTCACCGCCATGGCCGCCGCCCAAGCTCGGCTGCGCCCCTGTCTGCTTCTTCTCCGGCCGAATCGGTTCCACTCCCAGACTCACCTCGCCGAGTTCTTGCTCCCTGTGTCGTCACCGTCGCCGGATCATCGCCGGAGCACCGTCGCCGGCCAGCCCTAGTTCCTTCCCCTGTTCTCTGTCTATGCCGAGTGGAACCCTTCAGTCAGTGGCGCAGGCGTCTTCAGCTCATTTGGTAAAAGACGTTTCCTGAGTTAGAAAGCGTATTGTCATGTTAGTTGTTGATTTCCAAAACCAATTAGTGATTAAACTCTGACAGCTTGTGCATTTTTAGTTAGAAATCAGATAAATAAATTTATATATGCACCTAAAATCAGGAAGTTTCTAGATATGCAAAAATATTTAATAATTGGGCTACAGAATCATTATTCAAAGTAAACTTTGATTATAACCTCATTATGCTCTTCATATTAAACCTGTGGTCAATAAGTCATAAAACAATAAGATGAGTTTTATATGATGCTAAGATCAGGATGGATTCAAATATACTAAAACATTCAATTTTTGAATAACAGAACAATTATTTAAATTTAAGATGGGATGAACACACTAGTATGGGCAATATTGCTCACATGTAAAATATAACTTATATGATCATAAAATAAATAATTATGTGCTTCGGAATTATGAGAAGCTCAGGCATGCAAAAACATATAGCTTTTGATCTGTGTTTAAGTTACTTATCTTGCCAACATTAGTAAGCCCTAATATGACCATATATAAGAGTAAGTGCATAATAACTCATAAAAGGATGAACTAAATTGTATGAAGTTCACGGAAGCAAGAAGGACCCATGTATGTAAAAATATATATAAAGTAAGATTTAATTTGCATGTTCTTAATGAAAGAAAATGTTAATAATAACAATAAGTAAATAGATAATCTATTGTAATTAAAGCTAAAATAATGCCAAATCTACTTTAAAACATTTCTAGGATGATACTCTGCTAATAACTGAAAAATGAATCAAGAATCATGTGTAGTGTAGTTGGAAATTAAGTTTGAAACTTGGCCGATTTAAGGTTTCAAACATGATCATTTAGGCTATTTCAGCGATAGATAAAATAACTTGTCTAAATACTAAAATCAGTAAAATTAGTTTAGAAACACTGTACAAAGTTTATACTACCATATTCTGTAAAAAGAATCTTATTTCATTAAGGTTTGCATATTAATCTAAATAGCTTAAAACCCTTACGCGTTAATCTTTCATTTCCCCTTTCTTGTTGATTTTGAATAGTATAGTCTTTAAGTATAGCATAAACCATTTTACCGATAAGATTATAGTCTCGCCCAAAATCCTAAAACTTAAGGAACTGGTTTAGTAGTGCTCTTCAAAGTGTAGCCTACCCAAATATGAAAAGATAATCTCATTTCGCCGTGATTTGCATATTAATCTTGATAGCTTAATAACCCTAAGTGTTCACATGTCTAGAAGCCGTAATATGTGAAAACATTTCATTTATCATCTTCTTTGCATATAAAACTAATCGTCGCAAATACCTTAAATGACCATAATCTGCACCAAAACCATAGAGCTTAAGCATTTTCGACAGCTTGTAGGATATCTCGTCTAAATGAGAATTTTATGAGGGTTAGTGCAGAAATGATATATAGGATATGTACAACTATATTCAAGGAAAATATTTTATTTACTAGTATAATGACCTTAAGTGATAATTGTTCACTACACGTTTTCAATTCGATTTCTTGTAATGTAAACCTTGACACCATATTAGCTTTTTCAACAATGAATATAATGTATCAGCCAAAGCCTAAAATTTATGGAATTATCTTAGGATTGTTATACAAAGTATAAATCATCTTATTGTGAAGAAATAACCATATTTCATCATGTTTTGCATACAAATCCTAATAGCCAAATAACCTTAAGTGTTAAGTTTTCTGAACTTTATAATATGAATCGGTAAGAATGAAGAAATCTGTATATTAGATATTTGAATCACCGAAATCTTCCTAAAAACCTTGAATGTGTAACTAATAACCTATCTTAGGGGATCTAGCCTATAGGATATGCTTTTTCATGTGAAGTTAATTAATGGATTAAATGCTATTCATTCATATCATTCAACAAAGTGACTAATGAACTAATTTTCACTAATCTAAATAATTTTTGCATCTTGTATTTGAAGTTATAATTATAAAATTCATAAAGCAAGGATAGTTGATCCATAAAGGAAATCATGCTTTATTCTTTCTGCAAGATGTTAGCTTTTTGCGCGCTTAATCAACTAAAACATGCAATATGAAATAATTTAATCCAACTCTTGGTTGTTCCTGTTTTCTGCAATGATTCTTTATTTGGATTTTATGTCTATCTTCTTTTGCCCTTTATTAAAGTTAGTTATTTGCCTTATTTTCCGTTGAACGACGTGTAGAACCCGACGTTCTTTGTTTTTGTCGTCATCTTCGTCAATCGCAACCTTGTCTTCACCGTAAGCAATGATTAAGCAAGGCAAGCACCCTTTGACCATATTGATCCCAGTATTTTATATTCCTTTTGTTCATCAAATTGTTTCATGCATGCGTTTATTTTATATAAATCTGCTATTTTGTGGTATTGGTAGATATACCTGTTGTCACATGAAACTCCTTGATGATTATGGAAATGTGATTCTTGATAACCACAGAATAGGGCTAGACATCTCTTAATGTCATCTTGGGTATATGCGTTCATATTATTCATGCTTAGCCATGCTTTAGAATCAGCGATGTACATGATCAAATCAATATTTGTTTCCTGAAAACCTTGAAAATGGCACTGTTGGTCGCGGGTACTTTGATTAAAAACCCAAAATAAAACTATGGTTTAACGCGGGTGATTATTGGCAGTAGCCGAATGTGCGAAAGGAATTGCACGTAGTGTAGGGTGGAGTATCGCCCGTGTCGGATTAAGGACCGAGCAATGGGACGCATTGATCCAAGAATTCCGTGCAACCACGAGGTCCGGTATGGGACGGCCATAGCTTATTAAGTTATTTAGACTTGGCTTTGTTCATTGGTAGGCGAGGAGCTAGCACAGCATTCGGTCCAGTGCTGCTTGAAGGGTTTCCACCCATGCAACGTGTACATACCGCCATGTTTAGAAACGTTGTGTTGGGTGTGAATGTGGATCCACAACTTGTGTGTTTGTTTCTAGTTCTATGGCGGGGGTTAACGCCCCGGTGGATCAAAGCCATGTCTAGGTAATGTAACGGCTATGTATGATCTCCTTGCTGGCCACCTAAGGAAGTGCGTCGAGCAAAAAGGTTGATCATTCCTTGTGGGTAAAGTTGTACACCTCTGCAGAGTTTAAATCTAATAGATTAGCGCTACCATGATCAAGGGCACTTGGTGAAGTCATTCCAATGTTAGATGTTTTATTATTTTCAAAAGGGTTGGTTCCATTTGTTTTTGCAACTGTGCTTTATGTCGAAGGGCTGACATTGATGGATTTCAGGATTTGTTGATTCGTCGCTCACGTCATGGAGGACTGTGAGTGTTACTTATGCTTTACTTATTTGTTATCAATCAAATGCTCTTATAAATTTCGTTTACAAATAACTTGATTTACAAATTCAAATTCGCTTTATGCAAATTAATCAGAGAAGCCTTTCCTTTGAACTCGCCTCGCATATATTATAGGTTTTGTTTCAAGTCTTCTTTGAGTACGTAAAGTACTCACCCTTGCTTAATTATTATTTTAGGTGGATGAGTTAGCGAGGCTTCGAGTCTCTTTTCGTCGCAGGTTGCGGGATCTTCTTCGACGTGTTCTATCTGGAGTTTATACCTTGTCAGTTGCCTGCGGGTCGGATGGGCAAACTACAAGATATTGCTTCTTTGCTGCTAATCTCTTTATTTGTAAGCTTCTCTTTATATATTAGTTTCCACTGTAATTATTTGTGGTGTGGTTGTGATTCCAATTGTTGTAAACATGTGAGTGCTAGCTACTGATCCAGGGAATAGCACAGTAATCACATGGAGGTTCCTGTTCATCAGAATGGGGTCTCACATTGCTCCTCCTCCGCCTCCTCCTCCTCCTTCTTCTCCTCCTTCTCCTTCTTCTCTGGCATGGTGGGGGCATTCCTACAGCAATGGTGGATCGTGAGAAGCGCCACAGATTGAGGTGCTACGCATTATATAGAGGAGGAATGGGAAGCCCAACAGTTGCCAAAATGGGGAAGCGCAACAGTTGGCAGAGGAATGGGGAAGAGCGACGGTTGTTGGTGGCGGGAGCTGGAAGGTTCATATTATCACTGCCGGTTCTAACTTCGGTTTTAAATTAACCCGATAGTGGTAATATTATCACTGCCGGTTTTAAATTAAACCGGCAATGATAAGAACAGTGCATGTATAACGAGCACTGATAAAGTCATTTGGGTGAAAACGACTCAATATCACCGCTTTAGATAGAGAACCGGCGTGAAAGTATTAGTGTCGGTTCAACAAAGGTAACCGGCAATGATAAAGTGAATTTGCTGAACGGCAGACCATATCACCGCTGGTTTTGAGATAGAACCGCATGATATATTATCGCCGGCTCAAGAGAATAAACCGGCAGTGATAATATGGCACTATATAAACCTGGCTCCCTTCCCCAGTGTCCCGAAGCAGAGGAGCTCGTTCTTGCTCAATTGGGGTGGAGAGGGGCTAATTTTTCTCTCAAATTTGGTGTAATTTGTCGCTTTCTAACTTCTCGATCTAAGGTTCGTATATTGTTTAGTTGGATATTACGCTCTATATTATTGTAGGTTGTGATCGTAATTATTGATTGCCTAGTCAACACAATTAGATTTGTAATCGGTGTTTAGATTTGAAATTACCAACTTTTATATGTATAGTGATTGCATTTAATACGTTGATTGAATTTAAATGTGGTAGCACTTCATAATTAACTATTGTTTAATCTAAATACTTAAAATTGTTTCTTTATTTCGTGTATGTTAATTTAATACTTCTATAAGTAATGTAAATTTGCTGGACGGACCATTATATATAACTAATAGCAATTATTTAATTGATTTTACAATCGTGATTTGGATATAGATTTATATATAACTAATAGCAACCACGTACCAGTTTTTCAGCCTCGCTGTAGTAGTGAGGTGATCAAGCTTCAATTTGTAATATAAACATTTTGTACGAAGGGCATGCTTCAATTTGTAATGTATGGAGTATTGATTATTATAATCATCCAGAAAAAGTAAATGTCCAATGGATGAAAAGGTATATAATTAAATGTATAAAACAATTTGTTAGCACTTATTGATTTACTGAGATTTTATTTGTTGTAAATATTTGTAGATGGATCAAGATGGATGTATGAAGCGGACCGTCGCGATAGAGAGTACTTTAACGGTGTGACTAGTTTTTCGAGCGCATTTGCGCGCATACAAGTCAAATAAGCCGATGGACTATATTTGTTGCCGTGCATCGATTGCAAGAATGAGAAGCAATTTTGAACCTTGAGGCGATCGTGCACACTTGCTTCAAGGGGTTTCAAGCCTGCCTATACCTGTTGGACCGAGCATGGTGAAGATGAGATTGTGCATGAAGGGCATCTGATTAATGATGATGAAGACAACGACTCGACCGCGGTGGAAAATACGTTCGTCGACACCCATGAAGAGACATTCATCGATAACCATGAAGATGATCAAGAACAGATGTTGCATGATGGGGAGGAGGACCTCACGAGTGAAAGGGATTTTTAGAAGTTTCAACAGATGGTAGAGGATTCTACAACACCCTTGTACCAGTCGCAAAGAGGAGTTCAAAAAGTCGCATGTTGTGCTTACGCCGCAGCTTGAAGGCAAGCAATGGTTGGTCCGACAAGAGTTTCACAGAGTCAGTAGGTTTCTTCAGAGATGTCCTTCCAAAGGGTAACGTGTTGCCAAGAACCACGCATCGTGCCAAGCGAGTTGTTTGTCTGCTGGGACCGGAAGTGCGTAAAATACACGTATGTCCAAACGATTGCATATTGTATCAGAATGAGTTTGCAAATTGGGATGCATGTCCCATTTGCAAGGCATCTCAGTATAAGCACGGCGATGACGATATCGAGGGGCAGTGTAAGAAGAAAAGACCTCCGACCAAGGTGGTGTGGTATTTGTAACATCCTGAAAATTCAATAAAGTGAAAATAAATGTTTTTAATACAAAAATAAATGTTTTTGAGTTCCTTGGCATTGTTGGTTCTTATTTGGATTTTATTGGATTCTTTGTGTTGTATGGGAATTCAAGAAATAGAATTAAAGAATGAAGAAGAGGAAAAAGGCAAAAGTATAAAAAGTAAAACTTTATAAAATTGCCATGAGAACCCTGAGCATGTAAGTAAACCATTTTAGCCAGCAAATTAAATTTTATACATGGAAGAATGAAGAGATAAATTAACAAGACAACTTTTAAATCAAAACAATGCATTGTCAGAATTTATAGAATATTTATAAAACTCAAATGGAGCTGTAAAAATTATGATGAACATATAAATGCAATTTATACCTTTGGTTAAAATATCATAAATTAATAATATAATTTAAGACATTTCCAAATTTAAAAACAGAAACTCTGAAAATCTAGGAATTTCAATGTCAGAATTTTCATAAAATAATGGAACCATATTTTGAGCTGAAAATTTTACAAGAAGCATTCTGAGATCAAATACTTTAGAAAAACAAAATTCCAAAAATAATAGACTTCAATTGATCTCAATGAAAAATAGGAATCCGAAACAAGAAATTTGGAGCGATCACTGTTGTCAGAATATTTATAATTTTTTGGTAATCCATTTTAACCTCAAAATTTTACCAGGAATCAAAATCTACTCAAAGACCATGGTCAAAAGTTTGATCAATTTCTACTCCCATTTGTCATCACAAGAAAATCCGGTTCTAGAACCATCGAGCTGGGACCATTCCTTTTGGGCGCTTAACCTCATCGATCAAGGACCCAGCCCCACTTGTCGCCTTCATCTTCTCCTGTTCTTGCGATCGAGCGAGACTCTCCCGAATGCAAGCGACTTGACCGAGCTTCATTCATTGCATCCTTCCTTCGATTGGTCGCGTTCACTACGTCATCCTCATCTCATCCCAAGCGCGATCAACGCCACGGCCTCTTGCGCCATACCTCGCCATTTTGTCGTGGTTCGGGAGCTCTCATCTCGAGACCGATCGCAACCCAAACCAAATTCATCATCTTCCTCGCCTATGAATAGCTCTAGAAGACCACTTGTGTTGCATTTTCATTTCCTTCACCCTTCCCTTCCTTGCGCAGACCAAAGCACCAAATCCTTCTGCGAATCCGCCATGGCATAAGCTCCAGAGCTCAAACCCACTCGCGGTTCTTCCGAATCACCACCAATTCCAAATTCCTCTCGAGCTAGAGCATCCACGGGCCTCAAGGATCAAAACCCTCAAAAATATCCGAGCCCCTCCATGCGAGATCTCCTCGTACTGCGCCCTTCTTCTCCGACTCAGCCAGGCGTGTAAGCTCCTCGGCCTTCTCCTTCCGTAAATCCGAAAATGGAACCCCAAGACTCACCGATGCTCACCAGCCACCGATTCAATCCCTAACACGTTCGCTTGTCTTCCACTGCCGCCATTGCCGCGCTTGGAGCTCGGGCGCCAGACTTCTCTGTGTCTCTTCTGCCGAATCAGCACCGCCTCCAGACTCTCTCGCCCAGCTCTCCCAGGCAGACGCTCACCGAGCTTCACGAAGACCTCGCCGTGGAGCCCTAGCCTTGCCTCTTTTACGCCTCTGCTCGGTGGGGTCAGTGAGTCGAATCGTGAGGTTGAAGAAGAAGCCGAGCTGAAGGTGCCTCTCATTGCTAAAACGATTTCTAATTTCCATTCATTTCCCAACCGGATTAATTATGCCAAGATGAATATCTTTTGCAATATTAATTCAATTCCATAAAACAAATTTGTATAATCATCTAAAATCACAAAGAATATAAATATGTAAAAATATTTAATTTTTGAACTGTTGTATAATTATTTAATTTAAACTTTGATTATGATACTAATATGGTTTCTAATGAGAATTTGTGAATAATAAGTAATGAAGAGATGAAATCAATATTCATGAGGTTTTAGAATTCAAAGTTGTATTCAAATATACAAGAATATTCAATATTTGAACTACAAAGCAATTATTTGAATTAAACTTTGAGTATAACCTCAATATGGCCCTCATATTAAATCAGGAACAATAGGTCAAGAAGTAACAATATAAACTTGTATATGATGCCAAGACCAAAATGAATTCTTGTTTATCTCTCGAATCATAATAAACTCAAATATGTAAAATCATCTAATGTTTAACTAAATTTAAATTGTTTGCTTCATAATCATTAATTAACTATTGTTATGGCCATTAACCAAATATAGCATAATGGCTCATAGAATGATAAAGTAATTTGTAGCAAGTTCCTAAAAACAGTAAGGACCCATGTGTGTAAAAATATACAAGGTAAGATTTAATTTGCATGTTCTTAATAGAAGAAAATATTAATTAAAACAATAAGTAATTAGAGAATCTATTGCAATCGAAGTTGAAATAATGTCAAACCAGTTCTGAAACATTTCTAGGATGGTATTCTGTTAATACCTGAAAAATGAATTAAAGATCATGTATATTGTAATCGCAAACTCAAAACGAAACTTGGCCGATTTAAGGGTTGCAGATGTGATCATTTAGTCCATTTCAATGATCGATAAAATAACTCATCCAAATACTAAAATCAGTAAAATTAGTTTAGTAACATTGTACAAAGTTTATACTATCATATTCTATAAAACGAATCTTATTCCGTTAAGGTTTTCGCATTAATCTCATCAGATCAAAACCCTTAAATGATAACCTCTTGATTCACTTTTGGCCAATTCCGATAACGTCAATTTTACAATACCACTTAAGCCTTTTCAACAATGAATATAATGTATCAGCCAAAGCCTAAAATTCATGGAATCAGCTTAGGATTGTTATACAAAGTATAAATCATCGTATCACGAAGAAATGACCATATTTCATCATGTTTTACATACAAATCCAAATAGCTTAAAACCCTTAATCGTTAATATGTCATTTCCCCTTTCTTGCCGATTTTGAATAGTGGAGTCTTTAAATATAGCATGAACCATTTTAGCGAATAGATTATAGTCTCGCCCAAAATCCTAAAACTTGTGAAACTAGTTTAGTAGTGTCCTTTAAAGTATAATCTACCCTGTTATGAAAAGATAATCTCATTTCGCCGTGATTTGCATATTAATCTTGTTAACTTAATAACCCTAAGTAATCACATTACTTTAGCCGTAATATGAATGAGCGATCTACAGTTGCAAATGAGAAAACCTGTAGTTAAGTTATTTTTATCACCAGAACCTTCTCAAATATCGTGTAAATTAGTCCAGTAGCTTAAATTAGTAAATCTAACTTGCGTAAAGCTAATTCTAAACAAAATCAATTAAAGATAAAGAACTAATCGCTCATAGTCCAATGTGATTGTTTAAGCATTTTCATTAACTCACAAAGCAGCTCATCTAAATCTGAATTTAGTAAAGAATAGCATAGAATTGATCTTTAAAATATGATCTGTAGTAATCTAAGAAAATATTCATATTTCATCTTGCTTTGACTCTAAATCCTAATAGAGCAAAACCCATAAGTAATAAAGTTGCGAACTCATATTATGAATAGTGAATCAATGAAAGCTTGCAACTAATGATTAATTCTATTAATCCAAACAATCTTTGCATCTTGAATTCGTAAAATAAGATTAATAAATTCATAAAAGAGCAATCCCTGTTTCTTGTGAAGAGTTTTATTTGTTCTTTCTATCTCTTTTCTTTTTGCCCTTAATGAAGTCTTTTATTTGTTTTATTTCCGTTGATCGACGTGTAGAACCCGACGTCTCTATCTCCGCTGCCGCTGCTGCCGCCTTCACTCCTCGCCTTCATCGTAATCAGTAATTAAGCAAGGCAAGCATCCTTTGACCATATTGCTCCCAATATTTTATATTTCTTTTATGCATCAAATTGTTTTATGCATGCGTTTACTTTATGTAAATTGCTATCTTGTGGTTTGGTAGATATACCTGTTGTCACATGAATCTCCTTTGATGATTATGAAATGTGAACCTTGATAACCTTAGATTAAGGTTAGGCGTTACTTAATGTCATCATGGGTATATATGCTCATATTATTCATGCTTAGCCATGCTTTAGAATCAAGAATGTACATGATCAAAGCAACATTTGTTTCCTGAAAACCTTGGAAATGGCACTGTTGGTTGCGGATATTTTGATTAAAAACCCAAAATAAAACTATGTGTTGATGTGGGCGACTATTGGCAATAGCCGGGGGTGCATAAAGGAATTGCACGTAGTGTAGGGTGAAGTGTCGCCCGTGTCAGTTTAAGGACCGAGCAATGGGACGCTATTGATCTGAGATTTCCGTGCAACCACAAGGGTGAGGATGGGTTAGCCATAGCTTGTTATGTTAATTAGACATGGCTTTGTTCATTGGTAGGCGGGAGCTTGCACGGGCATTCCGGTTTGGTCTGCTAGACGTGCAACGGTGTACGCCCTGCTGTGTTTAGAAACGTTGTGTTGGGTGTGAAAGTGGATCCACGACTTGGGTGTGTGTTTCTAGTTCTACGGCGGGGGTTAACATCCCGGGCTGGTCAAAGCCATGTCTAGGTAATGTAACGACTATGTATGATCTCCTGGCTGGCCACCTACGGAAGTGTGTCGAGCAAAAGGTTGATCATTCCTTGTGGGTAAAGTTGTACACCTCGCAGAGTTTAAATCTAATTAATTAGCGCGCCGTGGTCATGAGCACTTTCGGTGAAGTCATTCCAATGTTAGCTTTGATTTTCAAAAGGTTTATTTTACAAGTTAGCTTACCCCACGATGACCCAATACTATACCATGTGTTGGCAAGTGTTGGTGTCACTGTTGTGCCTCGTGTGGACAAAGAATCGATATATGCCATGCGATGGCAAGGTTTGATTCGCCGCTCACGCCATGGAGGACGGTGAGTGTTATTTATGCTTTACTTATTTGATATCAATTAATCTTGCTCTTTTAAATTCCGATTGCAAATAACTTGGTTTCCAAATTCAAATTCGCTTTGTGCAAATTAACTGTAATAGCCTCCTTTGAAATGGCCTGCATGTATTGTAGGTTTTGCTCAAGTCTTGCTGAGTATGTAAAATACTCACCCTTGCCTAATTATATTGTAGGAAGTTGAGTTAGCGCGGCTTCGAGTCTCTTTTCGTCGCAGGTTGCGGGTTCTTCTTTGAAGCGTTTTATTTCTAAGGAGTTATGCCTGGTCAGTTGCCTGTGGGATTGGATGGGCAAACTGCAAGTTATTGCTTCCTTTGCTGCCATTTATTATCTGAGTTGTAATATTTATTTGCATAATCGTTTCCGCTTAATTATTATATGTGTGGTTGTGATTCCAATTGTTGTAAACATGTGAGTGCTAGCTATCGATCCAGGAATAGCACAAGAATCACATGGAGGTTCCTGCTCATCGAACGGGTCTCACAAGATTTCCTATAATCCCCGTCAAGCCGCCTCGCTTATAACAAAAGGCATGCTCAATTGCTGCGATGGCATGCCGAGGAGCGAAAAAGGATGGAATGCTTAGACACCCCGCTAACTCCGCGCAAAGGGAGGAATATCGATAGAAAATACAAGAAACACTTTGCATATGATATGAGGAATATAAGGTTCGGACTTAGTACGAATGGGATGAATCCTTTCGGCAATATGAGTAGTCGTCATAACACTTGGCCGGTGACTTTATGTATGTACAACCTTCCTCCTTGGCTTTGCATGAAGCGGAAGTACATTATGATGCCGTTACTGATCCAAGGGCCGAGGCAACCTGGCAACGATATTGATGTGTTCCTCAAACCACTGGTTGAAGATCTTCTGGTATTGTGGAACGATGGTGTACGGGTATGGGATGAGTACAAAAGAGAGAACTTCATGCTACGAGCGTTGTTGTTCGTAACCATCAATGATTACCCTGCTCTTGGCAATCTTTCGGGCCAGACTATAAAAGGATTCAATGGATGCGTGCATTGCATGGGTGATATAGGGAGCCGGTGGCTGAAATACCGTTTAAAAATGTGTTACAAGCGCATCGAGGTTCCTTCGCAGGACCACCCAGACGCAACAACAAGAGAGCTTTTGACGGTACAAAGGAGATCGCTTCAGCCTCAAACATCGCAACGGCAAAGAGATATTTATGTCAGAAGGATATTAAAATTATCCATGGAAAGGAGCCAAGTACATCGGCCCGAAGTTCGTGATACACTCCTTTGTGGAAAAATAGATCAAGATTTATGGACCTACCTTATTGGCAAGACTGAATGTTCGACATGCTATCGATGTCATGCATATAGAGAAGAACGTGTGACAGCCTTGCTTGGTATTTTACTAGACATACCGCAAAACAAAAGATACACTCAAGGCACGGATGGACCTAAAAGATATGAAACTCAGGAAGGAGCTGCATCATGAAGACCTGGGTCAAGGAAAAAAGTACCTTCCCGCAGCTTGCTACACTTTAAGAAAGATTGAGAAAATTAGTGTGTGTGAGTGCTTGCACGGAGTCAAAGTTCCGTCCGGTTATTCTGCCAACATAAAGAGGCTAGTCTCAATGAAAGACTTGAAATTAGTTGGTATGAAGTCTCATGATTGCCACGTGATGATGACACGATGCTTCCTCAGAGCAATTAGGGGTGTTCGCCAGAGAAAGTGCGAGACCCAATTATAAAGTTGTGTTCATTCTTCAATGCAATTTCACGAAGGTCATCGACCCGCTGAAACTGGATAAGTTGCAAAGAAGACGTGATCCACACTCTATGCCGCTTGAGATGTGCTTCCTCCATCCTTCTTCGATATTATGATCCATCCGATTGTTCATATTGTGAAAGAGATACGCTTAGCCCCTGTTTCTACATCGATGTACCCTTCGAGAGGTTCATGGGGTTGTGAAGAAATATGTTCGAATCGACATCTACGGAAGGGTGCATTGTCAAGGTTAGGGAACCGAGGAGGTCATCGAGTTCTATATCGATTACATGGATCTCAAACCGATTGGTGTGCCCGTGATCTCGCCATGAAGGGAGGCTACAAGGGAAAGGGACACTAGGTCAGAAATTGATCCGTACAAATGATCATGCTTCATTCACGCAAGCACATTTTATAGTTCTGCACCAATCAGTTGTAGTGGCCCCGTATGTCGATATGCACAAGAACATGCTACTAAGACAAAACCCATGTAAGTCCGAGGTTTGGATCATGAGAGAGCACATAGATAACTTTGGAGATTGGTTGCTTAGATACATGATGTGTACAAGCAAACAGAGTGCGCTCAATTGAGAGCGCTCGCTAAGGGACCATCATATACAATTTTGACATTTGAATGATACGACATCAATGGATATACATTTTATATGAGAGCATAAGATAACAAGAGCACCAACTGTAATAAGTGGGGTCCGATAGATGCCTATGACAAAGAATGGCAATATGCGACGCATACTACGGATTCATAGAAGAGATTTGGGAGCTTGACTATGGGCCTTTGAAGGTCCCCCTCTTTCGGTGCCAGTGGGTAAGGCTACCTAGGGGCGTGAACATCGACAAGTACGGTATCACTACCGTGGACTTCAAACACGTCGGATACAGAGAAGAACCATTTGTACTTGCTAATGCCATTATACAAATTTACTTTGTAAGGGATCTAGCTGACAAGGAACGCCACGTGGTTCTTCAATCAAAAAGAAGGGTTGTAGGAGTTGAGAATGTATTCGACGAGGAAAACTATAACCAGTTTGATGAGCTTTCTCCTTTCAGTGAGAACATTGACCTAGGTCTCATGGAAGACATAGAGGAAGCTACATACGTACGCCGCGATCATAACGAAGGTCGGATTGTAACTTAGTTGTGTAATTAAGGATATGCTTTATTTTGTATGAAGGTCAAGCTTCAATTTGTGATATAAACATTTTGTACGAAGGACATGGTTCATTTATGAACCAATGAACCGGCAGTGATGATGTATTTTTAGTGCCGGGCATTTATGACCCGGCAGTGATATGTAACTATTACTGTCGGTCATTTATGAACCGCCAGAGATAATATATCACTGCCGGTTCATTGCTTTGAACCGGCAGTAATAATCCTCCCTATATATACGTTTTCATTCCCGCACTTAGCCATTTCGCATTTCGCTTGGAGTTCTTTCAGGCCCTAGCATTGCCGACTCTCGCTGGCCACGGCCTCCGTGTCATGCGACCCCTCCCGCCGCCCCTGCAGTGCCTCCTCCTCGCGGCGACCCTCCCACGCCGGCGCTCCTTGCGTGCCTCCCGCCAGCAGCGACCCTCCCCAGACGGGCGGTCCTCAGTGCCTCCTCCTCGGTGACCTCCTGCTGCCCTCCGTGCGGTGACCCCTCCCCGCGCCGGCCCTCCATGCGGTGACCCCTCCTTGCGCCGGTAAGCTAAGCATGTTGGTTCCTTATTCTTGCTTTCTCTAGGTTAGGCTTGTGTCAGGGCCATCTAGGGTATGAAAAGAAAATGCAAAAGGATCTTGTGAATGCAATATGATATGTGCTATCTTTTTGCTCTGCCGATGCCTACGCACGCCCAGCTCGTTATCGACAAAGGCATTCAGTAATACTCCTGGGAGGATCTTGTGAATTGTTGGATAATTGCAAGGATTCTGTAGTAGTACTGTAATTTGTGAATTGTTGTGAATCTGTAATTTGTTTTTGGATCTTGCTGTTAGAACATTTATTCTGTAGTGTGTTCATATATTCAATAGATTTTGTAGCCATGAATTGTTCTCTGTTCGTGTTAAGAGTTTGTCCTTGTGGTTAATTTGTGTTAGTAATAGTGCTATTATATCCTTGTCTTTTTGTTAGTACAAATTCCTATTTGTTTGTTCAAGCATCATAATTTGTGTTAGTAATAGTGCTATTATTTCTATTTGTTTGTTCAAGATCATAATTTGTGTTAGTAGTCATGATTCATTATATGAATGACATAATGTTGCCTTTATGTGATCTGTTGCCATATGTATCTTTATGTCGTGTCGCCAGCAAATGATAACAACAAGTATATCTCTCGAACCGCAGCCAAATCAGGCAAGGCGCCAAGAGACAAGGGCCCAACTCATATATTCTTTTTTAATAATGAATTTGCCTTTCACAGCCAATTGGTTTTCGCCAAGCCGCCGTAAACCTTTTCAACGGCCGGCACCTTTATCGCCGATGGGCTTCGCAACGTCCGCAACGCAACGCCATACCGCTTACCGTGGCGAGCCCATCGGTGACATAAGGTGCCGCCGCTGAGAAGGTCCTGCTCGCTTTACCAAAGACTCGCCAAATCGAAAAGCATGGCTGCCAGGAGAGCATACGATACACTGGGTGAAGAAAGGCCACGAGGTGACGGCTTAGTTGATATGGAATGATCGCTGGCTTTCTTTTTGGTGTAATAGACTACTAACATTCTAGTTGTGGATTTATAACCTTATTTCATTTTTGGAAATCATATCGCAGGTGGAAACCGAGTGATTCATTATTTTTTATCGAGCAAATAAGCAATAATATG
Organism: Guadua angustifolia; assembly: GCA_036346375.1. Taxonomy (NCBI): domain Eukaryota; kingdom Viridiplantae; phylum Streptophyta; class Magnoliopsida; order Poales; family Poaceae; genus Guadua; species Guadua angustifolia. The sequence goes on from CM070520.1 coordinate 10,293,305, forward strand.
TGAATTGTCAATTGTATATGTATCATGTATAAGTATATGTGAAATGTATAAGTATATGTGAATTGTCAATTGTATATGTATCATGTGTAAGTATATGTGAAATTGTATATGTTCTTTGTTACCTACTCCCTCTGTCCACGAAAGTAGGTTGCCGTAGGATCGATCCATGCGATTAAGATTTTGAAATTTAGACCATTAATATATATGTACATTACAGTATTATCTAACGCATGACAAAATGGTGATTACGCCTTATATATGCACAACATTGATATATATGCGAAGATTCATCTCATGATTTGGTTAATTTAAAATTCTAGAAAACTTGCCACACATGGCCTCTCACAATGGACAAGTGCCGGATGGCGCTGAGCCCATGGACCAAAGCCCACAGCAAAGCCCGACAGGGTTTCTCAACCTGGAACAAGTCGAGGCAACAAATGTACATGAGGTAAGTCTTTATTAGGATTCTTTCGTAGGATATGCTTCCCGATGAAATTAGAGCACATCCACACTACTAATGAAACAATCAAAATGCAGGGTCAGACATCTAGTGCACCGAGCCAGCGTCGTGGACGAGGTCCCAGCAAGATGCGCATAGGTGAACAAAAGGTGATAGTTGAGCTTAATGTAGTCGGAGAACCGGCTATACCCGCCATTGCTTGGCCCATATAGGACAAAGATGCGGGTCTCGGTTAGAGATAATGTGCCCATCACCTACAAATCATGGACACATCAACACGATTCCCGTCAGATGTTCCCGATAACATCAACGAAACATTGTGGACAGAGTTAACAGCGAAGTTTCAGTTTCTCAAAGATCAGTTGGAGCTTGCCAGGAAACGTGCACTAAGCGTTATGGGAACTGCATGGAAGAACTGGAAGACAAAACTGAATAAGGAGTACGTCAAGAAGGATCGAACGCCGGATTTTAATAGATACCCGAGGTTACAGCAATTTTAGGATGAATTCAAGCAATATAAGAAATCTGATGAAGCCCAGGCTATCAGCCAGCAGAACAAGGCAAATTCGGACAAGAACATTTACCCCCATGTGCTAGGCACCGGTGGCTACGTGAGGAAAATACCCAAGTGGGATGCACGGGAAGAACAGCTAACACTTAGTGGAGTTGTTACTGCGTCGTCTCAGATGGCCCCAAGATCGGCATCGCCGCTATAGGAGCTACTCGCTTGGATGATGGCGGCTTAAGCTTCGTGGCTTAAAAAGACGAGGAAAATCGCAGATGCCCACTCCGAAACTATTGAGGGCTCCTTCCTGCCAAGAAGGGAGGACGACGAGCTAACACGCGCCTTGGGTAATAGGGAGCACCCTGGTCGCACCAAAGGGGTTGGCTTGGTGCCCTGAAAAGCAACATTCCCAGAGGATGCCTATATGTACAAGCGACCAAAGAAATCCAGACAAGAACAATGGACTTAACGTGTACGAGAAATAGAAGACCTACTGCACAAAAGGGAAGTCGAATTTGAAGAACAGATGAAAATGATGCGAGAAATGGTAGCAAAGGTCCTTAGCGAACGCCACCACATGACGAGGTCACCAGACCAAAGTCCCGCAGGGCTCACAAAGCCTAAGCTGCTCGCTAACCCTCCTCAAGAGGACTCCGTGTAGTTTTCCGTGGACAAAATCATAGAGCCGACACGCTGCAGCTCAGACCGCTCAGAGCTTAACCTTACCATCAAGGTGGTCAAGGATGGCTTGGCCATGCAACGAGGGCGATGCCGATAACCACCCAATTCCTCGGGATACGCCGAGTTTCAGCTGATGCGTGGTTGATGATACCGCAAAGTGGAGCTTGAGATCCCAAGCAGAAGGGCAAAGTCTTGGACAAAGCATGGGCACATTCATCGCGCGGGCGCAAGCGCTATATAAAGTTTGCCTCAAAAGATGACAACGACGATGATCTTAACAACGATGACGAGGCGGAGTCTCCATCTAGGAACAAATCCTCCTCCCGGCCATCGAAGAAAGCTATTCTCCGCCCAACGCCACCCAGAAAAATCCTCCTCCTCCGCCACTCAAGAAAACTCCTCCTACTCCAAATACCACAAGATGACTAAAGAGCATTGCGATCCGAACATTCTACACTTGTTAGGGGGAAAGGTTCGTCATCCGTGAAGCTAGCCAAAACTCTTATCAAGAAACGACCATATGAAATGACCGACGAAGAAACAAAAAAGAAGTAGGCGCCCATGTAGTAGAGCACTTCAAGAAGACGCCACCACCGCTAAGATTGAAATCGAACTCGCTAAACGGATTTCTTCCTCGACTTAGCGAAGGTTAAACATACAGACGGATAATCAAGCTCCTCAACCTAGCCAACTATCAGACTACGATCGCATCTCTAGAAAGAAATCTAAAGGAGATGGTGGTAAAGCAGCTATTGCTGGAAGCCAAAGTGGTGCTGAAGTGCAGGAGCCACCGGTAAAGTGGCCATTCGTTAACAGGGAAGCTTTGATGCATCCAAATAAGGAGCTCAAACTGACCACACAATTACGACGTCTACATGAATGGTACCTGCAGTATGCCCGAGAGACACAAAACGTTGCTTTCCCCATCAAATACAAAGATATGGACTTTCACAACAATGACAGCTCTTTCTCGGTTGAACACATGAAACTATATCAGATGTACCAATGAGACGCTCTGGACGTGTCTATATTAAGAATATGGATTCTGTAAGTCTCTTGTATAATTCATGCTATATATTCATGTACTCTTAAACTTAGGGTCTGACTTCTTTTTTACGTAGAATGGAGACAATGACACTTAGAGCGGACAAAAATGAAAAGATAGGATTCTCGACCCGGCCTTGTTAATCGCAAACTTATTACAAATCCAAGAACAATAAATGATGTTGAGGTGTACGACTAATGCGCCGCTAAAGCTACAACACAAGGACTACATACTTTTACCCTACAACTTTCAAGACGTGTTTCCCGCCTACTAGTCTCTCATATTTGATGCTAACACAATGTGACGACTAATTGTCTTCGCAATTTTCATCGGATTGTCTTTGTCTTCATGTTAGATTTAAAGCAACATCACCATCTTGGACTCAATGAGGAAACCGATGTTTAATACAAAGAATTAATAGACTTGCTAACCAGGTAAACTCGGTCATTGCATTATTGCTCTAATAATCTCCCATCCCATTGCACCTAATTAATTTTAATGACTACTCAAAATCATGAACAGGGTGTACACGAAATACTGCAAGAAGAGCAAATGGCATCGTCCATACGTGAAAAATTTCGAATACACACCGATTTTCCATGCCTGAAATAACCCCAAGGGAACAATTTATATGGATACTACACAATGACACATATCCACGCTGCTCATCATCGACAATTCGGACTACAACAAACCTAACCGGTATATCGATCATTACATGTTGACCCGTACTTTTCTTTTTATAAAGACGATGACACTAATTAATGCTTCAATTTCTCCCATGACAAATAAGGTCAAGTGGCACCAAAGCAATTTGCCGACCACGTAAATTGATGCCCTTCAAGAGCAGATAGTGGGTTCACCATTCGAGAAATTATCCACTGAAGGGCGAGTTTCACGAGCATTTGCGCTTAAGTGACATGCCAACAATTGTGAATAAACAATGTAATGCTTCAAAAGTGAATGAACAATGTAATAGTTAAATATTATGATGCTTCAATGTATTTCAATTACACTTTAGTGATGCTTCAGTACTATTGTGCACAACGTATACCGTATAGAATACATCTACTGTACAATATATATACATGCTACAACATATACTGCAAAAATATATATGCAAAAAGGTTTAAAACCCCCATCACTGCCAGTTTTGAATATCAAAATAGGACACAGAGTTATCACTGCCGGTTAACAAAAAAAAAGGAGCAGTGATAGTAGTTATCACTGCCGGATATTGATAACAATTGGGCAGTGATAGTTACTTATCACTGCTGGATATTTTTGAAAATGTGGCAGTGATAGTTACTTATCACCGCCGGTTGTAAATAATAACCGGCAGTGATAATATATTATCACTGCCGGTTGTTAAGTATAAACCGGCAGTGAGAGTGATTATCACTGCCAGTTTATATCCGGTTGTGATAGTCCTCGACTATCACTACCACTTAGGTTGTGTCGGGTCCACATCCGACAGTGATGCCGATGTGGACCTGGCAGTAATCACATGTTCGATAGTAGTGCATGTGTGTCTTAGGTTTACGAATTCTAAACACAAAAATTAATATATATGTAAGGGTGGCAAAATGTTGTGCAATCCATTTTTCTTGAGGGTTCGCAGGGTCATAAAACATTCCTCCCACGTACGTATACAAGGGGGAAAATTACAGAAGAGATTATTTTATGTTTGTAAAAATTTTAAGGGTGTATAAGACCTGCCACTGCCTTTGCAGTCAGTAATTTTTTAATTTGACAATCTGTTGGGAATTTCTATGCAAAGTTCACATAATTAAGTTTGCAGTTTACACGGAGAGAGGAGAGCTTACCCTAGATACACACTCTTTTCTTTAGAAGAATGTTTAAATCAAGTTTTGCATCTCGATCTTTTGCCACAGATGAACGCGCTTGGAAGGTAGGTAATGAACAAATACCTTTCTTTTGCATAATCCATGCATCTACGTAGGTGCGTACACTCAAAGAACAAATGCTAAACCATCTTTGCCCCTCAATTCAGAACATAGATGAACGGCTAGCTAGCTTTGGACACTTCTCTTCTTCTTTTCCTTTCTATATTTTTACCATTTCCCCCCTTCTATACCACTCCCCTTGAGCTATTTTCAATATCATTTACATAAACTAGAGTAAGACACACTACTGCACAACGACTCATTGTAGATGGTTTTGTGAACCATCTGTATTAAAGTGTTAGTGATGACAATAGGTCATCACAGACGGTTTCTAACCATCAGTGAAAAACTCATTATAGACGGTTTCAAATTAGAACCATCTGTGATGAAGTGGTGAGGGCATTATCCTAGACGGTTCTAAAAAAGAACCGTCTGTGTTGAGCCTCACCTCACAGACGGATTCAAATTGGAACTCCCACATCCCAGACGGTTTCAAATTTGGAACCGTCTGTGATAGGAGGCTCATCACAGATGGTTCTTCTTTAGAACCGTCTAAATACACATCAATATCGTACCTAGGTTGCTTCGGACCTTGGATTAGTATAGACAAAAAAATGTACTTCCGCTTCATAAACAACTAAGGAGGAAAGTTGTACGCACAGAGATTCACGGGCTAAGCACTATAACGGCTGCTCATGTTGCCGAAAGGATTCATTCTATCTGTACTCAATTCGAACCTTATATTCCTCGGATCCGCTACAAATTCTTGAAACCTCATATCGATGTTTTTTCTGCTTGGTGGAATCAGCAGGGTGCCTAATCATTCCATTATTTTTATGCTCATCCAAGTGCCACTGAAGCAATTTTATCTCTTTTAGGTTCTCATACAAACACTTCAAACGGGGAATTACAGGCATATACCGTGCCACCTTAACGAGAGGTCCTTTTTTCACCTCGATGCCCTCGTCGTCATCATCTGATCTATCTTTACGTTTGTACCGAAATGTGTTGCACGCCGAACATACATGCAAGTTTTCGTACTCTTGGCGGTAGAGGATACAGTCGTTCGGACAGACATGTATTCTTTCTACTTCCATTCCCAAGGGACAAAGAATCTTCTTGATTTTGTAGGTAGTTATCAGTAACTCGTTTTCCTTCGAAAGAATGTATGGATAAGGCATAAATTATACCTCCTTGTTCAACATATATTCCTTTGCAGCTCTTCTAAAAGCGGAGATGCCATTAATGTACATGGTGCTCGCACAGTTCTCAACGCACATCCAGCTTCAGTCTATCTACACTACGTATGTAACAGTAGGTGTTAAATAATGAATTAAGTACATTAAAAGTGCACAAGCACACATATGCTACATATAAGCTACATTTAAACTTGCTAATTAACTTATATAGATTCTTACATAACAAAGAACGAATTGATATATACATATGTAAGATACATTTAAACTCAGCATCTTCAATTATACTATAAAGGGTGGACTTTGATGAAATTTTTCATGAACCTCACTTTGGAGTATCTTATATCAACATTAGAGTATACTCAAAAAGATAAAGATGTATAACAATATCATTTAAACGGTATACTGGAGGTGGGAGTACGTACACCCAGGAGTATGAAATCATTTTCCTATATACACACACACACACAGGTGAAAACGGATGAAACCATATTCTTATTTTTAAATCAAATACAAATACGGATTCAAATATGGTCGAATACGAATCAAATGTCACAATGTGTTAAGAGATAAATCAGGATTTCTCAAAACATCATAACAGACTTTCCAATTGTCGGGACCCGGATATGCAAATCCGAAACCCTCTGTGTATACCGCACTAGTCCAGGATCACGCTAGTGCACACAGTGGATACATAGATGACATATCATTCCATACATCGAAATAACTAAGAAGAAACAAATTATTATTGAATAAAGCAAACGACCTTATGGTCAAGGTTCATACACCAATACCTCTTGGCTTAAGAAACAAATAAATGGTTGCGCTGAAATAAAATAACTTGGGCTATTCGACATGCCACACGAGCAATCGCTCTGGGAAACGCCTTCCTAGTCGCGTAGTCTTCATAGTACTCCTCCTCTTGATACTCATTACGGGTCCTTCCTCAAGAATCGAACAACAGGGCATAAAGCCGTGAGTACAAAACGACTCAACAAGCCGAGGGAAATGATGCAATATATTCATGTACGGCTTGACAAAGGATAGTCATATGGTTCATTTGCGTAAAGCAATAACTTGAATTTAAATACAATAAATAGATTGAAGGCGATTGATAAAACAATAATAAATAATCGTAAATCAATGGTAGACAACATGAATGTAATGACGAGGCATCACCCTACATCATTCAAACAAGTACCAACCACACAATTCAACAAAGATAGCTTGCACAACAAAACAACAATGAACTCCCTGCTCACATCCCCACCATTCCACATTTCAAGAAAATACTCTATACCCCGTGTGAAATCCCCGTGCTTGTCCATGACCGCGGACACGGCTATTCGAATAGTTTACACTCTGCAGAGGTGTACAGCTTTACCCACAAGACCTGAACATCTCTTGGTGCAATCGAGATTAACACACTTCCTTTGGTGTGTCGCAGAGATATCAGTACAAAGCCTTTACAATGCATGTCTAAACCCAAGATCGCCTCTAAGGTTTAGCCTCTGGCCCCTCTTGAGCCATGTGAGTCTACCCGCCCACCCCGAACCCACACCAACACGTGGCAAAGACTCAAGACTAGACATTGCAAATTAGTCACTAGGTCCGCCCCATACCGGACTTGTGGTCGCACTGTTAGGCCCAGTTCAATGGCGACAAGATTAAGTCCTTAAATTATCTCGTGCAAGACAACCACATCCCAATGTGCTAGAAAGCACCCTTTATCGCACGATCACTTGCCCGTGGGAAACATTTTGTTCAACCCAAAACCAATGGCATCCCCGCCATGGTACAACAAGTTTTACAACAAAGGGTCAATGTACCACAATTCCATATCTCATTAAGTCAAGATTAACATTAATTCACAGATGATATGAATCCCATCGGACAACTAAGCATGGCTACATAGCTACGTTAACCCAATGTTGGTATAATGATTATGTCCAACTAGTAATGTACCACCCTAGGGTTAACAATGGATTCATGGCATTCCAATAATCAAAGGCATACTCAATCGTGAATAGCTATTCTCATAAACTAGCATTGATACACAAATAGCATGCAATTGTATAAAACAAAATACTTTTGCAAACATGGGTTCAATATGATCAAAGGTCTATGACTTGCCTTGTTGTTCAAGTGCTGATTCTTGGTCTTCAAAGTCTCCGTCGCTTCCTTCTGGATTCGCGTCACCGGAAAATAAAGCAATGAAACCAAATAAATACAAAACAGAGAGGAAAACAACCTCAAAATTGAAAATAAATGGCTCTGGAATGTAGAGCTCGATTTTACAAAAATTTAGAAATTTGAATTGGCTCAATCGGGGTTCGGACGAAGGAGAACGAGCCTTCGTAAGATTTAATTCAGAGAAAATCAGAAAATTTCGGAAAGGGTGACACGTGTCGGCTTGTGATTGGCTGGGATTTTCGGTTTTTCGAAAATCAGAAAAAGAAAATAATGCCGATCGACATGCGGGGCCCACATGTCGCTGGCTCGGGCCCACAGAGACCCGCACCACCGAGGAGACGCACAGGTGATGAGGCGCGTGGTTGACATGGCGCCGAGGTGGCGTACACACGGACTTAGGGTCGACGCGGCAATGACGCAGCAGACACGGGCGAAACGACGCCGACGCGCGCTACCGACGAGGCGATGACGCCACTCGCACACACAAAGACGGCCACGCTGGCGAGATCACCGACATCGGATCGGATCGGGTGGTGGAGAGGTGAGGGCGCGAGGTCGGGCGCGGCACCATCTCGGAGCGGCGGCTGCTGATCGGACGGCCAGAACACGTGACGGGAACGGCGGCGAGAGGCGGCGCAGACTTACCGGACACGAAGAAGACGACGGCAAACACCTACCGAAAGCGACGGATCGAGCTAAGAGAAAGCGGTCCTAAGAGCTCGACGCGATTTAACTCGATGGTGCAACCGATCACGACGGAGGACGACCGGAGTGGTAAGGAGACGGCGGAGAAGGCACTCGGGATGGTGGCGACTTCGCGAGGGCGACGGTGTGTCGACGGGTCTCGGACGGCAAGAGCTAGGGCAAAATGCGCTGCGCCGGGAGGCGAACTCTGCTAGGGTCGGTGGCGGCTTTTAAAGTCTTGGGAGGCGGAAAACGCGGAGACCGAGGAAGGCGGCGGCGGCACGAGGGCTCCGGCGTGGCTAGGGTTTTCGGCCGAGGCGCGACGTGGTCGATCACGCCATCCAAGCGGCGCGATCCGACGGCAGGACGAGCGCTGGGTCACATGCGCAAGTAATGCAGAAAATGGGCCGGAGGAGGAATAGTGATGGGCCACGAAGGATTCGGTCCAAATAGATTTTTGGAAATAAAACGATTTTCCAATTAAAATAAATTCCAGAAATTCAAATAACTCCAAATAATTCAAATAAATAGCAATTAAATTCAGAAAAATATCCAAAATACGAAAAATTCCTTGGAGCACAAGGAACCCAACAAAAACTGGAAACCTTTAGTTTGATGCCTAGATTAATCTAATTAAATCTTTTCATTATTTAGAAAATTCAAATTAAGTCAGTAATTAATTCAAGAAAATGCAAATGGTTCACTTTTGATTTTAAACATTCCAAAACTCAAATTTTGGGATGTTACACCAATCTTCCTAATCACGGACTCCTTCCTAATCTCAAATTCCTAACTGGCTATATAAAGCCACCCCGTGTACTTGTACCGATTAAACCAAATAGTGCATTGTGTCTCCTGTGATTTTTTCTCGCAAGGGTTTCCACGTAAAAATCTTATGTCCCTTTGTGTGTGCGTGTACTTTATCCTAAACCCTAACACAATGAATACAAATTCAAATCGAATATCTAGTCAATTCGATCGGATCCGAATATCCTCAAAACTTATATAATGTGAAGGTATCAGCGGCATTCTATCCTCGTACAATCACACTTAATTTTCTGATCTATTTATTTCATTTCAAGGAATATGACTTCATAGTTAATTATAAAAACTCGTCTAACTAATTAGGCATCTTGGAATAAAAAACTTATATGCCTTTATCAACTGCAAATAGTTCGTATAAAATAACAATTCGGATAGGAAAATTCCATACCATATTTGCATCCATATTTTTATACAAATTCAAATACGAATAGAAGAGAAATTATTTATCAGATGGAAAAGTCTGTTGTCGAATAATACGGATAATTCGTATCCGTTCTTCATCCCGAGCGATATATCGCGAGCTCGGCCCACATGCGAAAGAAACCGCAAGCTGGAGGAAGGTACGGAACAAATAAAGGGAATAAAGCCTTCTCTCTTCCCTTAATGACACTAAACGTGTACTGGCTGCGTACACTTTAAAGTACAGATACTAAATCAGCCATCTTTTGTCCTCAAATGATCAGGACATTAACATGCGTGCAGATTTAGGTTCCTGCTCTTTACCAACTTACACACCAAGAAGGAAACTATGTCAAAACCTGCTTTTCTCCCTTATAGAGACAAAGAGAGATGCTAATCCATGTCTTTATTATCTGTCAAATTGAGACAAGCTTTGAATTTTCTCTCTTTTATTTATTCCTTTCGTCTGACGAGGGCATGAGCCCATATCTTCTATCAAAAGTAGACCTAGAAATTGGGCCGGGCCCAAGTGGGCCAGCACGAGCACGGCCCGAAATAAGTGGCACGAAGCACGACCCGACCCGAATTATAATGGGCCGGCCAAGACGGCTTCGAATACCGGTCGGGCCGGCCTAGATTCTAGGCACGATGGGTTGCCGCACGCGCCCGATCGTTCGGTCGTGTTTGGGCCGGCACGCCCGATTGAGCCCAAATAGATAATCCCTTTGTTCCTGTGACATTAAATAAACTCTTCGCTTTCGTTATCTCAGAGACGTCTGGCGAGGATACTAGAATGTGCTGAGTAACCACCATTAATTACAAAGTGAATAGCATTACAGATACTGGAAGCGAGGAGGCAATTACATTAAATAAACTCTTCGTTCCTGTGACCTGTAGGGCGGCGTAGGATGTATACGTTCGACTCTTGAGTTCTTCAGTTCATCATTTCTTCAGTTCACCACTCACCAGTCATCCTGTCCAATAAACTCTTCGTTCCCTGTGACCTGTAGGGCGGCGTAGGATGTATACGTTTTGTGCCAACCTTCCAGACTGAAGATCTGTATCTTGATGCCTTCTCAATCCATGCTCTTCCCTTAAAATGAAAGGAAAAAGAAAAAGAAACAGACAAAGAACAATACTAACAGACGAAGAACAATACCAAAAGTGCTAAAGTGGACAGCATGTCAGATTCACCTCCTCAGCATCCAAATGCTTCTTTAGCTTGATATCTACTCCAACAAAAGATATGTGGATCAACAGTTTCTGAAAGAAGAAAAAGATGGCAAGAGAACCTTCCAGTTAGATAAAAAAAGTTACAGTTAGAAAATTAACCACCAGAAACTCCCAGCTTCACCACTTTCGTGGAAAAAGAAAAAAAATCAGAACTAAACAAAGCATACACTACAAATCCCAAGCAAAACAAAGCATTATGTGCTGATTCATGTGAGCGAGCAAATAAAACTAGTGTCAGTAGAGAACAGAAGAAATTCTTCCTCTCATCAATCTTAAGCTCCATAAAATTGTACACAAGATGCAACCACAAACAGGTGTATACCAACGACTATATCTAAGTTACCACTTAGAAACAACTAAAAGGCACTCAAACCCACACAAATTCCACACTAGACCAAGAAAAGCTAGATGACTTTCGGTTAAAACCAAGTTAACTAACAACGTTAAAATCCTTGCGTCAAAATTGTAAAAAAAAAAAGAGAGAACTATCCCTCACCAGATTGCACACAACACTAAGAAAAACACTACTTAACTACCAGATTGCAACTACAAAGGTCTGTGCATACGCACACGATCATCCTACCGCTACCAGCAAAGAAGCAACATGCAACCGGATCCAAAGCACTAGATTAGACCATCGAAGCATGGACTGATGATGGACACAACATCCCCAGCACTCGCATAGTCGCATAGGAACTAGCAGGGCCCTCTTGCCTTCTCTCTAAAAGCCCCATGACCTACAGATCGTTCTGACGGGGAGAGCTCAGCCCTCTACTCTTTGGGCGCACGCGTAACCAGCAGATCAACACCCCCCCCCCCCCACAACACACACTAATACACTACAACAAATCAATAGAAACCTCCGCAAGGCCGCCCGCATGATGTTGCTGTCGAGATCTGGCGGAGACGGCGAGGGATCAACACCCCCACAACACTACAACAAATCCCATGATGTTGCTGTCGAGATCCGGGCGGAGACGGCGAGGGAGAGGGAGGCGCTGCTGTGCTGCGTAATAGAAACCTCCGCCGCCGCCAAAAGGTTGTTGCTTGCCGCCTCCGCCGCCGTGGTGGATCTGCGGTCTCTTGCCTCAAGATGGTTGGATCTAGAATGCGCCAAAGGAGTGGAGAGGAGGAGACGGGATGGAAGAGCCCGAAGCCCTCGGCATCCGCGAGATCGCGATCGCGCTTTGATGTATCGTGCTCGTGCCAGCCCGACCCGAGACGGCCCGACATGCTTTCGTGCCGGGCTGGGCCTGTAAAAAGGTGTTTCGGGTCGGCCCGACCCGGCACGGGAATAAGGGCGGGCCGTGCCGGCCCGATTGAACCAGGCACGAGGCACGATAGGCCCGGGCCGTGCCGGCCCGGCCCAATTCCCAGGTCTAATCAAAAGGGACTGTAAGTACGTACCCGGTACTTGCATGGGATGTTTGTACAAGGATATGGCACCTCATCATGATATATATCAATTCACCATGAACTAACTACACAGATTCCCAAGTTGCCAACATTAATTAGCGCAAAAGTCTAGTCCATCAGTGTATACGAGTAAAATTTTAGCATGTTTAATTGTTGTTAAGGGGAATATTAGGTTCTAAGGGCATGTACAAAGGTTGAGCCCGGTTCAATCTCCTAGACAGTCCACATTAGCAAGAGTTAGTATCCGTACAAAGGGCTGTCTCTAAAGCTGTCTCTTCATTAAATACCTGATAATTAATTTTCTGCATGTGCCTCTTTTATGGTAGGATTAATTGTAAATTTTTGCTATGTGTCTATTGTGTTGCCTCCTTGATGGAATTTGATGATAACAACTATATAAAATAAAATAGGGTGACATAAATATTTTTTAGAGCACATATATATAATAGTTCATCACTTCAATGGATAATAAAAATACATAATATGGTGATATCAAGTAAACCTAATTGTTTCCAAACCGCTCCCATATATGCTCAACTAAATCCTTCTTGAGTTGCATATGAGTTGATCGATCGCGAATCGTCGAATTCCTTCGTAGTACTTCAGCAAAGCATGGGTCGGCGTTGTTGCTCACTTCCGGTGGTAGAACAATCGATGCTTCCGGGTTCTCGTTCAAGTCCAAAGGAATTTGAACCATTTCTTTTTCATCTTCAACTATCATATTATGAAGAATAACACAAGCCACCATTATGTTGACGACGTCGCATTGTCTCCACAGACGAGCTGGACGACGTACAATGTTAAAGCGTTATTGTAACACACCGAAGGCGCGTTCAACATCCTTCCTTGCGCTTTCTTGACGAGCTGCGAATAATTTATCTTTGGGTGTCTGAGCAAGTGGTATTGTTTTCATGAATGCTGCCCAATCTGGATAAATTCCATCAGCAAGGTAGTATCCCGTGTCATATTGCCTCCCGTTTACAGTAAACTGTACACGAGGGGCTTTCCCTTTCAATGCTTCAATAAATAACGGTGACTTGTTTAATACGTTGATGTCGTTGTTGGACCTTGCAGTACCAAAAAATGCATGCCATATTCGGAGATCTTGCGACGCTACCGCTTCGAGGATCATGGTAGGGACACCCTTGTCACCACGAACAAATTGGCCCCGCCATGCAACTGGGCAATTCTCCCATGCCCAATGCATACAATCTATGCTTCCTAACATGCCAGGAAAACCACGGGACTCGGCAACCTGTAGCAACCGTTCCACCTCGTCGCTTCTAGGAGCTCGTAAATACTCTTTACCAAACTTTTCAATAACTCCTTCGGCAAATTTGCCCAAGCACTCCAAAGATGTGCTATTACCAATCTTTAATACCTCGTCAAGTTGGTCCGCAGGGGTTCCATATGCTAGCATACGGATGGCCGCCGTACACTTCTGAAGCGGTGAATGCCCTCCTCTGCCAGTGGCATCCAACCTATTAGTGAAATATGGAGACCATTCACTAAGTTCACTCACAATTCGCATGAATAGAGGCCTCCTCATCCGAAACCTCCTACGAAACATTTCGTCAGTGTAGATAGGAGATTCAGAGAAGTAGTTGGCCACAAGATCCTCATGGCCAGCTTCACGATTCCTTGGTATGTAACACCTGGTACCACCTTGCCGACGATGCCGAGATGGCTCCAATGCTTCTCCTTCTCTTTTTGCCTTCAACTTGTGAAGAATCCGCTCAGCATGTGCATCTATAAACATCGACTCGGCTATGAAATCCTCCATGCTATAAATAGCCATAGGATCATTGTCGTCGAGGTCGGCGTGATTGTCGTCGAGGTCGGCATCGCTAGCGTCCGTGTCATTGTCGTCGGGGTCGTCGTTGGCATCACCGTCAGTGGCGACATCGGAGCGGGATGTATCTAAATTACTTGACATTTTTTGTATGTATGGTGTGGTGAACTAGAGCATAGCATAGATTGGGTTTTATAGGTGGAGAAAGTAAACAATCACTAAAATTCAGTATTCACACGGCAAAGTATTCACACGGCTGAACGTCAATTAAGTATTCACACGTCAAAGTATTCACAGGACAGTATTCACACGTCAAGCATGATTTAAGGAATTGGCAGTTCATAGTAGGAGTCTATCGATCTGATAATGCTTTTCACCGTATCTGCAAAATGAGCAGCCCATAGATTTTCATGCCATGCCCGTTTATGCTTGGATATACGTAAATCCATCACAGCACACAACACATTTGGTAAAGAACTTTATACAGAAGGCACAGCTAGCCCAGCTATATTGGTAAATCTAAACTATTCACTGCAACATGAGATGCACTTCATACGAACAAATAAGCCATTCACACGGCATGCAACATGAAAACACGGCAAATAAGCCATTCACACGGCATGCAGCCATTCATACGAACAATCAACCATTCACACAGCATTTAGACACTTAATTGCAGAATGAAGTATTCACACAACATAAGTATTCACACGTCTATAAAAACTGGGAGGTAGATGCAACCTTACTATCAGAAGAACTGTAAGACTGAGCACCCCTCATTGTGCAAAACTAAAGTTTTCTAGTCTTCAGAAATAGCTGCGTTTCTAGTCTTCAGAAAGGCATCAGAGATCTCATTCAGCACACAGCTAGCAGTAAGAATGGCAATCTCATTCATTTTGTTCTGTAAATCAGCTTCAGTTCAGATCATCTCCAACGAAGCCAGGGACTCCCGTAGCACTTTATATCAGAGTCAAGATCCTCCTTACTAGATGCTTTCCTTCAAAGCATACTGTATACCTGTTAGATGACAACTAGTCATGTTAACTTCTATATAAACTCTGATATGAAGAAAAACTTGTCAAGCTAGAAGGACAATGGAGACAGAAGACACAAATGAAGCTAGTCCAGTTTATATCCTATGCACCAACTATGATAGTCTGATGTGGAACATGGATACAGATAGTGTTCAACAATACAGAAGCACAAAAAATATCCCAAATAGGTGCTCACCTGAAAAAACTCAAGTCGTATCCGGGAACAACATCTTCCTCAAACACTTAATTGCAGCGACGTGCTCAGCTCTAACGTCATTATCCATCTTTGACGTGTCTTGTGTGAGAAGACGACTATAAGTCTCCAACATCTTGGCTTCCTTCTCATACATTTTGGCTTCCTTCTCATACATCTTGGCCTCCTTATTGTCTTTTGCTGCAACCCTATTGTCCCTAGCAGCAAGCTGGTTATGCTTTGATGATTCAAGCTTCTCGGCAGATAGCTTCTCTTGTACTTCCAGCATCTTCATGCGGCTTGTGTGAATACCAGCTTGGAGTTGGGTGAACTTGTCTAGGTCATCATTATCCGTAGAATCCTTTTTCTTCTCCTTCTTTTCACGAGCAATCTTTTTAGCCTCCTTTTGTCCCATTGGCCGCTGCTGATCTTCAACATCTATTGGTTCTGATGCTTGCTCGTTCGAATCTCCCTTCCTCTTACGCGATCTCTTGAGCTCATTGTTGTACGACATCCACTTTGGCTGGTTACGGGCTGCATTCCATACATCAATCAGAACAAAATGTCCTAATTTATTCTCAGACTCATAGAACTTATGTGCCATGTCAATCCACATCTGGTCGGAATATCCACTAGTATACATGCGTCGAGCCTTCAACCAAGCACCATGGAACAGATCAGTCCATTTATTGATTCGATGCCAACGCTCCTTGGCTTGCTTTGGGGTTCTCCATCTCTCCTTTGGGGTGGTGCTGTTGTATGCAGCAGCAACATCTCCCCAATATTTATCGCCCTTCTTATCGTTTCCATTTATTGGGTCCACTGAATTATTCAGCCAAGCGCCCATCTACAAAGATAACACAAAAATGAAATTGTGCACACAGATTCGAAGTGCAAAACAAACAAGAAAGGATACTCACCAATCTAACATCCTCATCGACTGTCCAATTTAACCTCATGTTGGTTCTACCAGCTACATTTTCGCCATCACTATCTACATTGATGCACTCCCGGTTCCTCGTTGTTTCATGTGGTGTGGGTGTCCCAGCAAGCGGCGGAGAACTGTCTGTAGCATCTGATCGTCTTGGCACCTTAAATGGGGCAAAGTGAGAAGGCGCGCCGGTAAAATGAAAATTCTGAGACACATTCGGCTGATTCTGGAAAAAACTCATGAATCCACCAGGTGGATGTGAACCATTTTCCCTGCACATTACATCCAATAAGAGTCAAATAAGCTGGCTCTTTGAACATAGCTTCTGCTCATTTTGCTAAAAAGTCTAAAGGTTAGAACAAGTTTGAGTGTAATAAAACAATTCAGTACTCTATCATCTATTCATGCCATATTGAGTGTAATAAAACAATTCAGTACTCTATCATTTATGTGTGATAGCATTTACATTCAGTAACTATGTATGTTTGCGGCTTAAACATTGCTTGTTTGAGGCTTAAACACACCCGTCTTCAGATTCAGTCCTCCTGTTTCTTTATGGCTAGATCAGACTCATCACCATTTCTTCAGATTCAGTCCTCCTGTTTCTTTATTGCTAGAATGCTTGTTCTGGTACTTAAGAGCTTGGCACTGTTTTTTTTTCTTCATTGTAACAGCCCAGAAATTTAGGAACAGTAAAACATGGTATTTAAATTCGAATGTGAATATTTTCAGTTTGTTCATAATGTCTTTGATTTTATTTGGAGTTTATTGAATTTCTTTGTGCTTCGAGTTGCAATAAAAAGAATGCAAAGAAACAAAAAGTGAAAAATTGGAAAATTTAATAGGAGAATCCAGAACTTGTAAATCAGCCATTCAAATTTTCAAATGAAATTCATGCCTAAGAAATTTGGAAAGAAAAATGGTAGAACAAATTTTTGTTCCCAAATAATGCATTATCAGAAATGGTGGAAAATATTGGAACAGCAAATGGGATTGAGAAAATTTATATGAGAACCTCAGTTCCATATCTACACATAGTAAAAATATAATAAAATAATAAAAGGGTTTGAGAATTATTAAAATTCGAAAACAGAAAACTTGGCAAAAAGGAAAATTCAATGTCAGAATTTTAATTAAATAATTCCTCGAGTAATTGAGCTGAAAATTTTACATCAGAATCCATAGCCCAAATCCAATTGAAAAACAAAAATTTAAAAATAATGGACTTCATTTGATCATAAACAAAAATCGAAGACAGAGGCTAGGAAATCAAACAGTCACTATTGAAAGAATTTTTATAAAATTTCAGTACCTCAACTTAATCCCAAATTTTTACCAGAGGGGTAAATGCTGTTGGAGAACACGGTCAAAAATTTTCACCATTTTCTACCTTCATTGACCACCAGCAAAAATCGGTGAGAGAGGGAGAATTGGACCCCAACCACTCTGTTATTTTGGTCATTCAACGCCATGTGGGCCAACTCTGCATCCTTTCCGCTTATTTGGCGAACGGAGGAAGCTTCAGTCGCTGACAATGGAGGCTTCTTCCCCAAATGCCGCTCGTCCACCGAGCAGAGACGCCGAATTCTCCCGGCCATACTCGATCCATTGAACCAACTCTTCGCTTCGGTCATTCCTCCGCGTCACCCTTCCTCACCACCGCACGGACCAGCCACGAGTCATTTACACCGAAGCCGCCATTACCTACCTTCGCCAGCTCTGTCCCGCCAATGCCGAATGCAGCGATTGCTAACGCGTCCAGACTCAATAGTTCGCCTAAACGACTACAAACCATTTCACAACCAAGATTAGCACATTTCCCTTTCTTAGCTGGGTTTCACGGCTGGCTCTCGCCCGTTTCTTCGCTTTCGCCATTGACAGCAGAAGCTAGGAAAGGGGGAAACCTCAATCGATGTGAGCACTGGGTAATCCTCGAATCGACTCCATCCGAGCTTCACGGTGTCTTAATGCACTAACCAAGCAATCGATTTCCTCTCCTTTGCTTCGCGAAGAGCGAAGTTCACGGTCTTCTTCCCCACCAGCGCCCGTGGCAGGCCATTCGCCTTCTCCGCGCCGTTCTCGTGTAAACCAACCTCCTCTACCCATCGACAAGCTACTGTACTCGATCGAACCAATGGGGGCCGGAGTTGAGTCTTCACCGAGCTCGTGGTGGTGGCCAGAGCGCGCACGGGCGACCTGTTGACTGCCGCTCCAACCACCAAACCCCCACCAATGTGTTCCTCACAGCCGATGCTCAAGGTGCCGCCATTTCTCTCCGGCCACCATTCACGGGCGCAGCAAAACCGAAGTCCTCTGTTTCACTCATCGACACCGGTCCCAGCCAAGGATCGAATCGGTTTTAGCCAAGAAAGGAAAGCGTAATCTCGGTGGAAAACGATTTGCCATTTGTGGAAAGTTTTATTTTCAGGAATTTGCATAACTGTGAAGATTCAAGTTTAAATATCTTGTGATTTAGAAATCCGATTCGAGTGAAATAAATTTGTAAATTCATGTAAAATCTAGAAGAATTAGAATATGCAAAAATATTGTTAGAAGGACTACTGTATGAATTTTAGTAAAGGAAATACATGAGAAGAGCTTTATGCTATAAGTAATTAATGATTTTTATCTTAGGCAAAATAAAGAATAATGAATTTTCAGGAAACCCTGATACTGTTAATAGCTCAAAAATGTAAAACAATGATGTTCAAGTTAAGTTGCTCCATTAGTATAATGAATCTTTGAATGAACATGTTATATATATATGTATATATACGTATAAAGATTAAAGTAAATAGGGGCTTTAGTAAAATAGAAATGTTATGTGATCAAAAGTTATAAAATGCAACTGGAACTAGATCTGTGTAGTTATTAAAATTTAGATGAAAAACTTTAGTTATTCATGTATGCTCTTGCGTGCATAATCACACATATGCTAGTATACCTATATATGATGATTCATATATAGACTCTAGCAATGTGAGTTGCTGTCAATAACTAGAATTCTATTAAAATAATGCTTTGACTCTGAATCCAATCAAAAGGGATGAAGGATCTGTCTAGGCCTAAATTGATTAAATCATTAAATCTTAATCAATCTTTGCATCTTGAATTCGAAAATATAAATAAAAGAAATCACAATCTTTGTATCTTGAATTCGTAAAATAAAAATAATGAATTCAATTAAGCAACTCTGTTTTATGTATTCAATTTTATTTGTTTTGGCTATCTACTTTCTTTTTGCCTCTTTTAGTTGCTAATTGCTTTCGTCTTTTTATTGCGACGTGTAGACGTTGACGAGCCATCACAGAGGAAGATCCCCGGTGATCCTGAGTTTGAGATTGGCAGTGTCGAGCAAGGCAAGCAAATCCTTGATCATGTTGATCCCAATAATTCACTTACGATATGTTGTTTTTGCAATCAGATATGCATACGAGTAATTCTCCTTAGAAACAAATTTATGTTGGGTAGAACAACTAGTTATCCTCGTGAATTATGGTTTTCCTTTAATCAAGATGACATGAGAACCTTGTAACCATATGTATGGGTTAGACATAAACTAATGTCACTGTGGTTATAACCGTTAGATATAATATCGCTAGCCATGCTTAACGCTAAAATGATTCGGCCAACTATTTATTCAACCAACCGCCATTTGAAAAGGTTGCTATTAATTTACTAAAACTCCAACTAAAACTATGATTTGGATGTGGGCGACTATTGGCATAGCCAGCGTGCAAAAGGGTCTGCACGTAGTGTAGGGTGAAGTGTCGCCCACGCCATTTTAAGGATCGAGCAATGGGACGCTTATCGATCCAAGAAATTCGACAACCACGAGGTCCGGTATGGGACGGCCATAGCTTATTGTTGTTTAGACATGGCTTTGCTCATTGGTAGGCGGAGCTAGCGGAGGCATTTCCGACACGGATTGCTTGTGAGGGGCTTCCATGCGATTCAGATGGGTAATCGCGGCGGGTGCAATGTGCACGCCTTGCCATGGACAGAGACGTGGTGTTGTGTGTGATAAATGTGGATCCACGGCTTGGGTGAGTGTCTCTGTTTTCAGGGCGAGGGTTAACGTCCCGGGCTGGTGTAAAGTCATGTTTAGATAATGTAACGGCTATGTATGATCGCCTTGCCGGCACACCAAAGGAAGTGTGTCGAATGGCCTTGCAAAAAGGGTGGATCATTCCTTGTGGGTAAAGTTGTACACCTCTGCAGAGTTTAAAATCTAATTAATTAGCCGCGCTCGCGGTCATGAGCACTTGGTGAAGTCATTCCAATGTTAGACTTTGTTAATTTCTGAAAATTGAAGTTTCGGTTTGAAACTGGTTTTAGCAATCGCTTTTATGTCCAAAGGAAACGACATGTATGGTCGTACCGTAGACTGGTTGAGCAATCAGATTTACTTTCGTAAATTACTTATTCTTTCGCAATTGTTTTTAAATGCTAATTGCAATCTAATATTAGCTTATCTTTATCGTTTTAGCAATCGCAAAATAACTAGAGCCTATCCTTGTTTAAGCTCGCATGATTATTTAATTGCATTTGCTATCAAGTCTTCTTGAGTACCAATGTACTCAAGTCTTGCTTTTACTCGTCGTCTCGAAGATGAAGAAGCGACCTTGCTGCATTTACGATATTTTCAATCTTGTCGTGGGAGTTTAGATGACGACTTTTTCTTCTAGGTGTTTCCCATCTAATGCCTGCGGGTTGTAGGGCAATCCATCGGGTTTTGGTTTTTCATTGCAGTTG
This sequence comes from Guadua angustifolia, assembly GCA_036346375.1. Lineage (NCBI taxonomy): Eukaryota > Viridiplantae > Streptophyta > Magnoliopsida > Poales > Poaceae > Guadua > Guadua angustifolia. The sequence continues at coordinate 10,314,557 of CM070520.1, forward strand.
TTGTTGCTACTTTATTATTCCTAAGTGTTGTAAAAATTTGTTCTCAGATAATTATTCAGTGCAAGTTATAAATATCCTGTTTGCTTGTGATATCATTGTTGTAAACATGTGTGTGCTAGCTATCGATCCAGGACTAGTATCAGATACACATGAGGTTCCTGTCACGTAACGGGTCTCACATTCATTCAAGTAAGGACTAATTTTGACCGCAATGTATTACAGCACGGCAAATCACAGGGAGCTTCAGACATTTTTGAGCCAAACATGAACATTATGTAGAGTACAATTCTAAATCTCCTAAAAAAACAAAGCACATATTTAACAGCAAATAACCATCAAGCATATCCCAGGGGGCAAACAGATGGTACATAGGCCATTTGAAAGTCTCCTTCATATCATAGAGCAGCATCTAAAATTACAACTTTAGGTCTTAATACTGAATTCTGCTTCACGTACTCGTACAACACAGTAGTCCATACACTACAAGTACACAAGTAGTGATCCACAACAACAAAAATCCATAGGCTGTCTTATTTGAGCAATAAGGCATGGATCAGTAGAGCAATCGGTAGAGCAACTAGACCAAATACATCAACAATAGAACTAATTGGAAAACAATTTCAGAAATCATTGTTGCGATTTTGTTCTTACCAATACTGCGAATTTTGGGAGACAGGGCTACCAATGCTTGTGCCCAACCAAGAACCACCAAAATGAAATCCAGAGGGAGGAGGGAAGGCACCATCAGCATTGGACGCATTGGCGGAGCTGGAGTTGGCGCCTGGCGATGATTGGGTATCGAGCGCGGCTGGCGGTGAAGGCACCAGCGGCGGGCATGTCGTCTTCTTGCGCCCGCTGCTCATCCTTGCTTCGTTTCCCCTTAATCACCAGAAGCTCAACAAGCCGGGGGGGCGGCGGCGGAGGAGAGGCGGGGAGGGGCGGCAACGGAGGAGAGGCAGGGAGGGGCGGCGGCGGAGGAGAGGAAGCAAAGGGAGGGGCGGCAGAGAGAGGAAGAAGGCGGGGTGGGGCGGTGGCGGCTGGAGAGGAAGCAAAGGGCGGTGACGGTCGAGAGGAAGAAGGGAAGGGAGGCACAGAGGAGAGGAAGCAGATCGGCAAGCAAGACGATCAAGGAGCAATGGAGATTGAGCCGCGTGCGAGAGGAAAGAAAAGGCCGGGCGCAGTGGGGGAAATGAACTGCGCGAGGGGAAGAAAACGAAGAGTGCGCAGCGTATCGCGAAATGAGGCGCTAGGGCCTGCTGTCTCTCCAACGAAGGTCTCCAGCGTCGATGTTTTTTTGATTTCTACGCTAAGAGTCGTTGTTCTGTGAAACAACGATGTTTATCTCTCTTCCTTATCTCTCTCTTCAATGTCAGCATTTCTATCTACGTGGCAATTTTTAGGGCCAGCAATTAATGCCCGTTGTAAATCCCATCTTGGTGCAGTAAACTCGTGCGAAAACCTTGTGTCTTAAGGCTTTACGAATTCTCAGACACAAAAATTAATATATGTAAGGGTGGAAAATGTTGCGCAATCCATTTACCTTGAGGTCTGGTTTGAGAGACTAAAATTCCAGCCTATCCACAGGGATCCCGGTCAGGAATGGGTTTCCCAAAGTAGGCCTGAAGGTCACAGGGTCATATATAAAATATTTCTCCCATGCACGTATGTATACAGGGGGAAATTACTGAAGAGATCTTTTTTATGTTTGTAAAAATTTTAAGCGTGTCTAGACCTGCCACTCCCTTTGCAGTCAGTAACTTTTTAATTTGACAATCTGTTGAGAATTTATATGCAAAGTTCACATAATTAAGTTTGCAGTTTACACGGAGAGAGGAGAGTTTACCCTAGATACACCCTCTTTTCTTTAGAAGGGTGTTTAATTCAAGTTTTGCATCTCAATATTGTAGTGACCCGAATTCACCAATTCGGATCCACCGTGTATGCTGCACTATTCCCAGGATCAACGCTAGTGCACACGGCTTAACATCGGTAAGCATCACATCATACACAACGATAATAACAATAAGACTTTATTTATTTAATGTAACTAGTGAATGATCTTATGATCACTTACATTTATTCGCCTCATAGGGCAAGACTTAAGATAAAATAAGACAAATGCAGCGGAAAATCGAGAAGACGAGTGACTCATCAAGACACCACAAAGCATCGACAAGGCTTGGCCTAGTGACTCGCGGCCCACCGAAAGTCCTCCTCAAGCACAAAGCGATGACTCCTCCATCGTTGTTGGTTGTTAAGCAAGGGTGAGTACACCAACACGTACTCAACAAGTTGTGCATGTAATGCAATTCTATTATAACTACATGCGTGCTTATTCCAAAGGAATGGCTAAGTGGCTCATAAGCGAAGAAAGAAAGATTTAAGAACAATACAAGACATAGATTGAAAAGACAAGAAACAAATAATAACAAGTAAATAGATTCCATTGTTTCTCAAATCAAACCCAAGTTCTCCATCCTAACTCAAGTTCCATTATCCATGTGGCATCCTCGCCATCCCATCCGATTGACAAGTTTTAATTAACTATCCTTGATCGTAATTTTAGCATTGCTCAATACCGTGAGCACGGCTATCCTAATAGATTGTACACTCGCAGAGGTTATGCACTTTACCCACATGATATAACCACGCACCACACAAAGTAACGATTATAACAAAGCCTTTACAATGCATCCTCTTAACCCATGCTACCCGCTAAGGTTTCAAACGAAGGGCTAAAACCACCGCAACAGGCCCCCTCTTGCGCCATGTGAGTTTCTCCGTAACACGGGACTCACACCACCAAGATAGCACTTAAGTTAAGCATTTGCAAATTAGTCACTAGGTCGCCCCATAACAGACGTGGGTCGCAAGTTTGACTCAGTCAAAGGCTCGCAAGGTTAAGTCCTTAAGATTGATTAAAGCAAGACATACACATACCCTTTCTCGCCCATCAGCCCACCTCGCACCCTTGCCCTTCCACTTGCTTCAATCTAAAATGATTATCTCCCGGTTGGTTACCAAGCACCACGTGCTCTTCACAAATCAATATCGTTGCGTGACTCCGCTGCCACAACAACTCAATCTCTTTGTGCGACCACACATGGCCCACAATTTATCATCATTGTTCCATAATCCATTAGTCAAGATTATTAAGCAATATTCCATGAGCATGTGATGACGTGGCATGGCTAAGCATTCTAATCCGGTCTAACCATCCATGTTGATTTCATTATTAACCAACTATAATTAACCAACCTAAGGTGACAAGTGGATCATGGCATACAACTAGCAAGGTAAGGTATAATTCAAAAGGTATGGTAGCTAATCCCAAACTTATGTTGAAATCATTTATACACATAAAATAACAAGTGATAAATTAAATCAAAATAGCATGCAATCTAATTTATGGGTGCAACATGATCAAAGCACAACTTGCCTTCGTTAAGCTCCTGATCCTAATCTGAGAATAATTCCTGAGTTGTGAAATCATCTCAAGCCTCGCATACATTCAACGTCTACGCGAATCGAGAGAGAAAAGCGAATAAAAACCAAAATTATAGAGCAAACAAATTTAAAAATTCAAATAAAAGCCACCATTAGAAAGATCTCAATTTTATAAATTTTTAGGAACTTGAATCACCTCAATCCGAGTTCGTATGCGAAAGTTATGAGGTTTTGAAGTTTGAAAATCCTGAAAATACCCTGAAAATAGAAATTCCGAATTTAGCGAATTATTTTTATACGGAAAAATCCCGATTTTTCGCTGGCTGACACGTGTCTCGGCGGCTTTGTCTCTGACGACTGGGCCCGCGTTGTCAGCGCGTGTGCACACGTGTTCATCCGACTCGGCGCCAACTCGACGCCACCTCAGCCCTACTATCTACGTGGCGCCACGTGTCAAGGAATCATCAACCCTACCTTGGCGGCGACGTGGCGTGATCGCAGCGCTCCGTGGTGGATCCGACGGCCAGCGATTCTCCCGAGCAGCGATGGCGGAATGGCGGCGCAGTCGACCGGCGCTGGGGACGACGACCTTGGCGACGGCACTCCGGTGCTCCCCGATGACCAACGAGCGGCAGCGCAGGCGCGGCACGACCCGACGAACTCGGTCCTGGCCTCCACGCGGCGGAAGAGACAACGACAATGGCGAGAACACGGCACCAACTCCGAAAGTACTCCGGCGAGCTCCTGTGGCTTCTACGGTGATTCTCCGGTGACAAAACGGGAGGGAAAAGGGGCGGTGGCTCAAGGTGATCATCGGGAGGGCTCGGGGTCCCTTTTTATACCCGGCGGGGCGCGCAATCCAAGGAAAGACGACGGCGGCGGTGTGTCCGGCTCGGTTACGGCGGCGAGGAGACCGACTCGGAGACGATGAGCCTCAGCCGCATGATTCAAATCGGACTACCAGATCGCTAGGGTTTCCTATTCCGGTACAGGATTTAAGGTCGTTGGATCTTGATCCAACTACGAGGTTGATCCTCCCGATTCCTATTCAGCCCGCACAGTAGATGGGCCGCCTGTTACTGTTCATTCCATTTTTAACCCAAATTTCCTATTTTAAATTATTCGATTAAATGTTTTGATTTATTTGAGGCAACAAAATACTCTAAAAATTCCCATAAAATTCCCAAAAATATTTTGAGCTATTCTGGATTTAAATAAAATATTTTCACAAAAACTTTATTTTAACTTCTTATATTTATAATTATTCTTTAATACAAAGTAATATTATTTAATTCCAAATAATTCAAATAAATCTCAGAAAATCCAATAAAATCCAGAAAAATCATAAAATTCATATTTAGCAATAAAATAATATTTCTTACTTGAAAAGCTGAAATTTTGGGATGTTACAAATATCTTTGGCCATAGGTGAACGCGCTTGGAAGGTAGGTAATGAACAAATACTTTTCGTTTGCTTAATCCATGCATCTTCGTAGGTGCGTACACTCAAAGAACAAATGCTAATCCATCTTTGTCCCTCAAACGAGAACATAGACGTACTGCTAGCTTTGGACACTTCTCTTCTTTGATTCTTTTCCTTTAATGCTTCCGATCCTGAATACATACCATTCTAGATTTCAAAATTTTCTCCTAAATATACCATTCTATATTTTAAAGGTGACATTTTACAATTTCCCCCCTTTTATGCCCCTCCCTTTAGCTATTTCCAATGTCATTTACTACCATAGACTAGAGTATATAAGACATACCATTCAAAAAATTAATAAAAAAATGGTCATGCAGTCTTTTGTAGATGTTCCTTGATGAAAGTACTTCTGTGGTCCCCTTTAGCTAATGAGCAGCAGCAACGACATTTAGTGCCATGGGGACCATGGTCTTGTGCCACAGCAGTAGGTGCTGCGCTCAGGTACTGCACTGCCATGGTGGACTCTTCAAGCATGTTGCGCTTATAGGGATCCGACTAGAGGGGGTTGAATAGGAGGTTTTAAAAATTCTTTGGGGCTAATTGCAATAAATGATCAAGCAATGCAATAATTAAGCATTTTAACAATTAAAACCTAAATCGTCTAGGTTTCTCTAAGTGCACCAACAAGCATGACAAAGCAATTTAACAATCCTAGAGAAGATTAAAGCTAAGAATACTAGGAACGTAAATTACCTAAATTTAGACACAGGAAAGCAAACCACAAAAATGGACATAAAAATTTTATCTCGTGGTCTCGGAGACTTCGGTCTCCCCTAATCCACGTTGAGGAAGTTTGAACAAATCAAATCGGCTCCTTGCATAAGTGAGCATTTGTCAATCACTAGTGGTAGCTCTTTCCCACTTCGGATAGGCGAGCTCTAACCTTCATAATTGACCGAGCCTCCTCACAAGCTTCTTTGAGGAGATCGCTAGTTCTCACGCCTCCAAACCGTCTAAGAGGTGGCAACCTTCAAGAGAATAGCGTGATGACGCTTGCTTGAGGATGATCAAGTGTCTAAATGGCTCATCAATGAATTCTACACTTGAATGCAGCTATATCCCTTAAAATGAGAATTGAATGCTCCAGAGACACGTAAAAGCTATCAAGGGCTCAACTAGTGTTCAATAAAATGTCTAAGAGGTACCCTTTTTGTAGGTGTTAGGATATTTATAGCCCCCACACACTATATTCCAACTGTTGGGGAAAAATTTAGGAAAAATTCAGCATTTTCAGCACTACCGGCCGGCATGCAAAATGCAATAGTGTTGGCTCTAGACCAACGATCGAAACAGTGCATTAAATGCACCGATACTAGCCGTTACAACAGAAAATCTGACACTATTGCCAACTAAAATACGGTACTACCGTATACCAGTAGTACCGATCAAGAGTCCGGTAGTGCTGAAGACAATTTAGCCTAGCAACAAGAGCTCTCTGAAAAAGAGTACTGCCCAGCGAGGTCGGTACCACCGAACTCCGACAGTACCGCATGAATAATGGCAGTAGTGCCGATCTTGAGATAAAAATCCGAAAAGTGCTTCTTTGGAAAAAGGCTACCGCATCAAATGGCAGTACTACCGCATAGAGGCAGTACTGGATATAACACGGTAGTAGTGCTGACATGAACAAAAATGCCCTGAAAGCCCTTCTCTGGAAAATAACTAGCACTTCTTATAGCAGGACAACCACATCGGTGGCAATACTGACTTTAACATGGTGGTAGTGCCGGCTTTCCTAATTTTCACAAAAAAAAAATGAAAGATTCTTTCTACCATGCAAGATAATATCTATATGAATTCATGTTTGAGCCAAATGACACTCAAGTATATTCAAGCACCTAATCTAACAATTCGATCTTTTCTCTGAACTTCAAGATCGGTAAAAGTTATGAAAAGGTCTTTAAAATTCTTAATACCTTGACCTTAAACTTGAATATGTCAAATCTCTTGGCTTTGCCTCCATGTGCTTCTTGGGTTGACGAGGACTACCTTTTTCTCAATATTTAGAGCACCATGTTAGTCCTTTTAACCTTGTTGTCATTAATTACCAAAATCATAAAAATTTGAGCGCCTAGATGCTTCAATCTCCTCCTTTTTAGTAATTGATGACAACCTCAACATATATATAATAAAATTGAAGTTTTTCTTGAGTACACTACAAGATTATGCAAGTTGTATACTTAAGGGTTGTTTTGCTCTAAATGGCACTTTACTTCCTTGAGGAGAGTATGTGTGATTTTGAGTAGAATGCCATTTTAAGCATAAGATATATATGAAGCTCCCTCTAAATATGTGCATGGAGATAATGAGTTGAATTGAAACATATATATGGATTTTTGGAAATGTTGGCGGAGTTCTGACTATATTCTTGGATCCAATGAACAAGATATGTCATGTAAATGTATTTATGCTCAAATAGGATCCAGATATCAAATAAGCCACTAAAAAAGAAATAAAGACAATAAGCAACCATCATTAAACATCCATTAGAAAGAAAGCACTAGTATTATCCAAAAGCAACACAAATGCACGAGGTTTAATCAACTTACATAACATAGATATACGATATTTAAAAGCTAATCCTCTAAGGCTTCAGTTTCATCGCACTCACATTCTTCTTTCTCCCCCTTTGGTATCAAGTACCATGCAAAAGGATCCATATGAACCACTTAGGAGGGAGGAGCACAATGACCACGCCCATGGCGGTGAAAGGCAAGAGGTGCTTGCACGCTGCGATACTGATGGAAGGAAGAGCTGAGATCAGATAAGGTGGTGTTGAACTCATCTAGGTGACCTCAGACTTCTTCCACCATCTGACGGGTTTGAGTCTGATATTCATCAACTCTGGCAAATTGACTCGTCATGTCGATGCGAAGGCTAGCCAAACCTGCAAGAATGACATCTTGTGGCACTTGCTAGTCTTGGGTTGGATCATGAGGCTACTGCTATTGCCGATGGTGCTGTGCTGGATGTCCTATTACTTGAGAAGGAGCCTCACACGGCTTGTATGGCTTGTGTACACATCTAAGAGCTCCATTGTAGCCAGTCACCCTCCTGATGAGCATCATGATGTAGGGCACGAAGTAAATGGTCTTCCCATGATCAAGTGCATAAGAAGCCATCTCCCTTATAATGAAATCCACTACATCAAATTTTTGATGCTCCATGACCTTTGCTATGGTATTCCATGCATAGCCTCGAATGTCATAAAAATTTTCACTCTATCGTGTCAGCTTGGCATGCTCCCTTGCCACAGTGCTAGAGCTCACACTGTTAAGGGTCTGTAGACCCCAGCCAAGTACCCTCTCGGTAGTACTAGGAGCTGCTGCTCGTAATAGGTCTTCTTAGGTTTAGAGATTTGGATGAATGGTAACACTGATAATTTTTTAAATCAGGCTAGGATAAAGGATAAGTCCTGCTAGCTTCCCTGGCCTTCTAACTCTAGCAGCTAGGTTATAGAAGTTTAGTTGCTACGCCATCTCCACCACTCTGTCACTATGGATATGAGGAAATCTGCCATGCTAGATGCCCAAAGCATCCTCAACCTCTTCCTTGGTGGCTATGTATCTGTGAAATCCAGTCATCCATGTGAGGGAGTCAAATGAGTCTGAGACATGTTAATTAGCATAGAACTTTTTTATCATGTCTTCCACATAATTGCTGTCTTCCACATAATTGCTACTTAAGCTCAGAAACTGGAACGACCCTGCTATTTGAAACAACACAGGAACTCCAACAAAGAAGGGTATCTTACACATGTGATCCTAGTTGATCCACTTCTAATCAACAAAATATTTTTCCTTACAGATTTCATAATATACTGTAACATCCAAAAAATTTCAAAATGAGGAAAATAAAATTTAAAAATTAAAAATAGAATTGGATAAAATTTTATTTGAAATCAAGATTCTAATTTAAATTTTTATCTTTTCTCTCAATTCTAGTCTTAAGAAAACATATAAATTGCAATATAAAACCTTTTCTTCTAAAATAATCAAACTATGAAAATGAGTTAGAAATATAAATTTATTTTGAATTTTCATCTATTCTGAATTTTTTCTTGAAGTTTGGTACTTAAGAAAAACTTTTATGTTAATTATTTCTCTTTCTTCAAAAAATAAAACCTAAAATCCTTTAAGAAATAAAATCTAGAAAAATTTATATAAATCCAAAATCAACTCCAGGTCATCTATAAAAATTTTCAAAGCAATTTGAAATCATTTATAGTTGAGAAAATCAAAATTAGAATTATGTTAAAAACAATGTTATCAATGTCAGTATTTTATAAAAATAAATATAATTTATAATCACCTAATATTTTTATTATAAATACAAATAATAATTATAATTACACAGAAAAATTTCAAATAAAGTAAAGCTTATTTGGAATCTAAGAAAAATAAGAAACTGAAAAGATTTATTTGTGAAGTAGTGATTGTCTGAATTATTTTAGTTTTTTATACAAATATTTTTAAGGTAAAAATTTTACAGAAGATCAAGAACTCTCTGGAGACTTCATATAAAAATCTACAAAAAAGTTTTGACAAAATTTAACAGCTCATTCGTTGTGTTGAACCTTATCCAGTCCAGTAAAACCTAAGTCGGCTCTTTCTTTTCTCTCTGACAGTGGGCCATCTACTGTAGCTTAACCCCGCTCGGCAGTCACTGGCACATCCTTTTCTCTGAGTAGATCCCTTCTCTGCCTTCTGCCCGAGTCTTGCCGAAACAGCAAACTTCCTCACCTCATTGCTGCCACGGCAAATAAATCTGAGCCAAACTCTTGCCACGGCAAGGTCTGGCCAACCGCTACTCCCTCAGTCATCCTCTCAGCCAGCTAGAGGCGGAGCTAGGTCTCGGGTCACTCGGGCCTAGCCCAAAAAATCCATACAAAATCTTTTGAAAATTTATAAAAACTTAAAAATTGATCTAATAACTTTTGGGTCAGCCCGAAGCTTAGACTTGGATTGGCTCCACCCCTGGCTCCACCCCTGCAGCCAGCCACTGTGTCCCTGCCGAAGCTACCACAGTGACAAACTGAGTGCGAAATTGCTGCCACAGCAAGAACTCGGCGCTGATTTCAGCTAGCTTGATCAAGCGCCAGATCAATACTACCAGCCTCTCTGCCTTGCTCGTTTTTCCGCCGAACATTGCCTTCCCTGCCGATTTTGCCACGGCATGCAAGACTCAGCCGCGCGGTTTACTGCCGAGCCAGGAGAATGCCCGCGAGATCGCCCACGGCGACAGACTAAGTGCAAAATGAATGCCACGTCGAGCAAACTATGCACCGACCAAGCTCAAAACTTTTCAATTATGTCACTTTCCAAACCATGCCTGGCGACCTCATTCTTGCGCATTGGCACCCGAGAACACTCGCCAGCTCGCTCCTTAGCAGATATTGATATTTCAGTAGCTGTGTCATCTATAGGACTCATCAAGTAATTACTGAGGTGAGCTTGGGCAAGGTCTTTTGCCTGTCTAGTGTAGATCGCCACTGGGTTTTGCCAGAGCCTTCGTAAAATAGGCTAAGTGTTTGGGATGTATGGCCTTTGATGGTAAGGCTTGTTAATGAGGTCTTTGTATGTTCTTAGAAAACCAAATTTTAAGTGGGAAGTTTTGCTTAGTGCTTATTCAGTTTTTGGATTTCCGGCATAGTGGATTATAGCTAGAAACTGGTGAAATAGGTAATTTACCTACTGTAACATTCCAATTTTTCAATTTCCCAAATTTGAAATTTAAAATCCGAACTCGTGAAAATTTTCTCAAATTTAATCTAGCTTCAATTGAATTTTTAAAAGTCACAAAGGATTTAATTTGAATAAAGTATAACTCAAGTTAATTATTTCTTATTTTTATTGGGTTCCTTGGGTTTCATTTGATTTTTCTGTATTTTTGGGGATTTTTCTGAATTTATTCGCTATTGGTTTGAATTTATTGAAGTTATTTGAATTTTCTGGTATTTTCCTTTATTCGGAAATTAATTTCTTTTTCTTTTCCCGTGCGGGCCGAATCCTTTTTCCTCGGCCCGTTACTGTTCGCTCGGCCCGTCTTGTTTCACCGCCACCTCGGCCCACCCGCCGTTCCGCCCAAACCCTAAACGCACATCGCATCTCAGCCGTCGATCTCCATCGTTCGGACACCGACGCGCCACGTCGCCCTAGAACCGCGCCGCCGCCCGTACGAAGCCCTACCTGCCGCCGCCTTGCTTTCCGTGTCGTTTTCCCGCACCCCTATGCTATTTAAGGCACTGTAGCCGCCGTCTCTAGGGTTCCTCTCCGCGCCTCCTTTTCCCTCAAGTCTCGCCGGTGAGACTTGATCCCTGCGGTCAGGCGACCTCGCCGGAGTTGGCCTACCGGCGCAAGCTTCCGCCGCCTCTTTCTCCTTCCACGGTGAGTCTCCTATTGAGTTTTTGGTGCCGATTAAACTCACCTTCTCGCGCACTACCAGATCCGCTAACTCATCTTCCCGATTCATCGCCCAGCTGCTTCGCGTGCCCGTCTTCCCCAGCCGGTGGATAACTCGCTTGCGCCGCGTCGCTTTTCTTCGTCAACTCTCCATCACGGATCGGCGACCAACGCCAGATCCGCTCCGAGATTTCTTCGGTAAGCCCTCCCGAACCGCTGCCTCGTCATCACCACGCGCCGCCTGTCCTCCGCGTGTCGCCACGTAGCCACCACGTAGACGCCACCTCGGCCGTAGATCTGCGCGGTCGTCCTCGTCAGCGGTGCCGCGTCACCATGCAGCCGAATCGCACTGAGTCACCGCCGCGTGGCGCCACGCGCAAGGCACATGTGCGCCACGTCCGCACCAGCACGCCACGCCATCATCATCTCCGTTGTAGTCGCCGAGTCATCTGCCGCGTGGCGCCAGATGTCAGCCACGTCGTGCCACATGTACGCCACGTTGCGCCACATCACCGCCACGTCACGCCATGTCATCTCGTGCTATTTCGGTACACTCGGTCCATGTGAACCGTATCGCTGACAAGTGGACCCCGCATGTCAGCGACGCGAAATATTCCGTTAATCGCTGATAAATCCGAAAATCCGAAAATTCCAGCGAATCATATGCCGACACGTGTCACTCCTTTATTTTTCCTGATTTTTCTCTTCATTTAAACTTCGGAGAGCCCGTTCTCCTCCGTCCGAACTCCGATTCGAACGATTCAAATTTTTAAATTCATATAAAATCAAGATCTATCTGTTGGTGTTATTTTTATGAATTTTTGAATTTTATTTATTTCTGTGTATTTATGGTTTTGTCTCGATTTGCGTGTTTCGCGTGTAGACGACGTGCTGGTTGAGCGAGTGGAGCACCCAGCGGAGGTTGCAGCAGCGGGAGAGGTTGAAGGCAAGTCTCCTTGACCATGTTGAACCCAAATTTATGAAATGCTATGTTGTTTTTAAATTATTGCATGCTATTTAATTCACGATCGTACTTTAATGTCATTTTAAATGCTTAGATAAATGCCACATTGTTATACCCACATTGATATTCATTATGACAGCCATTGACACCCTAGGAAAAATTAAGTACTGTTAATAATAATCATTTTTGGTATTATGGGAACGATAGAAAATGCTTAGCCATGCTTAATCACGTCGGTACCTTACCATTATGGAAATGATTTCATTCTTGATTTAACATGAATTGTGGAAAGTATGGCAATTGGTGTTGCCGGTATTAATTTGAAAATTAAAAGTGAAAAATGATTTAGACCGGGGCGGATTGGTTGAATGGCGGGTGCGGGATGCACAAAATTTTTGGAATGTGATTGTCCGCCCTAGTCAATTAAGGACCGATCGTGTGTCACCATGGGCCATGCTATCTGATACAACGACATGTCTATATGGGTACGACCGGCTAAGTAATTTGCATGTATCGTTATTTGATTTCGCCGAAAGTATGCGGGTTTGTCGAGATGACACTTGCAAGGCGCAAGAGGGGCTTCGGATGGCGGGTAGCCCTACCAGTGATGTGAAACCTTAGCGGGCGGGTCGATAGCAGTATATGCATTGTAAAGGCCTTGTCATGATCTCCCTGTCGACACACCAAAGGAAGTGTGTTAATTGCATGGCGCAAGGGGTTGATCATGTCATGTGGGTAAAGTGTACCAGCTCTGCAGAGTCTTAAAAACTACTTGAGTAGCCGTGCCCACGGATAAGGGCAAGCGTGGAACGCTTTCACATAGTAGATTTTCTGGATTTGGTTTTAAATGGAAAAATGATGATTTGGTTTGAAATGAAAATGTGGTTGGGAATCCGCGAGCGGTTAGAGCTCCCGGAAGTTTAGATTGGCGGCTAGAGCCAACCAGATAGTTGGAACCTGGAAAATTGTTATACTTCAAAGTTATTTAATTATGTTATTTACATTTTGGTAAATGCTGCTTTAAGAAATTATTACTTGTATTTCCTTTAAATTTCGCTTTATGCAAATGAGCCATATTATGCCTTCCTTTGTTTAAAACTTGCATTTAGTTAATTGCATTATGTTTCAAGACTTCGTAGTATGTTGCATACTCACCTCGCTTTTATTATGCTTATTCCATAAAGCGATGATGGGAGAAGGGTGAGCAAAGAGCCCGTGATCCACCGCTTCGACATTTGTGCTGGGACTTTGAGGAGGAGGATGACTCGATCTTCTATTACGGTTGCTGTGGGCTAACTGATTGGCTCTTTTTGTTCTACATTTCATTGCTATTTTTACACTTCAAAGTAAGGCTTCATACTTGTAATAATGTGATGATGTTGTTACACTCTTTTGCTTAATACTGTTATGAACTTTATGATATGTCTGTGTTATCATCACTATATATCTTGTGCTAGTTGTTCTCGACTAGTTGAAACACAGGAGGGTTCGGATCTGGTAATCCGGGTCCCTACACCTACTATCACATGTTATATAGAAATCGCTGATAATTCCATTTCTGGAATAGGGCTTTAGGACTTAATATTATATATACGGAGCTATAAATATTTTCAACATTTACCATTTAGAAATATTTTCATCACACGCCATTGTAGAGATATTTTCAACATGCACATATATGTAGCTTGAAGATTTTGTCACCACCAGGCACCAGTACAATTCATACAAGATTTATCTACTGTGGTAAAGCTACTTTACCTAGCAAAGATTCCTTTTTCTGGGTCTCACTAAACACTCACCCTTGCTATTTGCCAAAAAAATTCCAGTAATTGTCTTGCACAAGTGAGCAAGAGAACCCCACAGGCTTTTTGTGTTCATTTTCTATTTTTGTCTATTACTGCAGTGAAACAAATGAAATTTACTATTTGTTTCTTTTGCAGGCATCAACTTTTGAGTGACGATCATTTGGGCCCACTACATGATTTACTTATTGACGAGCCTCCAATGATCAGGCGTGCCATAGGGGAGTTAGTTTATGATCACCTGATAGCACAAAACATCAAGACCTCTCATTCCGGAGCTAGAGCCTAGAGGTACTTGCCCCTGGAAGGGTTCTACTTTTGTTGCTGTCAAACTACTTGATTGGTTCAGTCATTGATTATACTAGCTAATTCCAGATGGGGACAATGAATCCTCCGAGGTTCATATTGGTCGAATGCTGCAAATCCTAAAGGAATTTTCGGATGACCCAGTCCTGAGTTCTTATGTCATTGATGATATTTGGGTTGACATGAAGGCCATGAAAGTATGCTCCTCAAATTAGTGTAACTTTATTTTTGAAAGACGTACGCATTATACATTGTTGTTAGTGTAGCATTATTACTACAACTGCAATATTCTATTCTGTAGGGCTGGAGGTGTATAATCTCCATTCTTCTGGATGAAAATCCATTGACTGAGCTTACTGGCATGGATGGAACCAATCTAGTTCGGATGCTGCGAGCCTCTGCGAAGAAGCTAGGCTGTTGGGGAAAGGATAGTTCCTGCAATGGACAATAGAAAACTGTACTATAATAAAGCCCAAAAGGTGTCAATGTCATATCCGTGGTATCATATACTGCTGGTGCAAAGTGTCATTGATCTGATTGCTAGTTTGTTTCTTGATCATTTTACATTTGTCACTTGCCTAATTAGCGATGCTGTTGGACTAGTTATTTTCCTTAGTTGCAGTTTGGCGGATGTAGTTTTTCTACATGCAGAAAGTAGGTTTGTTTCATTGGATGCTACAATTGTCCTACGTTTGGTTCCAGAGTCACAGATTTCTGACTTCCTCCAAATGTCATACTTAAAACCTGATCAGTTAAACCCTTAAAAAATCTGTTCCAAGAATTATTTCTAGTTATGTAAATTGCGTTACTAAGTCAGTTTTCTGAACTTCTGAACAAATAGCTCAGTGGTTCCTTGGCTCTACATGGCTACTTTGGTTACCACCAACACCAGCTGTCCACACATACTTTATGTAACATAAACTATCTAAGGTAATTAAATTAGCCAGGTTTGTGAAAGTTTTCTAAAATAAAAGTAATACTGATTGAATCAGATTCAGATCACCCACTGCTAAACACACTATCTAATTTGTTGATTGAGAATTTACCCTTTTTGTATCACTGAGATGGAAAATCTTTGGAGTTGCTTATTATAAGCATCCCGATTCTACACATTCACCTTAAATTTCTTGTGGTTATGCCCTTTTCCTACGACTAGTTCAGCTTGTATAAAGCTCTGTTCCAGATTAATTGTTCACGTCTGCTTATCAATGCCTTTTTTTCCATTGTAAGATTGACTCTTTAACTTTTTCAATTGCTTTTAGCATTATTACTAAAACATAAAAGTTTTATAGGAAATATTGGAAAATAGCAGGCGTGAAATAAGTAATGCCTTGCTGAAGAGGTATCCACAGCTTTTAAGAAAATATCTTTCTGACAAAGCTAAGATATTGCCCTAGTTGATGTGATGATGCTTTTAAAAGTTGAGATGTACTCAGTAAAACGGCAAGAGCAGGTCAGTTCCAAACTATCATTTGTTCTTCTCGTATACTCTTTTGCTTAATTTGTTAACAATTTCATATACATTTTGGTTCAGAATTTCAAGGCTGCCATAGATCTCATCATTGATGCCTTCTTCAAACATGGTGATAAGGATACCTTGAGATCTTGAATCAAGGCAATTACTTTCTGTTGCACTGAGTGTCAGGCTGATCTTCCAGTTTATGCTGAAAATAAACTTAAGAATCTTGAAGATGAGTTGGTTTTGAAAGTCAAAACTGCGATCAAGGAGGTAGAGGTACGTCTTATTCATGCTCTGTGTCTGTTCTGAACCATGAAGATAATATGATGCAATTGGCCTTGCAGGCAGGTGATGATGAATACTCCCTCTTGGTTAATTTGAAGCGACTTTATGGATTTCTGCTGTCAAAACCGGTTAAAAATGATGGATTGTTTGAGGATATGTATCGAATTCTCGGCCATCTAAGAGATATGGATAATGAGGTATGAACCCTTTCATTTTTGAGTTATTAGTATTTTAATCTTACTTGTGGAATGACCTGTTGGTAACATATTGAGCTAATACTTTCGGAAAAAAATTTCGTGCATTTGGTCTCCAAAGCACGCTCGTGCGTACCTTCTCCGGATTAATGCCGCGTGGACGCAGCGTCTGCGATCAGCCTTCCTCGCTTATCGCCCCTGTGAGCCACGCATCGAGCCAAACTCGCGAGCAGCCTTCCTCCTCGAGCCAGTCTCCCCCATCGTGAGGGT
Source organism: Guadua angustifolia (assembly GCA_036346375.1). Classification (NCBI taxonomy): domain Eukaryota; kingdom Viridiplantae; phylum Streptophyta; class Magnoliopsida; order Poales; family Poaceae; genus Guadua; species Guadua angustifolia. The sequence goes on from CM070520.1 coordinate 10,331,171, forward strand.
TACATCGCGAGCCAGCGCCCCACCCCAATCGATCCTATCCCTTCGTCCCCTCGCGTCCCGCGGAGTGTCCTCCCATGAAGCTCCGGTGCCTGATCCCCGCGACAAGCTGCGGTCCCTCCAGACTCACGACGGGTACATGGAGAGCCGCGCCGCGCCGCCGCCAATTGAGATGACCTGCGCCGCGTCGCCGCCGATTGCAAGCTGCGACCACCTGGAGACGACCTGTGCCGCGTCGCCGCCGATTGCAATATGTGTTGAGTTAATCTTGTTCTTCAAAGTGTGTCTGCGTCGGTTGGTCTTTAGTTCGAGGAGGAAGTTTGAGTCGTAGTGAACAAAGCTTCTGAAAGTTCAGATGTCTTCTGTCAATTGGTGTTTGAGTTGGTGTTTGTGCCGGAATTGTGTGATCGGAAACTTCAGTAAGTCAGTTTGAAGTCGGTTTTGGCAAAACTTCATAATACAATCCGGATTGTAATCAGAGTCGGTATTGATGTATGTAAGCACCTGGGTATAAGTATTATTCAGATGAATAAGAAAAAGTGTGAAGTTTGCTTTCAAAACTCAAATCTGTTCAAACGCTTGTTTCAGCAGAGTTGCTCTGTTCTGTGCGTAATTGTGTTTTGCAAAGAGGAAGGCCTGAAGCCCAAAAGTGTTTTGTGGCTGGGGCAACTAGATTGAACAATCTGAGGCGCGACTCCCTTGTCCACAAACGACGCAGCAGCCATGGCAGGAGGAGACCAAGATGATGACGCAGCCGCCATGGCAAGAGGAGATGAAGATGACGAAACAATTGCGGTAGTTTTTGATCGTCGCCTAGTTTTTGATCGTCATGTGTTTTCTTCTTTTTTCATCTATGCGGTTTGATCATGATTACTGTGTGCATATTGCATAGAACACCGAACCGATCAACATGGGAGTAGACACTGCCGGTGCTATTGATGCCAACGCTCGTGGCGATGACAACACAATCCGTTGTGTAGATGATGAAGCAATTGCGAATGAAAGACCAGATGAGGTAACGAAATTAAAACTAACAAAATCGAGAGAGATCATAATATTTCGTATTGTGGTAATATAGCTTTAATTCTTATCCCATTGAACAGTTGGTGGTTGCTAGAGTTGCGTAAACTTTGATCGTTCCTAAAGTTGGAATGTCATTCGAATCAGAGGACAAAGCTTATGAGATGTACAACACCTATGCCAGTAAGGTTGGGTTCAGTATTAGGAGGAGCCAGACAAAGCGCCGAGTAGATAAAACTATATATCGAAATATATAGTTTGCAATAACCAAAGACATCGACAAAGCTGGGTCATCACAGACACTACAAGGACAAAGTTGCGATGCTCGTGTTCAGTTTAGTGTCAGCAGAGAGGGTATTTGGACAGTGCAAAAGGTTGTACTTGATCACAATCATTATCTTGCTAGTCCAAATAAGTCGCACAAGTTGAGATCCCAATGACGTGTTATAGAGGCGGACAGGAAGCTAATTGGCCAGATACGGGAAGCTGGGATGAAGCCAGCCCAGGTTTATGAGTTCATGAAGGAGTTTTGAAAATATATTTCTTTTAGCTTGTTTGCCAAGTGTGCTTATACAGATGATGAGATGAGTGTGAAGATATCTTTATTTTAGCTTGTATAGCTCAAAGCCTATGCAGATGTGTGTAAAACTACCTACTAGTTGGCTCTTAATCTGGATATTACTAATACAAGTGGTTGAGCGGCATGCATTTACTATTAAGTTTGGAGGAGTTAAGGTGTATATTTGTTTGGCTACTGCTGTATCGAATCCACCTCCAGGAAAAAAACTCTCATGAACAAATTTTGAACTCACCTAAGTACACTTGCTTTCTAGAAAAATCAGTAGGTCAAAGAAGAAATTTCATACGAACAATTAAGAACTCGCCTAAGTACACTTGCTTTCCACAATGAGGTTCCTGCAAATTGAAGCACAAACAAGAGATACAAATAAAATACAAAATGAAAGAAGATTGCGCAGGTCGTCTCAAACACAACATTGAAGCTATTACGGAATGAAGCCCCAAGCCCCTTGTCCATGGCGCAGCTGGTCTCCAAGGATCCTCACCTTGCAATCGGCGGAGAAGCGGCGCAGGTCATCTCTAGTACAATCGGCGGCAACGACGCGGATTGTAGATCTCCAAGTACCCGCCGCTTGCAATCGACGGTGGCGCGGCGCAGCTCTCCATGTACCCATCGTATGGACTCTGGAGGGAGCGCAGAGCTTCATGGGAGGACACTCTCTAATGGCGGCGACAGCGCCAAGGAGGGGAGGAATGGATCGAATCGATGGGGGCGGCGCGTTGGTTCGCTCAGACTGGTTGGAGGAGGAACCGGGGAAGGCACCAATCGGCTCGCGTTTGGGTGAAGCCGAGGCCGTCGCGTTTGTGTGAAGCCGAGGCCGATTTGTGGCTCGCGTAGGAGGAAGGCTGATCGCAGGCGCTGCGTCCACACGGCGTTAATCCGGAGAAGGTACGCACGAGCGTGCTTTGGAGACCGAATGCACGAAATTTTTTTCCATACTTTCATGCTTTATTAGGTAAAGAGCTTTCTCCTCCTCAATATGTACCTTCAAGTATCATGGTGTCTGCATGCAATTGATGGCGAAAACCCATCTGAAACATCTATTGATGAACTTTTATCCAAGCAAAGCACTCTTTTCGAACAACTCTTTATTTCTTGGTGGTTCTGCCTACTTATCAGAAAGAGGGAAGGAGCACTACTATACTTTCCTGCAGAGTAAGTCTTTTGAATTAAGCATTAACAAAGATAGGAATACATTATTTATGTAACGTTGGTATGCCTTTGTGGAATACAAAATCTCGGTTATATTTAACCCATTGACCTGCCAGCGCCTTGTTTTGTTTTTAGGTGCTTGTTTATGAAGTCAAAATATTCTTCAACAAGGCTAGAAAGTTTGGCTTATCTCCCACAATTAGATGTTGTTCAGATGTTCTGGAAACTGTGCTGATTTGACGCTCATGCCTTACTTCCAGCATGCCGTCGTTCTGAGGAAGGAGACCCGAACCATTGAAGACCAATTAAATCAAATTAAAAAATTGAAGTTAAATCAGATTAAAAAATTACAGCCCAATTAAGCTGTTTGGGCAAAAATTGAAGACCTTCTAGCCCATTTAAGTCTGGGAACTACGCAAGTATGTGAAACGGCCAGCAAATTTAGGACCATTAGGCCTGAACAACAATACCATGGGCCAAAACTAGATGGTCCGTTTAAGCCCATATATATAGAACACAACAGTACATTAATTAGCAAGTGAAATGTGCGCACAAGCACTGTTTCATCGCACTTATTACATGAAGGGACTATGCATGATGGTCCAAGGGAAAACCACACAAATCTAAATCCCTGAGCATACATGACACAACCGTTTATGCTTTATCAACTCACACTCATAGACACACATGTAGAATATAAACGTATACGCAGCTGAAACAAATAAACAAGTATATTGGATGACAAACCACACAAGCACACGTCAGTGAAAGGAGAAGCTTCCCTTCAGCGTCGATCCTACTTCTTCCAAAAGAATGGAGACCTTTCTTCATCATCTGCTCCTTTTCCTTTGTCTTCATATATCCTGCGGTATATTATGTTCGAAAACAAGGCCACCGAAAGATGAGTTCGGATGTGATTTAATATCTTTTCTAATCTGATAAGGGACATGATCACTGTTAAACTCTAGCTCCTTCAATTTTGGAAGTATGTCGATTCCAGAGAGGGACCCCATCTTGGTGAAGGATCAGACAATCTTCTCGAGATTAGGAGCTGCTCTGTCGGTGAAGCTGATGTTGGTGATATCAAAACACTTGACAATAAGAAGGTTGAGCTTTGGGAACTCATCTTTGAAGGTAAGCTGCTTTTCGGCATATGATTTCTCCAGGAGCATGACGCATCCACATGGGTTTGCCGAATGCCCAATACCTCCAAGTGATGGAGGTTGTTAATTTCCCTGGGCAGCTTGATAATAGGTACGTTCCTTAGGCTCAGATACGTCAGTAGTAACATCTTGTTGCAGATGTTCTTGAGGTGGTGCTGCTTCATCCTGGAGGATTCATCGCACCCTTCTAGATCTAGCACCTTGACCAGCGGCAACTGAGGTGATTCATGGAGTTTCCGCAAAAACTTCTCGATCTTATCTGAGCTAGTGATTTGTGTACCACTCATAATGGAGAAGTGGCGAGCATGATGAGCTGACAATCGTGTCTCCACAAGGTGCTCTTTCCTGACCTTTCCTGCAGCCCCAATTTCACCAGGATAAGCAAAGGATAGGTCGATGAGTGCGTCAAAACGTCGCTCGGCCTGACGCGCTGAGCTGGGCCAATCTTCTTTAGTTACCAGGCCTTCTGCAACCCACCGTCCTACTAAGCTTGATCGCTTGATCTTATGACCCCGAGGGAAGATAGCTAGATACAACAAGCAGGTCTTTAGGGAACATATCTCTCTGTAGAGAGTTGGTGAAAGGTAGCAACCCAACTAGAAAAAAAATTTTTGAAAAAATCATGGATGTACATCTCAGCTTACCCCATCTACATATAAAATTTCATGATCAAATTCGTCCTGTGCTAGAAGTTACAAAAAGATAAAGTTGATCATAAGCAGTAATATACTCTGTTTATGATCAAGTTTGTCTTTTTATTACTCTTAGCACAGGACGAATTTGATCATGAAATTTTATATGTAGATGGGGCAAGCTGAGATGTACATCCATGATTTTTTAGAATTTTTGAAATTTTTTCTAGTTGGGTTGCACTGGTTTCACCATTGCCCGCTCTGATTGCAGGATATTTTTCCGGTCTTGTATTCTCTAGGTAGAACGGTGTAGGAGAACTTTAGCATCTTGCTAGCATTGGTATCCCATCCCATCCCTGTGCCGCTCTAAAAACTAGGGTGTCACGCAACTTTTCCAGTTCTTGTTTGCTCCTATTAGGATTAAAATACAGAGTACGAGCGAAGATCTTCATGCAGAATTCATCCGGTTCACATTTCATCAAGATAACACGATAAATGTTAACCATGTCGTCCTGTTCTTCTTTCTTCAGTTGGCTTGTAATACTGAGCAGCTTAGGGGATAATGCTGTATTGCAGAATTCTCCGGCCTCTTCGGGTTGGTTTCTTGTGATCACTATCACTGCACTGCCGGCCGCGCAACCCAACATATTCAAAGCCTTCTTGATCTTCCCCCATGTGTCTACATCACCGTGGCCATCGATAACAATCAAGGTGGTTTTATCTTTCAGATGCTTTTAATCTTCTCAGCTGCTTCTTTGATCGGCAGTAGCTCTTTAATATTCTCGAGGGTTTGTTGAATCTTCCTGATTTCTCTAATCTTCTCGTCCAACATCTGGGCCTCGTCCAATTTATCTTCCGTGGCCCCCTCACCGATTTATCTTCATGGGGCTTGAGCTCCCGCAAGATGTCTTCTTTCATCTTGTTCATGATTTCTTTAATGTTCTTGGTGATTTGATCGTCGTCCGATTTATCCGTAGCTTCCTTTACCGGTCTGTCTTCCTTGGGATGGGGAAGCAGCTCCCGCAGGATGCCTTCATACTCAGAATGATCGAGACCAATCCAGGACTTCTCTTTACCTTTTTCCAGATGCGCTTTAAGCTTCTCTGCGGTTTCTATAATCATCTTTTCCATTTGGTAAATCTTGACCGATTTATCTGTGGCATCGACCCGGTCCTTGGGAAGCTGCTCCTCCAAGATGTGGTGGAGTATGTCCAAGGGTCTCAGACTCTCAGTGGATCAACAGTACAGGATCTTTTACCAGCTCGCAGATAATCTTCAATATTCTTGGTGATTTCTTTAATCTTCCTGTCTACTTCGTGCTCCAGCTGGGGGTCTTGTTGCTCGTTCTATTTGCCAGAAGCCCCTTGACTTGTATGTTGAGGTTATCCAGAACTTGTGCTTGAAGTTTTCCGCCACCAAGGGATGAGCCAACGCCTCACTTGCAACGTTAGCTCCGTCCTCTTCATCCGGTGCTGCAATGGCGATGGTTAGGAATCGTTCTTCGGTGTCGATGGCTCGGTCTTTGGTGTATCGGTGCCAACGGACTAGCCGTTGGGTGCCCTCCTCCAGAAGCCGAGGCTCGGAAAGGGCTTGAGCTCTCAAAGCCTCATCCTCAGGCGTCTGTGGATCATCATCACCAGGAATAATGCCTTCATCTCCTCCGCCAGCGGCTTGAGTTTGAGACGGTGACGTCTCTTCTTGAATGGGAGGCAGGCTGGTCGTTGTCGTCTTCTTCAAAGTCGGGAGTTCGACGTCGTACCTCCGCCGCCGCTCGCTGACGTGGCGCCCCCGGTTCTTGAGCTCGCTTAACTGGGTGGCCGCACGGTGCTGAGCGTACAGCTTCTTCAGGCACCAAGGTGGGCACTGCTGCCTAATGGTTTTGATCTCTGCTTTTGGACAAGGAAATAATATATCAGATTTTTCCTTCTCTGATTTTGCAGATTATGTGGGGGATGCAAGCAAGAAACTCCACATATGTTGTTTCCGCCAAATTAAACATAGAAGGTGATCAACTGATAATTGAAGAATATTGTATCAAATGCCTTGTTCTATTCTCTCTCTCTCTCTCTCTCTCTCTCGTATTTTTTTAACTAGGATCCCTTGTTAATTCTGGGGTGAAAGTCCCTTGTAAGATGTATTGTATAATATATTCGAATTTGTTTCAAAGTTGACTATGAAGACCTCGCCTCCCCTCCTATTTGTTGTTTCTTTCCCTCGTTTGTACTTTGTCAGCAAAATTTGTCGTTTCTATTCCTGGTTTGTACTTTGTCAGCAAAATCTGTCGTTTCTATCCATCGTTTGTATGATTAATGAGCGATTATAACAATAATGCTCTTTTGTATAAGCTATTTTTGTACGTCAACAGATCCAAACATTTTAGAACTAACAATACAAAGTTATATTTGTATAGCCACATAATGAATGTATGGTAGCACGAATAATAATTAGTTGCAAAGTGTGATTTTCTGTAGTAACGCTCGAACACATAATTAGTAATAATATATACATACATGGAACAGTGTCCTTTTTTTTCTTGGCATGTCGCGTGATACCTGTGTATAGATCATTAGAACGTTGTATATCGAAACGTGATTGTTGTGGTAGTGTAGCCGCGTGCTGATTTGACGTGAGGAAATTTTGACGTACTACATAGTAGCTGCTTGGTGTCTTTGTAGGCAGGCTTTTAAAAACCATTTATGAAAAAATTATGTGAAATTCGAAAACCGCATAAACCGTTCGAAAACCGTCAGAAACCGAAGGGTTAAGAAATAAAAAAATTTGAAAAAAATAAAAAAAAATCAAAAATCATTCTTTTTTTGCGAGAAACCGTACGATTTTTCACAAGAAATCGCTCAATTTTCACCGAAAACCAATCGACCAATTGAATGTTCCTTAAAAATAGTTTTCGAGCGGTTTCTGACGTATAAATTTTTTATTTTATTGTTTTAATTAGATCGGTTGATCGAACAGTTTTGAATTTCGAACCATAGTAAGAATGAAAATCACAGTTTTTGAGCGGCTTTGGTCAATTTTTGTAACCTGTCCCTGGTTGTAGGTCTGTACTTTTGTAGGCAGGCTAGTCTCTGTGGCTCAAACGGGTGAGAGAACAGTAAGCAGAAGCCAGTAGGTGCTGTGTTTCTTTTGAGAAATTTTCGAATATGTCAAGTAGAGATAGATTATCTTGCATATTTAGGAGCATAGTACGCTTTGTTCTCTTGACTTGTGGATAAAGATTATCGTGCGTATTCAAGAGACGCAATACGCTTTGTTCTAAATATTATAGTAGAAAATAGAACTGAAAAAAAATAAAGAAAAAAGTAAAAAACCGCATCCGCTAGAAGGAGGGCTTGAACCTCCGACCTTGTGGTTAACAGCCACACGCTCTAACCAACTGAGCTATTCCAGCAGTTGTTATGACTGGTTTCTCTCAATATAACATATGAACAACTTCAACCACCACATCCGAGGGGCGTTGGTTTATACCGTGCAAATAAAAAATGACGGAACTGCAGATAAAAGGATCGATCTCTTAGGAAACTCCTTACCTAAATTTCTTGCCTCCGTTCCCGTAGCACCAGATCTCGGGCCACTCAAACCTAGCCCAAAAGGTCTATATAAATTCTCTTAAAAATTGATAAATATTTATAAATTAATCTAATAACCTTTAGGTTAGCCCGAAGTTTGAGTGTAGACTAGCTCCGCACTTGGTTCCCACTCTATTCTCTGAAATGAAAAAAAAATTAATCGTGAGACACCAGTGATGGAGCCATTTGTCTAAGCTCGCGAGTGAACCACTATTGATACATTCAGTTAAGTCTACTACTGTCGGAGTTGAAGAACAACTCATTTTCCATATCATAGCTAGACCTATCTATATTTTTTTTTTTTGGCTCCGCCACTACCAGACGAGACACTATATTCGTCAAAACCTACTGTGACATCAATAAATTGTGCGTGTCTCATGAGCACCTGATTGAAAATCAAGGTTTCAAATTTACATCGTTCGTCACAAAAACAACATCATCAGAAGCCGGTTTTTCATTCTCATCACTGCTGGATCCACCTAACAGCAAGTCATGAGGCGCGTCGGTGGACAACGGCGGATGCTACTCGTGGTGGTGCGGCAACGAGTTTATGCGGTCTGGGCATCTGTCCGTCCGTACGAGGATGGACGGTAGAGATGTGTACTCGGTATTGCTACATACACCAAACGAGATTTTTTTTAGTAATACATCTTTTAAATAATTATATGAAAATAATACCTGAAGCTATTTTTTAACAAAAATACACCTCTAACGCCAATTCATTTGATGACAATATCCGTTTTATCGCTGATTAAATTAGCCAACAGATTATTTTATCGCAAATTCATTTGGTCCACATGCTGTCGCCAATTTATTTAGCGACAAAAAAATCTACCCTTAGTTCATTTGGCTGTAAATCTTCTGGCGTCAATTGAACTGATTGTCGTTGCCAATTCATTTAGCGGCAGAGGTGTATTTTTATATTCTTTTGAGCGTATTATTTTTATAAAATTATTTAAAAGATATATTACTTTTTTAAAAAAATCCACCAAGCGACGCTATGAGCCTATAAATGCGCACGCCTCGGCTCTCCTCATGGTGTTAGTTCTCAACTCCACTCCACTTTGCAAATCGCGCCCTCGAGCCCTTCATATTTACAACCACCGCCTCCTCTTCCCCCCACCTCGCCGCCGCAGGCGCTGCCACCAGTCGGGATCGGCCGCTTCCGCCGTACCGTTGTTCCCCTCCTCCTGACGCCCTTCTCGCCCACCGTTCCACGCCCCGAGGCCTCCCCGACGCGGCAGAGTCCCGGCCTTCCCCCGACGCGGACGCGCTGGCCGTCATGAGGGGCTCGCCGGCGATGAGGCAGGGCCGCGATGAGCCCCCCTCCGGCTCCGGCTCCGGCGTCGGCGCCGAGCAGGTTCGTGCCCTGAAAACTCTCGCATTCGTTTGGTTGCTCCGTGCTTGCCTGCTTGGGAGTTCATGACGTGGCTGCTGCCTGCATCGTACTTGTGCTAATTTTTTAACCTATTACGAGGCGCTAGTAGCACAAGTTAGAAACTGGAGAGATTGATCTCAGCTTGTGGCGCGCGAATTCGTCGTGGTACGTGGATTGCCACGTGGTTGGTAGTATACTGCAGTTGTGTGGTGTGAGGGTTTGCTCTGAGAGTTGCTTGGACTTTGTAATTGCTGAGAGGAGTTGACCATGCTCTGATTACCGGGATAGGCTTCAAGTCGAATGATCGAGCAAGAATCAGTGAACTGTATTGTATTGGATATGTCAGCAGATTTGTGGTTTGTAGCTGGTATATGCCCTGTCTGGCTTTGGTTGGCAAAGGGCAGTTTGATATTTATGATTTATCTCTTGAAATTACTCTGGGGATGGCTTGTGCACTGATGCAGCCTGCATCTCCTAGGAATAAGAAGGAACAGAAGAGAAAGTGAGCGTAGTGAGCTGAAATGATGTTTTAGGATTTGTAGGTTTTCTGTTGACTAGAAGCTGAAATTGTCCCACTGTTTGATATCTGTTGAGCCCATGAACAAATGCCGACTTTGCGTTGGGAAGATGCCTCACATAAAATTAGAAAGGAACTGATCTGGGTGTCAACAATTAGTCCATACAAATTTTTTGTACGTTTCATTTAGCCAGGTGCACTGTTCACACAGAGCCTGCTCAGTAATGGCTCACTGACTTATACTAAAATTTGTAGGATGTTGTCATTTTTTATATGATGTTCAATGCAAAGAAAAATGAGGTTCAGCCTTTTGGTGTTCCTCAATTTCCCTTATCTTATTTGTATTGCCTGATACAATATAAATTTGAATCCAAACTAGACAAATTTAGGTTGGGTAGTTATAACTTCCCCATTTTATGTAGATAGGATAGGGAAACTGAGTGGTTAAAAATTTATTGCACTGTGTTAAAAATGTTATTGATCTGAGCTTCACCTATCTACGCACCACCACAAATGTTTCCTATAATGGAGCTTATACTTAGGATATGTGTCATCTCATTAGAAAATTTTGAAATGTCATAGTTAGTGCATTGTTGACTTTAATCGTTTGCCTGAACTGCCAAATGAATTCACTTGTAAGCCCTGATGTTATTTGGTCACTGCCTGTACAAAATGTTGTATTTTCTCTAACTACTGTACAAAATGTTGCATTTTCTCTAACTACTGCCAATCCGGAATAATATGGATATTTCACCATAGAATTCTTTTGCATCTGGTTAGAACACAAAAATTTCCATTTTGTTTCTTGGGTGCAGATGATAGACATGGTTTCTGCTATTGAAGAGCTTAGTGGGCTAACTACTAGAGAACTTAGTGAGATGCTGAAAGAATCAGAGAACTTTGTCTTGCACTCCAAGACAGAAGATGGAAGTCCAAAGCAGGTACTTATGTACAATGTTTACATCTAGTCAATGCCCTTTTCCCTGACTTTGTTCTTCTTTGTAGGTGGACATGGAAAAGCTTGTATCATCACTTCCTATTCATCTTCTTGCTGTATGTTTGGAGCTCAGAAGTGGTTCAGATTTAGCATATGTGCTTCGTGGCATGCGCTTTTTGCATAGTTTATCTGAGCTAGCAACTCGCCATACTAGGCTGGAGCAGGTTACTTCTTACAAGCTTTCATTGCAGAGGACACAATTCTTACCTTTTCTTTTGAATCATGATATGATTGAAGTACTATTTTTCTTTCATGTTGAATTTAGCTAGTGAATCACATCATATAGGTAACATAACTATGTCTTATTTTTGTTCCCTGATGGTGCAAACTAATTCAATTATTTGTTCTGTGGGTTTAAAAGTAATGCAGCTCTTGTTATCACGTTTAGGCATTACTGTCTTTGTGTCATGTGTCCAATCAAGCACAACTTGTTTATTGATTTACATTTTATTGTCTGGTTAATTAAGCTGAATGACGTGCATTGGGTCTAACTTCTAAGGCATGTTTGTTTTCTTGCAGATTCTTCTGGATGATGTAAAATTATCTGAACAAGTCATGGACCTGATATTCTTTGTGCTATCTATTCTTTCCCATTGGAAGAAGGTTCCGCAAATGCTACCAAAATATTTATTGAGTGCTGTGTGCTTATCTTTTTTAGATTACCATTTCATACTAATTTCTGGTGACAGCTATTGTTTTAAATTAGGAAAATTGTCTTGGTGTATCTCCTTTTATACATTCATCACTTGTAGCGGCCAGTCTTCATCTGTTGACAAGTTACTTTTCATCTCAGTGGCACGAACTTGTCCATATTCTGCTAGCTCATCCAAAGGTAACACATGTGTTAGTTTAGCAACTATTCAATTTATTTGAATTTTTCATGCCTCGATGAAGACACTGTCAAGTAAAAGATAGGACTAGTCTCCAGAATTTTATAATATGTTAAAATTGATCATTAAAATTTAATTTGTTGAGTTGGGCCGCTATTTTACCTTTGCTTTAGTCTGGTTTCTGAACTCCTATTTTTTTTAATGATTTTTATACTTGTCACCAGCTTCTCTATAATAATCTCATTGCAGTACAACTTGATTTCATAAATGATAATGGCATATTTATTGTTGGCTTTATCCTCACCACCAAATAGCATTTGTAACATGATGTGGTATTCTTAAGACTCGAATCAAAATTCGTTCAACTCAAAGTTATCAATTCCATTCCGGTGACCATTCTGGTTTATTGGAATGGAGTGTTTTGGTACCGGTCTATTCTGGTGTACCATTCTGGATTATTAAAAATAAAATAAAAATAATATTTCTATGTATATATACCATAAATTATACCAACTACTATGTTATGCACAAAATTCATGTGCCAAGAGGCCATGATGAGGTATAGCATATTATATTTGCTGGCTATAGAAAAGAGTACAAGGATTAAAGAGGCAAAGTCTATCTGATGGTCTGACATAAATGAAAAAAAGAAGAAAATTGTGTGATGTATGAAATGAAGGTACCAATGTATGTGTAAGCGTTGCATACTTGCATTTCTCCAACAAGTAGCCCTTGCTTCGTCTGCTGCACCAACTTTTGCAGTGAGCTTCTAGGTGTGCCAGTCATAATGGAGCTTGTGGCCAGCACTAGTTTAGCCAGAACGCTGCGATCCGGGCGGAACAGCCGGAATTAGGCGTAACCGACGGAATTTGGAGCGAAATGGAATGCAGCAGTTTCCTGTTCCATTTTGCTCACCGGAATGAAACTGCTGGTACCGGAATGGAATTGATAAGTCTGATTCAACTACCCCTATGTTGTGCTTTGTGGTTCGATCAGATTATCAATAAGTATCTTTGCCATGTTAACTTTGAAATCCTCTTGCTACATCACAAAGCCATTTTTCTTGTTAGGTGTTAGCACTGTTAACTTCACATTTTATTGTGCCTGTATTAAAGTTGCTGCGCAGCTAGTGTAGCTAACTAGCACACACCAACTCATTTTCCTGTTAGCACTGTTGTTGAAACTTGTCAATTTGTTTGTTTAGGCCATGTCATTACAGGCTTTTATCTTCTGCTTCATTATGTATTATCATAAGATAGTATATTACTTCTTTCAGCTATCCTACTGCTTAATGTGAAACATAGTTTGCTAAAGTTTTGCTGACAGTTGCCCATTGTAAGTTTTCTATGTACTGTCATAGTAATCAATTGAATCGAGTTTCTTCTTGTGTTTATATATGCTAGTTAGAAAGATTCTTTGGGGGAAAAATATCTGAACACCTTCTTTTTTTCTCCTAATCCTTTCTTTGTGTCCTCACTGACTCACTATGGCATTCTTTGAGCATGAATGTTATGTCGGCAATGCATGGATCTTCTAATTAGTCACTTATTATTCAATCTATTCATCTCTATTTTAATGTTGATTATTTCATGGTCAGGTTGATATATTTATGGATGTCGCCTTTGATAGTCTGCATGAAGATGTGAGGTCATTGAGTGTCAGGCTATCAACATTGGGTACCAATGCCTTTCCTGTTGGTCCTTTTGACTCAAGACTCACTCACTTCATCTGCCAACAGTGTGAAGCGTCATTGCAGTTTCTTTTGTTGTTGTGCCAGCAGAAGTTGTTCCGAGATCGTATTTTAAAAAACAAGGTCTCAAATATCTGTAGCAATATCATTTCCTTGTAGTTGTACTGTTGCGGGAAAATACTACTTAATGCAATCTCCTTCTCATCTGCTTTATGACATATCAAGGGTATATGTTTTGTTATTGACTTAATTTTAAAATTGAAAGTGTACCATGCTGTCTACTATTTGTTCACCAATTTCGGTGATCCGATAGTTCATATGCTTCCATCTTGCTACTCCTTGCTTGGAAATTTTTACAAGATAGATTAACCTAGACTAACCTAGTGCGAAGAACCATTTTTGTTTGGTAGTAAAGCCTACATTTTTGTGTATTCCTATTAAAAATATGAGTAGTAAAGTCAAATCTGTAATTGATTAAATTATATATCATTACATGGTATGCTCTTGGAGGCTGATGTCTTAAGGAACTTTTAACTCAGTGCAGGAACTCTCTAGAAATGGCGGTATATTGTCACTCTCTCGAACTATATTAAAGTTAGTTGCTCCAGAATGTTTGAAGGGATCAACTGATATTGCTGCTTCCATTTCAAGACTGAAGGCTAAGATACTTTCTATTGTAAGTTGGTCATGAGTAATGACACATGATTTTGCTTTGTTTAACGTGTATACTGTCGTTACTGCATACACAGTATTGAGTTACTAACTAAATGCTTGGTGCCTTGGTATAAACAATCCCTAGTTGCTACAACTTTGTGAAGCTGAAAGTGTTTCTTACCTTGATGAAGTCGCCACTTCTCCAAAGAGCATGCAACTAGGGCAAACCTTGGCACTAGAGGTCAGTTGTCCTAGGGCTGACCAGTGGCCACAGCCTGGGAAAAAAATCACTCTGTTTCTGCTGCCTCTCGAAATTTCATTCAATTACTGACAATTTTCTTATTTCACCATTATTACTGCAGGTTCTCGATTTATTGAAGACTGCATTTGGAAGAAAACAAAAACCTACTGCCAATTCTCATGATGAGAGTTACCCCATGGGTTCAGTGCTTATCAGCGCATTGCGTTTAGTTGATGTCTTTTCTGATGACTCGAATTTCAGATCTTCCTTTATAACTAACACTGTAAGCTTTGCACTGAGCAACTACTTCTGCTATCTTGATAGGATTTTACATTTTGAGCAACTGAAAGAAGTGTTTTTTAGCCATGATAAGGTTTCACTTCAAGTTCTTTTTGTTCATCTCTTTTGCAGATTCCCTTTCTGACCCAAATTTTGGCTATACCTCATGATGAGTTTGTCTCTAGCTGGTGCTCTGTCAATCTGCCAATGATAGAAGAAGATGCGAATTTAGAATATGATCCATTTGGTGCAGCTGAGCTGGCACTGGTAACTGCTGCAAATATGTTGACTGAAGCTAAAGCTTATTCATGCCCCTTACGCCCTATCAGCATGCCTTCAATTGCATACGCACAGACAAGAACATCATGTGTGGTGAAAATAATAGCAAATTTGCATGTGTTTGTTCCAAACATATGTGAAGGTCAGATCTTTTTTTCACTTGCTATGAGTAGCTATACTATATTTGTGAGACATTTTTTAAAACAAGTTCCATTGTCATGTTAACAGAGCAAGAAAGAGATCTTTTTCTTCAGAAATTTCAGAAATACTTGGTATCAGAAAGTCCTACAGCATCAGTGGACCATCCAGCATCTGAAGATCTTAAGGCCACTACAGTTTGTAGAAACTTGGGTAGAATCACTTGTGTTTTTTTCCCCATTTTTTGTGGTTATGCTTATTCAATACACTGCGTATCTAACCTCCTTTTTTTTTTGGGTTTGCAGGATCTTTGTCCGAGTATGCTAAATCATTAATTCCTAATAACTTGTTAAATGAGGAGGATGTGCAATTATTAAGGTGGCTAAAGTCATTTTGACTAGTTGTTATCATATTGCTCAGTGTCCCACATAGATATTATGTGGGTTGCACATTTTGTGTTGTATGTCTGACTTTATTGATCAATATTTTGTTGTAATTTGTTTTATTCTCCTGGTAATTCACTGCTTGGAATGCTTTGCTGATGTTTCTCTGAACATTATTTTTCCTATTTGCAGTCAATTTGCTTACAAGTTACAAACTTGGTGTAAATCACAAGCTGGACAGAGCACATTGCAGGTTTGTTTGCTTTACTCAGTGATTATGACTTATGAGAATCACACTAGCCACCAATATACCAAGCGTTTTGTCTAGGGTTCCTGGTTTTCTTGCTGGTCCTCGAGGGATAACATGCAAAAAATCTCATTTCCTATGATAATAATTCAACTGTTCAACTAATAGCATGCACATGAAATAAAAAGATTTTGCACATCACTTGCACTGTGCATAAATATGCAATACCATAAGCACTGTTTTTTTTGGTATGGTCAGTGATAGGTGCACTCGGTGTGTAAAATAGAAAAAATAGCTTTTACCCTTGCGTCGGGTGGTCACTTCATATTTCTAGTAGTTTTTTTTTTATTCATTTCAACCATTGGATGATCTCATTCTGGGATGCTTTAGGTGGTAAAAAGTGATACATCATCAGAAAACAAGGAAGACTTGCACCTGGTGCAGCAGCCCTTGCCAACAAGTGCTTCAGACTCCAATATGAATAACCTTCCGAAGGTAGATATATTGTGGACTGCATTAGTATAAAGTTATTGGCCATTTGACTTGGTAATGCGTCTGATCCCAATCAAAAACTGATGCTAAAGGATAAGCAGAAGATGGAAGAGTCTACACCAACACCCTCCATTAAGCAAGAGAGAAATGCCAGGGATGAGACTCCAAGAAACTCTGTCACTGTAAATGGTGGGTTCCTGCAGAATTCAGTTGGCCAAGATCTAGTCCATCTTGGTGTTGCGAGAACAACTGGTGCGGGCTATCTGAGTGCAGGTACCGCAGCTAAGCCTGCTAGTAGTACAGGACTCCAGCGCTGCAAAATGAATCTTGATCCAGCATCGAGCAGTGACGAGCATTTCAAAACACCAGAACCCACAAAAGAAAGTGGTCTCCAGGACGATAAAGGAGACACTAGCATGTATGATGAGAGGCAACCTAAGAGAAGGAAGCGGACCATTATGAATGATGGGCAAATAAATGAAATCGAGAAGGCTCTAATTGATGAGCCTGAGATGCACAAGAATGCCACTTTACTGCAGGCATGGGCAGAGAAGTTAAGTGGGCAGGTATAGGCCTTTTCACTTGGGCAATCTTTTATTAGGTCTAACTACTGTATATGCTTGTCTTATTCGTGAAATGCGGTTGTACTTTTTCAGGGCTCGGAGATTACATCATCGCAGCTAAAGAATTGGTAACACTGAAACTATCTTTATTCTTCTTTTTCCTAGGATATACCAATACTTGCATTATATAATCAACTTTTAGTCCTTCAAATTTATGTATTACTGTAGTACTGTTTTTTGTGCCTTAATCCATAGCTACTTGTAATAGCATTTTTTAAAAAAATCTAGGCTGAACAACAGAAAAGCTAAGCTTGCTCGTATCGCGAAAGAAAGAGGAGTACCATCTGAGGGTGAGAATGCTGATAAGCCATCTACACCAGCTACCCCCCCTCATGGTGACTCCTCAGAAAGTGCTGGCGAGGATTGCTATGTGCCACCTGCAAGGATAATGAGTGCTCTAGGCATATCCAAGGGCAGCAGGCTGGTGAGCCCAGACAGCAATGAGCCAACATCACAGGCAGAGTTCTCTCAAAACATCATGCTGAACCGCCCTTTTACAAGATCATTCTCATTTGAACCTGGCCGTCTTGTTTTGTTGATTGACAATGACGGGAAGGAAGTCGGCAGGGGGGAAATCTTCCAAGTCGAGGGCAGGGCACAGGGGAAGAGCCTGACTGAGAACCGCATCTGTGTTGTCGATGTCATCGAGCTTAAGATTGAGAAATGGAGGGAGCTCCCTCATCCGTCTGAGACATCCGGAAGAACATTCCAAGAGGCGGAATCGAGGAACGGTGGTGTCATGAGGGTGGCGTGGGATGTCATCAGGCTTTCTCCGGTGGTTCAGTAAGCCAAGAACTTCTTTTTTCTTGCAGCGCGTAGAAAGATGCTGGGACAGCAAGAAAGTACAGCAAGTAGAGAAAACTTCTGATTTAGGACCTGAAATCATGAATCTTCTGGAGCAGTTCTTAGGGCAAGTGAGTTGCTCAAGCAACCAACATTATGTATAAGCCTCCTTGTTATCTGATGACTGTTTTATCCATTGACCGTTAATTATGGACATGCTGAGGACGAAAGACACTCTCGAAGTTACTAATTTTGCTGCTCTGTCTATTGTTTGGTTGCTGCAAATTCAATTATCTACATTTCATTACGAGATTTTTGTCTGATGTTGCCATCAGACAGACAAATGTATCTGTCTGGTTTTTGATAAAGGATCCTATCTGCCAAAAAAAAGGCGAGAGGAGTGTTTCAATGCTTTTTTGTCTATCAAGTTGCATAAATCTTAAAAGAAATGAAGGAGTAAGTAATCACTATTTACTCTTTATTTATACTTTATTATTTATGCAACTAAAAAAGAAAAGCATTGAAGCATTTCTCAAAAGGCGAAGGTCATAAGAAACATGAGAAAGTCCATGGAGTAGGACTCTTACAAGATTCGTGGAGCTTTTGACCAGACTTTTAGATTCGGGCAACCTTGATCGCTTCCTAGCGAGCTACACATGCAAAATGCATATAGATAATCACAGGGATGCAATGTCTTCTCCTGGGGTGAATATGAAGTGTTGAGCATGTATATCTCGCCTATGTAATCCCACATTAGACTAGAGCTTATGTTGATGCGAGGCAACACGAAATACTTTGGATTTTTGTCCGTTGAGATATTAGACAAGAACCAGAAGCAAGTTCGGCTGTTGTAGTATTCGAGAGGAATTGCTCGCAGATCACATTACTTGTTTGCCAAGTGATTTTCTACGTCATGCTGGTGCCTTCTGGAACCTGTTTGCAATGGGCCATGCAATACTAGCAAGAAGAAATACACATGAAAGGAAACAATATCCATGCCGATTGATGTGCTATTTCTGAAATTCCATAACGATGAACTCAAATAGTATTTATTTTTTTGTAAGAGGTAAAAGCTTTTTTTTTTCACACCTGGATTTGTCTGGTCACGATGTGACTTGATAAGAGAGACGGGCTATTTTACGGGATACAGATAGTCGGATGCTACATCTTCATTCATGTCAAAGAAAATAACTAAGCACTTATTTGTGCAATTGCCAAATGCAAGCTAAACTGCAAATTTAAACAACCGAAATAAGCCAAGACAGAGTCCGGTCTCGGATGCAGAGTTTATAACTGACAGTTCGTGTAAATGTACGCGCCGCGTCACGCATGCATGCTGCTGACTCAGCGACTCATGAATTCACGAGAATGGGACGTCTTGGTTAGTTGGGAGATTTGCAGCCGGTCAGGTGGATTGGAAGTTTGTGACTTCTGCTCCATACAATCAGAAGCAGCTTTCTCCTGCATTCCGTCAGAAAAAAAAAGTCTGAAACGTTTTAAATCAGTTCAGTTGGGACTACTTAGTTCGACGGCATTTTCAGAGTAAAAGCAATCTGTTCTTACGCTTTCTGAACCCTATTGTCTGCACCTTTATTCCCCGAAAATATAGTTTCTTCTCTTGGTTTGCGTTACTGCCTTCCTCAAGGCAAAAATAATATGCCAACGTAGGTGGATTACTGCAGAAAACACCACGGGAAGCATTTAGAAACGCCAAGGCTCCACAAAACAAAATGGTCTATCTCCTGTCAGTTCAGAAAGGAAAAACCAATTTTGTTATTGAGCAATCAGCAGAGAGTAGCATGCAAACATTCATGGAGTTAGGTCCTGTTTAACGATTGTTGAAATTTGCGTTCTGAGTTCTGACTGTACTTCATCCTGTCAATTCTTTGCTTCTTTGCAAGCTACACATGCAAAATGCATGCATCAGGTGATCATCACACCGATGCGATGCCTTGGTTAGGCAGGACTTGGGGAGTAAATATTGTGAAAGAGGCGAGCTTCTTGTGGTTGCTTGAGATCCTCACATTAGAGCTTCTCGTGGTTGCTTGAGACCTGAGAGGCGAAATGAAATGAATACCGCAAGGTCCATGCAAACATCTACAGGCAATGGTCAGGGGAGAAGAGATGGTCAGGCTACAAAGAAAAATGAGAAGATCGCAAGTTTATATCTATTTTTTTTTCTTTTAGCACCCCACACACACACACCCTCCCTCCCCCTGTTATGAGGGGATCTTAGGTTCGGTTTCTTCTATCATCTCTGTATCTTTTACCTTTGTCGCTTCTTTTCTCATGACTTCATATCTAAGGCTGACGAGCGTCCAAGCCTCGTTGTAAGATGTTGTTTTATTTTCTCTTTTTCTTCCGTGAATGGCAGAGCTCGTACCGCTATTTCAAAAAAAAAAAAAAAGAAATGAATACCGCAGAGGATGCTTTGGATTTTAGTTCACTGAGATACTTAAGAAAACCAAAAACATATTGCGATTTTCTTTGCATTATTATGTGAGAGGAGCTTAAAGAAATTCGGCTGCCTTGGTTTCTTTCTGAAGCTATGAAACTGAAATTTCACTGTCGTTTACAAGCAGCAAGGTGCAGCAAGCAAGCTTTGTCATGCTGTATCAAACATTCGGCTACTTCGATTGCAAGTGATTTGTATTTCCGAACAATGATCACTAGCTGATGAAGCGTTCCGACCGTACACCGCCGTTGCCCGCTCCTGATGAGCGCCGCCGCCGCCCCGACAGCCGACCTGCTCCCACGTGCACCGACGCTCACCCTAGCCGCCCGTCGCCCGTCCGATATGGGCCGGCCTACGTCACAGCCCGCAGCGGAAAGCCCTGTAGGAATCGTGGGCCAGACGACCCATTAACTTAAGCCCGAAGGCCAGGACTTTCATGGGGGCTGCGGTATATTTTGCGATTTGGCCCCGGTGTTGCTGAAAAATTACATAAGCTACGCAGCTGTAGTAAATTTTGTGCTTTAACCCCTGTTCTTTCTGGCTATTCTGAAATATAATTAGAAAATTCTGAAAATTTTTATTAAATCCTAAAAACTGAATTTGTAGGTATACGGGCTTCTGTAAACTGTTCAAACTTAGACCTACCACACACTGGACGCTTCAAATCACTGGATTTACTTTACTAGCATAATTCCATGTTTATACATGTGGTGAATTTATTTCTCTGTCATTTCGAGAATTCTGAAAATTGCTCAATAATTAGTAGAATATTATGAAAAATACTAGAAAAATTCTGAAAAATTTTAGATAATTATCTACTGAATATATATATATATAGAGAGAGAGAGAGAGAGAGAGAGGAAGCCTTTTCCGTACTCCTGGGAGTACATACTCCCACCTCTAATATACCACTTAAATAAATGCTTTATACTCCTTTATCACTTTTGGTATACTCCAATAATAATTCTAAGATACTCCAATACAACATGATTAAAAAAAATTCATCAAACCCTTTATTTTTTTTGCTACATACTCTTTTCCATATGTATAAGGAATATGTAAACAAATTATGCTATAAAGGGTGGATTTTAATGAAATTTTTCATAGAACTCACTTTGGAGTATCTTATAATCAGTATTAGAGTATACTCAAAAGGATAAAGAGGTATAATAACATTATTTAAATGGTATATTAGAGGGAATGTATACACCTGTGAGTATGGAATCATTTTCCTATATATATATATATATATATATATATATATATATATATAGGAAAATGGTTTCATACTCTGGAGTACATACTCCCACCTCTAGTAAACCGCTTAAATGATATTATTATACCTCTTTATCCTTTTGAGTATATTTTAATACTGATTATAAGATGCTCCAAAGTGAGTTTCACAAAAAATTCCATCGAAGTCTACCCTTTATAGCATAATTTGTTTATATATTCCTTTCACCTATGTAAAATTGTATATGGTAAAAAAATAAAGGGTTTTGATAAAATTTTTCAACTATGTCGTATTGGAGTATACCAAAAGTGATAAGGAAGTATAACAATTTCGTTTAAGTGATATATTGGGGGTGAGAGTATGTACTCCTGAGAGTACAGAAAAGCATATGAAGGATCGATAAAGTCGCCTAGAGGGGGGGTGAATAGGCGTAATAAAATTTAAAACTAATTTAGCAGCGGAATTATCGGAATGTCCGACTTTGATATCGGACTATCCGATTTATATCGGACTATCCGATACTACAGGTCGGACTATCCGATCAGAGCGCAATAAACCCTAAAAAACAGATCTGAGAAAATAGAGAGACTAGATTCCTACCGAATAAAATTTCTTAGCTAAGGCAACTACCGAGTAATAGATCAACCAATATCTCGCAAGTAGTTACCAAATACTTGAATCCCCAATGGATAAGTCAAGAGCACACGGGGACAAATATAAAACTCACAAACCAAGGAGATGCAGCGATTTTTCCCGAAGTTCGGATCTTTGAGGAGATCCTACGTCTTCGTTGAGGAGGCACTAAGCTCGGGTCCCTTTCGACCACGATCCTCCGGTGTTGCACAAAGCACCGCCAGTATCACTTCTTGATCCCTTTCTTGCGGAGGTGGAATCGGACCTTCACAAACTCCGTGCTTCCCACACGAAGATCGGGAGCTCACCGGTGACTCTAGCCGCCTAGGAGACCTCAATCTCCAAGAGTAACAAATGGAGTGTAGATCCGCTCTTGAAAATCACCCTAGTGCTCAAGTGGACTTTCTCGGTTTGAAATCAAGGCACTAGAAAACCACTTGCTCAAATCTCTCAACAAATATCACAAAGATGAACACAAGAGAGAGCAAAGGAATAGCAAGAGTGAAGTAAATGCTCAATGTGCTGGTTGGTGTGTCATAAATGAGAGAGAGGGTGGGGTATATATAGCCAAGACACAAAAAAAAGCCGTTCTGTCCTGTGTCAGACCCCCACATCGGACTATCCGATGACATACATCGGACTATCCGATCGATTGCAAATTTCGGATCAACTCCACTCGAAAATTCAAATATCACTGAGAAAAAGCACACATCGGATGTCGATTTCACACATCGGATGTTCCGATGTTTCGAAGAGTTTTCAACGAACTCAAGAACTTCCAAAATCTTTCTAAGTCCACATCGGATGTTCCGATCTTAAACATCGGAATGTCCGATGTTTCCCGAGAGTTCCAGGATTAAAGACTTAGAAAAATTTTCAAACAACATCGGACAGTTCGATATCAACCATCTGGACATTCCGACTTTTCCCGAGAGTTCCCAGACAGGCACACACACTCACACCGGAGAATCCGATACTATCGGACTATCCGATATACACATCGGACTATCCGATATTATCAGCACAAAAAGAAAACAAGGTGAGTGTCGTGCTTGGTGACTTCGAAAACTTGTTTTGCAAAAGATGTTCATTTGAGCACAGAGATCATTTCTAGGGCACCTACATCCCATCCCTCTTGATAGTACGGCAATCCTATCGACTCAATTAAATAAAAGATCTATTCTAAGTCGACGCCGTTCATCTCAATTTTGAGGGTCGTCATTGTCCGTAAATGTGCTTCTTTTGGGACTATCACCTGCTTGTGAACTCATTTAAGCCATTAGTCCCTTAATCGTTTGTCATTAATCATACAAAACACAATTAGGGGCCTAGATGCACTTTCAATCTCCCCCTTTTTGGTGATTGATGACAACACGATTAAAGCTCGATAGAAGTAAATGAATAATGATTGAGAGAATGGCCAAGATGTGTTGAGCTCCCCCTAAATTTGTGCATTAGAGATTCTAAATACACAATTTTGGAGGTGGAATTCAAGAGGAGCTCCCCCTATCTCTTGGCATTCAAGTAAGCGGCAACCATAATATGATGAAACATAAAACTTATCATTGCAAGCGTTAAGCATGACATAATGTATCAGAGCATAATATATCAAATCTAAAGCAAACGGATGTATCAAATCCAACCAAGTATAAGCAACAAGTAAGTTCACCAAAACAACCAACCAAAAAAAATGCAACAGAGTTCATAAGTCATAACAAGTCATAACAGACGAAATGATAGCTTTTCTCTCCCCCTTTGGCATCAAGGCACCAAAAAGGAGAAAGAACAACCGAAGAAATGATCAATCTGCGGACTCCTCATCAGAGGCGGCATAATTGTCAGAAGAGGAAGGATCTGCAGCTGCCGGAGAGTCGAAAGGATCCGCCAAGGAGTCATCACTGCCACTGGAATAAGGAAGGTTCAGGTGCTTCTGGATAGACTTGAGCCTCTTCGCGTTCTTCTTCGCCATCTTGACAAGATACTGCAGGACACGGTCGGTGGAGGAAGAAGACTGCGGAGGGACAGTAGGAGCAGCACCACCAGAGCGAGTGAACACAGCATTTTTGGTAGGAGGAGCTTGAGGAGCAACTGTCTTGACTGGCCTGATCTGCAGCCCTACATGTTTTGCATTGCACTCAAAACTCTTCTTGGAAATACCGAGAATTACCCTCATGATGTATGGAGCGAATCCACAACTGCGCTTCGGGTCGAGGGAGTTTGCATGTATCTCATTCCAGAGGTAAAGAGCCACCATGAACGGCCTTCCACCCGGCAGATCCGATGCAAAATATCGTGACTGTAAGACAAGATATGAGAGGCATCACCTTCCTTAGGAGCAATGGTCTTCCGAAGGAGCCGGTTGGCGGCAGCAATCATGGGCTTCAAGAATTTTGTGTTCCCTGGCTCAAATGCAGAATCCTTGATATACAGAGCACTAAGATTGTCAGCAACCAAGGAGCGATTGTTATGAAGATCGTCCTTGTCCATGCTCTCCTCAGCCGTAAAACCCAACAAAGTGCCAAAGCGCCCCACAGACATTCTGTACAGCTCACCTTCAGTCATCCATGTCATGGTGTCATTGGAGACATGCAGAGTGGCGTAGAACTGGGCAATGATCTCAGTGTTCCAATTTTGCTTCATGCCCATGATCCTCTTGATGCCGAGCCTCTCACAGGCCTCAATGACGTCATTGAAGACCGGATCATCACATGACTCCATATATTCCCAATCAACCCACTGCATATTGACAACAGGATTCTTGCGAGGGAGGATGACAGTCTCATAGAAATCTTGTTGAAAGAAGGTCCAGAAGCGCTTGTCCGAGGAGAAAGATTTTCTACTGATGTAAGGATCCGAAGCCCTAGCTTTGGTTACCATCCCTGATTTTCCTTTGTAGTTCACAACTGATCTCTGAAGATCTGGACGACGACTGGGTTTGAACATCATCGGAAAAGGAATAGGGTCACTGTCATCTTCCTCTTGAGCAGGACCTTTTCCTTTGAGATCTGCTGATTGAGCAGTGGTAGAAGAAGAACCTTTGCCTTTGCCAGATGGTGTAGGAGGAGGACGAGCAGGAGGAGCATCATCTTGACGACGCTCAGAAATTGTAATGCCCTTCTGCTTGGGATGCGTGACAACTTTCTTCTTCAATTTTCCACCGGCGAATTGGAAGCGAGGAAGCGTACGCAACCTCAGAAGGAGAATCTGAAATATCCGGAGGATTTCCTCGATTTGCTGCTGCCTTGGTCCGGACGTTTGTTGGAGTCTTCCTCTTAAACTGCCCTTGCTCGTCGGTATGGAGTGCCCTTTTCAATTTCTCTCCTTGTCGCCATGACCATTGAACCGATCCAAATGCAAGAGAAAAGAAAATGATCGACGGTTGAAGGAATGGAATAAGATACCCACTTTTGCGGTTTTACGGAAATATCGGATAGTCCGATATTTTGGGTCGGACAGTCCGATTGTAAGGTCGGACAGTCCGATGCCATCGGTCGGATAATCCGATATTTGCGAAAAAGATGCAAAAGTAGATTTCTTGATGAAGGACCACGCATTTCACAAGAAGTTTGAGGGATACAAACCTAGGGTCAAGGGAAATACATCTACCGAAGAAGATAAACAAATAAATGGGAGATGAGAAACCCTAGATCAAAAGAATTTGGGTTACCTTGAGATTAAAACCGAAGAGAGGATTGAATGAAGAAGAGGATCTCCACCAAGAGAGATCAAATCGGCGGTGGGAAACCCTTGGAATGAGGAAGATGATCTCCGGACACCAAAATCGCCAGGGAGGAGAGGACCCGATGAGTTTGGAGACAAATGACTGAGAATGGAGAGAAAAACCCTTCGGGCTTCTTTTAAACCTCCCCACATCGGATAGTCGAATAAGGACATCGGACGATCCGATGAGTGCGATTACCGGATATCGGACGGTCCGATACACAACATCGGATAGTCCGATATGTGAAGATTCTGTCGGATAGTCCGATACAAAATCGGAATGTCCGATATGTGTAAACTTCGGCACAACGAGAGATGGTTACAAGGAATGAAAGGATATGACTTGTGAACACTTTTGCTGCTCTCCCACTTATGATCGTGAACATAGAAGCAATAGGAGCTATGATCACAAGTGGCTCGACTCAAGTCAAGAGCCAAATCCAACAATTTTAAAGAATCAAAATAAGATTTTGAAATTCATTTTGGTTGAAGCTAGCAAGCAAGATAATGTTAAGTATGCAACCTTTCAAGCCAAGTTCAGAGAGTCTAAAATATTTAGCCCACTTCTCAACTTCATGAGAACTCTTTTCATCAAGAGGCTTGGTGAAAATATCGGCTAATTGGTCATTTGTGCTTACATGTTGGATCTCGATATAGCCTTTAGTGGAATGGTCTCTTAGAAAATGATGGCGAATATCGATATGCTTGAGTCTTGAGGAGTGTTGGACCGGGATTGTTGGTAATTTTATGGCGCTCTCATTGTCACACAAAAGTGGAACATGGTTATAGGATAGGCCATAATCATTTAGAGTTTGTCTCATCCACGACAATTGGGCGTAACAACTCCGTGACAATATATTAAACCTTGGTACGTGGATAGAGACTCTGAATTTTGCTTCTTGGAGGACCAAGAAACTAGGGATCTAAGAACCCGACAAGTACAGGGTACTCTTCCTATCCACCTTACAAGGCATAATCCGCCGGAATAGCCGACTAGCTCAAAGGATGAACCTTTAGGATACCAAAGGCGAAATGAGGAGTGTGCACTAAATATCTTAAGATTCTTTTCTGCCACCATGTGGTATTCTTTAGGGCGGCTTGAAATCTTGCACACATGCAAACACTAAGCATGATATCGGGCCTAGATGCACGAGAGGTAAAGTAGGGAACCGATCATCGAGCGATATACCTTTTGGATGACCGGTTTACCTTCTTTGTCGAGGTCTAGATGCCCATTAGCTTGCATCGGCGTCTTGATCTGCTTAGCGTTCTCCATCCCAAACTTCTTGAGCATGTCCTTGATGTACTTGGTTTGGCATAGGAAGGTTCCTTCCTTGAGTTGTTTGACTTGAAAACCAGGAAGAACTTCAACTCGCCCATCATGGACATCTCGAACCTTTAGTCATGATTCTACTAAAATCCTTGCACAAGTGTTCATTAGTAGATCCAAATATAATGTCATCAACATAAATTTGACAAACAAATAGGTCATTGTCAATATTTTTAGTAAAGAGAGTGGGTTGACCTTTAGACTACAAACCCTTGACGAGAAGAAAATCACGAAGACACTTTCGAACCACGCTCTCGGTGCTTGTTTGAGTCCATAGAGAGCCTTGTGAAGAAAGTAGACGTGGTCGGGATGACTTGGATCTTCGAAGCCAGGTGGTTGCTCAACGTAGACCATCTCGGAGAGAGGTCCATTTAGGAAGGCGCTTTTCACGTCCATTTGGTACAACTTAAAATCGTGGTGAGTAGCAAAGGCAAGTAATATTCGAATTGATTCAAGCCTAGCTACTGGAGCATAAGTTTCATCGAAATCCAAACCTTCGATTTGAGTGTACCCTTGAGCAACCAATCGGGCTTTGTTTCTCGTCACAATTCCATTTTCGTCTTGCTTGTTCCGAAACACCCATTTGGTTCCAATCACGTTTTGCTTGGGTCTTTCGACAAGCTTCCACACTTGATTCCTTTCGAAATTGTTCAACTCCTCTTGCATTGCCATCACCCAATCCGGATCTTGAAGAGCTTCATCTACCTTGAGAGGTTCAAGAGACGACACAAAGGAGTAAAATTCACAAAAATTAGCAATACGAGATCTAGTGGATACTCCCCTGTTGATGTCTCCAAGAATATTGTCAACCGGGTGATCTCGTTGAACACTTTGATGAACCCTTGGATGAGGCACCGTTGTATTTGACTTTTGAATTTGGTCCTCATCGTCTTGAGTGGCATTTGATCCATCTTGAGCTTGCATAGAAGGAGTTGGGACATCATCCAACGGCGCATCTCGAGTTGGAGTGCACGAAGCTTCTTCTTGCTCAAGAGGCCTCACTTCTCCAATTGCCATCCGTTTGATTGCTTCACATGGAGGTTCCTCACTATTTATCACAGTACGATCAACTTGCTCTACTTGAGAGCCGTTAGTTTCATCAAATGTTACATCACGCGAGATTTCAACCACACGGTGGTGTTGTTGAAAACTTCGATGTATATGCATTAGATCCATAACCAAGTAAAAACCTTCATCTACTTTAGGAGCAAATTTTGAAGACTTAGCCTTTTGTTAAGAATATAGCATTTGCTACCAAAGACTTCGAAAGTAGGAGACATTTGGTTTCTTCTTGGTGAGGAGCTCATCTGCCGTCTTCTTTAACAACTTGTGAAGGTATAGGCGGTTGGAGCTATAGCCTTGCGGTGTTGATGGCCTCCGCCCAAAGATGTCGGAGATCTTGTACTTGTCAAGCATCGTCGCGCCATCTCGATGAGAGTTCGATTCTTCCTCTCGGTCACCCCATTTTGTTGAGGGAATAGGGGCCGAGAACTCATGCTTGATGCCTTCTTCATCGAGAAACTCTTCAACACCGGTATTCTTGAATTCGGTTGGTTGTCGCTCGAATTTTCTTGATCTTTACTTCAAACTCATTACGAGCTCTTCTCATGAATTTCTTCAAAGATCCTTGAGCTTCACTTTTATCATGCAAAAAGAACACCAAAGTAAATCGAGAAATCATCTACAATTACTAAGCCATACTTATTTCCTCCGATGCTTATGTAGGCAATTGGACCGAATAAATCCATGTGTAGCATCTCCAATGACCTTGTGGTGGTCATCACGTTCTTCGCGGGATGAGATGCTCCAACTTGCTTCCCGGCTTGACACGCGCTACACACCCTATCTTTCTCAAACACAATATTCGTTAGTCGAAGGATGTGATTGCCCTTGATGAGTTTGTGAAGATTCCTCATACCAACATGGGCAAGCCGGGCGATGCCATAACCAACCCATGCTAGATTTAGCCATTAAGCATGTTTCAAGGTTAACTCTATCAGTAGAAAAATCTATAAGATAGAGATTACCCTTTAAGCGACCCATAATGACTATTGAACCATCAACCCTCTTAATGACATCCACCCTTGTCACTAAACACACAATTGTAGCCCGCTTCACATAATTGAGCAACGGACAATAAATTGTAGTTTAGTGATTCAACAAGCAAAACATTATTTATATGGAAATCATTGGTAATTAGGATTTTACCTAAGCCTACCACTTCACCTTTTCCATTATCACCAAAAATGATACTTTCACTATTCGATCCATTGGCTTCCAAATATGCGAACATCGCCCTTTCTCAGGTCATGTGATGTGTACATCCGCTATCCAAGATCCAACTCGATCCACACGGAGATGTAGGCCTACAAAATGAAATTTAGATTTTGCTCTTTGGTACCCAAACTTGTTTAGGTCCACGCGTTAGTGACAAGTGATTTGGGGACCCAAATAGATCGCACACTAGAAGCATTTTGGGCTTACCCCAATATGACATGCAACTACTCTCTGAGGCTAGTCCTCTTAAGCACATATGAAGCAAAGAAGGTAGATTGAGCCTTATACTTAGCATTTGCTTCCCCCTTAACAAAGTGAATGGGCTTGCTCAAAGGAGCTACCACAATGTGGTTCCCTTTGCCCTTGGGAGGAACATACCCAAGCCCATGCTTCATGGGGTTACCTTGGGCTTCTTGAGGAATTCCTCTAATCCTTGCTAGCCTTATAGGACTTTTGAAGTCCATCTTCAAGCATTCCTTGAGCTTCTCATTTTCATGAGCTAGTACTTGCAAAGTCTCAAGGTTAGTAGCAAAAGTATTAACATCTATATTGAAGCATTTGGCACAACCATTGCTAGTAGAGGGTAGTGAATTATTGGAGTTTTGGTTAATGATTGTGAGGAGCTATTCGAGATCAACAAGCTTCAACTCTAGAGCCTTGCAAGCGTCGTTTGCTTGAACAAGTTGCTCTAATAGTGAAGCATTGGTGATCTCAAGACTAACCACCTCGGACTTGGTCACTTTTGAGCTATTGACGGTTCCACATTTTTCTTCTTTTCAAAAGACAAGCTCTTCTCTAGCTCACGATTTTCTCTTTTTCGAGGATGAGCAAATCCTCTTGAGCTTCGAGTAGCTTCCTTTTGCTCTATAACTTCCTCCAATCTTTCAATATCCTTTAGAAGCAAGTTTAGTTTTTGAATATCAAAATTTTCATAGACTTAAGCACGGTGCTAATGTCCTCATCATCACTATCGCTCTGGTGCTCATCTAGGCAATCATTAGCAATAGAGGAGTGGAGACAAGTGTTGATACCTTGTGCCCCTTGCCATGAGGCACATTGGAGCTACTTCATCATCATCGCTTAAGTTGTCGAAGAGGCTCTTGACATCGTTGGAGTAGAGGGTATGGCGATGGCGGCGGAGGTGATTCCACCTTCATTGTCGGAGTTTGACTTCGAGTCGGGTCGGGCTCGAGTCGGTGTCGGAGTTCCACTCCTTTCCAATGTAACCGACCCTTGCCCTTGTACTTCTTGCTCTTCTCCTTGTCCTTGCCACGGACTTGT
This sequence comes from Guadua angustifolia, assembly GCA_036346375.1. Lineage (NCBI taxonomy): Eukaryota > Viridiplantae > Streptophyta > Magnoliopsida > Poales > Poaceae > Guadua > Guadua angustifolia. The sequence continues at coordinate 10,361,760 of CM070520.1, forward strand.
CCTTCTTGTGCGACTTCTCATCTTTGCTTTCCTTTTGCGGACACTCGGCAATGAAATGGCCGGTTTCGCCGCATTCATAGCATCTTCTTGTGGAGTGTCTCCCCTTTGATTTTCTTCTAAAGTTCTTCGATTGACCTCTTTGCTTAAAGTTCTTCTTCTTGAAGAATTTGTTGAATCTCCGCACAAATAGGGCCATATCTTCATTTGTCAATGGACCACATGACTCTTCATCTTCGCTCGTGCTTTCTTCTACTTGCGCACCACCTTGTGACTTTCAAAGCAATGCCCTTCTTCTTCCGGACTTGAGCTCTTCCACAACTTCCGCCTCCTTAATCATCATCTCATCCATCATTAATCGGCCAATTACATCATGAGGCGTCATTGTGTAGAAGTTTGGCGGTCTCGGATTAGTTGCACAAGGTTGCGGTTGGTAGGAGTGATCACCACGAATTATCTTCACCACGGCCTTGTCGGTGAGATCGATGCACCCAAGACCTTTAGCTTGATTTACAAGCACCATCGAACGATCAAACATCTTAGTGTACGATTCACCATCTTCGAGGTGAATCGGCACTCCCAATGATGAGCTCTATCTTTGATTCTCGGGCGCTCGAAACTCCTTCATGTCGACCATGAGTCTATCCGAGATAGCTTTTCTTCTTGAGTCCATCTACTCGGTTGAACTCGTAATCACTTAAGGCATTGAATAAAGCATTCCTTTTTTAAGGCCCCTTTTTTTTCCCCACCCTTTTTTCCCTTTTTTGGGAAAAACCCCTTTTTTTTTTTTTAAAATTTTTGGGGTAAAATTTTTTTCCCTTTTTAAATTTTTTTTTAAAAATTTTTTTTTAAAAAGGGTTTTTTTTGGGGGGAAAAATTTTTTTTTTAAATTTTTAAAAATTTTTTTTTTTTTTTGGGGCCCCAACCCTTTTTAAAAATTTTTTTTTTTTTGGGGTTTTAAAAAATTTTTTTTTCCCCTTTTTTTTTTTTTTTTTCCCTACCCCCTTTTTTTGGGTTTTTCGGGTTTTTTTTTGGGTTTTAAAAAAAAAAATTTTTTTAAAAAAAATTTTTTTTAAAAAGGGGCCAAAATTTTTTTTCCATTTTTTAAAAAATAATAAAAGGGGCCTTTTTTTTGGTTTAAAACTTTTTAAAAAAAATTTTTTTTTTTTTTTTTTTTTTTTTTTTAATTTTTGGGAATTTTGGGGAAAGTTTTCCCAAAAAAAAACCCCTTTTTTTGCCCAAAAAACCCCAAAAAATTTTTTTAAAAAAGGGGACCAAAAATTTTGGGTTTTTGGTTTTTTTTTTAAAAAAAAAAAAAATTAAAAAAAAAAAAGGGGGGCCCCAAAATTTTTTTTGGGTTTCCTGGTTTTCTTTGGGGGGTTTTTAAAAAAATTTTTTTAAATTTCCCCTTTCCCAAAAACCCCGGGAAAAAAAATCCGGCCCTTTAAAAAGGGCAATTTAAAAAAAAAAATTTTTTAAGGGGGGGGTTTGGGGGAAAAAAAAAAATTTTTTTGGGTTGGAAAAAGGGTTTTTTAATTTAAAAACCCCAAATGGGGTTTTTGGGGGTTTTGGGGGAAAAAAAAAAAATTTTCCCTTTTTTTTGGGTTGCCCCTTTTTTTTTAAAAAAAACCCCAAAAATTTAAATAAATTTTTTTTTCCCAAAAAATTTAAAAAATTTTTTAGCATAATTCCATGTTTATACATGTGGTGAATTTATTTCTCTGTCATTTCGAGAATTCTGAAAATTGCTCAATAATTAGTAGAATATTATGAAAAATACTAGAAAAATTCTGAAAAATTTTAGATAATTATCATGAATGAATATATATATATAGAGAGAGAGAGAGAGAGAGAAGCCTTTTTCCGACTTCTGGAGTACATACTCCCACCTCTAATATACCACTTAAATAAATGCTTTATACTCCTTTATCACTTTTGGTATACTCAATAATAATTCTAAGATACTCCAATACAACATGATTAAAAATTCATCAAACCTTATTTTTTTTTTGCTATATACTCTTTTCCATATGTATAATGAATATGTAAACAAATTATGCTATAAAGGGTGGATTTTAATGAAATTTTCATAGAACTCACTTTGGAGTATCTTATAATCAGTATTAGAGTATACTCAAAAGGATAAAGAGGTATAACAACATTATTTAAATGGTATATTAGAGGTGGGAGTACATACACCAGAGTATGGAATCATTTTCCTATATATATATATATATATATATATATATATATATATATAGAAAATGGTTTCATACTCCTGGAGTACATACTCCCACCTCTAGTAAACCGCTTAAATGATATTATTATACCTCTTTATCCTTTTGAGTATATTTAATATCGATTATAAGATGCTCCAAAGTGAGTTTCTACAAAAAATTCCATCCAAGTCTACCCTTTATAGCATAATTTGTTTATATATTCCTTTCACCTATGTAAAATTGTATATGGTAAAAAATAAAGGTTTTGATAAAATTTTTCAACTATGTCGTATTGAGTATACCAAAAGTGATAAGGAAGTATAACAATTTCGCTTATGATATATTTGGTGAGAGTATGTACTCCCGAGAGCACGTAAAAGCATATGAAGGATCGATAAAGTCGCCTAGAGGGGGTGAATAGGCGAATAAAATTTAAAACTAATTTAGCAATGAATTATCGAATGTCCGACTTTGATATCGGACTATCCGATTTATATCGGACTATCCGATACTACTGTGCCTGACTATCCGATCGAGCGCAATAAACCCTAAAAATAGATCCGAGAAAATAGAGAGACTAAATTCCTCACCGAATAAAATTTCTTAGCTAAGGCAACTACCAGAGTAATAGATCAACCAATATCATCGCAAGTAGTTACCAAATACTTGAATCCCCAATGGATAAGTCAAGAGCACACGGGACAAATATAAAACTCACAAACCAAGGAGATGCAATGATTTTTCCCGGGTTCGGATCTTTGAGGAGATCCCACGTCTTCGCTGAGGAGGCACTAAGCTCGGGTCCCTTTCGACCACGATCCTCCTGTTGCACAAAGCACTCGCCAGGTATTACTTGATCCCTTTCCTGCGGAGGTGGAATCTGACCTTCACAAACTCCGGTGGCTTCCCACACGAAGATCGGGAGCTCACCGGTGACTCCTAGCCGTCTAGGAGACCTCAATCTCCAAGAGTAACAAATGGAGTGTAGATCCGCTCTTGAAAATCACCCTAGTGCTCAAGTGGACTTTCTCGGTTTGAAATCAAGGCACTAGAAAACCACTTGCTCAAATCTCTCAACAAATATCACAAAGATGAACACAAGAGAGAGCAAGAGAGCAAAGGAATAGCAAGAGTGAAGTAAATGCTCAATGTGCTGGTTGGTGTGTCATAAATGAGAGAGAGGGTGGGGTATATATAGCCAAGACACAAAAAAGCCGCTTACGTCTCCGGTCGGACCCCACATCGGACTATCCGATGACATACATCGGACTATCCGATCAGTGCAAATTTCCAGATCAACTCCACTCGAAAATTCAAATACTGCTGAGAAAAAGCACACATCGATCGTCTGATTTCACACATCGGATGTTCCGATGTTTCAGAGAGTTTTCAACGAACTCCAAGAACTTCCAAAATCTTTCTAAGTCCACATCGGATGTTCCGATCTTAAACATCGGAATGTCCGATGTTTCCGAGAGTTCCGTGATTAAAGACTTAGAAAAATTTTCAAACAACATCGGACATGCGAGAGTTCGATATCAACCATCTGGACATCCGATTTTTCCCGAGAGTTCCTGAGTTCTGACAGCACACACACTCACACGGAGAATCCGATACTATCGGACTATCCGATATACACATCGGACTATCCGATATTATCAAGACAAAAAGAAAACAAGGTGAGTGTCGTGCTTGGTGACTTCAAAACTTGTTTTGCAAAAGATGTTCATTTGAGCACAGAGGTCATTTCTAGGGCACCTACATCCCATCCTCTTGATAGTACGGCAATCCTATCGACTCAATTAAATAAAAGATCTACTCTAAGTCGATTTGACGCTCATCTCTTCAATTTTGAGGGTCGCCATTGTTCGTGAATGTGCTTTTGGGACTATCACCGCTTAGAACTCATTTAAGCCATTAGTCCCTTAATCGCTTGTCATTAATCATACAAAACACAATTAGGGGCCTAGATGCACTTTCAATCTCCCCTTTTGGTGATTGATGACAACACGATTAAAGCTCGATAGAAGTAAATGAATAATGATTGAGAGAATGGCCAAGATGTGTTGAGCTCCCTAAATTTGTGCATTAGAGATTCTAAATACACAATTTTGGAGGTGGAATTCAAGAGGAGCTCCCCTATCTCTTGGCATTCAAGTAAGCGGCAACCATAATATGATGAAACATAAAACTTATCATTGCAAGCGTTAGCATGACATAATGTATCGAGCATAATATATCAAATCTAAAGCAAACGGATGTATCAAATCCAACCAAGTATAAGCAACAAGTAAGTTCACCAAAACAACCAACCAAAAAATGCAACAGAGTTCATAAGTCATAACAAGTCATAATGCATTTAAATGATAGCTTTTTCTCCCCTTGGCATCAAGGCACCAAAAGGAGAAAGAACAATCAAGAAATGATCAATCATGACTCTCATCGAGGCGGCATAATTGTCGAAGAGGAAGGATCTGCACGGAGAGTCGAAAGGATCCGCCAAGGAGTCATCACCGCTTAATCGAATAAGGAAGGTTCAGGTGCTTCGATAGACTTGAGCCTCTTCGCGTTTTTTCTTCGCCATCTTGACAAGATATCGCAGACACGGCCGGTGGAGGAAGAAGATCATGAGGAGGAAGAGGAGCAGACTCACCAGAGCGAGTAGACATGCATTTGAGCGGGGCGGAGGAGCTTGAGGAGCAATCTGCCTTGATCTGCCCGACCTGTAATTTCTACATGTTTTGCATTGCACTCAAAACTCTTCTTGAAATACCGAGAATTACCTCATGATGTATGGAGCGAATCCACAATCAAGCGCTTCGTCGAGGGAGTTTGCATGTATCTCATTCCGAGGTAAAGAGCCACCATGAACGGCCTTCCACCCGCAAAGATCCGATGCAAAATATCGTGATCAGAAGACAAGATATGAGAGGCATCACCTTCCTTAGGAGCAATGGTCTTCAAGGAGCCATTGGCGGCAAGAATCATGGGCTTCAAGAATTTTGTGTTCCTGCTCAAATGCGTAATCCTTGATATACTGAGCACTAAGATTGTCAAGAACCAAGGAGCGATTGTTATGAAGATCGCCCTTGTCCATGCTCTCTCACCAGAAACCCAACAAAGTGCCAAAGCGCCTACGTATATTCTCAGAGACAAACTCACCTTCACCATCCATGTCATGGTGTCATTGGAGACATGCAGAGTGGCGAGAACGGGCAATGATCTCAGGTGTTCCAATTTTGCTTCATGCCCATGATCCTCTTGATGCCGAGCCTCTCACAGGCCTCAATGACGCTATTGAAGACCGGATCATCACATGACTCCATATATTCCCAATCAACCCATCGTGATATTGACAACAGGATTCTTGCGAGGAGGATGACAGCCTCATAGAAATCTTGTTGAAAGAAGGTCCGTAAGCGCTTGTCCGAGGAGAAAGATTTTCATCGATGTAAGGATCCAAGCCCTAGCTTTGGTTACCATCCTCGATTTTCCTTTGTAGTTCACAATCGATCTCAAGATCTCGACGACGATCGGGTTTGAACATCATCGAAAAGGAATAGGTCATGTCATCTTCCTCTTGAGCAGACCTTTTCTTTGAGATCTGCGATTGAGCAAAGGTAGAAGAAGAACCTTTGCCTTTGCCAGATGGTGTAGGAGGAGGACGCAGAGGAGCATCATCTTGACGACGCCGTAAATTGTAATGCCCTTCGCTGGGATGCGTGACAACTTTCTTTCTTCAATTTTCCACCGCCAGTTAGGGGAGCAGAGTACCGCAACCTCGAAGGAGAATCTGAAATATCCGAGGATTTTCGATTGTTGCCGCCTTGGTCCGGACGCTTGTTGGAGTCTTCCTCTTAAACCGCCCTTGCTCGCTTTAAGATGGAGTGCCCTTTTCAATTTCTCCCTTGTCATCGCCAAAGCAGCCCATTGAACCGATTCAAGTAACCGAGAAAGAAAATGATGCGACGTTGAAGGAATGGGAATAAGATACCCACTTTTTGAAGTTCGAAATATCGGATAGTCCGATATTTTTGGCCTGACAACCGATTGTAAGGCCCGGACAACCGATGCCATCTGGTCGGATAATCCGATATTTATAAAAGATGCAAAAGTAGATTTCTTGATGAAGGACCACGATTTCACAAGAAGTTTGAGGATACAAACCTAGGGTCAAGGAAATACATCTACCAAGAAGATAAACAAATAAATACGGAGATGAGAAACCCTAGATCAAAAGAATTTGGGTTACCTTGAGATTAAAACCAAGAGAGGATTGAATGAAGAAGAGGATCTCCACCAAGAGAGATCAAATCGCATGGGAAACCCTTGAATGAGGAAGATGATCTCCGGACACCAAAATCGCCAGGGAGGAGAGGACCCGATGAGTTTGGAGACAAATGACTGAGAATGGAGAGAAAAACCCTTCGGGCTTCTTTTAAACCTCCCCACATCGGATAGTCCGATAAGGACATCGGACAGTCCGATGAGTGCGATTACCCAGATATCGGACAGTCCGATACACAACATCGGATAGTCCGATATGTGAAGATTTACAGAAATCGGATAGTCCGATACAAAAATCGGAATGTCCGATATGTGTAAACTTCCAGCACAACGAGAGATGGTTATAAGGAATGAGAGAATATGACTTGTGAACACTTTTGCCGTCTCCCCACTTATGATCAGCGAACATAGAAGCAATAGGAGCTATGATCACAAGTGGCTCGACTCAAGTCAAGAGCCAAATCCAACAATTTTAAAAGAATCAAAATAAGATTTTGAAATTCATTTTGGTTGAAGCTAGCAAGCAAGATAATGTTAAGTATGCAACCTTTCAAGCCAAGTTCCGAGAGTCTAAAATATTTAGCCCACTTCTCAACTCGCAGAAACTCTTTTCATCAAGAGGCTTGGTGAAAATATCGGCTAATTGGTCATTTGTGCTTACATGTTGGATCTCGATATCGCCTTTAGTGGAATGGTCTCTTAGAAAATGATGGCGAATATCGATATGCTTGGTGCGGAGTGTTGACTGGATTGTTGGTAATTTTATGGCGCCTCATTGTCACACAAAAGTGGAACATGGTTATAGGATAGGCCATAATCATTTAGAGTTTGTCTCATCCACAGCAATTGGGCGCAACAACTCCCGGCGGCAATATATTCGGCTTCGGCTGTGGATAGGGCTACGGAATTTTGCTTCTTGGAGGACCAAGAAACTAGGGATCTACCAAGAAACTGACAAGTACCCGAGGTACTCTTCCTATCCACCTTACAACCGGCATAATCCGCATCGGAATAGCCGATTAGCTCAAAGGATGAACCTTTAGGATACCAAAGGCTTAAATGAGGAGTGTGCACTAAATATCTTAAGATTCTTTTTATCGCCACCATGTGGTATTCTTTAGAGCGCTTGAAATCTTGCACACATGCAAACACTAAGCATGATATCGGGCCTAGATGCACGAGGTAAAGTAGGGAACCGATCATCGAACGATATACCTTTTGGATGACCGGTTTACTTTCTTTGTCGAGGTCTAGATGCCCATTAGCTTGCATCGGCGCCTTGATCGCTTTCATTCTCCATCCCAAACTTCTTGAGCATGTCCTTGATGTACTTGGTTTGGCATAGGAAGGTTCCTTCCTTGAGTTGTTTGACTTGAAAACCGAGGAAGAACTTCAACTCGCCCATCATGGACATCTCGAACCTTTTAGTCATGATTCTACTAAAATCCTTGCACAAGTGTTCATTAGTAGATCCAAATATAATGTCATCAACATAAATTTGACAAACAAATAGGTCATTGTCAATATTTTTAGTAAAGAGAGTGGGGTCACCTTTCCGACTACAAACCCTTGACCGAGAAGAAAATCACGAAGACACTCGAACCACGCCTTGCTTGTTTGAGTCCATAGAGAGCCTTGTGAAGAAAGTAGACGTGGTCGGGATGACTTGGATCTTGGGCCGTGTGGTTGTTCAACGAGACCATCTCGAGAGAGGTCCATTTAGGAAGGCGCCACGCCCATTTGGTACAACTTAAAATCGTGGTGAGTAGCAAAGGCAAGTAATATTCGAATTGATTCAAGCCTAGCTATCGGAGCATAAGTTTCATCGAATCCAAACCTTCGATTTGAGTGTACCCTTGAGCAACCAATCGGGCTTTGTTTCGTCACAATTCCATTTTCGCCTTGCTTGTTCCAAACACCCATTTGGTTCCAATCACGCTTTTGCTTGGGTCTTTCGACAAGCTTCCACACTTGATTCCTTTCAAATTGTTCAACTCTCTTGCATTGCCATCACCCAATCCGGATCTTGAAGAGCTTCATCTACCTTGAGAGGTTCAAGAGACGACACAAAGGAGTAAAATTCACAAAAATTAGCAATACGAGATCTAGTGGATACTCCCTGTTGATGTCTCCAAGAATATTGTCAACCGGTGATCTCGTTGAACACTTTGATGAACCCTTGGATGAGGCACCGTTGTATTTGACTTTTGAATTTGGTCCTCATCGCCTTGAGTGGCATTTGATCCATCTTGAGCTTGCATAGAAGGAGTTGGGACATCATCCAACCACAAGATCTCGAGTTGGAGTGCACGAAGCTTCTTCTTGCTCAAGAGGCCTCACTTCTCCAATTGCCATCCGTTTGATTGCTTCACATGGAGGTTCCTCACTATTTATCACAGTACGATCAACTTGCTCTACTTGAGAGCCGTTAGTTTCATCAAATGTTACATCACGCGAGATTTCAACCACACCGGTGGTGTTGTTGAAAACTCGGTATGCATATGCATTAGATCCATAACCAAGTAAGAAACCTTCATCTACTTTAGGAGCAAATTTTGAAGACTTAGCCTTTTTGTTAAGAATATAGCATTTGCTACCAAAGACTCGAAAGTAGGAGACATTTGGTTTCTTGCTGGTGAGGAGCTCGTACGCCGTCTTCTTTAACAACTTGTGAAGGTATAGGCGGTTGGAGCTATGGCACGCGGTGTTGATGGCCTCCGCCCAAAAGATGTCGGAGATCTTGTACTTGTCAAGCATCGTGCGCGCCATCTCGATGAGAGTTCGATTCTTCCTCTCGGTCACCCCATTTTGTTGAGGGGAATAGGGAGCCGAGAACTCATGCTTGATGCCTTCTTCATCGAGAAACTCTTCAACACCTAGATTCTTGAATTCGTGCCGTTGTCGCTCCGAATTTTCTTGATCTTTACTTCAAACTCATTCTGAGCTCTTCTCATGAATTTCTTCAAAGATCCTTGAGCTTCACTTTTATCATGCAAAAAGAACACCAAAGTAAATCGAGAGAAATCATCTACAATTACTAAGCCATACTTATTTCCTCCGATGCTTATGTAGGCAATTGGACCAATAAATCCATGTGTAGCATCTCCAATGACCTTGTGGTGGTCATCACGCTCTTCACGGGATGAGATGCTCCAACTTGCTTCCTACTTGACACGCTACACACCCTATCTTTCTCAAACACAATATTCGTTAGTCGAAGGATGTGATTGCCCTTGATGAGTTTGTGAAGATTCCTCATACCAACATGGGCAAGCCGTATGCCATAACCAACCCATGCTAGATTTAGCTATTACATGTTTCAAGGTTAACTCTATCCGTAGAAAAATCTATAAGATAGAGATTACCCTTTAAACGACCCTTAACGGCTATTGAACCATCAACCTCTTAATGACATCCACCCTTGTCACTAAACACACAATTGTAGCCCGCTTCACATAATTGAGCAACGGACAATAAATTGTAGTTTAGTGATTCAACAAGCAAAACATTATTTATATGGAAATCATTGGTAATTAGGATTTTACCTAAGCCTACCACTTCACCTTTTCCATTATCACCAAAATGATACTTTCACTATTCGATCCATTGGCTTCCAAATATGCTAACATCGCCTTTCTCCGGTCATGTGATGTGTACATCCGCTATCCAAGATCCAACTCGATCCACCGGAGATGTAGGCCTACAAAATGAAATTTAGATTTTGCTCTTTGGTACCCAAACTTGTTTAGGTCCACGACGTTAGTGACAAGTGATTTGGGGACCCAAATAGATCGCACACTAGAAGCATTTTGGGCTTACCCCAATATGACATGCAACTACTCTAAGAGGCTAGTCCTCTTAAGCACATATGAAGCAAAGAAGGTAGATTGAGCCTTATACTTAGCATTTGCTTCCCCCTTAACAAAGTGAATGGGCTTGCTCAAAGGAGCTACCACAATGTGGTTCCCTTTGCCCTTGGGAGGAACATACCCAAGCCCATGCTTCATGGGGTTACCTTGACGCTTACTGAGGAATTCCTCTAATCCCTTGCTAGCCTTATAGGACTTTTGAAGTCCATCTTCAAGCATTCCCTTGAGCTTCTCATTTTCATGAGCTAGTACTTGCAAAGTCTCAAGGTTAGTAGCAAAAGTATTAACATCTATATTGAAGCATTTGGCACAACCATTGCTAGTAGAGGGTAGTGAATTATTGGAGTTTTGGTTAATGATTGTGAGGGAGCTATTCGAGAGATCAACAAGCTTCAACTCTAGAGCCTTGCAAGCGTCGTTTGCTTGAACAAGTTGCTCTAATAGTGAAGCATTGGTGATCTCAAGACTAACCACCTCGGACTTGGTCACTTTTGAGCTATTGACCAGCTTCCACATTTTTCTTCTTTTCAAAAGACAAGCTCTTCTCTAGCTCACGATTTTCTCTTTTTCGAGGATGAGCAAATCCTCTTGAGCTTCGAGAGTAGCTTCCTTTGCTCTATAACTTCCTCCAATCTTTCAATATCCTTTAGAAGCAAGTTTAGTTTTTGAATATCAAAATTTTCATAGACTTAAGCACGTGCTAATGTCCTCATCATCACTATCGCTACCGTGCTCATCTAGGCAATCATTAGCAATAGAGGGAGTGGAGACAAGTGTTGATACCTTGTGCCCCTTTGCCATGAGGCACATTGGAGCTACTTCATCATCATCGCTTAAGTTGTCGAAGAGGCTCTTCGACATCGTTGGAGTAGAGGGTATGGCGATGGCGACGGAGGTGATTCCACCTTCATTGTCGGAGTTTGACTCGGAGTCGGAGTCGGAGCTGGAGTCGGTGTCGGAGTTCCACTCCTTTCCAATGTAGGCACGACCTTGCCCTTGTACTTCTTGCTCTTCTCCTTGTCCTTGCCACGGACTTGTCCTTCTTGTGCGACTTCTCATCTTTGCTTTCCTTTTATGACACTCGGCAATGAAATGGCCGGTTTACCAAGATTCATAGCATCTTCTTGTGGAGTGTCTCCCCTTTGATTTTCTTCTAAAGTTCTTCGATTGACCTCCTTGCTTGAAGTTCTTCTTCTTAAAGAATTTGTTGAATCTCCGCACAAATAGGGCCATATCTTTATTTGTCAATGGACCACATGACTCTTCATCTTCACTCGTGCTTTCTTCTACTTGACGCACCACCTTGACAGCTTTCAAAGCAATGCCCTTCTTCTTCCCGGACTTGAGCTCTTCCACAACTTCCGCCTCCTTAATCATCATCTCATCCATCATTAGTCGGCCAATTACATCATGAGGCGTCATTGTGTCGAAGTTTGGCCGGTCTCGGATTAGTTGCACAAGGTTGCGGTTGGTAGGAGTGATCACACGAAGAATTATCTTCACCACGGCCTTGTCGGTAAGATCAGTGCACCCAAGACCTTTAGCTTGATTTACAAGCACCATCAGACGATCAAACATCTTAGTGTACGATTCACCATCTTCGTGGTGAATCGGCTCACCACCAATGATGAGCTCTATCTTTGATTCTGACGTCAAACTCCTTCATGACTGACCATGAGTCTATCCCAGATAGCTTTTGCTTCTTCGAGTCCATCTACTCGGTTGAACTCAGAATCACTTAAGGCATTGAATAAAGCATTGACGGCTAGATCGTTGAAGTGTTAAGCTTTGTCTTCTTCAGGAGTAAGGTTGTCTGGATTCACGGGTTGGAAACCTGTTTGCACAATCTTCCAAATAGAAGGGTGAAGCGATCTCAAGTGCATCTTCATCTTATGTTTCCATGCCGTATAGTGAGTACCATCGAAATGAGGCGCTCGACCGGAAGGCACGGAGATATAAGATGAGGAGCTTGAGACACCAAGAGAAGTATAATCAAGTGGAATAGCAACCCCAATACCGGTGCCCGTATCCTTGACTTGAGTACGGCCTTCGGTATTCTTATCTCCTTGCGACATATTGATTCTCCAATCGGTTAAGCCAAACTAAGGAGATTTGGCTCTGATACCAATTGAAGGATCGATAAAGTCGCCTAGAGGGGGGGTGAATAGGCGTAATAAAATTTAAAACTAATTTAGCAGCGGAATGTCCGACTTTGATATCGGACTATCCGATACTACAGGTCGGACTATCCGATCAGAGCGCAATAAACCCTAAAAAACAGATCTGAGAAAATAGAGAGACTAGATTCCTACCGAATAAAATTTCTTAGCTAAGGCAACTACCAGAGTAATAGATCAACCAATATCTACTGCAAGTAGTTACCAAATACTTGAATCCCCAATGGATAAGTCAAGAGCACACGGGGACAAATATAAAACTCACAAACCAAGGAGATGCAGCGATTTTTCCCGAAGTTCGGATCTTTGAGGAGATCCTACGTCTTCGTTGAGGAGGCACTAAGCTCGGGTCCCTTTCGACCACGATCCTCCTGTTGCATTAAAGCACTCGCGGTATCACTTCTTGATCCCTTTCCTTGCGGAGGTGGAATCGGACCTTCACAAACTCCCGGCTGCTTCCCACACGAAGATCGGAGCTCACCGGCGACTCCTAGCCGCCTAGGAGACCTCAATCTCCAAGAGTAACAAATGGAGTGTAGATCCGCTCTTGAAAATCACCCTAGTGCTCAAGTGGACTTTCGGTTTGAAATCAAGGCACTAGAAACCACTTGCTCAAATCTCTCAACAAATATCACAAAGATGAACACAGAGAGAGCAAGAGAGCAAAGGAATAGCAAGAGGAAGTAAATGCTCAATGTGCCGGTTGGTGTGTCATAAATGAGAGAGAGGGTGGGGTATATATAGCCAAGACACAAAAAGAGCCATTCTGTCTCTGTGGTCGCACCCCACATCGGACTATCCGATGACATACATCGGTCTATCCGATCGATTGCAAATTTCCAGATCAACTCCACTCAAAAATTCAACATCGCTGAGAAAAAGCACACATCGGATCGTCTGATTTCACACATCGGATGTTCCGATGTTTCCCAGAGAGTTTTCAACGAACTCAAGAACTTCCAAAATCTTTCTAAGTCCACATCGGATGTTCCGATCTTAAACATCGGAATGTCCGATGTTTCCCGAGAGTTCCAGGATTAAAGACTTAGAAAATTTTTCAAACAACATCGGACAGTCCGATATCAACCATCGGACAGTCCGACTTTTCCCGAGAGTTCCCAGACAGGCACACACACTCACACCGGAGAATCCAATACTATCGGACTATCCGATATACACATCGGACTATCCGATATTATCAGCACAAAAAGAAAACAAGGTGAGTGTCGTGCTTAGTGACTTCGAAAACTTGTTTTGCAAAAGATGTTCATTTGAGCACAGAGGTCATTTCTAGGGCACCTACATCCCATCCCTCTTGATAGTACGGCAATCCTATCGACTCAATTAAATAAAAGATCTACTCTAAGTCGACGCTGCTCATCTCTTCAATTTTGAGGGTCGTCATTGTTCAGAATGTGCTTCTTTGGGACTATCACCGCTTAGAACTCATTTAAGCCATTAGTCCCTTAATCGCTTGTCATTAATCATACAAAACACAATTAGGGGCCTAGATGCACTTTCAAAGATATTCTCATTTTTCTAGTAACTCTCTCTCTCTCTCTTTTCTCGAGAGAGACCAACTTTACTCTCGATTCAAGAGTGAGCATGTAATATGTTGAAAACGATGACGATTGTTATAGATCAATCGTAATGCACCTATCGAATAACAAGAACAATCACGAAAACACACAAGATATAGGAAGGCAAAACTCTCTTATCTTTATTAGATTGATTCTCTTGTACAATAGGGTGCCATATTTATAGTGAAAAACTCATTAGATGTATGTTTAGATTAACCCACAAGAGATAGAATCTAATCATATCTCAACAACCAGGATCAAGAGTCTGGTTGTATCTCAACATTCCCCCTTGGACAAATACCATGTAATGCACATGTTTCATCAAAAATTCCTACCAAAAGTCTAGTGGAAAAAAAAGTGATGGAGAAAAGAGTACATTCCACTTGTGTATTGTGTTACACTTATTGCTTTGTTAAAAACCTTCATATAAAAAAACTTTAGGAAAACTCGCTAAGAGAAAAAGAGTGCGACTTATAATCTTTTGGATTATAGTGGTATCTTTAGGATCATACTACATGTTATAGTTCAGAGATTTACTTCCCTTGAACTTTATATATCTCTAAGTCATTTTGTTCCAATGCCACGAACATATCTTTGAAAACTAGATATCAGCAAAAACTTAGTAAATAAATCATCAAAGTTTTCACGCCACTTAGTTTGGAGGATTTCTACATCATCATTCTTTTGGAATTCATGAGGATAAAAGTTTAGGGACAATATATACTACGTGATATTGTACAAGAGAAACAATCTATCCATCAATAAAGAAAGAAAAGAGTTGAGATCTTCTATATCTTATGTTCATCTATTGACGATTGTTATTCGAATATTATTGATTGGTATCGGGATTGATCTACACTTAGTGCATTATTCAAAACAGTTAATGTAAACGTCGAGCTGTAGTACTGTTTTCGTGATTTATGTATTACTGTAGTACTGTTTTTTGTGCCTTAATCCATAGCTACTTGTAATAGCATTTTTTTTAAAAAAATCTAGGCTGAACAACAGAAAAGCTAAGCTTGCTCGTATCGCGAAAGAAAGAGGAGTACCATCTGAGGGTGAGAATGCTGATAAGCCATCTACACCAGCTACCCCCCCTCATGGTGACTCCTCAGAAAGTGCTGGCGAGGATTGCTATGTGCCACCTGCAAGGATAATGAGTGCTCTAGGCATATCCAAGGGCAGCAGGCTGGTGAGCCCAGACAGCAATGAGCCAACATCACAGGCAGAGTTCTCTCAAAACATCATGCTGAACCGCCCTTTTACAAGATCATTCTCATTTGAACCTGGCCGTCTCGTTTTGTTGATTGACAATGACGGGAAGGAAGTCGGCAGGGGGAAATCTTCCAAGTCGAGGGCAGGGCACAGGGAAGAGCCTGACTGAGAACCGCATCTGTGTTGTCGATGTCATCGAGCTTAAGATTGAGAAATGGAGGAGCTCCTCATCCGTCTGAGACATCCGGAAGAACATTCCAAGAGGCGGAATCGAGGAACGGTGGTGTCATGAGGGTGGCGGGATGTCATCAGGCTTTCTCCGGTGGTTCAGTAAGCCAAGAACTTTTTTCTTGCAGCGCGTAGAAAGATGCTGGGACAGCAAGAAAGTACAGCAAGTAGAGAAAACTTCTGATTTAGGACCTGAAATCATGAATCTTCTGGAGCAGTTCTTAGGGCAAGTGAGTTGCTCAAGCAACCAACATTATGTATAAGCCTCCTTGTTATCTGATGACTGTTTTATCCATTGACCGTTAATTGTGGACATGCTGAGGACGAAAGACACTATCGAACTTACTAATTTTGCTGCTCTGTCTATTGTTTGGTTGCTGCAAATTCAATTATCTACATTTCATTACGAGATTGACCTTAGTATGTTGCCATCAGACAGACAAATGTGTCTGTCTGGTCTTTGATAAAGGATCGTCTCTGCCAAAAAAAAAAAAGGCGAGAGCAGTGCTTCAATGCCTTTTGTCCTAATACAAGTTGCATAAATCTTAAAGCAAATGAAGGAGTAAGTAATCACTATCTACTATTTATTCATGCTTTAATATTTGTGCAACTGCCAAAAAAAACATTGAAGCATTTCTCAAAAGGTGAAGGTCATAAGAAACATGAGAGTCCATGGAGTAGGACTCTTACAAGATTCGTGGAGCTTTTGGCCAGACTTTTAGATTCGGGCAACCTTGATCTCTTCCTAGCGAGCTACACATGCAAAATGCATATAGATAATCACAGGGATGCAATGTCTTCTCCTGGGGTGAATATGAGGTGTTGAGCGTGTATCTCTCGTCTATGTAATCTCACATTAGACTAGAGTTTATGGCAGTTGATGCGAGGCAACACGAAATACTTTGGATTTTTGTCCGTTGAGATATTAGACAAGAACCAGAAGCAAGTTCGGCTGTTGTATTATTCGAGAGGAATTGCTCGCAGATCACATTACTTGTTTGCCAAGTGATTTTCTACGTCATGCTGGTGCCTTCTGGAACTTGTTTGCCATGGGCCATGCAATACTAGCAAGAAGAAATACACATGAAAGGAAACAATATCCATGCCGATTGATGTGCTATTTCTGAAATTCCATAACGATGAACTCAAATAGTATTTATTTTTTTGTAAGAGGTAAAAGCTTTTTTTTTTCACACCTGGATTTGTCTGATCACGATGTGACTTGATAAGAGAGACGGGCTATTTTACGGGATACAGATAGTCAGATGCTACATCTTCATTCATGTCAAAGAAAATAACTAAGCACTTATCTGTGCAATTGCCAAATGCAAGCTAAACTGCAAATTTAAACAACCGAAATAAACCAAGACAGAGTCCAGTCTCGGATGCAGAGTTCATAACTGACAGTTCGTGTGAATGTACGCGCCGCGTCACGCATGCATGCTGCTGACTCAGCGACTCATGAATTCACGAGGATGGAACGTCTTGGTTAGTTGGGAGATTTGCAGCCGGTCAGGTGGATTGGAAGTTTGTAACTTTTGCTCCATACAATCAGAAGCAGCTTTCTCCTGCATTCCGTCAGAAAAAAAAGTCTGAAACGTTTCAAATCAACGGCGTTTTCAGAGGGCGTGGTTCCTATTTTCTTCTTCTTAGGGTCAGAGGGAGGGGCTCTTTAGCTCCAGGGCTTCCCAGCGGTTTTTCTTTTGGTCCCCCCTCCCCGCTTTTCTCCGTGTGATTCTATATTGCGTCGTTTCGGCTACACTGTTTCTGTCCTTTCTTTAATACATGGCAGAGTTCCTGCCGTTTTCTTAAAAAAAAACGGTGTTTTCAGAGTAAAAGCAACATGTTCTTACGCTTTCTGAACCCTATTGTCTGCGCATATATTCCCCGAAAATATAGTTTCTTCTCCTGGTTTGCGTTACTGCTTTCCTCAAGGTAAAAATGATATGCCAACGTAGGTGGATTACTGCAGAAAACACCACGGGAAGTATTTAGAAACGCCAAGGCTCCACAAAACAAAGTGGTCTATCTCCTGCAAGTACAGAAAGGAAAAACCAATTTTGTTATTCAGCAATCAGCAGAGAGTAGCACGCAAACGTCCATGGAGTTAGGTCCTGTTTAACGATTGTTGAAATTTGCGTTCTGAGTTCTGACTGTACTTCATCCTGTCAATTCTTTGCTTCTTTGCAAGCTACACATGCAAAATGCATGCATCAGGTGATCATCACACCGATGCGATGCCTTGGTTAGGCAGGACTTGGGGAGTAAAAATTGTGAAAGAGGCGAGCTTCTTGTGGTTGCTTGAGATCCTCACATTAGAGCTTCTCGTGGTTGCTTGAGACCTGAGAGGCGAAATGAAATGAATACTGCAAGGTGCATGCAAACATCTACAGGCAAGGGTCAGGGGAGAAGAGATGGTCAGGCTACAAAGAAAAATGAGAAGATCGCTATATCTATTTTTTTCTTTTAGCCCCCCTCTGTTATGAGGGATTTTAGGTTCGGTTCCTTCTATCATCTCTGTATCTTTTACCTTTGTCGCTTCTTTTCTCATGACTTCATATCTAAGGCTGACGAGCGTCCAAGCCTCGTCGTAAGATGTTATTTTATTTTCTCTTTTTCTTCAATGAATGGCAGAGCACATACCACTATTTCAAAAAAAAAATATAAATGAATACCGCAGACGATGCTTTGGATTTTAGTTCACTGAGATATTTGAGAAAATCAAAAACATATTTTTTAGGTCAACAGGACATCTAACAAGATGTCCCAGTTACATTACTGAAACTGAGAAGCGTTCAGATAGCATCCACAAAATTTCGGAAGAAAAAACCGCATCACGGGAGACCCCACCGCTAAAGATACCCTTACAGCTAAACAGGGAAAACTAAACAAACTAACATCAAATCCCCAACAGGAATATTATAGCAACCAACTCCAAGACCGGCTTCAAGCCGGATGGTCACCAGACATTCACCAGGAACGAAACAAAACACGGAGTGATCAATTCAGCCCACAACATCTTCCTTCAGACACCAGCAACCACTTTACTCCTTTGCTACTCGTCAGACCTTCCACGGCCAGCGGCGCCTGTAACTTCACCTCCAGATTTTTGCAAAAAGCCTCCATCTTGCCCATCATCTTTACAGTGAATAAAGGAACCCAATTCCTGAGAAGCATTAGCATCTTTCTCCAAATAACTTTGACATCTGCCCATCCCTGAAAACGGAAAATCATATTATTTCTAATTTTCCAAATGCTCCAAAGAGCAGCCGCACAAATCGAATTCAAGGCACCATTCTTAGCATTGCTCAACCAGAAATGAGCAATAGACTCAAAATCAGCACCCAGATTAATACCAAAAAACTCCGAGATCAACCTCCAAATGCTTTTAGCCACAACACAGTCAAAGAAAATATGCCTAACCGATGCAGAATCATTGCAACAATAACAAGAACTACCTTTATCAATGCCTCGCTTCAACAAATTGTCTTTCGTCATAATCTTATTATGGGAAAGAAGCCAAAGAAATATCTGAACTCTAGGAGGCACAATAATCTTCCAAATAGCAGGAATAAAAACCGGAACAACCCCTCTAAAGTTAATAATGGCATAAAGCGACTTAACTGAAAAAACACTTTTATTAGAATATTGCCACACCAAAGAATCATCCTCATCAGAAAGAGTAATACTTTTAGCCACCTCTACGAGCTCAAACCATCTAAGCATCATATTTTCCGAAAAAGACCTTCTAAAAGTACAGCGAACATTAGATCCGTCCCAAACCTCAGCAATAGAAACACCTTTTTCATTAACCAAACCATAAAGATCCCCAAACTGGATAGCTAAACAAGAAGAACCAAACCATATGTCCTCCCAAAATCTAACTTTCTTTGCATTATTATGTGAGAGGAGCTTAAAGAAATTCGGCCGCCTTGGTTTCTTTCTGAAGCTATTAAACTGAAATTTCACTTGTCGTTTACAAGCAGTGAGGTGCAGCAAGCAAGCTTTGTCATGCTGTATCAAACATTCGGCTACTTCGATCGCAAGTGATTCGTATTTCCGAACAATGATCACTAGCTGATGAAGCGTTCTGACCGTACACCGCCGTTGCCCGCTCCTGCTGAGCGCCGCCGCCGCCCCGACATGCTCCCACGTGCACCGACGCTCACCCTAGCCGCCCGTCGCCCGTCCGAGATGGGCCGGCCCACGTCACAGCCCGCAGCGGAAAGCCCTGTAGGCATCGTGGGCCAGACGACCCATTAACTTAAGCCCGAAGGCCAGGACTTTCATGGGGGCTGCGGTATATTTTGCGATTTGGCCCCGGTGTTGCTGAAAATTACATAAGCTACGCAGCTGTAGTAAATTTTGTGCATTAACCCCTGTTCTTTCTGGTTATTCCGAAATATAATTAGAAAATTCTGAAAAACTTTATTAAATCCTAAAAACTGAATTTGTAGGTATACAGGCTTCTATAAATTGTTCAAACTTAGACCTACCACACATTGGACGCTTCCTATCACTTGGTTTACTTTACTAGCATAATTCCATGTTTATACATGTGGTGAATTTATTTCTCTGCCATTTTGAGAATTCTGAAAATTGCTCGATAACTAGTAGAATATTATGAAAAATACTAAAAAAATTCCAAAAAATTATAGATAATTATCTACTGTATATATGTATGTATATGTATATATACATATGTGTGTGTATATATGTATATATATATAGGAAAATGATTCCATACTCTCTGGTGTATGTACTCCCATCTTCAGTATACCATTTAAATGATGTTGTTATACCTCTTTATCATTTTGAGTATACTCTAATACTAATTATAAGATACTTTAAAGTGAGCTCCATGAAAAATTTCATTAAAGTCCACTCTTTAGAGCAATTTTTGTTTATATATTCCTTTTACATATGGAAAAGGTATGTAGTAAAAAAATGGTTCTCATGAAAAATTTTCAACTATGTTGCATTGGAGTATCTTAGAATTATTATTGTAGTATACCTAAAGTGATAAAGGAGTATAAAACATTCATTTAAATGGTATATTAGAGGGGGAGTATGTACTCCTAGAGTACCCTAGTATATATATATATATATATATATATATATATATATATATATATATATATATATATATATATAGGGTGTATGTACTCACCTCTAATATATGTTTAAATGATATTGTTATACTTTCTTTATCCTTTTGAGTATACTCTAATATCGATTATAAGATATTCCAAAATGAGTTCCATGAAAATTTCATTAAAATCCACCCTTTATAGCATAATTTGTTTACATATTCCTTATGCATATGGAAAAGGGTATGTAGCAAAAAATAAAGGGTTTGATGAAATTTTTTAATCATGTCAGATGGAGTATCTTAGAAACAAATTATGCTATATATAAAGGGTGGACTTTGATGAAATTTTTCAGAGAACTCACATTGGAGTATCTTATAATCAGTATTAGAGTATACTCAAAAAGATAAAGAGGTATAACAACATCATTTAAACGGTATACTGGAGGTGGGAGTACATACACCCAGGAGTATGGAATCATTTTATATATATATATATATATATATATATCAGAGTAGAGAGAGAGACCAACTCTACTCTGATTCAAGAGTGAGCATGTAATATGTTGAAAAACGATGATGATTGCTGAGATCAATTGTAATGCACCTATCGAATAACAAGAACAATCACGAAGAACACACAAGATATAGGGAGGCAAAACTCTCTTGTCTTTATTTGATTGATTCTTTTGTACAATAAGGTGCCATATTTATAGTGGAGAACTCATTAGATATATGTTTAGATTAACCCACAAAGAGATAGAGTCTTGATCATATCTCAACAACCAGGATCAAGAGTCTGGTTGCATCTCAACACTCCCTCTTGGGCAAATACCATGTAATGTATATGTCTCATTAAAAATTCCTACCAAAAGTCTAGTGGAAAAAAAGTGATGGAGAAAAGAGTACATTCCACTTGCATATTGTGTTACACTTATTGCTTCGTTAAAAACCTTCATATAAAAAAACTTTAGGAAACCTCGTTAAGAGAAAAAGAGTGCGACTTATAATCTTTTGGATTATAGTAGTATCTTTAGGATCATACTACATGTTATGGTTCAGAGATTTACTTCCCTTGAACTTTATATATCTCTAAGTGTTTTGTTCCAATGTCACGAACATGTTTTTGGAAACTAGATATCAGCAAAGACTTAGTGAATAAATCAGTCAAGTTTTCACGTGACTTAGTTCGGAGGATTTCTACATCACCATTATTTTGGATTTCATAAGGATAAAAAAGTTTAGGGACAATATACTACATGATATTGTACAAGAGAATCAATCTATCCATCAATAGAGAAAGAAAAGAGTTGAGATCTTCTGTATCTTTTGTTCATCTATTGAGATTGTTATTCGAGTATTATTGATTGGTATCGGGATTGATCTACACTTGGTTTATTATTCAAAACAATTAATGTAAACGTCGAGCTCGAGGACAGCGTTGGGGTGGTCGCCCACAAGACGCGCCGTAATGTAGAAGTGCAAAAGGTCATGGACACGGACACAAGGCCAAGGGCCGATGGCAAGGAGGGTAGAAAGGAAACGATGGCGAGTAGAGCTTGCAGCAAGCCATGAGAATGAAGAGAGGTGCTCGCTACTCACAACCTGCCAAGGTGCATGCTTATATAATATGGTAATAGTAGCCTAGCCTAGCTAGTTAGCAGGATTGCATTTGTGATGCCTCCTTTGCCTTAGAATTTTCGGAAATAGCCGTTTAGTGCATGAAATTGTAGGAATAGCCTCCGAACAGTAACCTCCACGGACGGAGACAACGAGCTAGAATTTTTTTTTTTTTGCACGAATCCAGCGGACTGGATCCGCTGAAATTAATTTTTTTTATTTTCTGCCACATCCAGCAGACCCAGTCCGCTGGTCTTTTTGTGACGGGATGAATTTTTCTGTTTTTTAGCGCATGGTACTGTGCATAGTGACATCCAGTGGACTGCATCCGCTAGATGTCACTGTTGAAGCAGACAAATACGGGCACACGTTGCTTTCAAAGTTGCCATGTGCTCAATAGCAAACACAGTTTTGGAATACTGTAATGCTACCATCTGTACTCACTTCACATGTCGGTACTAATCTGAAGCTACATTTGTGTGCAGACACGCAGTCACACTAATCACCGTCTGAAAATTCTACAGTGACATGTGCATAGTACCGCACGTGTTAAAAAAATAGAAAAATTCGTCCCGTTGAAAATAAAATCAGCGGACTGGGTCCGCTGGATGTGGCGAAAAATAAAAAAATTTCCTACGGATCTAGTCCATTGGATTCGCCAAAAAAAAAATAAAAATTTTCCCGTTGTCCCCGTCAGTTGGAGGTTACTATTCGGAGGCTATTCCTGCAATTTCATGTGTTAAACGACTATTTCCGAAAATTCTAACGCAAACGAGGCCAGTAAAAAAATCCATTTGTGACGTTGGGGCCATGTTGTTTTGGCCCTATTTATGGTGGCATGTGTGTTCTTGACAATATTATTGACGTGTACGATTCATATGAGTTGCTGTACCTGCCTATGAAAACAATGGAAGCGGATCAATCGAATTGTGCTTGTGCGTAAATGTTGTTTTCATGATGATTTGATTACTTCGTATTTCAGAGGAAAGGATCCATCCATTGTATAAACAAGCGAACAAAAGAACAGTTGATGCGTCTTCTGAATGAATCGACGTTTCTGTTGTCTACTACTGATTGTATGGTCCCAGGCTACCATTGTGTGAGTGTGTCTGTTCTGGTGATTTAAATCTTTGGACAGCTAGCTATAAGTCACTTGGCAACACTACTACAGTATGTGTGCATGTAAGATATTGTTTACCAGTCGATGATACAATCATCCAATGATTTGTCGTTAGTAGTCTCGGGCAGGGCTTATCATTTCACTTCTCGCAGCATGCATGGTTGAGCTCTGCAGCCAGAGTTCCATGTATATATCAGTGGTGATGGGTGAACTGATTCTGGCAGAAAATACGTCTCATAATTAGTCTGTACCAGGATAATGGCATTTCTAGATCACCAGGGAAACTATTCTCGCCAGGTTAATAAAGGATTGGAAATGGCGATCAATAAAGGTAAAATGATCACAAAATAAATTTTACCCCTAAAGAAACCATCCAAAACCTCTCTAGACAAAGAAGAGCTAAAAGATCAAATTTTCAGAGCTTTTCACTCGAGGGCCGGTACTACCGCCGTGTAGAATCGGTAGTGCTGTCCTACAAGAAAATCAGGGATGAACAGTAAAATAAGTATGATCTCGTAACCAAAATCAATGTATCTTTTATCGGCTAATCCAAACCCTCACGAAAATTTGTAGACACATTCCTATGGATGTCGAACTTATTACAACATTCAATCGCAAAGATTGACGTTAAAATTCGACATTTTTCCAATTGAAGGAATAGTGCATAAAAAAAAAGCTCAAGAATAAAAACTTAACCCTAAGCCTCCTCGTGGGGTTTCGATGATTAAGATGATTTTAGAGAGCCTCCCACATGAGAGGATGTGCGGGTGCTCTTGCATGAAGGGAAGAAAGTAGTTGGGCGGCCCATCAACCCAACTGGTCCAACTCAACTCCCACTTATAACTCCCTCCTCTCTCTTGGTTGGCTCCCTAGGCAGCCTCATGCGTGTGACAGCAGCGATGCAGGCAGCGATCAAGCGGGAGCAACAATGTGGGTGGTAGCCGAGCAGGATCGGTGAGTTCATGCTAGCTGTTATTGCGTGAGGAGGCATGGCCCGAAAGAGGGCGAAGGCTGACGGGAATCAAGAACCTGAGGCAAAGGGTGGTGTTGGCGTGTTGCCAGCGTGAGGAGGTGAGAGGCAGGGAGCCAATGCAGGTGGCAGGCAGGAGGGAAGGAGAGGGGAACAATTGGGCGGTGTGGCAGACCGGATTCCAGAGGAGGGAAGAGGGGAGGGGATTGGGAGAGCTAGGATAGAGGAGGCCGGGAGGGGAGTTGTCGAGCCAGCGTTGCAGATTAATTGGGGGATTGGGGGAGGTGGGGAACGAAGGTCTAGAGGAGGACGAGGCTGGGAGTTGGAGGGGGATCCTTTTTAATTAGAGTTCTTTTACAGAGGATTAAAATCAAGATAAGTTATCCATTCCTTTGAATCTAATGATTAAAATCAATTTAGATCTAGTTATACTACCACATGTAGTATTGCTAGTAAAATTCAGAGAAGTAAAAAAGTAAAAAATTCCGTCATACTATTTGTCCTCTACGGTAAAACATGTTCTGTGATCCTGATGAATGGCGGATGAATGGATAAGAAGCCTCTTAAGATCACTAGGTATTCGGTGAATTCAAAACTGTGAACGAATTTGGAAAAGTCTAAATTACCCCTGATGAATAGATAGAAAAAATCTAAAGTACCCTTAGGAATGGACAGTTAGATTTGATTTCTACTGCCACTACTTACTATCCATATTATCCACCGTAAAATTTTCCTTTAATTACCGAGGTACATATTTCTTTTTTTTCCTTCTATTTAGTATGATTCTCCTTATGTATAAATTTTGGTTGCACAAGGGCAAATGGCTATATTTGTATTAATTTAGCTTATTGTTTCAACTTTTAAGCCTATTCTTTGTTTTTATCCCGGCTTCGCTACTATTCACACGAGCCACTGCAACTAGCACTCTAGCAGGCCCGTATTTCACGTCTCTTGGGGTTTAACTCAGGCAAATTTCAGAAAGTTTCATGCATGTCTCGGATAGTTTCAAGTAAGTTTCAAAGGATGAACATTTTAAATTTTCCAAGCCCGTAACATAGTACATTTCATGTAATGAAAAAGTACATTTATTGTTCCATCTCAGAACGTAAATACGAGAGTTACATCGAGTTGCCCATCTCAGCTTCGTATGACGTCACATACAATCACATGCACAATAAGAGTAGAAGGTTGTTGCAGGTACGACACGTGTGTAAGACGCGCGTACGTGCGACGTCTGTACTTGACACATCACGCACGCAAGCATGCTGACTCAGCGAATGACTCACGCGTTCACGACGACGGTGAGCTCGATCAGGTCGGGTCGGAAGGTCTTCCACAGCACGTACCCACTCGCCATCCGGAACTGCCCCGTGCCGCCGACCACCGACAGCTCCCGCACCGGCGCGCCCGTGTTGTCTCGCCCCACCACCGTCACCGAGCTGCCGGCGTACGGCCCGGACGTGAGCACCACGTTCATGGTCACCAGCAGGTCCAGGTCCCCCACCGACGCACAGATGTACTGCCCCTGCGCGCGCCCCAGGACGGCCGACGACGCGGCCTGGCCCTCCGTCAGCACGTCGTCGATCACAAACGTGTTGCCGAAGTTGCCGCGCGGGCCGCTTACCACCTGCACGTACGTCGCCGGCACTTCGTGCATGTAGAAGTGCAGGTTCGCCGACGCCCCGGCCACTGGCCGCGCCGCTAGGACGACGAGGACGACGACGAGAGCAAAGGACATAGAGTAGAGCTTGACGCAAGCCATGACTAATGAGAAGAGCTGAAGAGGGTATTACCTGCTCTTTACGAATGTAATGTTGTTCTCCAATGTGCAGGCAATGCTTCTATAAATACTAGATCAATGTCCGTGCGTTGCTACAAAAAATAAAATTAGTAATAAAACATAAAGGTCAAGCAATAAAAGAAAATTGTGCTACAAAATCAAACATCTATTTCTCCTAATTACAAAAGTTTTTATGGTTTCTTCTCCGGTATGAATTAAAATCAAATATATTGTACGTAGCAATATATATTACCAATCTCAAAAATCAATCATTTTTATCCCTTTTCGCAATTTATTTTACCATCTCGCGTTCCTCTTCCTCTCGCCATACCCGCAACATGCGCTCCTCGGCGCCGTCGACCTCGTTTTCCTCGTTGCCTCGCTCGTCCTCGTCATCCACTGCCTTCACAGAGGCGCCATAGGGGCTTCCCCCGAGCACGAGGCGCCGCTGGTTGCCGCCATTCGAACCACTGGCCACGCTGTCGCGCAGTCATCCGCCGCCCTCCTCGCCACGTTTTTCCTCCTACCGAGCACACCATGGCGCTATTGTGGAGTCCGCCTCGCCGCCCACTTATCACAAGACGCTTATGACCGCGTGGTCATCGCTCGGAGAAAAGGGCCACCGCCGCCACCCCACTTTTGCACCTCCGCATCTTTTGATTGCCACCGCCCTCGGCGCAAGGCTTTTCTCCGCTTGGCGGTGGTCCGCTACACACCACGATTCGTTACATTTTTCCCAGATGACCTCTCGCTTTTGCCATTTACTCGTCTCCATGACTCGCGCATTTAGCCATCATCGACTTCACCGCCATGACGCTGAACTCATGAAGGTGAATCAGAATACCAGCCGAGGCGCTTCGTCATCGTCGGCGCCGCTGCTCCTCTTCGCCGCGACGTCACCGGATCAACCTGCTTATCTCCAAGAGGTATGCCAATGACTCTCTCATCGCCAACAACGCCTCACCGGTCGCCGGACAACCGCACAAGCGCCGACGCTTTGTTCACGCTCTAATCGGGTAGCGCTGGGGTCACGGCACCCGGTGGGCGTCGCGCTCTGGTTGTCCTTCTAGCCGTAGTTACTACTGACCACGGCGCTCGGCTTCCTACGTCTCGTGGCCATGTACGTCGGTTCGTCACTTATTGATTAGTTCGTCGAGCTCATTCGCCGCAGCGGCACGACATGGGAGATCTTGAATGAATTCCCTTGATTAATTCTGTGAAAACTATACAGCATGTATAGAGTACAAAAGGAATGATTGATCGACTATTAATTACCAGCAATAATCAAGGATTTTGCTATAATAATCGGCCATATTTAGAAAGATATGGCTGACTGTAAATCAGAAAAGAATAATGAGCTATAATGACTGGCTATTATTGGAGATAGGGGGTTAGGAAGAACGGACCGCTACCACCAACTGCAAAATTATATTAGTAGATATTAGTAGCACTAGTACGTTGCCAACCCGTACATGCATATGCCCTAGTTTATGAAATGTTACTTAGGAGGTGTTTCTATACTTTTCTTTTTAATAGCTGTATAAATATTAAAGTATGAATGAAAGGTAGATAGTTGTCCAGATTTCAAATTGACAGATCCCGTCGATGAACAGAGTAGGCTACACCCTAGACGGAAGATTTGGTTCGGTAGAGGGCATCTTCATGGCTGGAAACCCTAATGTCTCTCAACGATGGATTCGGGAATTGGCAACCGATGGACACAACGATTTACCCAGGTTCAGGCCCTCAACTTGGGTAATAACCCTACGTCCTGCTTGATTTTTGTTAAGGATGCGTGAAAGTGTTTACAATGGCTATCTTCTCTACACCAGCAGTCTGCCAGCCGACCTTTGGTTCCCTCTCTTTTTCGGCCCCCCGCCCTCATGCACCAAGGTGCCCTTATATAGACGGGCCAGCCTGGACAGGAGAGAGGAAGGCACTATGCTTATCTACAATGCATTAATAACACCCATCATTCCAGCTTCCACGTCGACCCACGACTCATTTATTACATGCGCCTCCGTGGCCTTGTCTCTCGAACCTCCTTTAATGTCGGTGAGAAGCCTCGCCCGGTCCGCCCGGGACAAGACGCCCCTGCGACGGGTTGGTACGAGGCGTCAGAGGGACGAGCCGTCGTCGTGTCGAAAGCTGAATCCTTTGCAATTAATGACCCTGACACGAGGTGCCAGGGGAGGGAAACTTCGAGGTGAAGCCTTCCCCTCATTCCTTTGGTTGCCTTCGTGGCCTGACAAGGGGGGCTCAGACGCCCGCCCACTCGCCAGATCACCGCATGAGGCGACGCCATGTGGGCCGCTTGCCCGGCGAGCAAGGCGTGACCGCCAGGCTGCTCACTAGGGCTGCGTGGCTTCTCGGCCTGGCGGCAGTGGCGTGGTCGCCCGCCACCCCGCCAGGCGCCACGGGGGCTACTACCCGGGCGAAAGTGGTGTGACCGCTAAGTCGCTCGCTAGGGGGCCACATAGGCTTAATTGGGCCAGCCCTCCTGGGCCCATCATCATGGTGGAGAGGGTACCCCAAAGGCAAAATGCACCCCACAGAGCTCTCGGCCATCCCGAGCGCCTGCCGATTGTTTTTCAGACCTTATTTAATGCTAGTGCGCTCTGGATGGGCCCACCACCTTTGCGATACAACCGCCGGTTGTCTTCACTCACGATTTTTCTTGGAACCCAAACGCCTTTCGCTTATTCACGAACCGCCTTCGTGAGGGGGCTATATATGCACACCCCCACTCAACAATTCACACCTTCCAGTCTTCTTCACACTTTGCTCTTTGCCCTTTTCGCCTTCTTTGCTTGAAAAATCTTGCCTCTGCGACAATGGTGCAGTCTCTCGTCCCTTCCACTGCTGGCCAGAGCCAAGTGGATTTTGCCACCATGATGGCACCCGAGGGTTCCCTTCATCCTCACCAGGGGACCGCTGTGCCAGAGTGTGAGCCAGGGGAGATTATCGTCTTCACTTGGGGGCTTATGGCGGGCTTGGTGCCGCCATTTTCTGAGTTCTTCCTCATCGTCCTCCATTTCTATGAGATCCACCATCTTCATCTCTCTCCCACCTCCATCGCCCTTCTCTCCACCTTCGCTACCTCTGCGAGATGTTCGTGGGGTAATGCCCAATCTCCCCTCTTCCGCTATTTCTTCACCTATCGACTACCCTCGACAATGGGTCGCAGAAGCCGCCACTTCGCCTCCGATGGTCGGCCTCGCCACATCCCTTCCACCACGCTCCAACCGAAGAATCGGCGGGCGATTGGTTCTATGTCGGTGATTTACGATGGTCGACTTCCTCGGAGTTCCTTATGCGCGGCGGAGACCCGTGAGAGCTGAACTCGCCTGTCGAGGAGACGACGAGTCCTCGGCAATGGCAAACCGTGATTGATCGTTCTTGGGCGCCGCTACCGATCGGGCGCCTGGTTGTCCAAGACTTTGTGGCTCAGAGGATCGGCCCCGCGTCGCCGCTACCGCTCGCATGGCAATACACGGGGACGACGACGGACGCGCGACGCATGCGGCAAAGATAAGTCTTCTTACTCTTCCCTTTGAGTGCACATTCTCTTTGTGGTCACCATCGCTAACGCTTACATCTTTCTTTTGGTGCCAGCGCCGCAACCTAGATGGTTCTCGCCTCTCCGTGGTTGTTCGCTAATTCCGCCAAGGTTGAGCAACCGGTGTTTCCAATTTATGCTCGGCCGCTCTGCGATCTGGAGCACACGGAGCGGCTTCGGATCGTCCAATCCTTCCCGGCGATGGACTCCACTGGTCCCACCGTGGTGCCGGCCCGTGGCCCCTTGACGATTAGGGACCAGCCCCGGGCCGCCGACCGAAGCGCAGGCAAATGGCCTATCGCTCCGGACGCTCCTGACGTGGACCCTAAGAGGGTTCGCACCAGAGCTCATTGCCGCCGCTTCCGGACTCGACGAAGCGCCGAAGCGGCGACATCTTCCGGCGGCAATGCTCGCCGCCTCCTTCGCCGGCAAAGATCGATGAAGCCCCAACTCCTGCGGCGCCGTCTCCACCAGCACCGATTCCACCGGCGCCAACTCCAATGGTGCCGAGCCTAGCTGAGTCTCCGCTCGAAGCGACTCACAGGGCAACCACCGCCTTCACTTCAAGTCGCCGAGGGCGCATCATCAAGCGCCCCGCCATCTGACATCCGCGCGTCCGACAACATGGTGGCACTTCGCCTAAGGGCAGCCCGGCGGCTCCAAAGCCGCCAAACTCGACAAGCAGCCTGGACCAGCCTCGCTCCTCGCCTCGACGCTTCGCCGCCGCCGCCGACCCGACACGCCTGACGCCGAGATTGGCAAAGCGCGCAATGCAGGAGCACTTTCTCACGACAACCACCCAACAGAAGCCCAATTGACATAGCAAGTGGAGACGCTGCGCGGGGTGCTGGAGAGGGCAGAGGCACAACTGGCCCAAGAGAGGGCCACCGGGGCGACCTCACTCGCCCGAGCGTAGGAGGCTAAGGCGGTGCAAAGGGAGGCAGCGGAGGAGCAGCGGGCGAAGGCCAGATAAATCACGCACCATGTTCGGCCATCATACCGGCGCATGGCACGGGTCTTGACGCCGCTCTGGGAAGACCTTTGAGAGCCACTCGAGCCCACGGCGATGCAAGACGCCCATCGCACCACCCGTTGCCGACGCGCTTCCAACCGCTGCCGCTCATGGCCGCCCGCTTCCGCCCGTGAAGGGCAAGAAGTCGCCAGGCTACCGCCACCTTTGGTTTCGTGATTCACGCCAACCGCGACGCCGCTTTCAATTCCTGGGCGACTGTCGCGACGGCATTGAGGGAGACGAGGCTCAGACGAGGCACGATGCAGAGGTCCGGAGCGCGGCGTCAACATGATGACGGCGAAGCCCTGACCGACGCAGCGAAGTGGAGCCAGAGGCCGGAGATGATGACGAGGGCATCGAAGTCGTCAACGACGACTGATGGCCCGGGCCGCCTTTTGTTTTCTTTTTTGTTCCTGTTTTTTATATGCTAGAACAACATTAGCAATTGTAATGAAGTTGGCGTATTTTGATTTCACCTGGACATGTTCATCTGTTTGCATTTCGGATATGCTTGCTTCAACTCACTCTTCGGGCGCTCAGCCCCCAGCCTTGTCGTAACGTGAACCTAGACACTCAGGTTAGGTCGATACTTAGGCATTGTTTGAGTGATTGCAATATTGCAAACAGGGATCATGCAGAGCTTGCAGGGTGCAGGCAAACAAAATCTTAAGTTGTCGCGTAAGGGTGTCACTGACTCCTGTCCTTTTGGAACTCATATTCTTGTGATCTCTTGGAACTTAACCGCAGTATTGCGCAACAAGGAGGTGAGCTTATAGGAGTGGTACCGGGCTTGCGGTGCTCGCAGAGACAGCCAACGGGACTGCGTGGAGTTAACCTGGGTGTACGGGCCGCGTTTGAGTCACCGTGCCACACTCGCACTCCAGGTCACGCGTCCTTGCGACACAAACACTGGGCATTTCCGTTTATCAACAAGGAGCCATCAGGTTATGAGAGCCAGTGACAATCACGCATAATGCAACCCAACGGGGTGCAAATGCGAAAAATAAGTTGGTACTGTTAAAGTGAACAACTTATCTTTGCCATAGGCCGTTAGGCGACCAGCTCCTTGACTGGTCACGGAGGCCAACACTTTAGCGAGCAGAGCGTGGTCACCCACCTGCTCGCCCGGCGGGCGGGCGTGGTCACCCGACCGCTTGCTCGGCGGTGGCGTGGTCGCCCGCCGCGCCGAACCTCGCGTGGGCTTATCGCCAGCGAGCAGGCATGATCGCCGCCTGCTTGCTGGGGCCACGGGCGCCGCTAAGCATGCGCAGGCATGGTTGCCCACCGCCGCTTGGCCGCCACGAGGTTATTTTGGTCGCTTGAGCTACTGAGCGCCTGAAGACTTCATCTGCAGTTGCGCATGGCTACTGAAAGCACAAGTAGGCATTGCACAAAACAGGCATAAAATATGTTAAAGGACGCAAGGGCCTACGCAAGTATGTCATGGTCCCTTTCTTGGAAACTTAGGCTCCTGTGACTCGGAATTAGCCCACGTTCAGGTGGCATGGGAACAGTTCCCGGAGGGGTATTGGGCTAACTGCTCATGAAACAGCCAATGGGCCTTATGAGTCATCCCGGGTGTGCGAGCCATGTTTGAGTCACCATGCAGCACTCAAGACTCGTCGCCCGTCTGGGCACGACGCGAATGCCAGGTGGAACCGTAGGTCAGCAAGGAGCAGCCAAACAATCAGGACACATGATATTTCTGCGCTAATCTTTCCCGTTAAGGGATAGGCAAAGGAAATAAAGCAAAAGCTCTTAAGATAAAACAGCTTTGTTAACCATCGTTGTCCGCCGACCACCGGGGAAAGCTCACCCACGCAACAGTCAAAGCGAACCACCGAAACTTCTGACTTTTCAGGTAAAATTTTCGCAACAACTCCACATTGAAGGAGTTGGCCGCTCTTGATCATCCTCGCGGACAACCGACCGCCCGAAGTCGAGATATCGAGACCACCTTAAAGGCCCTCCCATCGGGTAGACAGCCAGGAGCCCGACACGCGCCTCGGATTTTACGCAAAACCAGTCGCCAATCGCCAAGGTTATCTCGCACCCGGTGACGTGGTATCGCCGAGGCATTGCTGGTATCGGACGGAGCGCAAGCCCGCTCGGTAGCGCACCTCCTCTAGAAGGTTGACGTCGTCACCACGGTGGTCTTCCTGTCCTTCCTCGCTGAACGCCGAGACACGCGGCGAGCCGAATGACAGCTCAAACGGGAGGACAGCTTCGGCGCCGTAGACTAGGAAGAAGGGCGTCTCGCCAGTCACCCGGCTAGGTGTGGTTCGGAGCGACCAAAGCACAGCCGGGAGCTCTTCTGTCCACCGCTCCCCCCACTTATGGAGTCGATTAAGTGCTCTGGTCTTCAAGCCCCTCAATACCAGTGCGTTGGCACGCTCAGCTTGGCCATTGCTTTTGGGATGGACCATCGAAGCAAAGCATACCTTGGTGCCCAACTCTTCACAGAACTCCAGGAAAGCCACGCTGGTGAATTGAGTGCCGTTGTTGGTGATGATGCGATTGGCGACTCCAAAGCGGGTGAAGATCCCGTGGATGAACTTGACAGCAGCGGAAGCCGTGATGGCACGTACTGCTTCATCTTCGAC
Source organism: Guadua angustifolia (assembly GCA_036346375.1). NCBI lineage: Eukaryota > Viridiplantae > Streptophyta > Magnoliopsida > Poales > Poaceae > Guadua > Guadua angustifolia. The sequence continues at coordinate 10,395,085 of CM070520.1, forward strand.
CCACTTCGTGAATTTGTCGATGGCGACGAACAGGTGGGTGAAGCCTCTCAGAGTTCGCGAACGGGCCTGTGATATCCAAATTTCTGCATCGCGAATGGCTAGGAAAGCGGGATGGTTTGCAGAGCTTGGGCTGGTCGGTGGATTTGCCTGGCGAAGAATTGGCATGCTTCGCATGTCTGCACCAGTGCGCAAGCATCCTGGAGGGCAGTAGGCCAATAAAATCCTTGGCGGAACGCTTTGCCGACAAGCGTCCGGACGGACATATGGCTCCCGCACATGCCTCCATGGATATCAGAGAGCAGGGCACTCCCCTCTTCCCAAGTGATGCACTTCAGGAGAAGTCCGTTTCTGCTTCGATGGTATAGGTCCCCATCCACCAGAGAGTAGCACTTGGCCTTTCGTGCTATCTTTTCAGCAAAGGCATCATCGCCGTGATCTTCTGTCTCGAGAAGGCCGGATGGGGTCCATCCACCGACTTTCCCAAATTAAGAGTGGCGATCACACGGTGATCGCCTGTACTTAGTTGGGCCAGTTTTTCCCGGTGTCGCGATCGGGCGGCCCTCACCCTCCTCTGCATGCGGCGGGGGCAATAACCATACCATCCTCCCCGCGTGGAGCGGGGGCAACGACGGCGATTTCGTCCTCCCCGCGTGGAGCGGGGGCAATGATGGCCATACCGTCCTCCCCGCTGGGAGCGGGGGCAACGACGGCGATTCCGTCCTCCCCATGTGGAGCGGGGGCAATGATGGACGGTCGTGAGAGTCTTTCTTCAAAAACTCCGACCGGAGCAGAGGTTCTTGAGGATGCGAGCTGTGAAAGCTCGTCCGCTAGGTGGTTGTCGCGTCGGGGGATATGGATATATCCCAGTCCTTCAAAGTGGCGCTCTATCTTCCTGACCTCCGCCAAGTAGGCCGCCATGGTAGGATCAGAGCATTGAAATTCCTTCCGCGCTTGATTGATGACCAGCAGGGAGTCACTTTTAACTTGGAGGCGTCGGACGCCTAGTGCTGAGGCGACGCACAACCCTACCAGCAGGCCCTCATATTCAGCAATATTGTTGGTGGCCTTGAAGTTGAGGGCGACCACATACTGAAGGATGTCCCCGATTAGAGAAACCAGGACAACTCCAGCCCCCGTGCCTTCGAGCCTGAAGGAACCGTCGAAAAACAAGGTCCAGGGGGAAGGCGCGAGTGCTTTTTCAGCTTCAGGAGCGGCGGGAGTCCAAACAACTTCCTAGAGGGCACGTCGAATACGCACTTCTCGGGGTTGAGCTTCAAACAATTCTTCCGGAGGTTGGCGAAGGTTTTCTCCAGGTCTTCAATCAATTCTTCACTCTTCTTCACTTTCACGACCAGGTCGTCAACGTACACTTCAAGGTTGCGCCCTATCTGTGAACGGAAAGTGATATGCATGGCACGTTGGTAAGTAGAACCAGTATTCTTTAATCCAAAAGCCATTCTAATATAACAATAGATGCCCATGGGTGTTACGAAGGCGCCTCTTGTCTTCGTCTTTTACCGCCATGCTAACTCGATGGTACCCGTGAGCACGCATCCGTAAAGCACAACAGCTCACATCCCGCCAGAGAATCGACGATAAGATCGATCGCGCGCGGGGATAAGGGTCCTTTGGGCAGCCTTGTTGAGGTCGGAAATCGACGCACATTCGCCACTTTCCATTGGACTTCTTGACGAGCACAGGGTTGGCAAGCCACTCAGGATGAGAGACTTCCCAGATGATCCCTGCGCGCAGCAGCTTCTCTACCTCCTCCTGAATGGCATCTTGGCACTCTGGGCTTGGCGCCGGATCTTTTGGCCAACCGGGCGCACCTCGGGGAGTGTAACCAGTCGGTGCTCAATCACCTCCCTAGGGACCCCGGTCATATCGGACGGTTGCCAGGTGAACACGTCGAGCGCGTCTTCCTATTTGGCGCTGAGGCTGGTGCCAATGAAGACGGACTTCCTGGGCTCGGCCGCACTCAGGGAAACCATCTTAACCTCGCCAGCCGAGGCGGGCGAGGCGCGGGTTTGCCCCTGAGGGCTCTGTGAAGGCGGCGCCACCGGCTTTACATTGTGGCTCGGCCAGTCCAAGCGCGTGCTTGTGGCAGCGCAAGGCCTCTGTCCTGTCCACCTGGATGATTATGGGGCCACCAGGCCCTGGCATCTTCACCACCATATATCCATAGTGGGTGGCCGCCATGAACTTGGCCAACGCGGGTCGGCCAAGTATGGCGTTGTACGGGAGGTCGAAGTCGGCGACATCGAAGTCGACCAGCTCCATACGGAAGTTGCTTTCCTCTCGAAAGGTGACAGGGAGGCGCACCTGACCCAGGGGGACCATGCTAGCCCCGGGGCTACACGGTAGAATGGCAGAGCCGGGCACAGCTCCTGGTTTGGCACCTGGAGGGCCCGGAAGGCTTCAAAGGACAGGAGGTTGATAGCACTCCCTCCGTCCATCAGCACTCGCCGAGCCTCACGTTCTGGACCATAGGAGAAGCTACGATCGGAAGGTGACCTGCACCGACGGTGCTCTCAGGGTGGTCAACCCGACTGAAGGTGATCGGCTCCTCCAACCACTTCAACATCTGACACGCCCCTAAACTCGACGCCGTGGTGCAGACTTCCCTCCTCAACCGCTTGTAGGAAGCGTTGGAGGGGTAGGTGGATGAACCACCGTGGATGTACGCCACAGCGCGATTCACCTGCTGGAAGACCAGCGAGGCGGGGTCTTCGTCTTGGTCGTCGTCACGGGGGCGGCGCTCCTTGAGCCGTCGCTCGACCATCTAGTCATGACCCGGCAATCATCCAGGCCATGAGAGTTGGTCTGATGGATTGGGCAGAAGGGCTTGCCCTCCTTTTCCTCGCGTCGGTCGTCATACGATCGGCGACGGTCACGCCGCGGCGAAGCCGCCTTTTGCGTTCGCGCTCGACGGCCGAGGTTCGCTTGGTCTCGGCCCTCACGGCCTGCCGTGGCTTGCTTGCGAGGGACGGGCCCTCGAGGTCCGGCCTCATCCCCGCCCAGCAGCCTCGCGGCGCCAGACATTGGCCCCCGAGTTGCTGTCACAAGCACTTGTGCGCTAGGAGAAGAGCTCGAGGTGGTGGCGATGTCACGGTCGCCATCTTTTCTCGCAGATCTTGCGGTCGTGAATGCCTCTTCGAAGGCGATGACGACCGATCGCTCCGAACCGGAAATCGTGTATGCGACAGGGCGTAATCGCCGGATAAAATCGCGCAACGACTCCCCTCTTTCTTACTCGAGGGCATGGAGATCGTCCTCCACGCCCGGCTGAGCGAAGGAGCCTTGGAAGTTGGCGACGAAAAGGCCGCACAACTCCTCCCACGAGTGCACTGATCCTCGCGGGAGGTTCAACAGCCAAGACTGGGCAGACCCCGTCAAATCTGTTGGGAAGTAGTTAGCCATAGCCTTTCCAGACCCGCCAGCGGCATGCACCACGGTGGTGTAGACCTGCAGAAACTCCTCCAGGTTGGTGGTGATGTCATACTTCTCGATGGAGCCGGGCGGAACCTTTCGGGCCACGCCACGCGGCGCAGCCGTCGAGAAAACGCCTGGCATCCGACGCCGTAGGGGATCTCGCCGTCCGCCTCGCCTCGGTCCGGAAACTGGCCGGGAGGGCGGATCGCTGCTTTCAAAGAGTCGGAGGAACGAACCTCCTCCTCAACTCGTGGGTGAGAGTTGCGGGAGGGACTCTCACCCCCAGAGGCCATCCGTCCGTCCGAAGCGCCGCCACGCCGCAGTGATCGTGCAAATCACCGCCGCTAGCGGCCGGCCGAGTTTCTAGATGGGACCTCAGTCCTCACGGCTCCGCAGCAGAGCCGACCTTCTTGCACGCCCTTTCTTTACTCGCCCGCTGGCTGCGAGCGCTTCCCACTAGAGCGGCTGGAAGCTTAGGTGCGATCAGCGGGCACCCTTGGTCAAGGGGAACCGACGGTCGCAGACCGGTCGAGCATCCCTACACAGAGCAGGGTCGCGTCCACTAGGCCCGCAATATCCTGCAGCCACGGCGTGGCCGAGGTGTCTCCTGCAAGTTCCACCAGAGGGTGGTCCAGGAGGAGACGGACCGCATGCAGGTTCTGGGCTGGAGTGGTGGCCTCCATGGCCAGCCGACGCTGAACCGGAAGCTCGACCGCCGTCGTGGGGGCGGCGTGAGGCGATCCCTTGTCCGGCGAGAGTGCCGGGACGTGTTCCGGGTGCTGCTAGCCTCCGCCGCCTCTTGATGCTGTGAGTGTGAACCCGCCATCACCGGATGCGAAGTCCTTTCGGACGGAAGGCCGAAATCCGCCGGAGAGATGGTCGGATAAGCCAACCACTAGCCCCCTACTTGGCGCGCCCCTATCGGCGTATTTCAGCTGACAGGTTCCCGTCGATGAACAGAGTAGGCTACACTCTAGGCGGAAGATTTGGTTCGGTAGAGGGCATCTTCATGGATGGAAACCCTAATGTCTCTCAACGATGGATTTGGGATTTGGCAACCGATGGACACAAATGATTTACCTGTGTTCGTGCCCCGGCTTGGGTAATAGCCCTACATCCTACTTGATCTTTGTTGAGGATGTGTGAAGGTGTTTACAATGGCTATCTTCTCTACACCGGCAGTCTGCCAGCCGACCTTTGGTTCTCTCTCTTTTTCGGCCCCCTGCCCTCATGCACCAAGGTGCCCTTATATAGACGGGCCAGCCTGGGCAGGAGAGAGGAAGGCACTATGCTTATCTACAATGCATTAATTACACCCATCATTCCAGCTTCCACGTCGACCCATGACTCATTTATTACATGCGCCGCCGTGGCCTTGTCTCTCGAACCTCCTTTAATGTCGGTGAGAAGCCTCGCCCGGTCCGCCCGGGACAGGATGCCCCTGCGACGGATTGGTACGAGGCGTCAGAGGGACGAGCCGTCGTCGTGTCGAAAGCTGAATCCTTTGCAATTAATGACCCTGACACGAGGTGCCAGGGGAGGGAAATTTCAAGGCGAAGCCTTCCCCTCATTCCTTTGGTTGCCTTCGTGGCCTGACAAGAGGGGCCCAGACGCCCGCCCACTCGCCAAATCACCGCATGAGGCGACGCCATAGGGCCGCCCATGAGGTGGCGTGACCACCAGTCGCCACCGTGGGGCCGTGTGGGTTTCGCCCGTGAGCGGCGTGGTACGTCGCCGCATGGGCTTAACTGGGCCAGGCCTCTCCTTGGGCCCATCACTTCTGCGGTGGAGAGGGTACCCCGGTGCAAAGTACACCGACAATAGTGATTACTCACCCCTTCGTTTGCTTCAAAATTTATACAACTTATATTGAGTAGGAAAGTATTGAAGCACTGCTTGTTACTTAATAATCTATCTTATTAAGATATACTAATAACAAGAAGAATTCGTTTGTACAAAAAAAATTGATTTTTTTACTTTTGTATATAAGAGAAATAGTGTGTCAATTTTTATTTTTATGGGAAACGGAGGGTTCGAAGGGATGACAGTGGCTGGCGAGTGGAGTCAGCGTGTCAGCGAGACAGGAAGCTATCAGTAGTGAGAGAGAGCCGGGGGAGAGATTTGAGTTTTTGCTTTGATTAGAAATCTTGCAATTTTTAGGAATACCTAAAGGCTCCAAAAATTATGATTTTTTTTAATGTTCCTAACGTGGTACTGATGTTTGTGTAATTTTTCCAAAATTTTATCACTCCCAGATGTTTCTCAGAAATTCTTTTACCGCCACTATTTTAATACAATATGCATTTTTTGACTTTACAAAAATAGTAACCCAACTCTAAAATTCATAATTTTTTTTGAAAAGGCACTATAGATTATTTAGAACCAAAGTAAAGAATTTTATTACTTTTCACAATTCCAAAATAATTTTAAAATTAAAAACTGCAGTTAGGAAGTGTAAAAAGCATTTTCTTTAGTGCAAAAAATTTCAAAAAAAGCCAGAAAATTCTCAAAATTTTGTTAATTGTAGGAGAATATTTTGGCAACTCAATAAATAATTTTTGTAAAATTTGGGATGCTACAGATGGGGAGCCGAGGCAGGCGGCTGGCTAGAGGGGAGGGGAGCCAAGGTAGGGGAGTCTGGGAGCGAAGATGTCAAGCCAGCATAGGAGATGGGGGTATTGGGGAGCGAAGGGGATGCGCTTTTCATTACTGACTTACATATTTTTTTTCTTTGCTTCTCTTCTAATTAGTATGATTCTACTTTCATACGAATTTGGATTGCACAAGAGTAAAAGACTATGTTTGAATTAATTTAGCTTAGAATTTTAACTTTTAAGCCCACTCTCCATTTTCGTTCTGACTTCGCCACTGGATAGTATATATGATCTTTGTTGTGCCTGTCTCAGGAAATAATGGGAGCAGATCGATAGCATTGAACATGTCTTTTTCTAAATGAAATGGACCCGGTGATCAATCGAAGAAGCAAACAATGCGTCGCGTATGAAAATGATCTTTGCTGTGCCTGTCTATGAAAATCATGATGGGAACAGATCGATCGCGCTGTACATGTTGTTTTTAAGTGATTATCTGAATGTTTTGCATCAAGGGGAATGGACCCAGTGCTTAATAGAAGAAGCGAACAAAAAGAACTGTTGATGCGTCCTCTTTCTGAACGGATTGACGTTTCTGTTCTGATCTATACTGTTGATCCCGTATATACGGTCCCCAGTATACGAGAGTCGGTGTGTTGCTGCACACATGGTACAACAGTATATATCAGGTGACCTGTCTATTTGTTGTTTTGTACGCAGGTGCTCCATTGAGACCTATGAACATTGTGTTCTCGGAAAAGAAAAGAAAAAAAATCTATGAACATCTGCATACAAGTTTCTTTGCAGAGGGATAAATGATGCCTGCTACATCTGCAATTCAGCCAATGATCTAATGAAGTGTCCTCAGTTGTTAGATCATTTCACTTGTTTGATGGTTGTTGCGATGCATGTGAGCTCTGGATTTAGATTCCAGAGCTCCATGTAATTACAGTGGTGAACTGATTGTAAGAAGAAACATTTTTGAGTTAGTTTGTGCCAAGGGACGGACATTTCTTGACAACACAACAAGCATGGCCTACACTGATTAATGCTTCTTTCAGGAAAGTTATTCACAACGAATACAATGAGAATGATCCCCTGAATACCAATTTATCACGACAATAGGATGACCTGAATCTGTTATTTGCGGTTGCAAGTACAGTAGCTGACACTATTCACATGATCAGTGGAAGTACTTTCCTTGCTCTATATAATCTTGTATGTAAGTTCCCTATTGGTGGTTCGATGATTTTGATTGAAGAGTCTATGCTGAGTTTGAGATATTAGAGAAAACCAAAACAAAGAACACAGTTTACTCAACCGAATTTCTGAACAGAAGTGCAGAAGAAGTGCCAAGTGATGATGCCTCATGGTCCCTTGGTTTATTTTAGACTATAGGCATAAGTCCAAGCTTTATTAAGAAAGTCGCAAAGTCCTAAGTCCAAGCTTTATTGAGAAAGTCTGAAGTAGATGTAGGTGTTGGTTTATTAGGGACATGCTATTCACATCAAGTTTTAGCTGAAATTGGTGTCGACAAAGAGTAAAATTAGTAGGATTACTACTTTATTCATGTTCTCTCAAATCCGATACATCCCCATTGTTTATCTTTGGAACTTCAGGTTGACCCACTAAGAATACTGACATGTTGGGAAGAAGTAGCCTCAGTTTTCAGCCTTAAGGAAGCATGATAGGCATATTATTAGAGTTGCCAAATGTATTTCAACATGTTTGGAATAAATCCTTGTTCTACTGTGAAAAAATGTGCTGAAAAATTGGTTTAATGATGAAATTGGCATTGCAAAGTGGTTGTGATCATGACATGTGTGGTGTTCGTGCATATGTTATTTCAAATGATTATTTAACATACTTGTGATAGCATGATAATGATTTTGCTTGATGCAATGTGCTCGTGTGAGTGGTTGTATGGATTGACTTTGAGTCAAGTCGTGAACTTGTGCTCGGATTTGTTTCTTGTTTATTCATGTTGCAGGTGTAGCTCGAGGGCGAACGTGGTCAATGACGAGACCGGAACTAGGTTCATGGAGGAACTGAAGTTCAGGACTAGGTTCAGGGAGGAATCGAGGTTTTGATGGTCGAGGATGTCATGCGAGACGTTCGGGCTAGAAAACGTTGTACATGAAGGCTAGTCAGTCACGTGAGTGCGGCAGGTGGGCCGTACGCGTGCATATGTGATTTTTGGGTTGTATGCATATATTGGGCCATGTGTTTTTGAGCCAAGTGGATATGCATATGTGTATTTAATTGGAGATTAGGGTTTTTATTTTTGGGCAGTTGTTAATTGCTTCCTGCGGCTGACGGCTGGGAAGTAAAAAAAAAAAAGGCTTGCGGCCGGAGTATTTTTTCTAGCGCCTTGCTCCCGGTGGCTCGTCATTTACCTCCTGGCGTGAGTGCTTCCAGCGACTAGAAAAGCAAATCGTGGAGACTGCAGCTTGCTGGACGTTGTATGCATGCAAGAAGACCTCCTGACGACTTGCTGATTGCGGCTGAAGATCCTTTCCTGGCGGCTGTGGTTCTTGCGTCTAGAATTTTTCTAGTGCCAGGATACTTCCTTGTGCCTCATAGTGCATCATCTGAGTTGCATATATGTATTTGATTCTACTTCACATGCCTCGAATTCAAGCCAATGAATCCAAGAGCAGTATTGGCATATCAAGCTGCAGAGCTTGAGTACAGTGAAAACGTGAGAGGCACGGTCAAACAAAAGATAAAAGATATCTGAGTTCAATATATGAAAATGTTGAATACAGCATAAACGGAACAACACAACAACAAGAAAGGAAACAGTATCCATGCCGATCGATGTGCTCTTTCTGAAATTCCATAACAATGAACTCAATTAATATTGATTTTTTTGTAAGAGGTAAAAGCTTTTTTTTCACACCTGGATTTATCTGGTCACGATGTGACTTGATAAGAGAGACGGGTATTTTACGGGATACAGATAGTCAGATACTACATCTTCATTCATGTCAAAGAAAATAACTAAGCACTTATTTGCGCAATTGCCAAATGCAAGCTAAACTGCAAATTTAAACAACCGAAATAAACCAAGACAGAGTCCAGTCTCGGATGCAGAGTTTATAACTGACAGTTCGTGTGACTGTACGCGCCGCGTCACGCATGCATGCTGCTGACTCAGCGACTCATGAATTCACGAGGATGCGACGTCTTGGTTAGCTGGGAGATTTGCAGCCGGTCAGGTGGATTGGAAGTTTGTAACTTTCGCTCCATACAATCAGAAGCAGCTTTCTCCTGCATTCCGTCAGAAAGAAAAAGTCTGAAACGCTTCAAATCAGTTCAGTTGGGACTACTTAGTTCGACGGCATTTTCAGAGTAAAAGCAATCTGTTCTTACGCTTTCTGAACCCTATTGCCTGCACCTATATTCCCCGAAAATATAGTTTGCGTTACTGCCTTCCTCAAGGCAAAAATAATACGGCAACGTAGGTGGATTACTGTAGAAAACACCACGGGAAGCATTTAGAAACGCCAAGGCTCCACAAAACAAAGTGGTCTATCTCCTCATCTCCTGCAAGTACAGAGAGGAGAAACCAATTTTGCTGTTCAGCAATCAGCAGAGAGTAGCATGCAAACATCCATGGACAGTGGCGGAGCCAGGATCTCATCAAGCCCCGGGCTAAAATATGATGCACTAAACTATGTACAAACAGCGAAAATCAAACACACCAAGAAATTAAAAAAAGTGAAACATAAATACATAATTGGTACGTAAATTTAACCATATAATCCACTATAACATAAAACATAATAAAACGTCGAGTTGGAGGGTGTGATGTTTACCTAAATAATGAAGATTAGGTCCATACTACCATCTAGTACTACCATCTAGTTTATTCATCATCAATTGCACACTAACGTGAATCTGAAAAGTTACCACATAAAGTCAATGAGAGCATAATATATAACAAATCATGTGAATTTTGTAATTATAAGATTTTAGCTTACCACTAGCACGAGATTGTCGAGATAGATCAAACTTCCGTGACCTCATCCCTTGAAAATGCTATAAAATCTTTTCTTCATCAATGCTTTCAAACATACCTCGCTCAATATAGCAAACCATTCTATGATTCATCCATTCATTATTCATCTTGTTTCGCAGCTCAGTTTTAATAATATTCATAGCTGAGAAGGCCCTCTCTACTGTTACTGTTGCAACTAGCAAAAAATCTAGATGACTCATGACTGGATGTATTATACGGTATACATACACAAACTAGAAACTCCACACCCCTAAATCCGCCCCTGATTATGCTGCACCTCCTCTTCTTCTCAAGATAGAGCTTGGCCAGAGCAGATGCTCGTGGTCGGCGTGGTCTCTTCACGTGATGCCTCCGACGGAAACTAGCAAAGATTACGGGACATTAAACTGACAGTTAATTACTACTGAGATTGACAACCAAGTGTGCACATGGATTACACTTGATCAATTGCGAAGTCAGAATTAACGTTGGAAGAATTAGAAACTCCACGCCAAGAGCTGGAGCCCACCCAGCCCTGGGCCTACATCCGCCCCTGTCCATGGAGGTAGGTCCTGTTTAAAGATTCTTCAAATTTGCGTCCTGATTTGTGACTGTACTTCATCCTATCAATTCATTGCTTCTTTGCAAGCTACACATGCAAAATGTATGCATCAGGTGGTCATCACACCGATGCGATGCCTTGGTTAGGCAGGACTTGGGAGTAAATATCAGAGTAGAGAGAAAGAGACCAACTTTACTTTGATTCAAGAGTGAGCATGTAATATGTTGAAAAACAATGATGACTGCTATAGATCAATCGTAATGCACCTATCGAATAATAAGAACAATCACGAAGAACACACAAGATATAGGGAGGCAAAACTCTTTTTTCTTTTATTAGATTAATTCCCTTGTACAATGGGGTGCTATATTTATAGTGAAAAACCCATTATATATATATGTTTAGATTAACCCACAAAGATATAGAGTCTGATCATATCTCAACAACTAGGATCAAGAGTCTGGTTGTATCTCAACACTCCCCCTTTGACAAATACCATGTAATGCACATGTCTCATCAAAAATTCCTACCAAAAGTCTAGTGGAAAATGTTAGACTTACTAAGACCTAAGTCATCATCTAGCCTAAGTCATGATCACAATAATGCGGAAATCAAACATTAGAACTTACCCGGATTAGAAGATGAAGCCATTAGACCAAGTGAAGAGGAGGTAGCCATTAGAGTTAATCATCGGTTGGTGATGTGCACCGTACCACCGTGAAGATGATACGGGTGATGACGCCGACCTTCAGACGCCACCTGATCGACCTTGAACTCGCCTTCAAGTTCCTCCAACGGTGAGGATCGGTAGAGATTAGGGTTTTCGGGAGAGTCGAATCGTGTGTGAGGCACGAGCTCATCTCTTCCTGTATATATGGCACTGAGGAGCTCGGGGGCAGGTTCCACAATTTTAGAAAGCGCCTCCGATCATGGCGCGTAATTAAGGAATGAGCTAATTTCGGGATTAGCTTCTAATTAGGAAAGTTTAATTAGAAAGGTTATTAGGTGTATGGCAATACACATGCCAGAGATCAACCAACATTCTCCCACTTGATCGAAAAGCTATCATAATGCATTCACTCTTAGTAAAACAGTAGCCCAATGTAATGTGTTAACAGCAGCAAAACGAAAACGCCATTGAAACAACAGTACCTATAGTCCGCCATAATACCTTGACTGAATACTAGCTTAGTCATAACGGGTGTTGATTGCTTTAGTGCCCCTATATCCAGGATCATGATCAAAGGTCCTCCAATAATCCCATGCCGCAATATGTTCTTTAAATAAGTTAGAGGTAAACCTTTGGTGAGCGGATCATGAGCATTGACTTAGTAATCGATATGCTCAATTTTAATAGTTTGATCCTCGGATTCTATCTTTCACAACATGGTATTTAATGTCAATGTGTTTGGCAAAGACCACTTGACTTGTTGTTACTCGAATAGAAAATCATGCCTTGTTATCGCAAGATATAGTGAGTGGTTTTGCTATGTCGTCTACCACTCTCATCCCGGATAAAGTTTTTAAGCCATACGGCCTGCCCGCTTGCTTCATAACATGCTACAAATTATGCCTGCATTGTCGATTTATGCGCTTATGATTGTTTGGAGCTTTTCCACAAAATCGCTCCTCCAATTAGGGTGAAAATGTAGCTCGATGTGGATTTCTTAGTGTCTACACACCTCAAGAAATCAGCGTCTCAATAACCCAAAACTTCAAGGTTATCGACTTTCTATATGTTAGCATGTAATGCTTAGTGCCCTCAGAATAACGCAGAACCTTTTTATGACCTTCCAAAGGGTCTAGACCGGTTAGATCAAATCGCCAAGCATCCCAGATCTAATGCCAAGTCCGGACGCTGCAGCACTTGAGCGCATATTAAGCTTCCGACAACCAAGCATAAGGAATCGCCTTCATTTGATCTCGATTCTAATTGATTCCTTGGGCTTTGGAATAATCCAAATTTGCCGCCCTTAACTATTGGAGCAGGCGTGGCAGAGCACTTACTCATGTTATATCTTTCAAGTACTCTGTCAATGTATGACTTTTGAGATAATCCTAGTACTCCTTTAGACCTATCTTGGTGAATTTCAATGCCTAAAACAAAACAGGCTTCACCATGATCAAAATTAGAGGATAATCAAGAAACCTTAGTCTCATGCAGCATAATTTTATCACTGCTTGCTAATAATATATCATCAATATAGAGTACTAGGAAAATGAATTTTCCACCCTTACTCTTGATATATATACAGTTATCCACCTCATTCTCCTTAAATCCAAAGTTTCTAATTATTTTATCAAATTTAAGGTACTTGTTCATGCAAATCACTATTAAGGAATTATCTGGTTCTTAAACATTAATGTCCATATTGCTGATAGTCAACAAAGCATTATACAGCTAAGATGTTAAATTTACTCCCACTGGTCTTAAGGTTAACACTTAAGATATCTATATGTGAGGCTCACATTATCATAAACTCCAGAATTAACTGGAGGTGGAACTTTTAGAGACAAGAATTACTACTCTTTCGGACTATCGGCATTAGAACATAAGTACGATTGTGTTAAGTATAGTTTACCTTGCCTCGAGCTCCCACTAGAATCAACATTTATGTAAACTCGATGGTTTACAAACTCAAGAGTACCCTTTAGCCCGGATGGAAGCTTGACAATCCCACGATATAAGTATCTTAATTTTCCTGAGTGTAAGATATTGATATTAATTATTTTAAGGAGAGTAACTTTAATAGAGTAAATAATTTATTTATGGGGTTTATATCTCACATAATGAAGCTTTTCTTTTCTTAATGAGACGCTCCATTATGGGTTTATGTCTCACATAATGAAGCTTTTCTTTTCTTAATGAGACGCTCCATTTTCCCCTCAAATGTGGTATAAGCGCCAATGCCACAATTTCGATGAACTCTCATAAATATTTCTTTGGTGAAGCTAATAGAGTTAGCAATATACTTAATGCTCCCCAAATAATTTATAAAAGTGTAAGCAAATTACCCTTTTATAATGGGAACATAAATTCATTATTAGGATGGAGGGTGAAAACATAACTTAGTACTGATGGAAAACTTCCAACAGCTCTAACATTAGCCTCCTATTCATTTTCTAAGGCTTCGCTTTAAAACTTTCATAGTCTTGAGGTAAAGATGGCAGCATAAATACAATCTTCTATTTTAGTATTTAGCTAAATTTCTTTATGAATGCACACATTCATGGTACAATCATAATTCACTTCTCATTATTCATTCTTCATTATTGTTGTTACATTCTTTATGAATGACGTAACGAAGTGAATTAGAGGGCTCCAATAATTTTTCATGTCCCAACTCATTGACTTTAAGCACTCTTATGATCAATATACCGGCAAGAACTTTTGAGATGCTTCATAATGCTTTTCTATTATTGCCAGATAGTCATAATTTAACTGGAGGATTGCTCCCCAGATTCTAAATTTTATGATCAAAAGGGACATTTGCTTAAATTGTTCCTACTAGTCATCAAAATATTGAATTTTGTCAATATCTAAGTTATTAGATGCTTCTTCTAATAGGAGCCAATCATCAACATTATGTTTGTGATTATGTTTGTGTGCATAATCAATAACCTCAAGAATAATACGCTAATAAATTACTCTATTTCTTATTGGGTACTAGAAACAAATTGAAAAACTTATGGCTGAATTGATAATAGGATATAACACTAATCATTACTTAATATCCACAAAATGTGAATGATTGTTCTGTCATGAAATTAACTCGACATCGATCGAGTTAATGACATGCTAATGACAAAACTTAATAATTCTAATTCGCTTCACCATTGGGCAAAACGAAGAAGAATTTATCATGAGGAAAGAATCGTGATCCATCTTCGTGATCTCATTTTTGCGTAAAACGAAGAATAATCGGATTCACTAATGGGGATGGCAAATGATCACAACAATGCTAATCAGTTTGTAATCATGAGCCATAAACGTAATCCTTAAATCAACATGAAATCTCTAACCAAAACTTCGTTGGTTCCATTTTGATTAGAAAAGTTATGGGAATGGCACATGACTATAATCAACTTTGGTCAGAATATAACCGTGTGTCACAACATAAGCCCAAAACATAACTATAGTTCCAAATTGTATTACCTTTGGGTATATAATGGAAAAACTTAATCTATGGGAATGGTACATAATTGCAAACAACTTTGGTCAGAATGCAATTATGGCCACAATCATAATCCCAAAAACTTCATTAAATCTCTAACTAAGATTTCTCGTTGGTTCCATCTTAATTAGAGATATCTTAATTATAATTTAGTCTTTATCATATAAATACTTGAAAAGACTCAATTACTTAATTAATATAAGAACTAATTAAATGTCACATGACGCCTAAAAGACGCCGGGTCAATATATAGTCATGAAGCATTTAATTAATCATAATCACATTGTCTCAAGGTAGAATACATTAATAAGAGACAACATTAATCACATAATCAAAATTATCGAGCATTAGACATCAAGTATTAAATTGCGAAGCGTAAACAATCAAATTAATGAGCAGTAAATTAAGTGCTAAATTGAAAATAAGTGAAATACTTAAGCTCAGAATTCAGGGCATAAGAAATTACAACATATATATGGAAATATAAACAACTCAGATAGAAATATAGTACTTAACTAATCCAATCTTAGCTTATTCCTGGAATACAATAAAGCGATATTTATGGCCTATCTGAGAAAACATCCAAAAAAACCAGCCTAAAACTTATGCCCGAAGATGGACTCATTAATAATGCATGGCTGAATAAAATATAAAAATATTGAAAAATAAATGTCTTGCATGAAAATTAACCCTACGATAGTCTGATTAATAATCATGCTAATGACAAGAATAAACTTAAAGTTCTATTTCGCATCACCGTTGGGCAGAAACGAAAAGAACTAAATTATCTTATGGGTGACACATGTTCATAAACAACGTTGGTCAGTATATGATCATGGTCATAACATAATCCCAATTTTTAAACATTAAACAATAATCTCTAATTAAAATTTCCCGTTGGTTCCATTTTAATTAGAGATAATGCTCATAAATAATCATTACATAAAAAATTAATTGCCACATTAATTGGCCCAGAAATGAAACATAGCATGAAATGCCAAGAAATTAATTAAACATAATATTAATGCCCTGTGAAATAAAGATTAAACAAAGACTAATTGCAGAATTAAATGATTGAATAAAGATAAAAATTAAATAGCTAATATCGCTCATATGGCCCAAAATAAACATCGTTCCGGCCGAATTTACTCGTCCCAAGACACCAAAGATGTTCCAGAGCGCATCACGCCCACGAAGAACGAACTGGCCGAGATGACCCATAGCCGGAACAAAACGCGCGCGAGGCAAAACCCTAACCCTAATCCTCATTTGGCTTCTCCCTCCCGGAAAAATCGCTGCGCCAAAAGGCAAGGCAACGGCAAGGCGCAGTGGCAAGCGCAACGATACGGTGGCGAAATGATGTCGCATGAGTCCGACCAAGGCGACGCAAGCGCGGGAGGAGCAAAAAGGCGCACCGTGTTCCAGTGAAGGCGGTGGCAATGGAGTTCACGCGGTCGGATTTGATGGCGACGGAGGCGCGTGGTGCCGCGCGCGCTCTGGCGAGGAGGGGCTCCGATGAGGCGGCCGCGACTAAGGCCGACGCACTCGAGCAAAGACTCGGCCGCGGGCGAAGCTAAGGCCCGCGAAGGAGACGACGGCGAGAAGATGCGACGGGAAAAGGCGACGCGCAACGACGGAAAGGCGACGCGATGGAGTTCATTCGGAGCCGATCTGATGGCTCGCACAGCGACTAGGACCGGCCAAGGTCAGCCCCGAAGCCCCTTATAGATCTTTAGGTTTGAATGGATTTGGGGCTTTTTGGTTCGGGATTTTGGGAATCAAGTGAGGATTAGGATTTCGGTCCTGCCCTTATCCCCTCCTTCTCAATGCTAGCCAAAGCCGATTAACAACTAACCGAAGCAAATTAGGGCTAATCATCACCAATTAGGGGCTAAACATGATCAACCGACAACAATTAGGGCTAATTGCAATGTGATTAACAACCCTAATCTACATTAACCGACATCAATTAAGGGTACACACCATCAATTAGAACCGACAGAGGCATAAGGGATCAAGATTAGGCTAGATTTGCTCTGATATCAAGTGTTAGACTTACTAAGACCTAAGTCATCATCTAGCCTAAGTCATGATCACAATAATGCGGAAATCAAACATTAGAACTTACCCGGATTAGAAGATGAAGCCATTAGACCGTGAAGAGGAGGT
The DNA here is from genome assembly GCA_036346375.1 of Guadua angustifolia. Lineage (NCBI taxonomy): Eukaryota > Viridiplantae > Streptophyta > Magnoliopsida > Poales > Poaceae > Guadua > Guadua angustifolia. Next base: position 10,412,017 of record CM070520.1, read on the forward strand.
AGCCATTAGAGTTAATCACCGGTTGGTGATGTGCACCCAGTACCACTGTGAAGATGATGCGGTGATGACGCCGACCTTCAGACGCCACCGCGATCGACCTTGAATCGCCCTTCAAGTTCCTCCACGCGGTGAGGATCGGTAGAGATTAGGGTTTTCGGAGAGTCGAATCGTGTGAGGCACGAGCTCATCTCTTCCTCAGTATATATGGCATCGAGGAGCTCGGGGGTGTTCCACATTTTAGAAAGCGCCCGATCATGGCGCGTAATTAAGGAATGAGCTAATTTCTGGGATTAGCTTCTAATTAGGAAAGTTTAATTAGAAAGGTTATTAGGTGTATGGAAATACACATGCCAGAGATCAACCAACAGAAAAAAGTGATGGGGGAAAAGAGTACATTCCACTTGCATATTGTGTTACACTTATTGCTTCGTTAAAAACCTTCATGTAAAAAAACTTTAGGAAAACTCGCTAAGAGAAAAGGAGTGCAACTTATAATCTTTTATATTATAGTAGTATCTTTACGATCATACTACATGTTATGGTTCAGATATTTACTTCCCTTGAACTTTGTATATATCTAAGTCGCTTTTGTTCCAATGCCACGAACATATTTTTGGAAACTAGATATCAAGAAAGACTTAGTGAATAAATCACCAAAGTTTTCACATGACTTAGTTTGGAGGATTTCTACATCACCATTCTTTTGGATTTCATGAGGATAAAAAAGTTTAGGGACAATATACTACGTGATATTGTACAAAAGAATCAATCTATCCATCAATAAAGAAAGAAAAGAGTTGAGATCTTCTATATCTTTTGTTCATCTATTGAGATTGTTATTCATTTATCATTGATTGGTATTGGAATTAATCTACACTTAATTTATTATTCAAAACAGTTAATGTAAACGTCGAGCTCGAGGACAGCGTTGGGGTGGTTGACCCTGTCAGCACGTTGTAATGTAGAAGCGCAGGTGCACTGCGGACACCGGCCACGCCGCGGACCGGTGGCAAGGAGGGTAGAGAGGAAACGACAGTGAGTAGAGCTTGCAGCAAGCCATGAGAATGAAGAGAGGCGCTCACTACTCACTACCTGCCAAGGTGCATGCTTAAATAGTATGGTAATAGTAGCCTAGCCTAGCTAGTTAGCAGGATTGCGTTTGTGACGTTGGGGGCCATGTTGTTTTTGCCCTATCTATGGTGGCATGTGTACATGTTCTTGACAATATTATTGACGTGTACGATACATATGAGTTGGAGTTGCTGTACCGGCCTATGAAAACATTAATGGAAGCGGATCGATTGAATTGTGTGTAAATGTTGTCTTCATGACGATTTGATTACTTTGTATTTCAGAGGAAAGGATCCATCCATTGTATAAACAAGTGAACAAAAGAACACTTGATGCGTCTTCTGAATGAATTGACGTTTCTGTTGTCTACTACTGATTGCAAGGTCCCAGGCTACCATTGTGTGGGTGTGTCTGTTCTGGTGATTTAAATCTTTGGACAGCTAGCTATAAGTCACTTGGCAACACTACAGTATGTGTGCATGTAAGATATTGTTTACCAGTCGATGATACAATCATCCAATGATTTGTCGTCAGTAGTCTCGGGCAGGGCTTATCATTTCACTTCTCATAGCGTGCATGGTTCAGCTCTGCATTCAGAGTTCCATGTATATATTAGTGGTGATGGGTGAACTGATTCTGGCAAAAAATACATCTCATAATTAGTCTGTACCAGGAGAATGGCATTTCTAGATCACCAGGGAAACTTTTCTCACCAGGTTACTAAAGAATTGGAAATGGCGATCAATGGAGGTGAATGATCACAAAATAAATTTTACCTATAAAGAAACCATCCAAAACCTCTCTAGACGAAGAAGAGCTAAAAGATCAAATTTTCAGAGTTTTTCACCTGAGGGCCGGTACTACCACTGTGTAGAATTGGTAGTATTATTCTACAGTAAAATCAGTATGATCTCAAAACTAAATTTGATGTATCTTTTGATCGGCTAATCCAAACCCTACAAAAATTTGTAGACACATTCCCGTGGATGTCAGAAACTTATTACAATATTCTATCACAAAGATTGAAGGAAAAGGCTAGCTTGGATGCTAGCTAGGGATAGGGTCATGTGGATTCGCCGTACATGAGGAGGCGTTGCCTGACAGAGGGTAGAGGCTGACGGGAATCAAGAACCTAAGGCAGCGGATGGCATCGGCGTGTTGCCAGTATGAGGAGGTGAGGCAAGGAGCCAATGCAAGCGGCAGGAGGGGAGGGGAGGAGAGGGGAGCCATTGTGCGGTCACTACTACAGACTGCTTCATCCGCGACCCCCATCACTGTCGGGTAGGCCCGACCCGACAGTGATACTATTATCACTGCCGGTTCTAATTTCAGCCGGTAGTGATAATATTATCACTGCCGGTTCTAACTTCAACCGGCAGTGATAGGAATAGTATAATTTTTCCGCACGAATGGAGGTAATATCATTGCCGCTTTAGAGAGAACCGCAAGTGATAAGAAAATATCGCTTGCGGTTTACACAAAAACTCCGCAATGATTTATCATTGCCGTTTTTGTTTTTAACCGCAGATGATAAGACCATTTTCACCGCCAGCTTTACTCCGTAACCGCAAAGTGATATTATCGTTCTCCAAAATTAGTGAACATACAGATCATATCAAAGCATAATTAGTTAAAAAACGTAATATATTAAACACTTGTAATTTAACTCGTGCAGAACATTTTTAGTCCATAATTACATATTTAGTCCTAATTTTATATACAAAATGGCGCGAAACCCTAAATCCAAAAGTCATCGTCATCCTCCTCCTCCTCGTCGCCGGAGCTACCGCTGGATGACCGATTGGAGTTATGGCGGTGCTCCTCCTCCTCCTCCGAATCGGATTCTGGCAGGAGTTGGTCTTGCCTCAACGCCAAGGAGCTCGCCCAGCCGGCTGCTGCCGCCCTCCTCCTCCTCCGCCTCCTCCGCCTCCTCCTCCGCCTCCTCCTCCTCCTTCTTCTCAAGCGGCGGATCGCTGCTTTGCTCAATACATGTTCACTTTGGGTGCCATTCCTGCAAGAATTGTGGTTGTGAGAACCTTAGATTGAGGAGTCACAGACATATAGAGGAGGAATGGAAGCCCAACAATGCCAAAATGGGGAAGCGCAATAATAAGCAAGAGGAATGGGGAAGAGCGACTATCGCTGGCGGCGGAGTTGAAGGTTCATATTATCACGCCATTTATCTTGAACCCAAAAGGATAATATTATCACCGCCGGTTATAAATTCACCCAAGAGGATAATATTATCACCGCCGATTTTAAATTAAACCAAAGAATGATAAGAACAAAGGTACGTCAATGGAAGACAATATCATTTTATGCTGAACGATTCAATATCACCGCCGCTTTAGATAGAGAACCGCAAAGTGAATGTATTAATGTCGGTTCAACAAAGGTAACCGCAAGTGATAAAGTGAATTGCGCTGGAACGGCAATGATATCATCGCCGGTTTTTGAGATAGAACCGCAAGGATATATTACTACCGATTCAAGAGAATAAACCGCAAAGTGATAATATGGCACTATATATACCTCGGTTCCTTCCCCAGCTGTCCGTAGCAGAGAGGAGCTCTGTTCTTGCTCGATTGGGGTGGAGAGGGGCTAATTTTTGCTCTCAAATTTGGTGTAATTTGTCGTTTCTAACTTGTGATCTAAGGTTCGTATATTGTTTAGTTGGATATTACATTCTATATATATTGTTGTAGGTTGTGAGAATTATGTCAACACAATTAGATTTCTAATCTGGCATTTAGATTTGAAATTACCAACTTTTATATGTATAGTGATTACATTTAATACGTTGATTGAATTTAAATATGGTAGCACTTCATAATTAACTATTGTTTAATCTAATTACTTAAAATTGTTTCTTTATTTCATGTATGTTAATTTAATACTTCAAGAAGTAATGTAAATTTGTCGATTTGACCTTTATATATAACTAATATCAATTCTTTAATTGATTTTACAATCTAGATTTGGATATAGATTTATATATAACTAATAGCAACCACGCATCAAAGCCAAACGCTCATCGATAACCATGAAGGTCTGATCGTAACTTAGTTGTATAATTAAGGATATGCTTTATTTTGTATGAAGGTCAAGCTTCAATTTGTAATATAAACATTTTGTACGAAGGACATGCTTCAATTTGTAATGTATGGAGTATTGATTATTATAATCATCTAGAAAAGTAAATGTCCAATGGATGAAAAGGTATATAATTGATGTAAAAAGGCCATGCATAAAGAATTATGTTTCTCATCCAATACTTCTTGATAAAATAGTACCAAATGAGAGAAGAGGAGACAATAGTACTCAAATGAGATAAAATAGTACTAAAATTTGTTGGACGGACCATTATATATAACTAATAGCAATTATTTAATTGATTTTACAATCGAGATTTGGATATAGATTTATAAGTAATGAAAATTTCTAGATTAATTAGCACTACATAACAAATTAAATGTATAAAACAATTTGTGAGCACTTAGTGATTTATCGAGATTTTATTTGTTATAAATATTTGTAGATGGACCAAGATGGATGTATGAAGCATCGTCACGATAGAGAGTACTTTAACGGTGTGACTAGTTTTCTAAGAGCTACATGCGCGCATAAGTCAAATAAGTTGATGGACTATATTTGTTGCCCGTGCATCGATTGCAAGAATGAGAAGCAATTTTCAACCTTGAGGCGATTCGTGCACACTTGCTTCAAAGGGGTTTCAAGCCCGCCTATACCGTTGGACCGAGCATGGTGAAGATGAGATTGTGCGTGAAGGGCATCTCGATCGATGATGATGAAGACAACGACTCGATCATGGTGGAAAATACGCTCGTCGACACTCATGAAGAGACATTCATCGATAACCATGAAGATGATCTAGAACAGATGTTGCATGATGGGGAGGAGGACCTCACAAGCTTAAAGGGATTTTCGAAGTTTCAACAGATGGTAGAGGATTCTACAACACCCTTGTACCTGTGCCGCAAAGAGGAGTTCAAAAGTCGCATGTTGTGCTTACTGCCAAGGCAGCTTGAAGGCAAGCAATGGTTGGTCCGATAAGAGTTTCATAGAGTCGTTAGGGTTCTTCAGAGATGTCCTTCCATAGGGTAACGTGTTGCCAAAGAAACACGCATCGTGCCAAGCAGTTGTTTGCCGCTGGGACCGGAAGTGCGTAAAATACACGTATGTCCAAACGATTGCATATTGTATCGTAATGAGTTTGCAAATTTGGATGCATGTCCCGCTTGCAAGGCATCTTGGTATAAGCGCGATGACGATATCGAGGGGTGTAAGAAGAAAAGACCTCCGACCAAGGTGATGTGGTATTTCCTATAATCCCCGTCTCAAGCGCCTGCTTATGAACAAAAGGCATGCTCAATTGCTGCGATGACACGCCGAGGAGCGTAAAAAGGATGGAATGCTTAGACACTCACCGACCATAGAAGGGAGGAATATCGATAGAAAATACAAGAAACACTTTGCATATGATATGAGGAATATAAGGTTCGGACTCAAGACGGATGGGATGAATCCTTTCGCAACATGAGTAGTCGCCATAGCACTTGGCCGCTGACTTTATGTATGTACAACCTTCCTCCTTGGCTTTGCATGAAGCGGAACTACATTATGATGTCGTTATCGATCCAAGGGCCGAGGCAACCCGGCAACGATATTGATGTATTCCTCAAACCACCGGTTGAAAATCTTCCGTATTGTGGAACGACGATTGCATGTGTATGGGATGAGTACAAAAGAGAGAACTTCATGCTACGGGTGTTGTTGTTCAGAATCATCAATGATTACCCCGCTCTGGCAATCTTTCGGCCGACTATAAAAGGATTCAATGGATGCGCATTGCATGGGTGATACAGGAGCCGTGGCTGAAATATCGTCAAAAATGTGTTACATGCGCATCGTGAGGTTCCTTCGCAAGGACCACCCGACGCACCAACAAGAGAGCTTTTGACGGTACAAAGGAGACTCGCTTCACTCAAACATCGCGACGGCAAAGAGATATTTGCGTCAGAAGGATATTAAAATTATCCATGGAAAGGAGCCGTAGTACATCGCCCCGAAGTTCCGTGATACCTCCTTTGTGGAAAAAGAGATCAAGATTTATGGACCTACCTTATTGGCAAAGACTGGATGTTCGACATGCTATCGATGTCATGCATATAGAGAAGAACGTGTGACAAATTTTGCTTGGTATTTTACTAGACATACCTGGCAAAACAAAAGATATACTCAAGGCACGGATAGACTTGAAAGATACGAAACTCAGGAAGGAACTGCATCATGAAGACCTGGGTCAAGGAAAAAAGTACCTTCCCGCAGCTTGCTACACTTTAAGCAAGATTGAGAAAATTAGTGTGTGTGAGTGCTTGCACGGAGTCAAAGTTCCGTCCGGTTATTCTGCCAACATAAAGAGACTAGTCTCAATGAAAGACTTGAAATTAGTTGGTATGAAGTCTCATGATTGCCACGTGATGATGACACAGATGCTTCCTATAGAAATTAGGGGTGTTCTGTCAGAGAAAGTGCGAGACCCAATTATAAAGTTGTGTTCATTCTTCAACGCGATTTCATAGAAGGTCATCGATTCGCTGAAACCGGATAAGCTACAAAGAAGACGTGATCCACACTCTATGCCGCTTGAGATGTGCTTCCTCCATCCTTCTTCGATATTATGGTCCATCTCATTGTTCATATTGTAAAGAGATACGTTTTGGCCCTGTGTTTCTACATCGATGTACCCTTTCGAGAGGTTCATGGGGTTGTGAAGAAATATGTTCAGAATCGACATCTACGGAAGGGTGCATTGCCAAGGTTGGGGAACCAAAGAGGTCATCGAAGTTCTCAGATCGATTACATGGATCTCAAACCGACAGTATGCCCGTATCTCGCCATGAAGGGAGGCTACAAGGAAAGGGACACTAGGTCGAAATCGATCCGCATAAATGATCGTGCTTCATTCACGCAAGCACATTTTACGCTTCAAGACTAATCAATTGTAGCGCCCCAGATGTTGACATTCACAAGAACATGCTACGAAGAAAAACCTATGTAAGTCCGAGGTTTGATCATGAGAGAGCACAAAGATAACTTTGGAGATTGGTTGCTTAGATACATGATGCATATGCAGATGTGAGTGCGCCAATTGAGAGCGCCGCTAAGGGACCATCATATACAATTTTGACATTTGAAGGATACGACATCAATGGATATACATTTTATACGAGAGCACAAGATAACAAGAGTACCAACCGTAATTGGGGTCCGATAGATGCCTATGACAAAGAATGGCAATATGCGACGCATTTCACGGATTCATAGAAGAGATTTGGGAGCTTGACTATGGGCCTTTGAAGGTCCCCTCTTTCGGTGCCAATGGGTCAAAGCTACCTAGGGCGTGAACATCGACAAGCACGGTATCACTACCGTGGACTTCAAACACGCTTGACACAAGAGAAGAACCATTTGTACTTGCTAATGTCGTTACACAAATTTTCTTTGTAAGGGATCCAGCTGACAAGGAACGCCACGTGGTTCTTCAATCAAAAAGAAGGATTGTGGGAGTTGAGAATGTAGTTGACGAGGAAGGCTATAACCAGTTTGATGAGCTTCCTCCTTTCGGTGAGAACATCGACCTAGGTCTCATGGAAGACATAGAGGAAGCTACATACATACGCCGCGATCATAACGAAGGTCGGATTGTAACTTAGTTGTATAATTAAGGATATGCTTTATTTTGTATGAAGGTCAAGCTTCAATTTGTGATATAAACATTTTGTACGAAGGACATGCTTCAATTTGAAATGTATGGAGTATTGATTATTATAATCATTCAGAAATAGTAAATGTCCAATGAATGAAGATGAGATAGTAAGAGCAAGTTTTTATTGATTATTCCTAATTAACTGAAATTTTAAATAAAACAAAAAGGAAAATTACCAATTTCATTTCCATACGACTTCCAAAGTTCATCCATAAAATTTGGTTTTTGTATGAAGTCCAAAGCAAAATCTTGGATTAGCTGAAATTTGAAATAAAATTCCAATGTTTGTATTTGGGGTTTTTTTACAAATAAATAAAACAGTGTGCTAATTTTCCTTGCCGTGGCAAAGATTTGCCACCGCTACCACTTCGCCACAACAAAGACTTGGGTGGCAGGAACATCGTCTTTGGTTGACAAACGAGAACAGACACTAATAAAACATATCAGTGCCACGTCATAGTCTCCACCCTGTAGTAATAGATATATATCACTGCCGGTTCATAAATGACCTGGTAGTAATAGTTATATATCATCGCCGGTCATAATGCTCAAAGATTGTAAATGTCATCATCATCACGGCTCATTTAATGAACCGGCAGTGATGATGTATTTTTAGTGCCGAGCATTTATGAACCGGCAGTGATGTTGTACTATTAGTGCCGGATCTATAACAAGCCAGTAAAGATAATATATCATCACGATTCACTTTGAACCGCAGAATAATCCTCCCTATATATACGCTTTTCCCGCACTTAGCCATTTCGCAATTGCTTGGAGTTCTTCCGCGCTCTAGCCACCGCCGACTACTCCAGACCGCCCTCCGGCAGCGACCCTCCCCGCCGCCCTTTGCGGCGCCCCGACGCCGACTCTCCCTGCGGCCCTCCTCATGTGCCTCCTCCTGGCGACTCCTCCCGCGCTCCCTCCTGCGGCGATCCTCCTTGCGCCAGAAGCTCGTGATGTGTGATGATATGTGCTATCTTTTTGCTCACGATGCCAATGCCTAGGGTTGTCGATGATATTGATAATTGTTCTCGGATGATTTTTGTCTAAGCCCTAATAGCATGGATTGTTCAAAGTTATGATGGAGTTTTCCCGGAGGGCAATAGATGACCGTGCTAGTTTGTTACTTTGTTGGCTTGGCTATAGAGGAATAGATGAAAATGAAGCTCAGTCGGAGGTGATTTTGTAGTTCAAGGCTCGGCCTAGCTTCATTAGCAATCACTGGAGTGAAATGTGTAGGTGTGGTATCGCTGGTTGGTTATATTCTGGTTTCATTTGTGTATGAGGTCTTGGCTTGTTGTTCATGATGGCGGCTGCTGAGGTTCCGTGTTCTTTTATGTGAATGGTTGGTGATGTCTTTGTTGTTAGTTCTAGTTTCGATGCTTTGTGTCGCTCTGTGCTTGGTTGGCATTGATACCAAGAATTTGAGTTGCTTTTGTTTTAGTTGTGTGATATGGCGTGTTGTTCGAGATGCGTAATGTTGAGTTTTGTGTGAGGTTGAAATGACATACTTGGTTTCAAAGAATGGAACCGGGTTATCTGCTTGATGTCCTGTTGATCTAAAACTTTGTTGGCTTGACCAAAGTTACATCACCGAGAATATCATCTTAGCCTGTGTTGTTTCGACTTTTTTGCCCCCACAAAATTATGATGTCCTAATTTTGGTGGGTCGCATGAGTTGCATCTTTGTCAGGAGCTACTAAGTCAATTGTCCGAATTCAGTTCTGGCCTTCGCAATTTCATTTAAATTAGACTCGACAGTCATGATTTGATCACAGGTAGCGATGGCTGGTTGTTAGCTAATTACCTTTAACAGTGAATACCGATAAAAGTGGATGTAATCTTCTTTTGACCGCAGTTCTTGTTACCGAGTTTGTTATGCTTTATCGCTTTTGCTTTCCTTCGATGGAATCGCTTGTAATGAGTATAAAATACTCGCACTGTGGAAAATGACAATCTTGCTTTATTGCTTTTGCTTTTATCGTCGTGGATTTGGTCTTGTCTCAAATCTCCTAGAGGTCCCGATAATCTTGTCAGAATATGGACAAATAACAAACCGATAGAAACTAGGTGAGTTTTCTTCATGTCTTGAATGCTCACAAAAGAACTGTAAATAGTTTTCTTGAGACTATTGTTAACTTTCGATTTCTATTGGATCAAGACGCTCTAATTTTCATTCAAATCCCATAATCCGAGAGCAATTATACATAATTACCTCCATATTGCTACAAGAGTCACGATTCATTATATGAATGACATAATGTTGCCTTTATGTGATCTCTGCCATATATATCTTTATGTGTCGCAAGCAATGATAACAACAATTATATGTCCGAATCGCAGTTGTCGCCAAGCAGGGCAAGCGCCCAAGAGACAGGGCCCAACTCATATATTCTTTTATTATTATATTTTCAATAATAATGAATCATTCTTATTCCACACTAATATGATTTTCAACAGGTCATGCGCTGCGCAATTCCATGCTTCGAACATGTAGGATCGGTCATGTCAGCTGTAACTCTTTTCATTGCCGGCACCTTATGTCGCTGGCGGCTCGCAATCGGCCGCAACGAACGCCATACTGCCGCCGGTATGCAGCCCATCTACGCCATATAAGGTGCCGCCGCTGAGAAGGTCCCGATCGGGCTTGACCAAAGACTTGCAAGTTCCAAAAGCATGGCTGCCAGAGAGCATACGATACATCGAGAGACTCGAGCCACGAGGTGACGTGGCTTGGTTGATATGGAATGATCGCTTTGCTTTTTGGTGTAATAGACTACTAACATTCTAGTTGTGGATTTATAACCTTATTTTATTTTTTTTGAAAATCATATTAGTGTGGAATAAGAATGATTCATTATTTTTTTATTGAGCAAATAAGTATGTGAATTGTCAATTGTATATGTATCATGTGTAAGTATATGTGAAATGTATAAGTATATGTGAATTGTCAATTGTATATGTATCATGCGTAAGTATATGTGAAATTGTATATGTTCTTTGTTACCTGCTCCCTCTATCCATGAAAGTAGGTTGCCGTAGGATCGATCCATGCGATTAAGATTTTGAAATTTAGACCATTAATATATATGTACGTTACAGTATTATCTAACGCATGACAAAATGGTGATTATGCTTTATATATGCACAACATTGATATATATGCGAAGATTTATCTCATGATTTTGTTAATTTAAAATTCTAGAAAACTTGCCACACATGGCCTCTCACAATGGACAAGTGCCGGATGGCGCTGAGCCCATAGACCAAAGCCCAGGGCAAAGCCCGACAGGGTTCCTCAACCTAGAACAAGTCGAGGCAACAAATGTACATGAGGTAAGTCTTTATTAGGATTCTTTCGTAGGATATGCTTCCCGATGAAATTAGAGCAGAGCTAAACGACTAATGAAACAATCAAAATGCAGAGTTAGACATCTAGTGCACCGAGCCAGCGTCATGGACGAGGTCCCAGAAGATGCGACAGTGAACAAAAGGTGATAGTTGAGCTTAATGTAATCGGAGAACCAGCTATACCAAGGCCATTGCTTGGCCCATATCGACAAAGACATGCGGGTCCTCGCTAGAGATAATGTGCCCATCATCTACAAATCATGGACACGCCAAGACGATTCCCCATCGATGTTCCTCGATGACATCAAGCAAACATTGTGGACAGAGTTGACAAATAAGTTTCAATTTTCAAGATCGCTTGAGCTTGCAGAAACGCACTAAGCGTTATGGGATCTGCATGGAAGAACCGAAGACAAAGCTGAATAAGGAGTATGTCAAGAAGGCCGAATTTTAATAGATACCCGAGGTTACAAAGAATTTTGGGATGAATTCGAGCAATATAAGAAATCGATGAAGCCAAAGCTATCACCACAGTAACAAGGCAAATTCGGACAAGAACATTTACCCCATGTGCTAGGCACCGGTGTACGCGGAGGAAAGTACCCAAGTGGGATGCACGGAAGAACAAACTAACACTTAGTGGAGTTGTTATCGCGACGCCTCAGATGGCCCCAAGATCAAGCATCGCTACTTGCGAGGAGCTACTCTTGATGATGGCGCTTAAGCTTCGAAGTGAAAAAGACGAGGAAATCTCGAGGAAGATCGAGATGCCCACCCAAAGCTATTGAGGGCTCATTCTCGCTAAGAAGGGAGGACGACGAGCTAACACGCCTTTGGGTAATAAGGAGCACCGGTCGCACTGAGAGGGTTGGCTTGGTGCTCTCGAAAGCAAAGATTCCTGAGGATGCCTATATGTATAAGCGACCAAAGAAATCCGCACAACAACAGCTTGGATGAACGTACGAGAAATAGAAGACCGATCGCATGGTATGGAAGTTAATTTGAAGAAATGATGAAAATGATGCGAGAAATGTGTGAGATCATGTGATGAAAAATTGGTCGATTGGTAAAATTGGCATTGCTAAGTGGTTTTGGTTATGGCATGTGGTGCTTGTGCATGTGCTATGTTGAGATGATTATCATGCCGGTGATAGCATGATGGAATTTGTTTAATGCAATGCACTCGTGTGAGTGGTTGCATGGATTAATCTTGAGTCAAGTCGTGGACTTGTGCTGGACGCTGTTGTTTGTTACTTCATGTGCAAGTGTTGCTCGAGGGCTAACGTGGTCGATGACGGACCGAACTAGGTTCATGGAGGAACCGAGGTTCGGACTAGGTTCGTGAGAGGAATCGAGGTCTTGGTGGTCAAGGATGTCACCGACGCTCGCTAGAGAACATGCACATGGAGGTTGGTTAGTCACGTAATTACAAGAAAGTGGGCTGTACATACGCGCAAGAGTTGTTTTTGGCCACGCTATTAAGTTGAGATGTATACGCACTCTTTCCATGTTGGATGTGGAGTTGTATTCAATCTCTTTGTGGTTGCTCTGTATAAATAGGGGGAGGTGTCCCCTGTTTATTTTTGAGCGTTCAGGTATTAGGATTTGTACTCTTGTGTTGGAGTACTTTAGACAATGAAATAAAAATCAATCTTCCAGAGAGCTACTTTTTGCGGCTGTGACTTGCTCTTGGCTTCGACATAGTTGATCGATCGCTTGAAGTCTTGTTCATCATAGCAGTCACGAAGTTCATCACGGAGTTTCGGTTCTTTGCAAAGGTATCATCTTGCGAAGGTAATATCTTTTGATCTGTAGATCCGATCGGATTGATTCTTCTTTTGTTCACTTTGGAATTGAGTCTAGTTTATACAGTTAAAATTTCACATCAATCCAACGGCTAGATCTTCGGGGTTTTCTATTTTAGTGGACGTGTATCGGTCTACTCGCCCAGTCTATGCGCGTGGTCGCCCAACTGTTCACGTGGTCGCCCAACCTGCTCGCCCAAGTGCCAAACTGCTCGCCCAAGTGCCCAACCTGCTCGCCCAAGTGTCCTCATCGCCGCCCAAGTGTTCTACTGCTCACCCAAGTGTCCCATCTGGTCGTCCAGTGCCCTACCGCCGCCCAGTGTCTCATCGTCGCCCAGTACTCTAACCGTCGCCCAAGTGTTCTATCTGGTCGCCTAAGTGTTTCATCGTCGCCTGCACTTCTAAACTGGTCTCTCAAGCAATTTGAGTTTGAATTGGGGTGGTTTAAAAGTTTAAAATAAGCTTTTAGCTTCGCGCAATCATTCACCCCCTCCGATTGACGCCATCCGATCCTACAAGTGGTATCGAGCAAGGTTAAGGTATGGCGCCGATAAGTATGTTAATCGTCCTCCTATGCTTAATGATTCAAATTTTTCATCAAAAAGTCGATGCAATCTTATATTGAAGCTCAAGGTAATGATGTTTGGCGCAAAGTCTCTACTACATATGATGTTCCCGATATAGTCACTAATGATAATAAAGGCGACGTTGATTTAAATGCTAAAGCTAAAAACTTGATTTTTCAAGGAATATCCGAAAATGAATTTGATCGAGTTTCTCATTTACGCTCGCACATTCAGTTTGGAAGACATTATGTGACTATCATGAAGGTTCAACTAAGATTAAGAAAGTGCGAAAAACATTTACCAAAAGGATTTTTCGATTTTGTTATGAGACCGTGAATCAATTGATGATCTTTACTCTCGATTTGAGAAAATCTTGTGCAATTTATGGTGTTGGAGTTAACAATCCAAGAGAGGAGAATGCTAGTAAGATTTTGAGATCTCGACTCTGAATGGCGATGGTTGTTATCGCAATCAATCAAACTGTTGATTTGGATACGCTGACCATGGATGATCTCAGATTCTAGGTTGAAAACTTATGAGATGGATTCTTTATCACCTAGAGCTGATAACACATCTACACATGCACTTATTGCTAACCCCAAAGACTTCGTCTCGATCACCATCTTTTGTTTCCTTGTCTCGCATTGGCTTTTTTTCAGATGAACAGTTTGAGATGCTTCTGAAGAAGATCTTGTGCTCATCTCCTCACGTTTTTTAAAGCACTCAACAATGTGAGGATGAGGAGGCGGAGGCACAATTTCGGGTCCTTCAATTGCTTTGAGTGTGGCCTTCCTGCATATTAAAACAAATTGTCCCAAGTTGAAGAAGAAGGAAGAAAGGGAACCAAATAAGAACGCAGCTCAAGACGCACTACCCTAGGCGCCCAATTTTCGAAAAGTTGCTAAGAAAGTCTTTGCCGCCATAGAGGAGTGTGATCTTAGCAATGTAGACTTTGAGAGTGATAATGAGCCACATGACAAGAAAAAGGACAAGAAGGCAGATTCGATGATGACTTCACGGCATGTGTTTCATGACCGAAGGGATAGCGACAATGACTCCGATCTTGATGAGGTGAGACCTTCCTATGACGATCTTGAGTATGCCATGATTAAATTAGCTTCGTAACTTAAAAAATCTAAGAAGGCTCTTAAAGAAAAAGATCTAGAAATTGATAGTTCCAATTCAAATTGCAAGACTTAGATCTTTAATTCCCGATGATGATTCTTGCAAATCTTGTGATGTGTTACAATCTGAAGTTATTGCCTTAAGGAAAGAACATGTTTCTTTGTTAGAACAAGTCAACGCTGAAAAGAAAGAAAATGAGAAACATGTTAAAAATGCTAGCTGTTCAACTGTTGATTTGTATGATACAACTCATTGTTCTAAATGTGCTATACTGGAATTGAAGTTGCATGATGCAAATGCTAGGGTTTCTCAAATGACAGATGCTATGCTTACTCATGAAGTTCTCTCATGCTCAACTTGTCACAAAACAGAAAGGAAAAGTGGACGTTTTTGTAATAACTGCTTAACTCTTTTCTAAAAATTGATTACTTGGAAAAATCTTTAGAACGGTTCACTATAGGAAAGAAAACCTAAACATGATTCTAGATAAGTCAAGGATCAAGACTCATCACAAAGGTTTAGGTTTTGATTCTTATGCTCATCATAAATCAAATGCTCCAATCTGTTGTGAAGACACTTGAAAGTGGAAAATTCAAATTGTCAATGAGCCTAAGAAAACTGTTTTCAAGTCTCGCCGTGTGTTATCTTCACTATGGTGAATGCAAATGCTACTGCTTTCTAAAGCAAAACATCATGTTAAGTACACTTGCACTCATTGTGGTAGAGATGGACATTTAGTAGATTTTTGCTTTAGGCTAGCCAAACAAAGAAAAGAAAGAAAAGGCTAAGGCTAGGTCTAATTTCAGGAAGGCACATTTCACTCCTCTTTTTGTGTCTAGGGTGATGCAAACACCTTTTGTTGCAAGAAACACGGAAAGAGCAAATCTGAGTTTGTGAACAAGCATCCTCATTTTGTGCCTAGGGTGATGCAAACATCTTTTGTTGAAAGAAACACGAGAAATGGCAAATCTGTTTTTGTGAACAAGTATACTCGTGTTGTGCCTACTCATCGTGTGTCTCAGTACTGGATTCCTAAATGCTTTATTTCTAACCCCAGTACCGAGGCCTCGACATCTTCTTGTGCTATGTAGGCTTTTCAGGATTGGGTTGGAGAACAAAAGCTTAGTGGATCTTGGTCGTTTGCAAGATGGGATCAAGACTTGGATGGTTCTCACCCTTGAGATGGTTTCCAAAAGGCAGGTACAAGAATTTTTCACCTACACTTTGTGAGCTATCTTATATACTCATGTCTTTTACATTTACAGATATTTAATTGTGACATGAGATGAGACTTCTTGTTCATATGCTCATTTGTATCCCCTGGCATGTTCAATAATGTTATATCTTATATCATGCCTTTCATGCTCAGAACTTATTTGTCATGATTCATGCTTATGCTTAATTGAACATATCATGATAACTTAAGCACATGTATATCATCATCTCCTCTCTGTTGATCTCATTAGTTATCCATTTGAGGGGGAGTTATTGGTTATTGGCAAAAATTCCTTTCGGTTGCCTTTTTGGGAGGTTTGTTCTTCCAGTCTTTTGTTTTTAAAATAATTCCCTTCAGGTGACAATTTTGTAGAAGGTTTTTAAGATGGTTGTTTTGAGGGGGAGTTCTTTGAAGTTTTTGTAATATTGTGTAACATGTTTTTGTTTCGTGTGTTTCTTAAATGAAAAACAAAAAAAATAAAAAAAACAAGAAAAGTATCGAGCATTGTATTTCATATACATATGTCATTTGAAACCATGTTTATGCTACAAGGTCTTTGCAACTTCCTGTCTATACATATATGGTGTAGTTTATGTTATGACTTTTTAAATGGAATGATAACTTGAATTAAATCTTGTCATGGTTGAACTTTCTTGGTTATCTTGATCCCGCTCGAAAAAGTGCTAAATATGAAAGCTAAGTGCTAAAACAAAAATGATTGTTGATAAATGCAAGAACAAGGTTATGTATCGTCGCACTTCTTCTTTTCGAGACCGCTTATCATTGCACTATGATATGAACTTGGAAGAGGTTGTGTATGATCGAAACCATGAAACCTTGCTTGTGATTGCTTGGCATGGTTGAAAAGTAAGGCCGATGGTGCATGTAATTCCTTGCAATTGTTATTGTTGCAATCAAAGTAATGAATCGCTTTTTTAAAGCACAAATAAAGTGCACAAAGATTCAATATTTTCAGTGCTTTAAGATTGTTGAGAAAGGAGATCATGCCATGCAAAAATCGTTAATAGTACTTGATTTCTAGTTATGCTTACTCTACATTGTTTATGTGTAGATTTGAGGGTGCAAGTACTGTTGATAGCATGACTTGGTGATCAAGTTGTTACATTTGTGCATGATTCATAATGCTCAGTACATATAAAAAAAAGAAAACATCAACATAAAGGGGGAGAAGTTTCTCTTTTGCTCTCTTTTTGCATTCTTGATGAATCCATTGTCAAAGGGGGAGAAATTTTGGAATCAAAGGGAGAATTTTTTATCACACATTGCACATTCACACACACATTTCTTCTTTCTGTTAGGAGGAGTCTTTCTTTTTGATAGGGGGAGATTTCTTTTTAGATAGGGGGAGATTTTTGTTCTTCTTTGTAGGGAGAGATTTCTCTTTCTGTCTTTTGGTCACTTTACTTCTTTTAAAAATGGTGTTGCCATTGTGAGGTGAATGCCAATGTTCGTTTCCAAATGGTGTTGCCAATGTTTTCATCAAGGGGGAGATTGTGAGATCATGTGATGAAAAATTGGCTGATTGGTAAAATTGGCATTGCTAAGTGGTTTTGGTTATGGCATGTGTGGTGCTTGTGCATGTGCTATGTTGAGATGATTATCATGCTGGTGATAGCATGATGGAATTTGCTTAATGCAATGCACTCGTGTGAGTGGTTGCATGGATTAATCTTGAGTCAAGTCGTGGACTTGTGCTCGGACGCGTTGTTTGTTACTTCATGTGCAGGTGTTGCTCGAGGGCGAACGTGGTCGATGACGGGACCGGAACTAGGTTCATGGAGGAACCAAGGTTCGGACTAGGTTCAGTGGAGGAATCGAGGTCTTGGTGGTCAAGGATGTCACGGACGCTCGGGCCAGAGAACATGCACATGGAGGTCGGTTAGTCACGTAATTACAGCAGGGCTGTACATACGCAAGAGTTGTTTTTGGCCACGCTGGGCTAAGTTGAGATGTATACGCACTCTTTCCATGTTGGATGTGGAGTTGTATTCAATCTCTTTGTGGTTGCTCAGATAAATAGGGAGGTGTCCCTGCTTATTTTTGAGCGCTCAGTATTAGGGTTTGTACTCTTGTGTTGGAGTACTTTAGACAATGAAATAAAAATCAATCTTCCAGAGAGCTACTTCTTGCGGCTGTGACTTGCTCTTGGCTTCGACATAGTTGATCGATCGCTTGAAGTCTTGTTCATCATAGCGCCACGAAGTTCATCACGGAGTTTCGGTTCTTGCAAAGGTATCATCTTGCGAAGGTAATATCTTTTGATCTGTAGATCCGATCGGATTGATTCTTCTTTTGTTCACTTCAGAATTGAGTCTAGTTTATACAGTTAAAATTTCAAATCAATCCAACGGTTCGATCTTCGGTAATTCGTAGTCGCCCAGATTGATGTCCTGCTCGCCCGATTGCTCGCGTGGTCGCCCAGATTCAGTCATCTTGCAAAGGACATAACTTTAGATCCGTAGATCCGATTGACCTGATTCTTTTTGTGTTAGTTGCGTAATTGAGTCTAGTTTCTACAGTTAAAATTTCACATCAATCCAACGGCTAGATCTTCGGGGTTTTCTATTTTAGTGGACGTGTATCGGTCTGCTCGCCCAGTCTATGCGCGTGGTCGCCCAACTGTTCATGTGGTCGCCCAACCTGCTCGCCCAAGTGCCAAACTGCTCGCCCAAGTGCCCAACCTGCTCGCCCAAGTGTCCCATCGCCGCCCAAGTGTTCTATCGCTCGCCCAAGTGTCCCATCGGTCGCCCAGTGCCCTACCGCCGCCAGTGCTCAAGCCGCTCGCCTGTGTCCCATCGTCGTCTCAGTGTGCTCGAGCCGGTCGCCCAAGTGTTCTACTGGTCGCCCAAGTGCTCTATTGGTCGTCCAGACTTCTAAACTGGTCTCTCAAGCAATTTGAGTTTGAATTGGGGTGGTTTAAAAAGTTTAAAAATAAGCTTTTAGCTTCCGCGCAATCATTCACCCCCCCCCTCTGATTGACGTCATCCGATCCTACAAAATGGTAGCAAAGGTCCTTAGCGAACGTTAGTCACATGACGTAGGTCACCAGCACGAAAGTGATCTCGCCGGGGTTCACAAAAGCAGCCAAGCGTCTGCTAACCCTCCTGAAGAGGACTTAGCGTGTAGTTTTCCCGTGAACAAAATCATAGAGCCGACACGCTGCAGTATGCACCTAACCGTAGCGAACATTACCATCAAGGTGGCTGAAGGGATGGCTTGGCCATGCAACGAGGGGCAGATTTGCACAACCGCCCAATTCCTCGGGGATACGCCAGAGTTTCAGCTTGACAAAGATGGTTGATGACACCGCAAAGTGGAGGTTGAGATCCCGAGCGAGGAGGGGCAAAGTCTTGGACAAAGCATGGGCACATTCATCGCGTGGCGCAAGCGCTTATATAAAGTTTGCCTCGAAGATGACAACAACGATGTTTTAACAACGATGACGAGGCGAGTCTCCATCTAGGAACAATCCTCCTCCTCCTCCAACACATCAAAGAAAGCTCCTTCTCCCGCCTCCAAGGCCACCCAGAAAAGTCCTCCTCCTCCGCCACCCAAGAAAACTCCCTGCTCCAAATACCACAAGATGTACCAAAGAGCATCGCGATCCGAACATTCTATACGGTCAGGGGCAAAAGTTCGTCATCCGTGAAGCTAGCCAAAACTCTTAGTAAGAAACGACTATATGAAATGACCGACGAAGAAACAAAAAAGAAGTAGGCGCTATATATGTAGTAGAGCACTTCAAGAAGACGCCACCACCTACTAAGATTGAAATCGAACACCGCTAAACGGGATTTCTTCCGGACTTAGCGAAGGTTAAATAGACAGAACGGATAATCAAACTCCTCAACTTAGCCAACTATCGACTACGATCGATTCTAGGAAGAAATCTAAAGGAGATGGTGGTAAAGCAACGTTCTTTGGAAGCCAAAGTGGTGTCAAGGGCGGAGCGACTGTAAAGTGGCCATTCGTTAATGGGGAAGCTTTGTTGCATTCAAATAAGGAGCTCAAATCGACCACACAATTACGGCGCTTACATCAATGGTACCGCAGATGTCCAAGAGACACAAACGTTGCTTTCCGGTCAAATACAAAGATATGGACTTTCACAACAATGACGGCTCTTTTCGGGTTGAACACATGGAACTATATCAGATGTACCAACGAGACGCTCTGGACGTGTCTATATTAAGAATATGGACTCTATAAGTCTCTTGTATAATTCATGATGTATATTCACGTACTCTTAAATTTAGGGTCTGACTTCTTTTTTTACGTAGAATGGAGATAATGACACTTAGAGCGGACAAAAATGAAAAGATAGGATTCCTGGACCTGGGCCTTGTCAACTACAAACTTATTATAGATCCAAGAACAATAAATGATGTTGAGGCGTACGTACTCAAGGCGCTGCTAAAGCTACAACACAAGGACTACATACTTTTACCCTACGTCTTTAAGTACGTGTTTCTCGCCTACTAGTCTCAGATATTTGATGCGCAACACTATGTGACGACTAATTGGCTTCGCAGCTTTCATCGGATCGCCCTTGTCATCATGTTAAATGAAAGCAACATCACTGCCTTTGGACTCACAGAGGAAACCGACAAGCCAAAGATAAAGAATTAATAGACTTGCTAGACATGTAAACTCGCCGTTGCATTATTGTTCCAAGAATCTTCCATCCCATTGCACCTAATTAATTTTAATGACTACTCAAACCATGAACAGGTGTACAAAAATACCGCAAGAAGAGCCAACCAGATCGCCCATACACGCAACATTTCGAATATACACCGATTTTCCATGCTCAAACAACCCCAAGGAACAATTATGTGGATACTACGCAATGACACATATCCACGCTGCTCATCATCGATAATTCGGACTACAACGGCCACGGTATATCGATCATTACATGTTAACCCGTATTTTTTTTTATAAAGACGATGACACTAATTAATGCTTCAATTTCTCCCATGATAGCGCCAAGGTAAGGCACCAAAGAGTCCGCTTCTACCACGTAAATTGATGCCCTTCAAGAGCAGATAATGGGTTCACCATTCGAGAAATTATCCACTCAAGGGCGAAGTTTCACGAGCATTTGTAGATTAAGTGACATGCCAACAATTGTGAATGAACAATGTAATGCTTCAAAAGTGAATAAACAATGTAATAATTAAATATTATGATGCTTTAATGTATTTCAATTACACTTTAGTGATGCTTCAAAGATTATTGTGCACAATGTATACCGTATATAATACATCTATCGTATAATATATATACATGCTACAATATATAATCGCAAAAATATATATGCAAAAGGTTTAAAAACCCATCAACGCCAGCTTTTGGATATCAAAATAGATTACAGAGTTATCACCGCCAGCTAACAAGAAAAAGGGCAAGGATAGTAGTTATCATTGTTTGATATTGATAACAATTGGGCAAGGATAGTTACTTATCACTGCCGGATATTATTGAAAATGTGGCAGTGATAGTTACTTATCACTGCCGGTTGTAAATAATAACCGGCAGTGATAATCACTATCACTGCCGGTTTATACTTAACAACCGGCAGTGATAATTATATCCGGCAGTGATAGTCCTCGACTATCACTGCCACTTAGGTTATGTCGGGTCCATATCCGACAGTGATGCCGATGTGGACCCGGCAGTAATCACTTGTTCGGTAGTAGTGGGTGTGGTAGACCAGATTTCGAAGGAGGGAAGAGGGGAGGGGATTGGGAGAGCTAGAATAGAGGAGGGCAGGAGGGGAACTGTCGAGCCAGCGTTGGAGATTAACTGGGGGATTGGGGGAGCTAGGGAACGAAGGTCTAGAGGAGGAGGAGGCTGGGAGTTGGAGGGGATCCTTTTTAATTACCGAGGTACGTATTTCTTTTGTTTCTTCTTTGTTTCTCTTCTATCTAGTATGATTTTCCTTATGTATAAATTTTGGTTGCACAAAGGCAAATGGCTATATTTGTATTAATTTAGCTTAGTGTTTTAACTTTTAAGCCTATTCTTTGTTTTTATCCTGGCTTCGCTACTATTCGCACGAGCCACTGTAACTAGCAGGCCCGTATTTCACGTACGTCTCTTGGGGCTTAACTCAGGCAAATTTCAGAAAGTTTCATGCATGCCTCGGATAGTTTCAAGTAAGTTACAAAGGATGAACAGATTAAATTTTCCAAGCCCGTAACATAAGTACATTTTATGTAATGAAAAAGTACATTTATTGTTCCATCTCAGAACGTTCACAAATACAAGAGTTAACATCTAGTCGCCCATCTCAGCTTTGTATGACGTCATCACACACACATATATAGGGGTGTTTGGGACAACTTATTCCATTTCCACCAAAATCATGAGTTGGTGGAGCAGATTTCTAGCTCAGTAAATTTGTGAATTTTGAGTCATGCAAGACATTAAGAGTATTTAGGTAGATCATCTTGTTTACATTTTAAACTAAAAATATAAACTTAATTCACTTTATTTTAGCCTATAAGTTTCAGCTCTGAGCTGGAGCTGGGATCTGGAGCTCTCTCAAACAGGGCCATAGTACTTCATAACTGACAATAAGAGTAGAAGGTTGTTGCAGCTACGACACGTGTGTAAGACGCGCGTACGTGCGACGTCTGTACTTGACACATCACGCACGCAGGCATGCTGACTCAGCGAATGACTCACGCGTTCACGAAGACGTATGTTGAGATGTATGCTGACTCAGCGAATGACTCACGCGTTCACGAAGACGGTGAGCTCGAGCACGTCGGGTGATCGGAAGGTCTTCCACATGACGTACCCACTCGCCATCCGGAACTGCCCCGTGCCGCCGACCACCGACAGCTCCCGCACCGGCGCGCCCGTGTTGTCTCGCCCCACCACCGTCACCGAGCTGCCGGCGTACGGCCCGGACGTGAGCACCACGTTCATGGTCACCAGCAGGTCCAGGCCATCCACCGACGCACCGATGTACTGCCCCTGCGCGCGCCCCAGGACGGCCGACGACGCGGTCGGGCCCTCCGTCAGCACGTCGTCGATCACAAACGTGCTGCCGAAGTAGCCGCGCGGGCCGCTTACCACCTGCACATTCGTCGCCGACACGTCGTGCATGTAGAAGTGCAGGTTCGCCGACGCCCCGGCCACTGGCCGCGCCGCTAGGACGACGACGACGACGAGAGCAAAGGACATAGAGTAGAGCTTGACGCAAGCCATGACTGATGAGAGGAGCTGAGGAGGGTATTACCAGCTCTTTACTAATGTAATGTTGTTCTCCAATGTGCACGCAGTGCTTCTATAAATATTAGTAGCACTAGTACGTTGCCAACCCGTATCCCGTATATTTGTACGCCCTAGTTTATGAAATGTTACTTTCGAGAGGTGCTTCCATACTTTCAATTTTAACAGCTGCACAAATATTAAAATATAAATAAAGGGTAGATAATGATTACATACCCTTTAAGATTTATGCAACTTTACTTCCATACTTTCAATTTTAACAGCTGCACAAATATTATGAATTTTTTTTAATGTTCCTAACGTGGTACTGATGTTTGTATAATTTTTCCAAAATTTTATCACTCCCAGATGTTTCTCAGAAATTATTTTACCGCCACTATTTTAATACAATATGCATTTTTTAAATTTACAAAAATGGTAACCCACTCTAAAATTCATAATTTTTTTTGAAAAGGCACTATAGATTATTTAGAACCAAAATAAAATATTTTATTACTTTTCACAGTTCCAAAAAAAATTAAATTCAAAAATAGCACTTAGAAAGTGTAAAAAGCATTTTCTTTAATGCAGAAAATTTTAGAAAAAGTCAGAAATTCTGAAAATTCATGTTAATTGTAGGAGAATATTTTGGCAACTCAATAAATAATTTTTGGTAAAATTTAGGATGCTACAGATGGGGAGCCGAGGCAGGCGACTGGCCAAAGGGGATGAGAGGGGAGCCGAGGTAGGGGAGTCTGGGAGCGAAGATGTCAAGCCAGCATAGGAGATGGGGGGATTAGGGAGCGAAGGGGATGCACTTTTCATTACTGAGGTATATATATTTTTTCTTTGCTTCTTTTCTAATTAGTATGATTCTACTTACATACGAATTTGGATTGTACAAAAGTAAAAGACTATGTTTGAATTAATTTAGCTTAGAATTTTAACTTTTAAGCCCACTCTCCATTTTCGTTCTGACTTCGCCACTGGATAGTATATATGATCTTTGTTGTGCCTGTTTCAGGAAATAATGGGAGCAGATCGATAGCATTGAACATGTCTTTTTCTAAATGAAATGGACCCGGTGATCAATCGAAGAAGCAAACAATGCGTCGCGTATGAAAATGATCTTTGCTGTGCCTGTCTATGAAAATCATGATGGGAACAGATCGATCGCGCTGTACATGTTATTTTTAAGTGATTATCTGAATGTTTTGCATCAAGGGGAATGGACCCAGTGCTTAATCGAAGAAGCGAACAAAAAGAACAGTTGATGCGTCCTCTTTCTGAACGGATTGACGTTTCTGTTCTGATCTATACTGTTGATCCCGTATATACGGTCCCCAGTATACGAGAGTCGGTGTGTTGCTGCACACATGGCACAACAGTATATATCAGGTGACCTGTCAATTTGTTGTTTTGTACGCAGGTGCTCCATTGAGACCTATGAACATTGTGTTCTCGGAAAAGAAAAGAAAAGAAATCTATGAACAGCTGCATACAAGTTTCTTTGCAGAGGGATAAATGATGCCTGCTACATCTGCAATTCAGCCAATGATCTAATGAAGTGTCCTCAGTTGTTAGATCATTTCACTTGTATGATGGTTGTTGCGATGCATGTGAGCTCTGGATTTAGATTCCAGAGCTCCATGTAATTACAGTGGTGAACTGATTGTAAGAAGAAGCATTTTTGAGTTAGTTTGTGCCAAGGGACGGACATTTCTTGACAACACAACAAGCATGGCCTAGGTATTCGCAACGAATACAATAAGAATGATCCCCTGAATACCAATTTATCACGACAATAGGATGACCTGAATCTGTTGTTTGCGGTTGCAAGTACAGTAGCTGACACTATTCACATGATCAGTGGAAGTACTTTCCTTGCTCTATATAATCTTGTATGTAAGTTCCCTATTGGTGGTTCGCCTTGTCAAATAAGATGATTTTGATTGAAGAGTCTATGCTGAGTTTGAGATATTAGAGAAAACCAAAACAAAGAACACAGTTTACTCAACCGAATTTCTGAACAGAAGTGCAGAAGAAGTGCCAAGTGATGATGCCTCATGGTCCCTTGGTTTATTTTAGACTAAAGGCCTAAGTCCAAGCTTTATTAAGAAAGTCGCAAAGTCCTAAGTCCAAGCTTTATTAAGAAAGTCAGAAGTAGATGTAGGTGTTGGTTTATTAGGGACATGCTATTCACATCAAGTTTTAGCTGAAATTGGTGTCGACAAAGAGTAAAATTAGTAGGGTTACTACTTTATTCATGTTCTCTCAAATCCGATACATCCCCATTGTTTATCTTTGGAACTGCAGGTTGACCCACTAAGAATACTGACATGTTGGGAAGAAGCAGCCTCAGTTTTCAGCCTTAAGGAAGCATGATAGGCACATTATTAGAGTTGCCAAATGTATTTCAACATGTTTGGAATAAATCCTAGTTCTACTGTAAAATCATGTGCTGAAAAATTGGTTTAATGATGAAATTGGCATTGCAAAGTGATTGTGATCATGGCATGTGTGGTGTTCGTGCATGTGTTGTTTCAAATGATTATTTGACATGCTTGTGATAGCATGATAATGATTTTGCTTGATGCAATGCGCTTGTGTGGGTGGTTATATGGATTGACTTTGAGTCAAGTTATGAACTTGTGCTCGGATTTGTTTCTTGTTTATTCATGTGCAGGTGTAGCTCGAGGGCGAACGTGGTCAATGACGAGACCGGAACTAGGTTCATGGAGGAACTGAAGTTCAGGACTAGGTTCAGGGAGGAATCGAGGTTTTGATGGTCGAGGATGTCATGCGAGACGTTCGGGCTAGAAAACGTTGTATATGAAGGCTAGTCAGTCACGTGAGTGCGACAGGTGGGCCGTACGCGTGCATATGTGATTTTTGGGTTGTATGGAGATTAGGGTTTTTATTTTTGGGCAGTTGCTAATTGCTTCCTGCGGCTGACGGTTGGGAAGTAAAAAAAAAAAAGGCTTGCGGCCGGAGTATTTTTTCTAGCGCCTTGCTCCCGGTGGCTCGTCATTTACCTCCTGGCGTGAGTGCTTCCAGCGACTAGAAAAGCAAATCGTGGAGACTGCAGCTTGCTGGACGTTGTATGCATGCAAGAAGACCTCCTGACGACTTGCTGATTGCGGCTGAAGATCCTTTCCTGGCGGCTGTGGTTCTTGCGTCTAGAATTTTTCTAGTGCCAGGATACTTCCTTGTGCCTCATAGTGCATCATCTGAGTTGCATATATGTATTTGATTCTACTTCACATGCCTCGAATTCAAGCCAATGAATCCAAGAGCAGTATTGGCATATCAAGCTGCAGATCGTGGAGAGTGCTTGCTGGACGTATTTTTTCTAGCGCCTTGCTCCCGGTGTCTCGTCATTTACCTCCTGGCGTGAGTGCTTCCAGCGACTAGAAAAGCAAATCGTGGAGAGTGCTTGCTGGACGTTGTATGCATGCAAGAAGACCTCTTGACAACTTGCTGATTGCGGCTGAAGATCCTTTCCTGGCGGCTGTGGTTCTTGTGTCTAGAATTTTTCTAGTGCCAGGATACTTCCTTGTGCCTCATAGTGCCTGGCGCATGAGGTTTTGCTAACTTTTTATGGTTAATCACATCGATCATTTGATTTCGCTTTTTGTTTTTATGCCAGCTTTATTTTTAGATTGATTCATAGTTTCATCATAATAATTTTGATTTGATCTACTCAAAATCTTTCTAGGGCATCAAGTGATTGATCTGAAAAGTTTTATTGGTTAATTCCTCATAAATCCTGATTAATCTCGTAATTAGGGTTAGATTAATTTTCGTCATTATTGATACAGTCAAATTGCGAAGGTAATATCTTTAGATCCGTAGATCTGATCAAGCTGATTCTTGTTTTGTTAATTTCAAAATTGAATCTAGTTTCTACAGTTAAAATTTCACATCAATCCAATGGTGTAATCTTCGGGAATTACAATTTAAGTGGACATATATCTCTCTGTTTTTTGTCGAATCCGAATAAGGCAATTTGAGTCCAAATTAGGGTGTTTCAGAAATTATCAAAAAATTGATTTTAACTTCCGCGCAATCATTCACCCCCCTCTAATTGCTAGTTTAGTATATATCGATCCTACATCTACAACTAAAGATGTTAGCTGATGATAATTGATACCACAGTCAACTGCAGCAGATACTAGTCTAATTTTTGTAGTTTGCAGGATTTAACTTCTCTGCTACTATGATAGTGTGATAGAGCAAACAATAGTTTTCTCCTGGGGTGAATATGAGAGCATGTATATCTCGTCTATGTAATCTCACATTAGACTAGAGCTTTGTGGCAGTTGATGCGAGGCAAGATGAAATACTTAGGATTTTTGGCCTTTGAGATATTAGACAAAAACCAAAAGCAAGTTCGGTTGTTGTATTATTCGAGACGAATTGCTCGCAGATCACATTACTTGTTTGCCAAGTGATTTTCTACGTCATGCTGGTGCCTTCTGGAGCTTATTTGCCATGGGCCATGCAATACTAGCAAGAAGATATACACATGAAAGATGCAAAAATATCTTTTAGTTGGGAACTTGGGTGAATGTGGAGGTGATAGCATATATGCTTCTTGATCTACATAACCTCACATTATTCCACAGATACTTTGCAGTTTTTGATAGTTTTGAGAGGTGTAGCTGTCATATGTCTTTTATTTGTGAACAGGGACCTCTTCAGAGTTGCATATATGTATCTGATTCTACTTCACATGCCTCGAATTCAAGCCAATGAATCCAAGAGCAGTATTGGCATATCAAGCTGCAGAGCTTGAGTACAGTGAAAACGTGAGAGGCACGGTCAAACAAAAGATAAAAGATATCTGAGTTCAATATATGAAAATGCTGAATAGTGCTCAGCATAAACGGAACAACACAACAACAGGAAAGGAAACAGTATCCATGCTCTTTCTGAAATTCCACAACGATGAACTCAATTAGTATTTATTTTTTTGTAAGAGGTAAAAGCTCTTTTTTTTGGCACCTGGATTTATGTGGTCATGATGTGACTTGATAAGAGAGACCGGCTATTTTACGGGATACAGATACTACATCTTCGTTCATGTCAAAGAAAATAACTAAGCACTTATTTGTGCAATTGCCAAATGCAAGCTAAACTGCAAATTTAAACAACCGAAATAAACCAAGACAGAGTCCAGTATCGGATGCAGAGTTTATAACTGACAGTTAGTGCGTCACGCATGCATGCTGCTGACTCAGCGACTCATGAATTCACGAGGATGCGACGTCTTGGTTAGTTGGGAGATTTGCAGCCGGTCAGGTGGATTGGAAGTTTGTAACTTTTGCTCCATACAATCAGAAGCAGCTTTCTCCTGCATTCCGTCAGAAAGAAAAAGTCTGAAACGTTTCAAATCAACGGCGTTTTCAGAGTAAAAGCAATATGCTCTTACGCATTCTGAACCCTATTGTCTGCACCTATATTCCCCGAAAATATAGTTTCTTCTCTCTTGGTTTGCGTTACTGCCTTCCTCAAGCCAAAAATAATATGCCAACGTAGGTGGATTACTGCAGAAAACATCACGGGAAGCATTTAGAAACGCTAAGGCTCCACAAAAGAAAATGGTCTATCTCCTGTCAGTTCAGAAAGGAAAAACCAATTTTTTTATTCAGCAATCAACAGAGAGTAGCATGCAAACATCCATGGAGTTAGGTCCTGTTTAACGATTGTTGAAATTTGCGTTCTGAGTTCTGACTGTATTCTTTGCTTCTTTGCAAGCTACACATGCAAAATGCATGCATCAGGTGATCATCACACCGATGCTCTAGTTTCATCAAATCTGTGAATCTAGTGGAGCTGGGTATTTCTAGCTTCATCAGATCCGTGGAGCTGGAGCTATTAGTACATTAAGAGTGTTTAGATGGATTCTATTTACATTTTAGACCAAAAATATAAACTTAATTCACTTTATTTTAGCCCACAAGTTTCAAATCTCAGGTGAAACTGGGATCTAGAGCCCTACCAAATAGGCCCTAAATATTGCTTCAGATCCTCACATTAGAGCTTCTCGTGGTTGCTTGAGACCTGAGAGGCGAAATGAATTGAACTAGATATGGTAGCGTGCTAACGCACATCGTGTTGTGTGGACGGAAAATAGGATATGATGTAGGTAAGATAGTAAAGATGTATATAAGTGCTAAGGTAAGTATACGCACAGGTGAAGCACGGGTCTCTTTTTTACAAATATAAGTGCTAAGGCGGAAGGATGCAAGGTATTTAATTGTGAAAGGACCTAAACACGATTTTCAATTTTTTTGAAAGGACCTAAACGTGATTTTCAGATTTTTTTGGGGGCCTTGCCGGGGGCACGACACGTGGACGCCCCCAGCATTCGGCAATCCCAGGCGACATTATATATTAGATATTCAACCGTCAATAATACACGCATCGAAAAATACTATAGATCGAATTGGGAAAAAAACTATAAAGATACAACTGTACACATATTTCTCACTTCGGAAAATAGCAGAAACCGAGTTACGGGGGGAAAATAGAGAGATAGAGTTGTAGAAATACCTCTTTCGACGAATTATTTGAGAAATATTGGAGACTGAGGTGGAAAAATAGTCTAGAGGAAAAAGGGTGAAAAATTATTAGAGATGACAACCATATTTTGTCGAGGCTAACACTCTACGCGTTCACCGAGTAATAATACATGCTTAAAAAAATATCAGAGATCGAGATGGAAAATCGAGCTGGAAAAAAGTCTAGACATAGAGCTGCGCACATATTTCTGGTTATGAAAACATTTTTTTGGAAAAACGGAGAAAGGACCTAGACGTAAGGAGCAAGGGCCTGTTTGTTACGTTTTTAGACCTATCCGTTGTCTTGAAAAATTAGAAAAGGGCTTGTTCGTGATTTGAATTTAACGGGATTTTTTTCTGTAAAATAGCGAAAGAGGGACCCAAACGCGATTAAGGGGAAAAAATCTTCCCCTCACAAAAAACTGCGAAGGATCTATTCGTAATCTATAGGGACGTATCCGTAATTTGAAGAAACGAAGGGAGTTTTTCGCAAATATCACTAGGCCGACACGTGGGCGCGCTCGTTAGACGGCAATCCCAGGCTATATTATATGGCAAATATACCGCAAGGTGCATGCAAACATCTACAGGCAAGGGTCATGGGAGAAGAGATGGTCAGGCTACAAAGAAAAATAAGAAGATCACAAGTTTATATCTATTTTTTTTCTTTTAGCTCCCCCCCTCCCCCCTCCCCCCCTTATGAGGGGATCTTAGGTTCGGTTTCTCCTATCATCTCTGTATCTTTTACATTTGTCGCTTCTTTTCTTTCTCTGTCATGACTTCAAGCTGACAAGCGTCCATGCCTCGTTGTAAGATGTTTTATTTTCTTTCCTTCAATGAATGGTATAACTTCTGTCGCTATTTTTTTTAAAAAAAAGAAATGAATACTACAGAGGATGCTTTGGATTTTAGTTCACCGAGATATTTGAGAAAACCAAAAACATGTTGCGATTTTCTTTGCATTATTATGTGAGAGGAGCTTAAAGAAATTCGGCTGCCTTGGTTTCTTTCTGAAGCTATTAAACTGCAATTTCACTATCATTTACAAGCAGTGAGGTGCAGCAAGTAGGGCCGTAAACAAGCCGAACTCGAGCGAGCCTGACCCTCTAGATTCGAGCTCAAGCTCGAGCTCAGCTCGAGCCTGAGTCGAGGTGCAGCAAGTAGGGCTGTAAACAAGCCGAGCTCGAGCGAGCCTGGCCCTCTAGGCTCGAGCTCGAGCTCAGCTCGAGCCTCGACTCAGGCTCGAGCTCGGGTCAGTCCAAGCTCGAGTAGGCTCGAGCTCAGCTTGACTAAGCTCGATAAGCTTGGAAAGCTCGGTAGGCTCGGTAACAAGCTCGAGTAAACTCGGCTCGAGAAAGCTCGGTAACAAGCTCGGAAAAACTCGACTTAAGGAAGTTCAGTTCAGGCTCGAATAGGCTCACGAACTATTCGAGCTCGAGCTCGGCTCATTCGAAGCTCGAACCGAGCCTCTCATGAGCCGAGCTTGAGTGGCTTGCGAGTCTCGAGCTTTTTTTTTTACAGCCCTAGCAGCAAGCAAGCTTTGTCATGCTGTATCAAACATTCGGCTACTTCGATTGCAAGTGATTTGTGTTTCCGAACAATGATCATGTGAGACTCCAGCGACCAGGAAAATCGGATCAACAACAGGAATGATTGTATTGATTCAGGGTATTGGCTACAAGTATCACCAACGGATTGTTTTGTGTATCTTTGGAAGTAAATACAGGTTTCGCCGCCGCCAAGACTCCGCTCACGAAGGAGACAGATCTGCCAATGTCTCACCGCCTGCCTTTTTCAGACAACACCCCTACTTCTTATATTTCCTCCCTGTTTACAGCTCACGCAACACACTCGGCAATATGCAAATCGCCACAGGCCCAGACTAATTAGTTGTTAACCCACTCCGGACCTAGTAGACGTTGGTTGGGCTTCTGGACTCGCACCATCCTTCGCGTTGGGCCGTCGAGACCTGGTTGGGAAGTATGTCTTGACCTCCTCCTCTCTGAAGCCTTCCCATTCGAAGCCTCGTCCTTGTCTGGCCGCCCAGGTGATGTGCTAACATTCGCCCCTCCTGGAGAGCCAGCTTGACCCCAAGCTGGAGCGCGAGGAAATTGATCCTTCATAGCTTGTTCGTCCTCCCACGTTGCCAAGGATGCCGGACAGGAAGACCATTGCACAAGCAATTGAGGAATTACTTTGCCAGCACGATGACACAACCGTCGATCCAAAATGTGTACAGGAAAACGCAAATGATGATCACCATCAGGAAGATGTGCACTGACCTGGCAAGGGACTCCTCTAGCTGGCTTGAGGAGTGAAACATGGAAGACGGGATGAACCGAGCTTGTCGTTGGCAGCTTCAATTCATAGGCCACCTCATTGACTTTGCAAACAATAGCATAAGGACCAAAATACCGAAATGCCAGCTTATAATTAGTCCTGGATGCCACAGAGGTTTGAACATATGGTTGTAACTTGACAAAAACCATATCCCCAACATTAAACTTGCGTTCAGAGCGATGTTTGTCAGCCTGATGTTTCATACGTTGCTGGGCACGCTGTAGAAGAAGCCTGATCAACTCATTCATGTGTTTCCGTTGAGTGAGCCAATCCTGCAACTCTGGAACAGTACAAACATCAGTAGCATTGATGCCAAAATGATTAGGAGAATGTCCATACAATACTTCAAATGGGGATGCCTTCAATGTTGAATGGTAGCTTGTGTTGTACCAAAACTCTGCTAAATAAAGCCACTTGATCCACTGTTTGGGACAAGCGTGCACAAAGCATCGCAGATAAGCCTCCAAGCACTGGTTAACACGCTCCGTTTGCCCATCAGACTGCGGATGGTATGCACTGCTCATATTGAGTGAAGTACCGGACAATTTAAATAATTCTTGCCATAGAAGACTAGTAAACACCTTGTCGCGATCCGACACAATAGCCCGGGGCATGCCATGCAGCCGATATACATGAACCATATAAGTTTGAGCTACTGTGAAGGCGGTAAATGGATGGGCTAAAGGCATAAAATGGGCGAATTTAGAAAACTTGTCTACCACTACCAGAATGCAATTATAAGAGTTGACCCGAGGTAATGCTTCAATGAAATCAAGAGAGACAGTTTGCCAGGCATGATCTGGTATAGCAAGAGGAAGCAAAAGTCCAGGATACTTAGCTCGGTCGGGTTTGGCTTGTTGGCAAACAGAGCAGCTGGTCACAAAATTATGAATCATCTTTTTCATGGAAGGCCAGGCAAAGAGGTTCTTGATGCGATTTTAGTAATCGAAGTTTAATGACCTCCCATCATTGTCATGAAGGGCTTTCATTAGCTTGAACTGCAAATCAGAATTATGGCCAATCCAGATGCGGTTTTTAAAGCGAAGAACGCCCTCCTTGAGACTGAAATTTGGTACTTCCTTGCCTAGGACTAAAGCAGAGACTATTCTTTGAGTAGCTGGGTCGAACTGATACCCTTGTACCACCTCTTCTAACCAGCTAGGTTTGCTAACTGATATAGCAGACACAGTGAGACAATCATGTGGAGCATCATTATGTAGATCAGGCCGTCTGGAAAGAGCATCCGCTACTCGATTTTCATGTCCTTTCTTGTATTGAATAGTAAACTGAAGTCCCAACAGTTTAGTAACTGCTTTCTGCTGAAGTGGAGAAGTAACACGTTGGTCCAACAGGTGGGTTAAACTCTGATGATCAGTTTTGATGACAAAAGGGGCGTGTTGTAAATAGGACCGCCATTGATCAACCGCAAATAATATCGCTAGGAACTCTTTCTCATAAGTAGATAACCCTTGATTCTTCGGTCCCAAAGCTTTACTGATAAACGCAATTGGATGATTATTCTGTTGGAGGACAGCTCCAATTCCTTTCTCACTTGCATCCGACTCAATGACAAACGGTTGAGAAAAATCAGTTATGGCCAACACTGGAGCTGATGCGAGAGCGTGTTTGAGAGCTGAAAAGGACTGCTGCGTCTCGCTGGACCAAACAAACTGCTGCCCTTTTTTAAGCAGATTCGTTAAAGGTTTACTGATGAGGCCAAAACCTTGAACGAACCGCCTATAATAACCTGCCATACCTAAGAAACTCCGAATATCCTTCACACAAGTTGGAATTGGCCATTGTTGTATGACTTTTAATTTAGATGGATCTGTAGCAACACCTCCAGCATGTATTATGTGACCCAAAAATTCCAATTGCGGTTGAGCAAAAGAACACTTAGTCATTTTGAGATGAAGCTGATGGTGACTAAGTAAGAGGAACACTTGGCGCAAATGATCAAGGTGCTGGTCCAGATTTGAACTGTACATCAAAACGTCATCAATAAAAACAACAACACATTTTCTTAGTAACGGTGCCAACACAAAGTTCATGAAACTCTGAAAAGTTGCTGGAGCTCCCGTAAGGCCGAAGGACATTACTTTGTACTCAAAATGTCCATTATGTGTCCGAAAGGCCGTTTTGTGTTCATCCCCTTGTTTGATCCGAATCTGATGATATCCTGAGCGGTGATCCAACTTGGAAAATATTGTCGCACCAGCTAATTCATCCAGTAACTCATCCAAAATAGGCATGGGGTACTTGTTCTTTAATGTGTACGCATTCAGCCATCTATAGTCCACACACAGTCGCCATTCACCGTCTTTTTTCTTCACAAGCAAAGCTGGAGACGCGAATGGACTGGAACTGTATTGGATGACACCGGTGGACAGCATTTCTTGCACTTGTTTCTCAATCTCATCCTTCTGCTGCGGCGTATATCGATATGGCCTCAACCGGAAGGGCTGAACGCCAGGTAACAGGGGAATAGGATGATCAAATTCTCTGCG
The DNA here is from genome assembly GCA_036346375.1 of Guadua angustifolia. NCBI lineage: Eukaryota > Viridiplantae > Streptophyta > Magnoliopsida > Poales > Poaceae > Guadua > Guadua angustifolia. Next base: position 10,446,599 of record CM070520.1, read on the forward strand.
AGGCGGCAAACCTGTAGGTATTTGAAACAAGTGCTCGAACTCTTCAAGCAATTTGAGAATGTCGGGGTGCTGGACAGACGAAGACAAGGTCTGGTGATCTTCCATAACCGCACTAATTTCCAGTATTTGTTCAATGGCCGATTGCTTAATAAGTGCAGAGAGTTGAAGCCCGTAAATAGCCGAACAGCGACTGACAATGGGAATAACACCTTGTAACTTGACCTTTGTATTATTATATGAAAAGGTGAGCAACTTGTGAGCCCAATGAATCTCCATGGGACTATGCTGTTCAAGCCAATCCATGCCCAAAATAATGTCATACCCGCTCAAAGGCAAAACCTTTAGGTCTGTCACAAACATGTTACCTTGACACATCCAGCAACATTGCGGAATAACAAATTTGCACTCCAAAATACCTCCATCAGCTACTCTCACCCGAATTGCTTGAGGCATTTGCTGAACACCAGGCATCAAAGGTAAGAGATGACTGCCAATGTAGCTTCCAGAACTGCCTGAATCCACTGACATCAAAACTGCTTGACAGTGCACAAACCCCTTGAGTCTAATGGTTTGACCTCCTTCTGACCCCGACATCGCCTCACAAGAAATGGCTAACACATGTTCTGTTGCTGAATCTGGACTGAGAAACTCTCGGATGGAATCACCATGTTCAGACTTGCCTTCATCCTCAGTTTCTCGAGCTAGAGCCCACATTTCTTCGACAAGATGGAGAGGTACTGTTGCTGAACATCTGTGACTATGGCCCCAACGTTCTCCACATTTGTAACAAAGACCTTTGGCTTTGCGGTAGGCCATCAGCGCGGACATACGGTCATCCGAAGATCTTGGGCGCATCACAGATGTGAACTTCTTATCGTCAGTGCCAGCCGTTGCAACTGGTTTGGATGTTGGAGGAGGAGGTAGAGGCATAGCCAACGGTCGAGGGTAAGACCGCCCAGGAATAGCCACCTCCGTGCGACGACCATCACGTCGGGAATGATTCATCATTACGTCCTCCTGCAACAGAGCAAGGGCACTAGCAGTATCTAGATCTTTGGGACGTTGAATGACCACAACAGAACGGATGTCATCTTTAAGACCGTCAATAAAACGAGCAGTAAGAAATTCAGTGTGTAAAGAATTATCATATGCTAACAGTTGATGCATCAGTTCATCGAATTGTTCAATGTACTCGGTTACAGAACTAGTCTGATGGATATGGAAAAATTTGCGTATTAAAGTTCCATGTTGATCTCTACCAAAACGATTAGCTAAAGCTAAACCCAGTTCTTCCCAACTCATGGAAAAGACTTTGCTGTCCATGGATTGCATCCAGAAGATTGCTGGCCCTTCAAAATTCAGAGTAGCAAGCCGAACCCACAATTCTTCTGGAACTGAATAAAAGCTGAAGAAATTTTCACAACGCTTTTGCCATAATTTCGGATTGGTGCCATCAAAAGCCGGTAAATTAATATGAGGCAAATTAGCTCCCAAACTTTGTGCCATGGAAGTAAAGGTTGATACAGACATATGATTCGACTGAGTAGTAGAGTGCTGATTTGGGGTCTGGAATTTGGTACCTGTGACCGGAGGAGGCCCTGTATGCCGCCATTCTAGCGCCGTGACCAAGTGAAATAGGGCTTCATGTGGCCAATTGGCCTGGACGTTGGCCTCATCGGCGGTTCTTCCAGGTGAGCAGAAGAAAACGTCCCCAAATCATCTGTTAGGTTGGGTGATTTGAACGGAAATTGGGCCAACACCCTATCAACTTGTTGCTTGAGATCAGTAACCGAGGTATGTAAATCGTTTACCCGGTTCTCCACTTTCGGCTTCCAGGCTTCCAGTTGCTCATGATCATCCGTCAATTTCCGCAAAGATTCGTCGACGCGCCGGATGTACTGTTGTACGTCGGCGACCATCGATCTCGTCTCGTCTTCCTTTTTGCTACTCTCTTCCATCTTGGCCAAGATTGTTGCGAGAGGATCGTCAGGCCGAGGCGGCGCCATGGCTCCAATCCTTGCTTGCAGCCGGGTATGATGCTGATGTTCCGTCGCCAGATGCAAGGGAGTCCGCTCGATACCGATGTGAGACTCAATGACCAGAAAATCGGATCAACAATGTGAATGATTGTATTGATTCGTGGTATTGGCTACAAGTATCACCAACGGATTGTTTTGTGTATCTCGAAGTAAATACAGTTTCGCCGCCAAGACTCGCCACGAAGGAGACGGATTCGCCAATGTCTCACCGCCTTTTTTTCGATAACGCCTTACTTCTTATATTTCTCCTCGCTTATAGCTCACGCAACACACTCGGCAATATGCAAATCGCCACAGTGCCCGACTAATTAGTTGTTAACCCACCCGACCCAAGAGACGTTGGTTGGGCTATCGACTCGCGATCATCCTTCGCTGGGCCGCCGAGACCTGGTTGGGAAGTATGTCTTGACCTCCTCCTCTCAAGCCTTCCCATTCAAGCCTCGTCCTTGTCTCGCCGCCAGAGATGTGCCGACAGATCACTAGCCGATGAAGCTGCTCGACCATATACGGCCGCTGTTCGCCTCGCTGAGCGCCAACGCCGCCCTAATCGCTCCCACGCACCGATGCTCACCCTAGCCGCCCATCGCCTGCCGTCGAGATGGGCCGCCACGCACAACCCGCAATGAAAGCCTCAGAGGCATCGCCGGCCGACGACCCATTAACTTAAGCCCAAAGGCCGGATTTTCATGGGGCTACTAGATATTTTATGATTTGGCCCTTGTTGCTTGAAAATTACATAAGCTACGCACTGTAGTAAATTTTGCGCTTTAACCCCTGTTCTTTCTCGGTTATTCTGAAATATAATTAGAAAATTCTGAAAAATTTTATTAAATCCTAAAACTGAATTTTTAGGTATATGGGCTTCCATAAATTGTTCAAACTTAGACCTACCACACATTGGACGTTTCATATCACCGGGTTTACTTTACTAGCATAATTCCATGTTTATACATGTTGTGAATTTATTTCTTTGTCATTTTGAGAATTTTGAAAATTGCTCGATAACTAGTAGAATATTATGAAAAATACTAAAAATTTCTAAAAATTATAGATAATTATCTACCGAATATATATATATACTCCCACATTCAATATACCACTTAAACAAATGTGTTATACTCCTTTATCACTTTTGGTATACTTTAATAATAATTCTAAGATTCTCTAATGCGATATAGTTAGAAAAAATCATCAAGCCCTTCATTTTTGCTATATACCTGCTTTTCATATTAAAAGGAATATATACACAAATTATGCTATAAAAGGGGGATTTTGATGAATTTTTTTTGTGGAACTCACCTTAAAGTATCTTATAATTAGTATTAGAGTATACTCAAATGGATAAAGAAGTATAACAACATTATTTAAGCAATATACTAGAGGTGAGAGTACGACTCCTAGGAGTATAGAACCATTTTCCTCTCTCTCTCTCTCTCTCTCTCTCTCTCTCTCTCTCTCTCTCTCTCTATATATATATATATATATATATATATATATAAGAGTAAAGAGAAAGAGACCAACTTTACTTTGATTCAAGAGTGAGCATGTAATATGTTGAAAACAATGACGATTGCTATAGATCAATCGTAATGCACCTATCAAATAGCAAGAACAATCACGAACAACACACAAGATATAGGGAAGCAAAACTCTTTTTTCTTTTATTAGATTAATTCCTTTGTACAATGGGGGTGCTATATTTATAGTGAAAAACCCATTATATATATATATATATATGTTTAGATTAACCCACAAAGAGATAGGGTCTGATCATATCTCAACAACTAGGATCAAGAGTCTGGTTGTATCTCAACACTCCCCCTTTAGCAAATGCCATGTAATGCACATGTCTCATCAAAAATTCCTACCAAAAGTCTAGTGGAAAAAAAGTGATGGGGAAAAGAGTACATTCCACTTGCATATTGTGTTACACTTATTGCTTCGTTAAAAACTTTCATGTAAAAAAAACTTTAGGAAAACTCGCTAAGAGAAAAGGAGTGCAACTTATAATCTTTTATATTATAGTAGTATCTTTACGATCATACTACATGTTATGGTTCAGAGATTTACTTCCCTTGAACTTTGTATATATCTAAGTCGTTTTGTTCCAATGCCACGAACACATTTTTGGAAACTAGATATCAGCAAAGACTTAGTGAATAAATCAGTCAGGTTTTCACATGACTTAGTTTGGAGGATTTCTACATCACCATTCTTTTGGATTTCATGAGGATAAAAAAGTTTAGGGACAATATACTACGTGATATTGTACAAGAGAATCAATCTATCCATCAATAAAGAAAGAAAAGAGTTGAGATCTTCTATATCTTATGTTCATCTATTGAGATTGTTATTCAAGTATCATTGATTGATATTGGAATTAATCTACACTTAGTTTATTATTCAAAATAGTTAATGTAAACGTCGAGCTCGAGGATAGTGTTGGGGTGGTTGACCCTGTCAGCATGTTGTAATGTAGAAGCGCAGTGCGCTGCGGACACCGGCCGCGCCGCCGGCCGGTGGCAAGGAGGGTAGAGAGCAAACGACGGTGAGTAGAGCTTGCAGCAAGCCATGAGAATGAAGAGAGGGTCTCACTACTCACTACCTGCCAAGGTGCATGCTTAAATAGTATGGTAATAGTAGCCTAGCTCAGGATTGCGTTTGTGACGTTGGGGGCCATGTTGTTTTTGCCCTATCTATGGTGGCATGTGTACATGTTCTTGACAATATTATTGACGTGTACGATTGATATGAGTTGCTGTACCTGCCTATGAAAACATTAATGGAAGCGGATCGATTGAATTGTGTGTAAATGTTGTCTTCATGATGATTTGATTACTTTGTATTTCAGAGGAAAGGATCCATCCATTGTATAAACAAGCGAACAAAAGAACAGTTGATGCGTCTTCTGAATGAATTGACGTTTCTGTTGTCGACTACTGATTGCAAGGTCCTAGGCTACCATTGTGTGGGTGTGTCCGTTCTGGTGATTTAAATCTTTAGACAGCTAGCTATAAGTCACTTGGCAACACTACAGTATGTGTGCATGTAAGATATTGTTTACCAGTCGATGATACAATCATCAAATGATTTGTCGTCAGTAGTCTCGGGCAGGGCTTATCATTTCACTTCTCATAGCGTGCATGGTTGAGCTCTGCATTCAGAGTTCCATGTATATATCAGTGGTGATGGGTGAACTGATTCTGGCAGAAAATACATCTCATAATTAGTCTGTACCAGGAGAATGGCATTTCTAGATCACCAGGGAAACTTTTCTCGCCAGGTTACTAAAGAATTGGAAATGGCGATCAATGGAGGTGAATGATCACAAAACAAATTTTACCTATAAAGAAACCATCCAAAGCCTCTCTAGACGAAGAAGAGCTAAAAGATCAAATTTTCAGAGTTTTTCACCCGAGGGCTGGTACTACCACCGTGTAGAATTGGTAGTATTATTCTACAGTAAAATCAGGGGATGAACAGTAAAATCAGTATAATCTCAAAACTAAAATCGATGTATCTTTTGATCGGCTAATCCAAACCCTACAAAAAAAATTGTAGACACATTCCTATGAATGTCAGGAACTTATTACAAATTCAATCACAAAGATTGACATCAAAATTCTATTTTTCCAATTGAAGGAATAGTTTAGAAAAACGGACTCAAGAATAAAAACTTAGCCCTAAGCTTCCTCGTGGGGTTTCGATGATTAAGATGATCTTAGAGAACCTCCCATATGTGAGGAAGTGCGGGTTCTCGTGCATGAAGGGAAGAAAGTAGTTGGGCCGGTCCATCAACCCAACTAGGCCAACTCAACTCCCACTTATAACTCCCCTCCTCTCTCTTGGTTGGCTCCCTAGCCTCACGTGGGCGACAGCAGTGATGCAGGCAGCGATCAAGCGGGAGCAACAATGTGGGTGGCAGCTGTGTGGGATCGGTGAGTTCGTACTAGCTGTTAGTGCTAATGTGAGTGTGATTGCTGCTGTTGTTGGCCCCCTCCCCCCTCTTCCTTTTATTCTCTTTATTCTCAAAATTTCTTGTGATTGGATGCTTTGAGGTGTTTGTGGATGAGATCGTTGATTGCTCTGCTTAGACCACTCCGCTATTATACCTGTTGTTCCTTGTTGTGACAAGGAGCGGCGACATGGTGTAGTGGCGGTGGTAGCACGACAGTGCGGGGAAGCGGCGGCGGCAACGCAATGTGGTGAGGGACGTCTGCATGACTACACTGAGAAGCCTAGACAAGTGAGCAGCGCGATGAGCGATAGGGACGACGAAGAATCTGAGGAGGGGATGGTTTGGAGGAAAAGGCTAGCTTGGATGCAAGCTAGGGATAGGGTCACGTGGATTCGCCGTGCGTGAGGAGGCGTGGCCCAACAGAGGGCAGAGGCTGACGGGAATCAAGAACCTAAAGCAGCAGGTGGCATCGGCGTGTTGCCAGTATGAGGAGGTGAGGCAAGGAGCCAATGCAGGCGGCAGGCAGGAGGGGAGGAGAGGGGAGCCATTGGGCGGTGTGGTAGACCAGATTTCGAAGGAGGGAAGAGGGGAGAGGATTGGGAGAGCTAGGATAGGGGAGGGTGGGAAGGAGCTGTCGAGCCAGCGTTGGAGATTAATTGGGGGATTGGGGGAGGTGGGGAACGAAGGTTTAGAGGAAGTTGGAGGGGATCCTTTTTAATTACCGAGGTACGTATTTCTTTTTTTTCTTCTTTGCATCTCTTCTATTTAGTATGATTCTTCTTATGTATAAATTTTGCATTACTACGGAACCGACCTTTTAATACGCCCATCGGTGCGGTTAATACAACCCGGACCGAGAAGTTACAACAGCCCAGCTCAACGGCAATGTGGCTGCCGGGGCTCAATACGGGTGAGGAACCGGATCGATGTCCTTGAGCATCAGTCCCGGATGGCTTGTACCGGTTCAAAAACCGGTACTAAAGGCCAGTTCTGTAGTAGTGTTGGTTTCACAAGGGAAAATGGCTATATTTGTATTAATTTAGCTTAGTGTTTTAACTCCTATTCTCTGTTTTTATCCTAGCTTCGCTACTATTTCACACGAGCCACTGCAAGTCTGCAACTAGGAGGCCCGTATTAATTTCACGTCGATCTCTTGGGGTTTAACGCAGGCAAATTTCAGAAAGTTTCATGCATGTCTCGGATAGTTTCAAGTAAGTTTCAAAGGATGGACAGATTAAATTTTCCAAGCCCGCGTAACATAAGTACATTTCATGTAATGAAAAAGTACATTTATTGTTCCATCTCAGAACGTTCACAAAATACAAGAGTTACATCGAGTTGCCCTTCTCAGCTTCGTATGACGTCACATACAATCACATGCACATATATTAGTACTTCATAACTGACAATAAGAGTAGAAGGTTACGACACGTGTGTAAGACGCGCGTACGTGCGACGTCTGTACTTGACACATCACGCACGCATGCATGCTGACTCAGCGAATGGCTCACGCGTTCACGACGACGGTGAGGTCGAGCAGGTCGGGTCGGATGGTCTTCCACAGCACGTACCCACTCGCCATCCGGAACTGCCCCGTGCCGCCGACCACCGACAGCTCCCGCACCGGCGCGCCCGTGTTGTCTCGCCCCACCACCGTCACCGAGCTGCCGGCGTACGGCCCGGACGTGAGCACCACGTTCATGGTCACCAGCAGGTCCAGGTCCCCCACCGACGCACAGATGTACTGCCCCTGCGCGCGCCCCAGGACGGCCGACGACGCGGCCTGGCCCTCCGTCAGCACGTCGTCGATCACAAACGTGTTGCCGAAGTAGCCGGCGCGTGGGCCGCTTACCACCTGCACCGACGTCGCCGGCACGTCGTGCATGTAGAAGTGCAGGGTCGCCGACGCCCTGGCCACTGGCCGCGCCGCTAGGACGACGACGATGACGATGAGAGCAAAGGACATAGAGTAGAGCTTGACGCAAGCCATGACTGATGAGAGGAGCTGAGGAGGGTATTACCTGCTCTTTACTAATGTAATGTTGTTCTCCAATGTGCACGCAGTGCTTCTATAAATATTAGTAGCACTAGTACGTTGCCAACCCGTATCCCGTATATTTGTACGCCCTAGTTTATGAAATGTTACTTTTGAGAGGTGCTTCCATACTTTCAATTTTAACAGCTGCATAAATATTAAAGCATGAATAAAAGGTAGATGATGATTACTTACCCTTTAAGATTTATACAACTTTGCTTCCATACTTTCAATTTTAACAGCTGCATAAATATTAAACCATGAATAAAGGGTAGATGATGATTACTTACTCTTTAAGATTTATGCAATTTATATTGAGTGGGAAAGTATTGAAGATCGCTCGTTACTTAATAACCTATATTATTAAGATATACTAATAACAAGAAGAATTCGTTTGTACAAAAAAATTGGTTTTTTACTTTTGTATATAAGAGAAATATTGTGTCAATTTTTATTTTTATGGGAAACGGATGGGTTCGGAGGGATGATGTGGGTGGCGAGTGGAGTCGAATGTCACGAGACGGGAAGCTGACATGTAGGGCCAGGCTATCAGTGAGAGAGGGGGGAGATTTGAGTTTTTGCTTTGATTAGAAATCTAGCCTGAATTTTTAGGAATACCTAAAGGCAACGTATCATGTGTACACTGGCCCTCTCGTGTACACATCATGCACACCAACTAAAAAAAGTCATGAAAAATTCTGAAAAAAATTGTAGATGTACTTCATAGATTACTCTACCTATGTTTAAAATTGTAGATTAAAATTCATTATATATCAAGAGTTACAAAAAAGAGAAAATTCTGAATTAAAACTTGTCAGAATTTTCTCTTTTTTTTAACTCTTGATATATAATGAATTTGATTTTCAAACTTCATACATAGGTAGAGTAATCTATGAAGTACATCTACAATTTTTTTTAGAATTTTTCACGACTTGTTTTAGTTGGTGTGCACAGTGTGTACACGGGAGGGCCTGTGTGCACAGGATACGTCGCCATACCTAAAGGCTCCAAAAATTATGAATTTTTTTTTATGTTCCTAACGTGGTACTGATGTTTGTATAATTTTTCCAAAATTTTATCACTCCCAGATGTTTCTCAGAAATTCTTTTACCGCCATTATTTTAATACAATATGCATTTTTTAACTTTACAAAAATAGTAACCCACTCTAAAATTCATAATTTTTTTTGAAAAGGCACTATAGATTATTTAGAACCAAAATAACGTATTTTATTACTTTTCACAGTTCCAAAAAATTAAATTCAAAAATAGCACTTAGAAAGTGTAAAAATCATTTTCTTTCATGCAGAAAATTTTAGAAAAAGTCAGAAATTCTGAAAATTCATGTTAATTGTAAGAGAATATTTTGGCAACTCAATAAATAATTTTTGGTAAAATTTAGGATGCTACAGATGGGGAGCCGAGGTAGGGGAGTCTGGGAGCGAAGATGTCAAGCCAGCATAGGAGATGGGGGGATTAGGGAGTGAAGGGGATGCACTTTTCATTACTGAGGTATATATATATATTTTCTTTGCTTCTCTTCTAATTAGTATGATTCTACTTACATACGAAATATTTTTTTTGAAAACGGCAACCGCCGTGGTTATATTAGAAGAAAAGAGCAGTTAAAAGAAACAGGAGTTTAATACAAGGTGAGGAGATCGCACCTAAGGAACAAGAAGGATAAAAGGAAGAAAGGAAAGAAGAGGGGAGGAAAGGGAGAATTAGGCTGTCACGGGAGACTTGTAAGGAGAGACTGGAGCTTCGACGCTCCCGCACTGGCCCAGGAGGTTGCATCGTCCTTGATTTGTTGGAGGATTTGGTCATGGGTCGCCCATTTCTGACGGAAGATTCTACTGTTTCGCTCCTTCCACCAATGCCAACAGGTTAGGATGATGATGGATTTTAGGCCATTTCTGTTCCCCGTACATGTAGATATGCAATGCAGGCACCATTGATGTAGATCCACCTCGTGGTCCCATCGGTCAGGGTGGAGGGACGGCACCCGAGACCAATTCGCAATCGAGGCCCACATGCGGCGGTCTTCCTCGCAGTGGATGAGGAGATGGGAGACCGTCTCGAGGTTGCGGCAGCACATGAGACAGAAGTACTGATTTGGCCAGCCTCTAAGTTGAAGCCGCTGCGCCGTCCAAAGGCGGTTTTGCTGGGCAAGCCAAAAGAAAATTTTAATGCGCTGCGGGGCCCAGGCCGACCAAATTGTGTCTCGGAAGCTACTAGCAATGCATCCATTGAATTGGAGACGGTACGCAGATCTGGCAGAGTAAGTCCCCCCAGAAGCAAGGACCCACGTGATCACGTCCTCCAAGTGCGGTTGAAGAGGAATTGATTGGATGATAGGCCAGAGTCTGACGAATTCCAAGAGGAGAGCCGGGGTGAGATGATGTCGAATGTCGCTGATCCAATTGTTGTTTTGTAGGGCGTTCGCGACAGATCTCGATTTCCGCCTAGCATGAGCAAAGAGAAGCGGCGCAACCTCACAGGGTGCTCTTCCATGCATCCATCTTGCGGTCCAGAAAGGTGTCAGTTTTCCGTTTCCGATGCTGACTTTAGTGGCGGTCATGAAGAGCTGTTTATCCGTTTGGTCGCAGGGAAGAGCAAGACCAGACCAAGGCCTTTGTGGATTGGAATATTTGAACCACAACCAACGTAGCCTAAGTGCCCGCGCAAAACGGTCTAGGTCAATCACTCCAAGCCCACCGAAAGTGAATGGCCGACAAACCTTTGGCCACTGCACCTTGCAGTTTCCACCATGCGCCGTTGCATGTCCCGCCCAAAGGAATTTTCGCCTCAACTTGTCGATGTCCTTTATGAATTTTTTTGGGGTTTTTAGCGCCGAGAGGATATAGATTGGGATGGAGGTGAGTACGGACTTGACAAGCGTGAGTCGCCCGCCGATGGAAAGGTGTTTAGACTGCCATCCCGCAAGGCGCCGAGCGATCTTGTCCAAGGAGGGTTGCAGATGGACATGGCGAAGGCGTCCGAGAGCCAGAGGTATTCTCAAATATTTGGTGGGAAACTGAGCTGTCACGCCTGAGAACGGTTGAAGGATGGTCTGGATGTCAATGCGTTGACACTGAATGGCGGCAATGGAGCTCTTCTGCATGTTGACACGTAGGCCTGATGCTTCTCCAAATCTATGAAGAATTTCAATGATGGCTTCAAGTTCCTCTCTAACCGGGTTGAGGAAGATGACCGCGTCATCGGCGTAGAGGGATAGACGATGCGACGACGCGGGGTCTGCCAGAGGTGATAGGATTCCGTCGTCAGCAGCCTTGGTGAGGAGGTAGTGTAGTGTATCGATGGCTAGAATGAAGAGGAATGGTGATAGCGGGTCACCCTGCCGGAGGCCGCGTTGGTGGAGAAATTGAGGCCCCGGCGTCCCATTGAGCAGCACAGTTGAGGAGGAGGTTGCGAGGATGGTTGAGATCCATCGCCGCCATTGAGTGCCGAAGCCCCGAGCTTGAAGAAGGTTCAGGAGGTATTCCCAAGATACGGAGTCAAAAGCTTTGGTAATGTCGAGCTTGAGCATAAGGACCGGGGTTCGCGTTTTGTTGTAATGGCGTGCACGACTACGGACGGCTAGGAAATTTTCCTGAATGCAACGTCCTTTGATGAAGGCGGTTTGCGAAGGTGATATAAGGGAGTCAATGTGGGAGGACAGGCGACAGGCAAGCACTTTTGTCAGGATCTTTGAGACTGAGTGGATGAGGCTGATGGGTCGGAAGTCTCCAGGCGCCCCCAGTCCCTCTTTCTTTGGGATGAGCACGATTGAGGCGCAGTTGATGAGTTGTAGGTTGTTTAGGTGTCCGTTGTGGAGAGCGTGGAAAACAGCCATCACATCATGTTTAATCGTACATACAAATTTGGATTGCACAAAAGTAAAAGACTATGTTTGAATTAATTTAGCTTAGAATTTTAACTTTTAAGCCCACTCTCCATTTTCGTTCTGACTTTGCCACTGGATAGTATATATGATCTTTGTTGTGCCTGTCTCAGGAAATAATGGGAGCAGATCGATAGCATTGAACATGTCTTTTTCTAAATGAAATGGACCCGGTGATCAATCGACGAAGCAAACAATGCGTCGCGTATGAAAATGATCTTTGCTGTGCCTGTCTATGAAAATGATGGGAACAGATCGAGCGCTGTACATGTTATTTTTGCGTGATTATCTGAACGTTTTGCATCAGGGGGAATGGACCCAGTGCTTAGTCGAAGAAGCGAACAAAAAGAACAGTTGATGCGTCTTCTTTCTGAACGGATTGACGTTTCTGTTGTGATCTATACTGTTGATCCCGTATATACGTACGGTACGGTCCCCAGTATACGAGAGTCGGTGTGTTGCTGCACACATGGCACAACAGTATATATCAGGTGACCTGTCTATATGTTGTTTTGTACGCAGGTGCTCCATTGAGACCTATGAACATTGTGTTCTCGGAAAAGAAAAGAAAAAAAATCTATGAACAGCTGCATACAAGTTTCTTTGCAGAGGGATAAATGATGCCTGCTACTAGGGGTGCAACTGGAACGGATATTTTCCGACCGACCGACCGACCAAATCAATTCGGATAGCGATTTGAATAGTTTTTCGGATATTCGAAGAATTTTCCGGATACGGATACAGATAAAGATAGTTATCTCGGATAAGGATACGAATATGGATAGTAATTATCCGACGGATACAGGAATATCCGAGTTTATAATCAGATAATATCCGGATATAAAATATGGATATTATCTGAAAACTTTAAAGACTTCTCCAAGACTGTGAGTCTGTAACTCTCCAATCAAAGAGCACTAGTCACCAGAGTCTGGAGGCACTAGTACCAGTGTACCAATACCACTCTTGGTAGTCTACCAGTACCAGTGCCAACTGCCAAGTACCAACTACCATTCTACCAAGTGCCACACTGCCACTGCCAAAGTGCCAACGCCAAGTGCACCACAGCGCCAAAGTGCGTTCATTATTAATTCTTAATTATGTACAATGCAACTATAGTAAATTCTTGTACTATTTTCTTCACATTTTGTCAATAATTATTCATAACTCATAAGTAATCTACTATTCAGTATGTTACATATGCAATAAAAATGATCTATATTTTCGTGTATTATCCGGCTAAAAATATTTGTACCCGTATTGAATCCGGTCTGTATTCGCTTCGTATTCGTAAGTGATAGTATCCGGTATTATTCGCATTCGTATTCACATCCGACACCATTCGTATCCGACTTCGTATTCGATAAAAAATATGGATACGGATACGGGATGAACAATATCCGACCGTATCCGATCCGATTACATCCCTACCTGCTACATCTGCAATTCAGCCAATGATCTAATGAAGTGTCCTCAGTTGTTAGATCATTTCACTTGTTTGATGGTTGTTGCGATGCATGTGAGCTCTGGATTTAGATTCCAGAGCTCCATGTATTTACAGTGGTGAACTGATTGTAAGAAGAAATATTTTTGAGTTAGTTTGCGCCAAGGGACGGACATTTCTTGACAACACAACAAGCATGGCCTACACTGATTAATGCTTTCTTTCAGGAAAGTTATTCACATCGAACACAGTATGTAAGAATGACCCCCTGAATACCAATTTATCACGACAATAGGATGACCTGAATCAGTTGTTTGTGGTTGCAAGTACAGTAGCTGACACTATTCACATGATCAGTGGAAGTACTTTCCTTGCTCTATATAATCTTGTATATATGCAAGTTCCCTATTGGTGGTTCGCCTTGGCAAATAAGATGATTTTGATTGAAGAGTCTATGCTGGGTTTGAGATATTAGAGAAAACCAAAAGAAAGAACACAGTTTACTCAACCGAATTTCTGAACAGAAGTGCAGAAGAAGTGCCAAGTGATGATGCCTCATGGTCCCTTGGTTTATTTTAGACTAAGGCCTAAGTCCAAGCTTTATTAAGAAAGTCCCAAAGTCCTAAGTCCAAGCTTTATTAAGAAAGTCAGAAGTAGATGTAGGGGTTGGTTTATTAGGGACATGCTATTCACATCAAGGAGCTTAATGTAAAAAGGATATGCTGCTCCTCATTTGTTTCAATCATAAATGTCAAATGATTTACTTTTATGTACATGGTAGGTGGTGGAAGGAGCTCAATGTCAAATCAAAGTTGAGTTTTTTTAGAGATAGAATAGTAGAAGTTTATTTCTGGATGTTCTTTCGAATAAAATTGTGTTACTGACATATATAGAGTGAAAACGGGAACATTTCAAGTAAAGAATTGAGTATTAGATAAATCTTTTTCATGATGAATAACAGAACTGGAGAATTCAATTTAAACTAGATATGATGGATATATTAGTATAAAACCACATGTTTTAAAGTTTCGCAATGTTTAATAAACAAAAACTCAGTTAATACTTTTTAGGAGCAATCACTATTTATCCATTTCACCGATAGTTTTTTATAAATGATATTTTCATTGGTTACAACATTATTGGATCTTCTTCACTTGATACATGTGGTGTTGATCTTTGCATGAAAGGTTTTATTCCCAAGTAAAACTTTCTGATGTGTATTCCCCATAAATACAATTAATAAAGTTTAACCTAACAATGGTATTTATCTAACAAGAATGTACAAGAACAACTCAATGATCTTCAACTAATCCTATTTTAAACAATTGATACTTTTTAGCAATATATATGAGCATCTAAAATGATTTTTATATTCAATGCAGTTGAAGCAATTAGTTCAGGCATACACTACGGAAATAAAATGGCGTGACGAAGATTTTGTGCCAAAATCAATGAATGAACATCTTGATGTTTCGATGAGAAGCATTGGAGCCTTCCTGCTAGCTTGTGCTTCATTTGTTGGAATGGGTGACATAACAACAGTGGAGACTTTTTAGTGGGTTTTGGGTTATCCACAACTTCTCAACTCTTTTGGAATATTTGTGCAGCTCTCGAATGATATTGTATCGACCAAGGTATTTCTCCGTCCTTACACATGTCGATACGACTTTCCGTGAATATTTTGCATCTTGATAAAGTGATGAAGAAATAGACACAAAGAATTGTAAAAATCTATTATATATCAAATCATGATTATAAGAAGGCGGTGCAATCACGCTGATATTCGTTTAGGCACATATACCATATTATTTTTTGTGATTATGTTGTGACCATCATGGCTTATTGCATAGCTAGCCTATGTAAACTTCAAGATAGAAGTTTAATTCGATGCAAAAACTAGATGAGTTGAGTCATTTCAACTTCTGGTAACTCATGCATGTACATACATATTGGATTCTGCTCGTATATTCATCAACACTTCTACACGTAGTGAAGTTGGAATGTAACTCTAAATATAACACTTTTAATCCAAAACTACAAATTAAGTTAGGGAGAATAAAGCAGCTGTTGTATGAACCACACTTAACATTTTCTTACAACTATATTTCGCAGCGTGAGCAAATAGGGGATCACAGTGTCTCCACTGTACAATGTTACATGAAGGAGCACGGAACAACAATGCATGATGCGTGCCAAAAGATAAAAGAACTTATTGAAGATTCATGGAAGGATATGTTAGAACAAAGCCTTGCACTGACACAACAACCAACAATCGTTCCATGAACGGTGCTTAACTTTGCAAAGACTGCAGATTATATGTACAAGAATACTGATGCATTCACTTCTTTAGACACAATCAAAGATATCATAACACTACTCTTTGTGAAGCCAACAGATGCATGAAGCTTGCTAAGAGGAGGAATATATTGTGAAGAAACAACGGGAGCTCTACAATACATTAAAGATGGAGAACAAATAATACACCAGGAAGTTTCAGATAATGACACTGTCAACCTTTTGAGCAAAATATTACAACCTGAAATAGAGAAGACTACTACCCTGACATACATAGCTCAAAACTTGTTCGGAGTTAACTTAGGTTGCTACAGCCTAAGAAGTATATTCATCAGCTCAAATAAATGTATTGTAATGATGTTCCTTCGATTTATCAATAGTATACAAGTGGTTGCTTAATTTGCATAATGTTCAAGAATAAAAATGATTTCTTTAGGTCAAGATGGTCGACATAAGAGTAGTTAAAAATGATTTAAATTTCATGGAAAAGTTGAGTGGTTGTTGTCAGCATCCATATATAGTATGGATCCATATATACGAAGCTTAATTTGTCGGGCATCCAGTCTCCTGCGCCCTTGCCACCTGGGCTAGACCGACCATCACGTCGAGCACCTGGTCATCACGGAATCCAGAGTGTAGCCTAGCATCCCGTGAGCCGAAGCTAGCCACCTCACTAGTCGGAACCGTCTTGTGCGATGGCACCGTTCCGTCGGCGCCGCCGATTCCTCGTGTTGGGAAGGTGGAAATACCGCGCGCGGCAAGCAGCACAGTCTAACAGACATCGCACGGTAGCATTTGCGCCGACGAGGGTGCGACAGTGGTTGAGCGCCGTGGTCGCTCATCCATTGCTTGCCTCTAAAGATGCTCGTTCTTTTTTTTGAAAGATTGGCAGGAGCTCTACTTTTCATTTAAGCGGGATAGCAAATAAAAGTATCAGCAGTAGCAGTAATATACTGATTGAGTTACAGAAAGTCAGAAAAAACCAATCCTCAATCCTTGGACCAGCCGACACAACCGGAGAGCATCATTGCTTATAGGGGACCTAGAATTACAGGGATACATTAGGTAGGACTGGAAAGAGAATTGGCGCCGTTGCATTCGTGTTGACCATCACTTTTTGGCTGATGGATGTAGCAGAAGGAAGCATATATATATATGTGATCTGCTTCATGTTTAGAAAGTTTTCGACCTGTCTCCCTCCCTTGTTACCAGAATGTCAAGATGGATAATGGATCATGAAGACCGTGCCTAGCAGGGTATACGTTCAATCTATCCTGATAGAATTTGGACCAGCAACAATGGGCCCCGTGGGGGACTGTCATCACTCTTCTCCGATTGCATACATCATGTGAGATGAGCAATATCTGCTATGAATTTTCAAAAATTCTCATGTTCGTCTCCTATCGTATCTCTACTACTTCTAATTAGTAGTTGGTGGTGATCGTCCGTTCTGCTCTAGAGTAACTGATCCATTAGATCTGACATGAATGACTAAGATGGAAGGAGATTTAACCCAATAGTCACGACCCCAACCGCTCCCGCCACGATGCCTTTCATCTCAAACCATTTTGACCCTGCACCACCTTCTCCTCCCTCGATGCGGCCGCTCAGCTCTCCCTTTCAAATTTCATCGAAGGAACAAGCCTTTCCTACAATTGAAACATAACTAAAGTTAGTGTTCTTTGCAAATAAATTTTTTTTGTCGTAAATTGAGTTTTCGTTGCAACGCACAGGTACATGACTAGTTTCACTTGTTTTATGGTTGTTGCGATGCATGTGAGCTTTGGATTTAGATTCCAGAGCTCCATGTATTTACAGTGGTGAACTGATTGTAAGAAGAAATATTTTTGAGTTAGTTTGTGCCAAGGGACGGACATTTCTTGACAACACAACAAGCATGGCCTACACTGATTAATGCTTCTTTCAGGAAAGTTATACACATCGAACACAGTAAGAATGACCCCCTGAATACCAATTTATCACGACAATAGGATGACCTGAATCAGTTGTTTGTGGTTGCAAGTACAGTAGCTGACACTATTCACATGATCAGTGGAAGTACTTTCCTTGCTCTATATAATCTTATATGCAAGTTCCCTATTGGTGGTTCGCCTTGGCAAATAAGATGATTTTGATTGAAGAGTCTATGCTGGGTTTGAGATATTAGAGAAAACCAAAACAAAGAAAACAGTTTACTCAACCGAATTTCTGAACAGAAGTGCAGAAGAAGTGCCAAGTGATGATGCCTCATGGTCCCTTGGTTTATTTTAGACTATAGGCCTAAGTCCAAGCTTTATTAAGAAAGTCCCAAAGTCCTAAGTCCAAGCTTTATTAAGAAAGTCAGAAGTGGATGTAGGGGTTGGTTTATTAGGGACATGCTATTCACATCAAGTTTTAGCTGAAATTGGTGTCGACAAAGAGTAGAATTAGTAGGATTACTACTGTGTTCATGTTCTCTCAAATCCGAAACAACCCGATTGTTTATCTTTGGAACTTCAGGTGACCCACTAAGAATACTGACATGTTAGGAAGAAGTAGCCTTAGGGAAGCATGATAGGCATATTATTAGAGTTGCCAAATGTATTTCAACATGTTTAGAATCAATCCTTGTTCTACAACTAAAGATGTTAGCTGATGATAATTGATAACAATAAACTGCATCAGATGTTAGTCTAATTTTTATAGTTTGCTGGATTTAACTTATCTGCTACTATGATGGTGCGATTGAGCAAACAATAGTTTTTCACACACAGATTCGTGAACTACTTTGAAACGCCACAGCATCATAGACGGTACATTTGCAGCACAGTCAGTGATGTAGTGATGTATTGTCAGTAGTCTCGAGCATAGTTAACAAGTCGAGCAATTAGACGCGACTAATCGACATCAAGTTGGCCTGAGAGCACGACTAGAGGACCTCGACTCTATTAGCTTCCTAGTCGACGACTAGCCGTGATTAATCGGACGACTTGGCTCTTAGTCTAGCCGAGCCGCATGTTAGGTTGGGCCATGGGTGGTTGAAAGACCAGAAGTAGAAGTAAAAAGGAGCAGCCACATTGCCTGGCGTCAAGCAGCACATGGAACGCAGGAAGCTAGGCACCCTAGCCAAAGGCACAGCCGCTGCAGGCCTGCAGATATAGGCCATCGCCATCCGCTCGTCTTCCTCCTGTGCGCTGATTCTCGTCGCATCCCTTCTTCTCTTGTCCTGACACGCATTGTGCAACCTCCTCCGGGTTCTCCCCTCCACAAGTCGCTAGCTCGAGGGCAACAAGTGGTGAGTTTGAACACCTCCCCCCGTCTTCGAGTCTTAGGGATTGTTTGTTTCAGTTTTGGATTATCTAAAAGCTGATTTTAAATTATTGTTGTAGAAAAATTGATTCTCCAAAAGCACATATGAAATGGATTGTGGATTCTAGTGTATATGAATGGGTTGGATTGCGAGTATCGGATTCTAGAATCAGTCTGTTTGTTTTTTATTCTACTTTTGGAGCCAGAATCTAGAATCAAAAGCTAAAACAAACAGGCCCTCAATCCCTCTCCTCTCCTTCCTCTTCCATTTC
Organism: Guadua angustifolia; assembly: GCA_036346375.1. Taxonomy (NCBI): domain Eukaryota; kingdom Viridiplantae; phylum Streptophyta; class Magnoliopsida; order Poales; family Poaceae; genus Guadua; species Guadua angustifolia. Next base: position 10,465,833 of record CM070520.1, read on the forward strand.
TGTACATGCTCTGCTCTGAATGCTCTGTTTTGGTCTTGTACGCAAATTTTTTTTCGTAATGTTCATTACTCGTCGAATGGTCATTTGATTAGATTACTATATTGTTCAAGTTTGCTTTCAAGTCTGCCACTAAGTTATCGCTCATTGCTCTACTCTCAATCCTTCAAAATTTCAAGGTATTGTGGCTATTGCCACTAAATTTCAAAGAAAAGAATTTGCCAAGAAAGAAATGTTGGGCTCAAAAAAGGTAATAAATCAGCTCGTTACCATGGTTATGTGTTTTGCTCTTTATTTCATGCAAAACATTACATATATATGTTTTAAACTATTGATAGAAGCATAGAAATTGTTCAATATAGTGTGCTGGAATTTCCAGTGTCTAGTCTAGACTAGCTGTGGACTAGCAGTTGACTAGTCGTCTAAGTCGACAAGTCGCCCCACCGGCAAATCGACTAGACTTGACAACTTTATAACTTGGTTCCGAGCAGGGTTTGCCATTTCACTTCTCATATCTTGCATGGTTGTCCTTGTCCATGCTATCTCTGGAAACTGGATTCAGAGTTCCATGCATTTATCAGTGGTCTGCTGATTCTAACAATTTTTAGGACCCTGATTGTAACAATAAATTCAGGTATTTTATATTGGAAGTATGGCATTTGTAGATAACACAGTAAGCATGATCTACACTGATTAATGCCTCTGATCTTCAAGAATGTGACGTAGCTGATTCACCAAAGCTACTGAAAAAGAAGTTCTAAAACCAGCGAGTAGGGTTTTTGTTAGCTCCTTAACATATATACGACCTTTGATTTCAATTTTCTCAGAAGAATATTTTGTCATAAACAATCTGAGAGTTGTACATAGAATCTGAGAAAGGTTACCAGATGTTTGTCTACAGCTGAATAAAATTTGTAACAAGCTTGAAGGGAAAAATGGAAAATAAAAGAAAAGGTCAACACAATTAGCATTCCTCTAACCTGCATTCTTACTTCATAGGAGCAGTAAGGTTATCATGATATCATCTATCTGTCCATCAAACAACAAGTGAGCAACAAGATGGAAGTATTTCCAATTACGGCAACTAAACATTGTTATTCAAAACAGGTGAAAGTTCTAAACGCCGATCACCACATTGACAGCAGTTGATAGGATTAGGAGGGTACTGGTTGGGGATATATTTTTTTCAGTCCCACGAGGAAGCATAATCCAATACTTTGTATCCAAAAGCAAAGATAGAATAAAATTTATTGTACTGTAAGAAAATTTCCTCTGATCAGTGATATGAGAAAATGACAAACGTCTGTTTAAACAACCTAACAGACATGTCATGACGGACATGTTTTAGATTCAGTTTATCTCTTCTTGTTATCTTATTTCACTGAGAACCTATTGAAAATACATTGTCATATATCAATTGATAGATATGTGTATCCTGACAGCCTGTGAACTAAACCATTAATTCAGACAGAGGCAATGCCAAACTTGAATAATGAGCAACTGAATTCCCAGAACACAGGCAAACAAAATTGTAGAAAATTAGCTCCATTTTAAAGTACCAAACAGATCATCTTATAGCAAGTAGCATATTGAAGAAATAACTAACATCTCCCTAAGCATAGCTTGTGAAGTCCGCCTACGGGTCCTCATATCTTGGTCCTACAGAAGAAGGTATAGGGATTCCCGTCGAAGCATCCTCTCTCGAAAGCTGTCTCAGGATCTGATACAAAATGCTACCACACCAGCTCTACACCTCCCGCAAGCCCCTGCAAGTGTCATGGGGCATCCATCCATCCACAGTGGGTCCTCAAGGTGAGTGGGCCCCACGGGCCCAAGAATATGCTTTAAGGCATAGGGTCTACTAGTCATGTGGCCACCAGGACAATGCGACGAGCGACTGGTTAGATGATATGCAAATTGAAGCACTATTGTTGTACCTAGAAAAGCAATATTACTCTTCATTTATACTTAGGGTGTGTTTGGCAGGGATTCAACTTCTCCAGATTTATGATTCTAGTGAAGCTGAAAATTCTAGCTTCATCAGATTTGTGAAGTTGAAGCTGAAAATTCTAGCTTCACCAGATTTATGAAGTTAAAGCTATGAGTACATTAAGAGTGTTTAGATAGATCATCTTGTTTACCTTTTAGACCAAAAATATAAACTTAATTCATTTTATTTTAGCCTACAAGTTTCAGATTTCAGTGAAATTGGAATCCGGAGCTCTACCAAACAGGCCTTTAGTGCTTACTAGCTATATGCACAAAGACTATCTTGATCACCTATAAAGGGCTAAGAGCCTATAAATACTCTATGCATCCCTCATTTATAACTTAGGCTCTATTAAGCAATAAAAAATATATTCAAACTAGTGAGCCCTTACTTGTTCTCTATGTTATTTTTACTCTCAAAGAGGATAGCCCCTTAGACGACCGATGTCCATCCACTCACTTTGTGTTTTGCTTTCTCACCTACAACATAACAGAAGTGAAAGCCTGGTAATTTCAAGTTGTGCATACTCAGGCCCTGTTTGTTTTAGCTTTTGATTCTGAATTCTGGCCCCAAAAGCAGAATCAGAAACAAACAGTCTGATTCTAGAATCTGATTCTCACAATCCAGCCCACCCATACACACTAGAATCCACAATCCACGTCATATGTGCTTTTGGATTCTAGCTTTTGGAGAATCAGTTTCTCTACAATCACAATCCAGAATCAACTTTTAAAAAATTTAAAGCTGAAACAAACAGACCCTCAAACAAGCGAACAAAATGTAAGTAAAAGAGCTAGATGTTCACCCGTCTACGGGCAGCGTAAACAAAGGAAGCGGCAGCGAACACGGTTGCGGTAGCTGGACACAGCCATGTCCACACGCCATTCTTCTCCCTCTGCTGCGCCTCAGCGACTGCGAGTTGCAGCTGCTCAAGCTCCCCATTCAAGCCATGAATTTGGCTCCCCTTGTCCTCCACTTCTGCCTTCATTGCCCCAATCTCGTGATACTTCTCACCGTTGGAGCTCTCGAGCTCCCCAATCCTCAGCTTCAGCTTGCCTGCTTCGGCTATCTCCCGGTCAAGCGCTTTCAGAACCGAATCCTTCTCATGTTGGAGGCAAGAGGAGTTACCGCTGAGCTCATCACAGAGAACACGGAGCTCAGTCATGGAATTGTGGAGCCTCTCCAGTTCAGCCCTCAGTTTTGCAGCCTCGGCATCTCTTTCTTGAACCATGCCCATGGCAGCATCCTTCTCGGATTGAATCCTGTCCACCTTCCTCATCAGCCCCTCCAATTCCCTCTCCAACTCAGTTTTCTCATCATCAAATGCAGCCGTAACAGCCTCATTCATCTTCACCATTTTGTTAATCTCAGTCCAGAGCCCATCAGCCTCAGTAGCCACCATGATATGCTTCTTACCAACCTCGGCAACCTCCAGCCGGAGCTTCTCCACCTCTCTCCTTGATGTAGCTAACTCTGTTTTGCTCGCCTCAGCCTCCGCCTCCAATTTCCTGTTCCTAGTCACAGCCGCAGAGAGCTCCGTCTCCAAAGACTCGACCTTCGCCTCCATTCCCGCCTTCCAGTATCTCAAAACCTCCAATTCCCCCAATTTCTCCTCGAGCTTCTTCTCCATCTGCTGCTTATACCACTCAGTGCTCTTCTTGGACCTCTTGAAGCTTTCCTCCACCTCTGCCTTCTGAGCCTGGAGGCGGCGAGCCGAGGCCTGTATCTCCCCCAATTGCTTCTCCAATTCGCTTCTCTCTGCACGCAGCTCAGCTCTCTTCCCCTCCAATTCGACCACCACGCCCTCCAATTCGGTGACTTTCTTGGACGCGGCCGCCGCCTCCGCCTCATTCGCGCCGAGGAGGTCCAGTAACTGGTGTTTCTCCGCGACGGCCACCTCGAGGCGCCTCGCGGCCTCGCCCCTGGCCTCCGTCTCGCGAGCCGCCCCCGCCTCGGCGGCCTCGAGAGATTCCTGGCTGGCGGCGAGGCGAGCGCGCAGCGCCGCTACCTCCTCGACGGCATCGAGGAGCGGCCCAGCGAGGGCATCCCGGAGGACCTCGCGCTCCCAGTCGGCGAGCGCGCCGGCGTCGGCGGAGAGCTCGTCGACGCGCGCGGTGAGAGCGGCCACCTGCCCCCGCTTCTCGACGGACTCCCTGAGGATCTTGGCGTTGAGGGCCTTAAGCTTCGCCACCTCCCCTTCCCGCTCCGGCGACAAGTCCCGCCTCTCCTCCTCCGCCTTCGCCATCGACTCGCCGCCGTTGACTACCTCTGCAGAAGGCGGCGGGATCTCGTCGCCGTTGGCCGCTACCGCTGCAGAATCCGTCGGTGGCTCATCGCCGTTGGGCGCTACTGCGGCGGCGGCGGGCCTCTTGTTCTTCTTACCCATGGCTATGTGTGTGTTGACTTCTCACCCCTAGGGTTTGCGGACTCTACTACTCCTAGGTATCCATAGGTCTTGTTATTAAATAGCGAGGCTTTGCGGATACTGACGTGTGGGTCCGATGGTTCTGTGCCCGAACTGTCAGTGGCGGGTGGGTGGGAAATGGTGGGTGCGGGAGGCGAAGGGGGATGCGACCGTTGTGGTGCGTGACTCTCGATATTTGAAACCGAACGGACGGCCGGGATGCGCCGGAGGCTTATCGCGTTCTGCACCGCGCGCACCGTTAAAAAATGGGACGGATGAGAGGAGGTGGAGAAGCTCTCAACCTCGTCGTCGTTTTTATGTGGACGGCGTGACGTGTGGCCCGTGTTTGCGTCGTGTGGATTTCAGTGTTTCACATTGTCACCTTACTGAACATTATGTGGATCTTGTATTTCCTGTCGTGTTCCATTGCTAATTTTGTTAGTTATTTTGAGATATATCTATAATTGAGACTGATGGAGCAGAAAAGATTTTTGCCTGATCGAGGAGAAAAGATTTTCGCCGATTCATGGTACCTATTTATTTTGAGTACTCTTTTTAGAATCAATGTCATCAAACGTTTTAAACTTCAACCACTAATACATTTAAAACTATAAAAATTAGCTCCATAAAATTAGGTAAGTAGATTTTTCATTAAAATATATTCATAATATTATAATTTTATTGGTAAATAACAAGATAAAGTTACAAAAATAATGGTTAAAGTCATGTTATGTAGATCCTAAAAAATCAAAAACATCAGTTAAAAAGAACAAAAGGAGTGAAAATGGGGACAACGCATTTGCACAGCTAGATTTGTTTCCAAGTTTGTAGTATCAAATGATATAACTTGAATGCTTGAAAATAAATTTATGTATCTTAGTAGGCTATTTAGATTTTTAAGACATCATAAATATTGCAAATGACAATATAGTTTGAAGGAAAATACAACTTGAGAAGCTTCATTAAAGTATATATGAGCTTTGATGGAAGAAAATTATTGAGCATCCTAAGTTGTTAGTGTTCATAGAAATATAACAACTTTTTTTTCTAAAATGTATACATGCACATCAACTGTTTTACTTTCAAAGCAATACGTGGAGGTGGAGGGACGTTAATACTACGTACGAGAGGGTTTATTTTGTATTGCCAGTTAGAAAATGCTTCGAGAACGGGAGGCTGCCGGCGAGAGATTTGAGTATTTGTCACTTCAAACATGTGGCTTTGCAAATTTGCCACTGGACTTACATTTCATTGACTCAGATGGTCCTATATGTCATTGGCTCAAGTGGCATCATAATCCGAAAGGTCAATCTTTAAAGTGGCAAATAACCAATTTTCTCGGCCGCCCGTCTCCGCTGTCCGCCGCCCTCACCGCATCCTGGCTGCAACGAGCGGACGCCGACGCCTTCGAGATTGCATGACTCTCCAGCAATGCGTTTGTTCGTCCTTTCTTCATCTCCAGTTCTACCACAAGAGTTAAACTCGTTTTCTCAGGATCCCACGGTAATCGAAGAGCATCAATACAAGCTGTGCGTCCACCCCCAGCAACACCAAAGATTAAAAGAACAATCTTGCTAATTGAAATAATACTCAGGTAAATTTGATTTTGCCATAAGCGAGAACCTCCCATGAACTCTTAAGAATGTTACGCCGCTCTTCCGGGAGATCATGGTTATCATGCATGCCTGGGCCATTCCATGGCAAATAAATCTCCATGTTGCTCAACTTGCCTTTGCGAATCCACAAGACTGTACCCCTTTTCCAGTATAAGTGATACTGCACAACTAAGTAACAAGCAACCAGCCAGATTACCAAAATTTCTCGCAAACAAAAGGTTGGTTAAGTGGTTGGGAGAATGAATTTGTGGGTCTTTACCGAAGCCCAGAAGGCCACAAAACCCAACAACGGCCTTAGATCCACCCCATGTTCCCCAATAACCCACCTGACAATCAATCAAGAATTTTTTTTTATTTAATATTTATTTTTAATCTTTTTTTCAGAACTAGTCGCCCGCGGGAAAATTTTTGAAAAATACCCGTCCGTCGCCCCGCCAGGCGATCGCCTCAGACGGGCGAAGGCGGTCCCGCCAAACGATCGGAAGCAGCGCCGTTTGGAGCTGCGCCAAGACGGACACGCTGTCGGGCGTCGCCAGTGATCGCCCGTGGTCGGGCGATCGCAGGTGGGCGCATCGGGCGGTATTTTTATTATTCAAGCAAGCGTATATTAGTTTCCATTTATGTTGCACGAGAGAGAGCGAGAGCGAGGAGAAGAAGAGGAGAGGAAGGAGAGGAAAAAAAAGAGGGAAGAAAAAAAGGGGAAAATATTCATCGTTTTTGAAGGTAAGTCCGTAAATTTATATGTAATTTTTTTAAATTTTAGTATTTTGTAATATTTAGAAATATTAGGATTGGTAGTAGAAATATTAGGCAATGTTTAGAGATTTAATATAGTATTTAGACATATTAGGATTGTAGTATTTAGAAATGTTGAGAATCAATATAGTTTTTGGAAATTTAATTTAGTTAGGATTGGATAGTAGAAATATTAGGCAATATTTACAGATTTAATATTTAGTATTTGCGGTATTTAATATTTTAGAGATTTAATATTTAGTATTTGCGGTATGTAATATAGGTAATCTAATTACTTATTTATAGTCAATGACCGTGTTACGTTAAAAATTAGTATATTTAAAAATATAGCGGTACTACACAAATCGAGAGGGTAAAATTTGACGACAATATATTGTGACATTTATATAGCGGTTAGGTGGAGAAATGATGATTTTTTGGTTCGACGTTGTGGCGAGATGTCGGAGACATTGTATTTTCAGATATTCTATGGAGATGGGGAGATAGCACAGGGCGAATGGAGTCGATTTGTCGGCATTTTCAATGATCATACACAGGCATATCTAGGCCGAGAGATAGGACATCTGAGGGTTTGATGGAGTTTATATTTGGATGTTCGGTTTGATGCCCAAAGTGTTCTATTTGCGGGTTAGAGCGAGAGTAAGTCGTATGAAGGACTTTTTATGGAGAGTCGATCCTATTAGCGACCTCGGCATGGAGGAGCTATGTTGGTAGTCTGAGAGCTGGTGGCCGCTCATGTTCTTTGGTAGAGTGGTACTGTACCTCCATCGGTGTCGGAGGTGCGTGATGTCGGGGTAGATATTACGGAGGAGGAATACTGAGATATGCAACAACGCGATGATGAAGGTGGTGGCGAGGTTGGCGGTGGTGACGGATCGAGGCGAGGAGCCACCGTGGAGGCGCGGGGTGGCCGACGAGGGGAGGAGGTGGAGCACATAGTCGAGTTGATGGAGGAGGAGGACCGTGCGGATGAGGAAGTCCACGATGGCGAACGCCGGACGAGGAGGACAATACTCTGAGGTGCTGTCCGGCGTGGACTAAATATAATTTCAAGACGACAATGAATGAAGGCAACAGAGATGCATGGGAGTATCATGAGAACGAGGTCGCGCAGGGGGCCATATATAAAGACAAGGAGGCCGTGATGGATGCGGTGAAGTACTGGTCAATGTCTCTTCGGCGCCAATTCAGGGTAGTGAAGTCCAGCAAAAAAGACTACGACGTGAAGTGCGTAGTTGATTCGTGCCCATGGCGGGTGCATGCATACAAGGGGAAGTGGAGGGACTACTGGAAATGTTCCATAGTGACGGAGCATAACTGCCAACTGGAGCAAGCGGAGCAGGAACACCGCAATCTGTCGTCCACTTGGGTGGCAAATGTGTTTTATGGTCGATCGTCGACAATCACTTTCGCAGCCTCGATCCATTATCGAGCCGCCGAGGAGAGGTTTGAGACAAGATTAGCTACGAAAGGCATGGAGAGCAAAAAGAACGACTTTGCAAATACGGTTCGGGACATACGAGGCTTCTTACGAGAATATTCCACACTTGCTCGTGGCAATATCAAGTAGGAATCCGATGACGGTTATCGACCTTATGGAGTTTCCCGCGGATGGTGCGTCTTGTGGTAAGTGGGTCTTGCAATGGCCTTCTTCGCCCTCGGCGCATGCATTAATGCCTTCCGCCTGTCGCCGGTCATTTGCATGGACGGCACATTCCTCACAGGAAATACAAGGGCGATTCTAATCGCAATCGCGGTGGGACGCGAACAACCGTGTTCTACCGGTCGCATTGGCCTTCGTGGAGGGGGAAAACATGGAGAGTTGGTACTTGGTTTCTTGAAAGAGTCAAGATCGAGTTCGCCCGGTTTATCGCCGACACCCCGGCGAACCAGGTAACACATTTCGTTAAAATCTCTTACGACAGGACATGTCTAACTTTGCCGTTGCACGCAGATGGTGCAGTGGTCGTGGGGCTCTGCCGTGCTCGCGTGCACGTACAGGGGTCTGTGCGAGGCTGTCTCCAAGGTAGGCAAAGAGGCGCTGTTGACGGGCTGCGTTCTACTACTGCAGCTGTGGTCCTGGGAGCACTTCTCCTTCGGTAGGCCCGAGGTTGACCAGGCGCCGTACTCACAGGACCTGTACCACGGCCTCCCCCAGATCGACTGGCCCACTATGGGCCTCTACTGGGTTCAGCGACAGGTATGCCCCCTTGTATCTAACCCCCTAATTTGGACACTTTAATAACACGCACTACTTTTTGTTCCGCAGCGGGTGTACGCCCACCAGCAGACCAAGAAGTCGTACCACGCTGCTCGTTCGGAGTTTGACAGTGCAGACGCCGAGGACGTGCAGTGGACACCGATAGCTGCCTGACGTCAGTCCGAGCACCTTACGGCTGTCCGAGCTTTCTTGGCGTGACCATCTGCTCTGCTCACCGTAAGGTCCTCCTCTTTGACACGTGCGTCGAGGAGTACTCGCCAGACCGGTGCGCGGCGGCCTCTTCCGACTTTTTCTCAGAGGCTACTCACTTGCCTCACGCGGCCGCAAGACAAGTAAGTGTCCTGAGCACAATACTTACCATTCAAATGAATGAATGTTGTATGTAAATTGCCGTTTTGCTTTGCGGGATGACCCGGTCGGGCATGCGAAGAGGCACTCCGCTCTTTGCGCCGCATGATACCGTGGATGCCGCATGGGACGAGGCGGCCCAGATGTGGTGGACGAGACCCGCCGCATCGACCGCGTGCCACGTCTGAGGATTACATGGATGGTTCGCGCCACGACTCAAATTTTAGGGTTGGGTACACACCACAGAGTATGTCCCACTCCGCATCGGTGTCGGAGACGTACCCTTCACAGATGTCCCGGAGGAGAACGCTGCGGTAAGGGTCACCCCAAAACCCTACACGATGTTTTTATGTAAATTAACTCATATCAAGTCGGCATTACTTGCGTGCACGTCTTGCAGGCGAGATGTACGGGAGTTCGAGTCCGTGTTGGCGGGCCTCGACGCAGACGTCGTCTTGACCCCGCTCAGCAATGGAAACAATTAGTCGGTGGCGCGCCACGATGGGGCGGATGTGCAGCCTACTCACCGCCGGGGCGAGACGTGGTGCCCCGCCACCAAAGACCTCCCCGCTTAGTGGAGGTGTGCCCACACTCGCCAATGAAGTTCCGCCACACCGCCCGACGTCACCCAAGACGTGCCCTCGTGTCCTCCTCCACAGCACGATGGGCACGGTGGGGTGACGCGGGCTATCTTCGCTCGCGACACCGCGAAGGGCTACGGTGGGGACGCGGGCGATCTTCGTCTCTCGACAACAAGACGGTCTTTGTCGACTACTCGAGGTACGACGACATTGACGAAAGCATGCAGGTTTCGACGTGGACCGCCATGTCCACCGAGGAGCACGGCCACCACCCCAGCCAGACACCCGAGCCGCCGACACAAGACGCTACCCCGAGGAGCAGGGCAGGCTAGGAGGGTCGTCTGTCGGCCGTCGCCACTCACGCACTCCCAACCGAAAGCAGATCAGAGGCGCCGCCGTGATCGACTTATTGTACAGCTTGTACTTTTGTACTTTATTTATCTTCAAAGACCATGTTGTCTAACTATCTGAACTAAGTGCTTGCATTTGCGAGGTTATGTTTTCTTAGCCATGTCGTTCAGCTTATTTTTTCGATTTTCGCAACTTTGCGTCGAGCAACGTCCGCGATAGCTCGACAATATATAATTGGATATTAATAAACGATGAAAAAATTGCTCTTGTGAAAATGTAAGGACGACACCGCTGAAGGTAAATTTCGCTGAAATGGGGCGATAGCCCGATATGTCGAGGCACATCGCTCAAGGTAAATTTCGCTTCGAAATGGGGCGATAGCCCCGATATGTCGAGGCACATCGCTCGAAGGTAAATATCGCCGAAATGGGGCAACCGCCCATACCCAAAGCGATATCTACCCTTTAAAAGCTTCGCTCAAGACGCCGTGATACCCAAAGCCGAGAGAACAAGAAAGAACAAGAGAGAAGGGAAGGAGAGGACAATGTCGTTTCACTGTCGCCTCTTCAAGAAGCGAAGTCCTCCGCCCGAATATCCGGATGCCGAGAGCGCCGACGCTTGAGCTCGCGGTGTTGCCCGACCCAAATGCGATCGCAACCTACCGGCGAAGATGATGCAATCTACCCATGGAGAGACGGCGCGCATCACTCATCTTTGTGTTCGCACGTCTGAGGTAAACCCATCAAGGCCCACACAATACAGGTAACACTACCATCTCATGCATCGTTCTTTCTTTTCTCAAAGACGAGGGCGGTGTTGCTTCTTCCAATGGATCGACGGTAGGAACGACGTGACTACTAATTTCTCAACAAGCGCCACGACAACTACCCCGCTTCGCCGAGAACTTCACCGTGGGAGAGGCCGCCAGATATGTCCTTTTCTAGATCGACCAGAGCTTAGGGCCGTGTGCAAGGGGCCAACCGATCGGTGAGTTTCATGCGACATACTCATGTTGAACTCACAAAGTAGAAGTTCTAAACCAGTTCATCGCACACAGGACTTCAAGAGGACACTTTTAACATCAACAAGTCGAGGAGGAACCTCCTTCGGGCCACCCAAAGCCCCGACGCTTATGACATGGCCCGGAGGCAGTGGTTGATACCGCCAGGTGATCTAGCGGACCGGAGATTCTACCGGTGCCCCTTGGCCGAGGATGAACGTCTTTGGTACTTCAACCGGGTGGACCGGAGACGCACCACCCACATCTCGAGCAACTCGCATGGGATAACCGGGGAGCAACCTCTCCGTGGTGCCACTACCGCCTGAAAAGCCGGACCCGAGTACGCCTACGGTGTTATGCAACCACCAAAGCGGGCATCTTGCATTGATCGCAGGCACGCTTCGGTTGTCCAAGCATAAGCCCAACACACACCTCCCGCACCATATAGTGGAGTGCGAGCCGAACAGAAAGCAGGCGTCTCGCATGTCTCCGCCTAACGCCAACACAAGCAGAGGCGCAAGAGGGTCCTCCTCTCAAGAAGAAGGGACAAGGGGAAGCGGTAGCACGAGGTCCGCACCACGCAACAAATCCTCGACGTTCGCGGACCACCCGGAACCGGGTGGTATTAACATAGGGACGCCGAATCGGGATGACATGCCCATATGGGAGGCGAAATCCACATAAAGAACAACCAAAATTTAAGTCTTATAAACCCGAGACGACGGCATAGGCCACCCAATGGGCGCATATTTGGAGCATCATGAACCCCATGGAGTTCTTTCATAGTAGGGATTGAGCAAAGGTCCGATGACCGGTCGCAATACTAGAATGGGTCGTAATATGCGTAAAATGTATGACATCATTCGATCAGTACCGGATAGGCGGAACGATCATTTGTTCCACCACGATTTAACGATGCTTTCCTTATTAACCTCGTCACTGTTGTAATGCCCATGTAATATAATATAATCTAATGTACTGCTTATTTTATCATCTGAACTTTCGGTGTATGTGCCCTTATATATGTATTGTTTCAATTTTAAAAAATTCCTCATATATTAAAATCATTTGAAATTTTTATGGTAAAATCACTCATTTATCACGAACCTCCATAAAAAGTTTCAAAATTTTCTGACCTTGTAAAAGTTTTCGTGGTTTCGTGGCCGCGAGTGTCTTTTCCGATTTTCGCAACAAAATGCCGGGGCAACGTCCGGCCATCTCGCCCGTACGAAAGTCGTAGCTCGCGTTGCGTAGGCCGCCCTTGATTTTTCCCGTATTTTTTTGACCGTGTCCGGGCTGTCCTTGAGGCTACGAAAACCCTAAGTAGCCACGATTTACGTGGTTTAGTGGTCATGAAAGTGCCTTTTCCGATTTCGCAACAAAATGCGGGCAACGTCTACCATTTCGCCCAGACGAAAGTCGAGTTCGCTATGAGGGCCGCCTTGATTTTTCCCCAGATTTTTCGGCCAGATTCGGCGGACCCTACGAGGCTACTGAAAATACCTAAGTTAGATGTGTATTACTAACGAACTAAAACAATTTTTCCGGTTCATTACATGACAATAAGTTTTTTCTAATTCGTCCGATTCAATACAACAATTCTACAAACAATTTACAACAAAAATTTTAAAAAATTATCTATAAGATCGATCGCGCCAGCCGGCGATCGTACATTTTTTATTTTTTTTAGTTCTGCCATTCGTTCGCGAATTTTGCCGTTAGGGCAGCCGCCGCTCGCCTGTCAGGGCGATCGCCCGGCGGGGCGACGGGAGGGTATTTTGAAATTTTTCCATGAGCGACTAGTTCGAAAAAACGATTAAAAATAAATATTAAATAAAAAAATATTCATCAATCAATCGAACTCCACGAGACCGAGAAGCAAGAGGAAAGCACACCTGAGAGGCTGAGGAAGAAACCTAGGCTAAGCCGGTGGGTAATATAGTTGTAATATTATTTTGTTTCTCATCCCCTAACCGATTAGCTTATAGCCATATACTCAGTATATGTAATATTATTTGTATAGTTAGTAATATAGTTGTGGAGTTGTATTTGTTTTGTTTCTCTTATATTCATAATTCATGTATGGATTTGGATTTCAAGAGTAAACAACTATATTTATGACAATTTGGCTAAGTACTTTGATCCTACCCTTTGTTTTTATTCTGACTTCGTCACTGCTCGGATACATTGATAATCTGATCTCAGTCAAGGGCAATGCGATGCAGCCTATTTCTGAAGTTGAACACCATTACTAATTCACGATGGCTTCACTGATCAAGCTTCTCCCGAACCACACCGAGCTAAAGAACGCAATCACGACTGAAACATCCTCCACTGGATGGTCAAAAAGCAATACAAGACTGATACATATGAAAACAAGTTACACCTCTTGAAGAAAGATTCTTTTACACAATAAGAAGTCTTTAGATCATAGTGAAGGAATACGGGTAGATTACACTAGCACAAATTAAAAAATTCTACCGCGTGAACCAAGATACCAAGCAAGTGACAAGTGAGAGACCGTGGATCATTACCACCAGAAATATAGTACAGCCAAAGGAGAGTTGAAGTAGCCCGATTCAACATAGCGTACGTCCTAGAGCAGTAATCGATTGTCCTTGAGTGGTCATCCCGATCTAGCAGCCTAGAACCAAGTCATCTATGCATGCATTTTCTGGTGGGGTCGTCCCCCGCCGACCGTGAGCTTTCAAGCTATGAAATACTTGCTATGAGTTACAAGACATTGCATCCTCGAGGAGAAACGGTGTAGGCGAAAGAAAACAACAAACTGTTTAGATTCTTTTCCCGACAGCTGCGCCAATGAAAATCGTTTGTTTCTCTCCAACTTCTCATTGCAACCGCGCATAGCCATTGCACGAGTTGGATCTTCTATTTTGCTGACACTTTCTAGCTACTAGTTGAACTGCCATGTAAGTGAACATCAATAAGGCGAGTCTATATATAGAGAGAGAGATTCCACACCACATGCATGCATGGGTTCCTCCACATGGAAGATGAAACGAAAGGCATGAGAAAGTGATCAGTCAGCTTGTCTGGAAAATGAGAAAGTTACTTCCTAATACTACTCCCGAAGACCATGTTCCTTGTCTGGAAAATGAGCTCCGACTGAAAAACCCTCAGCTTGAACCATCCGAGGCAGTAAGTCCAAATAGATTACCTCTGTATACCTCACAGTTAGTTCAGCATGCTACTCAGCAGATCCCTGTGCTAGGTCCAAAATCTGGGGTTAGGCCAAATTTTTCATCACAGACGCATAGCGTTGCTCAAGGTTCTAGCCGAATCCCAAGCCTTAACTCCCACACTGCACAGAACGCTAGACTTGAGGTCGCTGTTCTGTGTCCGAACACTGGGGCTTGCCCAAGCAACCCTATCCATGTGCAAAAAGAACATGAACGTTGCCCCAAGCTTAGTCACCTATCGCATCAATTGAGTGATAAGGTGTACAGTACTCAGATAGAAAAAAATGAGGAAACCCAACATTCACCCCAGCCGGAGCCAGATAAAGAATGGCGACCAAATCCATCCCGGCTGCTCAGCCATAATGCACAAATTTCTGTCAATCAAGTTCCTCAGCAGACAGCTAAAAAAGACATAGTACCTCAATCCACAACAACAGAGTCTTCTCCACCAGAACTTTCTACACCACCGATCAAGACAGCACAAGCCGTTCTCGGGTTATTTCCTGTCCAGGCTATGTAAGGAATCTCATTCCAAAGACGCTGGTTTAACGTGTTCTTCTCAGTCCAGGTTGTGTAAGGAATTTCATTCCTGTCCAGGCTGTCCAGACTGTCCAGGCCGTTTAATGTGTTCTAAAGCCAGACATGATGTCGCCCCTCGTAGTTTTCCTTTAGTAGAAATGGACTCCCGTCGGTTGTTTAATTCAGCATTGATGTCAGCTATTATCTGTGTACTACACACTTTATATATCCCATCCCCTGTATGCCAAGTGCAAAACAAAGTAGAGTTAACTGCTGATAATGACATCAAATTGTACTATCCTCTCTTGGAATGTTAGAGGGTTAAATAACCCAGCAAAAAGAGAAAGCACCAAGCAACTCATTCTATCATCTGGTGCTACGATTGTTTGCCTACAAGAGACAAAAATCGCCAATTGGACTGCAACCTTGCTGAATGAAACTTTGGGCGCAAGACTAGCTAACCAGACTGTTTGTATTCCTTCCAATGGGACCTCCGGTGGAATCCTGCTGGCGGTTTCAGATAATATTTATGATCTTCACAACCCTAGAAACACTCCAAATACTATAACTGCAACCTTAACCTCACGCTGCGATGCTTCAACCTGGGACATCACCGGGGTCTACGGACCGCAATCAGATGAGGACAAGCGAAGTTTTCTAAATGAGTTGGAAGCGATACGCGGAACGGTGCTAGCTAGCTGGTTGATTGTGGGGGATTTCAACCTCATTAGATATGCAAATTAGAAGAACAGAGGTCCGATAAATAGAAGAATGATGCAACGTTTCAATCACACCATTAATAGACTGCAGCTTTTGGAGTTAGATCTACATGGTAGAAGATTCACATGGACAAATGAACAAGCACAACCCACAATGACAAGAATTGACCGTTTCTTAGCAACAACTGAATGGCATGAGTACTATCCAAATGCGGACCTGAGCGCAATGGCAACGATGACATCGGATCACTGCCCCCTACTTATGCAAGCAAACGCAACCTTTCAATGCTTTCGAGGTTTCCGTTTTGAAGCTTTCTGGGTATCGATGCCAGGATTCCAGGAGACGGTAGCTCAATCCTGGACGCAGTCGGTTCACACATCGGATTCCATGCTTAGGTTTCATGTCAAAATGAGCAGAACAGCTAGAGCACTAAAGAATTGGAGGAGGAAAACGTTTGCGAACATGGCACATCAAACGGCTCTCATTCAAGTTTCACTCACGATTCTTGAATGTTCACAAGAAAGAAGGTTGTTATCTCAAAGTGAACTTGAACTGCGGAAATGCCTCAAAGACAGACTTCTTGGCCTAGCGGCAATTCAAAAATCCAGAGCGAGACAACACTCCAGAATAACAAAAATCAGATTGGGAGACTCCAACACACGTTTTTTCCACCTCATCGCCAGCTCAAGGAGGAGAAGAAATCTGATCCGCGTCCTACAAAGAGATGACAGAATAGCGTTTCGGCAACAGGACAAACTAGAGGAAGCTTACCGATACTTCAAAAAGGTATTGGGGGAGCATGGGGCTAGAGACAAAGCTCTTAGTTGGGATTTCTTGGGTTACACTGCGAGGGACCTCAGAGATCTAGAGACACATATCACTGAAAACGAAGTGATTACTACCGTACAAGAACTGCCGTCTCAGAAAGCGCCAGGTCCGGATGGATTTATTGGGCTATTCTACAAAACATGTCTCCACATCATCAAAACAGATTTGGTGGAAGCAATTAGGGATTTCTTCAATCTCCGGCATGGAAAGCTGCACAAGTTAAATGAAGCGCACATTGTCCTCCTCCCAAAAATTGAGAATGCGGATAGATTGGAATGTTTCAGGCCGATCAGCCTTATAAATAGCTTCATAAAAATTATCACCAAAATCCTAGCGAACAGGCTGGCGCCTAAACTTGATGACTTGATATCGATTTCACAGAACGCTTTCATAAAGAAGAGATGTATACACGATAACTTCTTATATGTCCAAAGAGTAATCCGCCAACTACATTCTGATAGAACGCCGGCCCTTTTCATCAAGCTGGACATTACAAAAGCCTTCGATTCGCTTAATTGGACTTATCTCCTTGAAGTCCTTCAGGCCTTAGGTTTTGGCCGTACCTGGCGAGAATGGGTTGCTGCAATTCTGCGGACCTCATCTTCACAGATCTTGATCAACGGCCAACCAACAATCGCAATAAGACACGCGCGGGGGGTTCGGCAGGGGGACCCATTATCTCCCCTCCTCTTCATCTTGGCGATTGACCCTCTGCAAAAGATGCTACAGTTAGCAGCGAATCACGGAATCCTCAAACCGGTCCTTCCCGAAACTGCTAGACTGCGATGTTCGCTATATGCTGATGATGCTGGAATATTCTTAAATGCAGATAGAGAAGAGCTCACAGCTCTTAGCCGTATTCTAGATATTTTTGGCAGGTGCTCAGACCTAAAGATCAACATCGCCAAAACAGAAATTTACCCAATCAGATGCCAAGGTGACCTCATGCAAGAATTGTGGAATGTTTTTCCCGGGAAACTTTCATCCTTCCCGGGGAAGTACCTCGGCCTACCATTGCACGTTAGACAATTGAGAAGGATTGAAATTCAACCGCTGATCGATAAAATAAGCAATAGACTTGCAGGTTGGAAAGGGAAACTTCTCTCCACGGCCGGAAGAGAGACCCTGGTTAAGTCCGTGTTAACATCTCAACCAATATACCATATGACGGTTTTCCCAGCACAAAAGTGGCTAATACGATGCATTGATAAACTGAGACCTAGCTTCCTCTGGAGAGGAAAAGAGCCGGCAAATTGTAGCGGCGGACACTATTTTATCAATTGGAAGGTCACCTGTCTACCTAAAAGCAAAGGAGGACTTGGCATTAAAGACATGGAACGCTTCGCCAGAGCGCTTAGACTTCGTTGACTATGGTTCAAATGAAAAAACAATGAGCGGCCATGGACGGGTCTGGATCTACCATGCGACAAAACGGATATTGCTCTTTTCAATGCTTCAACGGTGGTAACGGTTGGAAACGGTAAACTTGCGGATTTTTGGAGATCAAGTTGGATCGATGGGAAAGCACCAATCCACATCGCACCTAGCCTTTTCCTGATAGCGAAAAGAAAGAACATCTCTGTCCACCGAGCCCTAGAAAACAATTACTGGATCCGTTTCTGCACTCCGGTGAACTCAGAAAAGGAAGTCACGGAGTTTGTGGCGCTCTTCGGGGCAATTCGCCAAATCAATAGAGATGAAAGCAGGGAGGACCAAATAACCTGGCGGTGGACGGCAGATGGACAATACACAACAAAGAGCGCATATAGCGTGCAATTCCAAAATGTTTACTGTAAGATGAAGCTTTGCCCGATATGGAAGGCGAAAGCTGAACCGAAATGTCGATTCTTCGCTTGGACATTGATCCACAATAAAATTTTAACTGCAGACAATATGCTCAAGAAGGGATGGCCGTGTAACCCCACCTGCAGTCTTTGCAACATGTCACCGGAAACCCCAATTCACCTTTGCAAAGATTGCTCTTTCACAAGGCAGGTATGGAGTCTTCTGTTACAATGGGGGAAATTGGAACGGTGCCAGAACATAAACCACAGTGGTACAATATATAAATGGTGGAGAGGAATGAGAGCCCAATTTGATAAAGCAAGGAGACGGGATTTTGACGGCCTTCTTATTTATTTCTGGTGGAACATTTGGTTAGAGAGAAACCATCGAATTTTTCAAGGGATCGTCAGAACGCCAGAATAAGTGGCCACCGCGACCAAAGATGCCGTGCTCACCCGGGCGTTTGCTTTGTCATCATAGCTTGCGGAATGGCCCAACAGTGGGGGTTCCAGTTTTACTCCGGTTTTTTTCTCGGTTGTCCTCTTATCCTCTTTTCGTTTCTTTATCTTTTGTAATGGGTAGAGGTCGTAGGCTTCAGTCGAGTGGTGTATTGATTCTATTCGGGCGTGGGTAATTGTTTGTGAGGTTTTTTCGCGAGCTCGATTTTTCCCTTAAAAAACAGGATCCAAAAAATCTTTTTCCTTCTTCTTAATAGAATTTACAGCAATTCTCTTGCTGCTCTTTCGAAAAAAAGTGATCAGTCAGCAGTTGGTAGGTGAATTCGGCCTGATGTGAAGGCTGTGAACATACGCCAGTCCACAACTCACACATCACACATGCATTGAGCAACAAATTGTTACTACCATGATACTAATCAGTAATGGACGACATACAATGGGTAAGAGTAGCCGAGTAGGAAGGACACTTCGACGTGAGAGCCACAGGCAAAACTGAAAAACGCCTTCGTCTGCACGGCGTCTTCTTCCCTGCTTGTTTTGCTCTGTCCCTTAACTCACCTATGCAGCCCACCATAGAGTCATGACATTCTCCCCTCCTGAAGTTTCGGCTTGGGGTCAAGTCGATGCTATGCGTCGAAAGCCACCACGATCCCACGGTAATCGAAGAACATCAATACAAACTGTGCGTCCACCCCCAGCAACACCAAAGATTAAAAGAACAATCTTGCTAATTGAAATAATACTCAGGTAAATTTGATTTTGCCATAAGCGAGAACCTCCCATGAACTCTTAAGAATGTTACGCCGCTCTTCCGGGAGACCATGGTTATCATGCCCGGGCCATTCCATAGCAAATAAATCTCCATGTTGCTCATGTTGTCTCTGAGAATCCATACGACTGTACCCCTTTTCCAGTGTATACGATTCTGCACAACTAAGTAACAATCAACCAGGCAGATTACCAAAATTTCTCGCAAACAAAAGGTTGGTTAAGTGGTTGGGGGAATCAATTTGTGGGTCCTTACCGAAGCCCAGAAGGCCACAAATTACCCAACAACAGCCCTAGATCCACCCCAAGTTCCCCAATAACCCACCTGACAATCAATCAATCGAACTCCACAAGGCCGAGAAGCAAGAGGAAAGCACACCTGAGAGGCTGAGGAAGAAACCTAGGCTAAGCCGGCGAGTAGTCATCACCGGACAGTAGTGGCACAGCGCATGGAGCGAGAGGAGCGGTGTTGCCGAGTAGGGGAGGGGGACGAAGGCGTGCTGCCTAGCAGAGAAGGCGAGGACCTAGGGCGACGGCGCGAGGAGCCAAGGAGGCGACGCCGCGCAGCCATGGCCTGTGGCATTGCAGCGACGAGCTGGGTGGTGGCACAACGAGCTAGGAGAGGGGAGGAGACAACGGAGGAAGCGAGGTGCCGAGGATTGCGGGCGCTGGGTGGGCGGTGCTGATTTGCCAGGATGGCTGGAAAGCTGGTGCATATGCGGACGGCGCTTCGGCCTGTTGGCGTGAGTGAGCGAGGCTCACTCGCCCGTCTACGTTCGAACTAGTCAGTTGTTTCTTTCTTCTATAATGAAATGCTAATGCTTTAGTTAATTTTTAAAAAAAGCTGGTGTATATGATTTGGTATATATAAATCTTGATTAGTTGATTTCTAATTTCTTTCATTTTGTTTCTCATCCCTAACAGGTTAACTTATAGCCATATACTCAGTATATGTAATATTATTTGTATAGTTAGTAATATGGTTGTGGAGTTGTATTTGTTTTGTTTCTCTTCTATTCATAATACATGTATGAATTTGGATTGCAAGAGTTAACTATATTTATGACAATTTGGCTTAGTACTTTGATCCCACCCTCTGTTTTTATTCTGACTTCGCCACTGCTCAGATACATCGGTAATCTGATCTCAGTCAAGGGCAATGCGATGCAGCCTATTTCTGAAGTTGAACACCCTAACAGGTTAGCTTATTCACGATGGCTTCACCGATCAAGCTTCTCCCGAACCTCACCGAGCTAAAGAACGCAATCCAGACTGAAACATCCTCCACTGGATGGTCAAAAGGCAATACAAGACTGATACCAGTAGAGCACTTGGGCGACCAGTTTGGCACTTGGGCGAGCAGGTTGGGTACTTGGGCGACCAGTTTGGCACTTAGGTGAGCAGGTTGGGCGACCAGTTTGGCACTTGGGCGAGCAGGTTGGGCGACCACGTGAACAGTTGGGCGACCACACGCATAGTCTGGGCGAGCAGACCGATATATATCCACTAAAATAGAAATTCCTAAAGATCCAGCTGTTGAATTTGCATGAAATTTTAATTGTAGAAACTAGACTTAATTCCTCAGCTAACACAAAAAGAATCAGGTCAATCGGATCTATGGATCTAAAGTTATGTCCTTCGTGAAGTTGACCGAACCCGGGTGACCACGTGAGCAGTCGGGCGAGCAGGACATCAATCTGGGCGACCACAAATTATAGAAGATCTAACCATTGGATTGATATGAAATTCTAAACTAGACTCAATTCCAAAGTGAACAAAAAAGGAATCAGGTCGATCAGATCTACGGATCTAAAGTTATAACTTTTGCAAGATGACTGAAACAATTAGCGATCTAACAGCTAGGCGACCAGTCTAGCAATCTAGGCGACCACAAATTACCAAAGATCTAACCGTTGGATTGATATGAAATTTTAACTGTAGAAACTAGATTCAATTATGAATCAAACCCAATAAGAATCAACTTGATCGGATCTATGGATCAAGAAATATTACCTTCGCAATCTGATTGATGCAACAAATGACGAGGAAGTTCAATTTCACCTTCAAGGCTGCGACGGACCAAACACCATAGAGGACTTTAGTTGTCACGGATTAAACTTCTCATCACCAAAAACACAAGCATGTCCAGATCATCATCTATCTTCTGGTTGACTTGATGTATGCATGCACGATAAGAACTTAAACCCTAAAACCAGAAGAACATCTCTTCACAATGCACAACCGCCAGACATGAAGTATCTTTCTGAAAGATTGATTTTTTATTTCATTATCTAATGTACTCCAACACAAGAGTACAAACCCTAATACCTGAATCTCACTCATAAATAGGGGACACCTCCCCCTATTTATACAGAGCAAACATAACGAGATTGAATACAACTCCACTTCCAACATGGAAAGAGTTCGTATCTATCTCTACTTGGCCCAACATGGCCAAAACCAAAACCTTGCACGCATGAACAGCCCACTGCTTTGCACATACGTGACTAACCACCTTCATGTGCATGTTCTCTAGCCCGAACGTCCCGCATGACATCCTTGACCACCAAGACCTCGATTCCTCCTCGAACCTAGTCCCGAACCTCGGCCTCCATGAACCTAGTTCGGTCCGCCATCGACCACATTCGCCTCGAGCAACACCGCACATGAATGAACAAACAACGATCCGAGCACAAGTCCACGACTTGACTCAAAGTCAATCCATGCAACCACTCGCATGAGTGCATTGCATCAAACAAAATCCATCATGCTATCACCAAAGATAATAATCATCTCAACATAGCACATGCACAAGCACCACATATGCCATAACCAAAAGCACTTTGCAATGCCAATTTCATCATTCAGCCAATTTTTCATTACATGATTTCACAATCTCCCCCTTGATGAAAACATTGGCAACACCATTTGGAAACGAACATTGGCATTCACCTCACAATGACAACACCATTTTTAAAAGAAGTAAAGTGACCAAAAGACAAAGAGAAATCCCCCCCTACAAAGAAGAACAAAAATCTCCCCCTATCTAAAAAGAAATCTCCCCCTATCAAAAAGAAAGACTCTCCTAACAGAAAGAAAAAATGTGTCTGTGAATGTGCAATGTGTGACCAAAAATCTCTCCCTTTGACTCCAAAATTTCTCCCCCTTTGACAATGGGTTCATCAAGAATGCAAAAAGAGAGCAAAAGAGAAACTTCTCCCCTTTATGTTTGTTGTTTTCCTTTTTTTATGTAATCGAGCATTATGAATCATGCACAAATAAAATAAATTGATCACCAAGTCATGCTATCAACAGTACTTGCACCCTCAAATCTACACATAAACAATGTAGAGTAAGCATAACTAGAAATCAAGTACTATTAACGATTTTTTGCATGGCATGATCTCTCTTTCCAACAATCTTAAAACCTGAAAACATTGAATTTTTGTGCACTTTATTTGTGCTTTGAAAAACTGATTCAATACTTTGATTGCAACAATAACAATTGCAAGGAATTATATGCACCATCAGCATTACTTTTCAACCATGCCAAGCAGTCACAAGCTTAAGGTTTCGTGGTTTCAGTCATACACAACCTCTTCCAAGTTCATACCAAAGTGCAATGATAAGCAGTCTCATAAAGAGGAAGTGTGACAATACATAACCTTGTTCTTGCATTTATCAACAATCACTCTTTTAGCTTTCGCACTTAACTTTCATATTTAGCACTTTTTGAGCAGGATCAAGATAGCCAAGAAAGTTCAACCATGACAAGATTTAATTCAAGTTGTCATTCCATTTAAAAAGTCATGACATAAACTACACCATATATATATAAACAGGAAGTTGCAAAGACCTTATAGCATAAACATGGCTTCAAATGACATATGTGTGTGAAATACAATGCTCAGTACTTTTATTGTTTTTCTTTTTTTGTTTTTCATTTAAGAAACACACAAAATAAAAAAATATGTTACAAAATATTACAAAAACTTCAAAAACTCCCCCTCAAAAATATCCCATTGGATGAACCAACCCAAGTTCTCCCCGAATAAAAGTAAAACGAGAAGAAGACAAAGGTTTTGTGAAAATGTCTGCCAATTGATGTTCAGTATTCACATAATGAAGCACAATATTTCCCTTTTCTACGTGATCTCTAAGAAAGTGAAATCTGATCTCAATGTGTTTTGTTCTAGAATGTTGCACAGGGTTTTTAGCAATGCATATTGCACTAGTGTTATCACATAACAGAGGAACACTATCCAAGTTAACCCCATAATCTTTAAGTGTAACTACTATCCAAAGAATTTGAGAACAACAACTAGCAGCAGCCACACATTCAGATTCAGTAGTTGATTGTGCAACAGAAGATTGTTTTCTAGATGACCATGTAATAAGTGAATTACCCAAGAAAAGACATGAGCCAGATGTGCTTTTTCTATCAATTCTACAACCTCCAAAGTCAGCATCAGAGAAAGCTCTTAAACTAACGCATGAGGAAGCAGAAAGCCATATGCCAAAATCTTGAGTACCATGGAGATACCTGAAGATCCGCTTGACAGCTTGTTGATGTGAAACACGTGGAGAAGCTTGAAAACGAGCACACAAGCACACAACAAATTGAATATCCGGCCTTGATGCAGTGAGATATAACAGAGAGCCTATCATGCTTCTATACTCCTTTTGATCAACAATCTCACCATCTTCATCCGGATCAAGTGTGCAAGTGCCTCCCATGGGTGTCATGATCGGTTTGCAGTTTTCCATCCCAAAGCGACGAAGCAAATCTTTTGTGTATTTACTTTGATGAACAAAGGTACCTTCCTTCGTTTGTTTGACTTGCAGTCCCAAAAAGTAAGTCAACTCACCCATCATGCTCATCTCAAATTCCTTTCTCATGGTTTCTGAAAACTTAGACACTAAAATATGAGAGGAATCACCAAAGATAATATCATCAACATAAATCTGGACGAATAGTTGATCATTGACTTGCTTGAGTAAAAGAGAGTTTTGTCAACATTTCCCATTGTAAACCCTTTTCAAGTAAAAAGGTTTTAGCCTATCATACCATGCTCTAGGGGCTTGTTTTAATTCATACAAGGCTTTGGACAATTTGAACACATGATCAGGAAATTTGGGATTTTCGAAATCGGAGGTTGCTTAACATATACTTCTTCATTAATATAGACATTTAGAAAAGCACTTTTCACATCCATTTGATACAATCTAAAACCTTTAGATGCAGCAAATGCTAAAAGAATTCTAATGGCTTCAATTCTAGCAACAGGAACAAAGGTTTCATCAAAATCTAAACCTTCAACTTGAGTAAATCCTTGAGCAACCAATCTAGCTTTATTCATGATAACAACAACATCCTCACTTTGTTTATTTTTGAAAACCCATCTAGTTCCAATTATATTAAAATCAGGAGGAGGAGGAACAAGCTTCCAAACCTTGTTACGCTCAAAATTCTCTAATTCGTCATGCATGACATTGATCCAAGATTCGTCAGTTAATGCATGAGATATATCTTTGGGTTCAAAAGAAGCAACAAAAGCAGAATGAGCATGAGAATCAGAAGCAATAAACCTGGATCGGGTGACTCTCTCATTCAAATCTCGAATCATTTGTTCAGGTGGATGTCTTCTTTGAATGTGCAAAGGAGCTGTAGCTTCAGAAACTTCTCCGTCTCCTTCGTTTTCAGCATGTACAGAAGATGTTGTGGCTTGAGGATGCTCAGCTGTAGGTGATGTAGTGGTAGGTGCCGAAAGAGGTACAGCTGGTTGTGCAATAGGAATCAACACTTCATCCTCAACATCATCATCATCAACAAAAATACTCTCCCCCTGAACATATGCATCTGTTCCTGCATCAATTGGACTAGTGCCTGGACTAGCCTCATCGAAAGTGATTTCAAAGGTTTCTACAATTTTGTTAGTCTCCAAAACAAGTGCACGATAACCACGTGTATGAGCAGGATATCTAAGAAAGATGCCATCAGTTGATCTAGCTTCAAATTTATCAAGATTTCAGATTTCAAGACAAAATATTTGCATCCAAAAACTCTGAAATGAGATACACTAGGCCTATGACTAAAACGAAACTCATAAGAAGTTTTGCCTAGCTTCGATCTCAAAAACACTCTATTGGAAACATAGCATGCAGTTGACATTGCTTCAGCCCAAAACTTCCTAGGAGTGTGATGTTCATCTAGCATAGTTCTAGCCATCTCAACCAAGGTTCTGTTTTTCCTTTCAACTACACCATTCTGTTGAGGCACTCTAGGTGAAGAGTATTGATGATCAATCCTCTTTTCAATACAAAAGTGATCAAAAGAAGAATTCTTGAATTGGGCCCATTATCACTTCTAATAGCTCTAAGTGCTCCTGGGTGATCAACAGATAATCTAGTAACAAGACTTCTAAAGTGACTAAAAGCCTCATCTTTAGATATCATGAAATAAACCCAAGAGTATCTAGAATAATCATCAACAATGACTAGTACATACCATTTGCCTCCAAAGGATTGAACTCGAGAAGGTCCAACCGTGTCAAGATGTAGTAGTTGTCCTGGAGCGTTTGTCATCACCATGGTAAGAGGTAGATGTGAACCTGCAGTCATCTTACCATGTCTACAAGAAGAGCATACTAAATTGCTATCACCATTAAGCTTAGGCAAGCCACGAATGAGATCTAAACCACTAACACGAGTTAGATGATCAAAACCAACGTGACCAAGTCTACGATGCCAAAAGAATAAATCTTTAGAAACATTGCAAACTAGACACCTATGCTTAGAAGAAAATGACACATCAAAATCAGCTTTAAAAACTCTTCCAAAGCGTGAAATCCTGAACACAAGGTCTCCTGAAGCATCTAAAACTTTGCATTCACTTTTCTTAAAACATACTTCAAGATCTTCATCAATCATTTGTGAAACAGACAACAAGTTGTATTTTAAGTTTTCAACAAGAGCCACATCCTTGAATATAAACTTGTCACTTACCTTTACTATACCTTTTGCCACAGCAGTGAAGAAGCATCTCTAAAAGTAACACTTTCAAGAAGAGATGCACGAGTGAGGAGGAGAACCAATTTTATCACCGGACATGTGGCGTGAGCATCCGGAATCAACTAGCCAAATGTTCTCCTTCCTCATGAGAAGCCTACATAAAGCGAGAAGATGTCGAGGCCTCGAGATTGGGGTTAGAAATAAAGCATTTAGGAATCCAAGATTGAGACACACGACAGTAGGCACAAAGACGAGTACGTTTGTTCAAAAAATCAGATTTGCCCTTTCCCGTGTTTCTTGCAATAAAAGGTGTTTGCATCACCCTAGGCACAAAATGAGAAGTGAAATGTGCCTTCCTGAAATTAGACCTTGCCTAAGCCTTTTCTTTCTTTTGCTGTTTGGCTAGCCTAAAACAAAAAATCTACTAAATGTCCATCTTTACCACAATGAGTGCAAGTGTATTTAACATGATGTTTAACTTTAGAAACTGGAGTAACATTTGCATTCACCATAGTAGAAGATAACACACTAGCAGACTTGAAAACAGTTTTCTTAGACTCATTGACAATTTTGAATTTTCCACTTTCAAGTGTCTTCACAACAGTTGAAGCATGTGATTTATGATGAGCATAAGAGTCAAAACCTAAACCTTTGTGATGAGTACTGACTTTTGATTGATCCAAAATCATGTTTAGGTTTTTCTTTCCAGTAGTGAACCATTCTAAAGATTTTTCCAAGTAATCAACCTTTCGAGAAAGAGTTAAACAGTTATTACATGGAACGTCCACTTTTCCTTTCTGTTTGCGACAAGTTGAGCATGAGAGAACTTCATGAGTGAGCATAGCATCTGTCATTTGAGAAACCCTAGCATTTGCATCATACAACTTCAATTCGATTATAGCACATTTAGAACAATGAGTTGTATCATGCAAATCAACAGATTGAAACGACTAGCATTTTTCACATGTTTCTCATTCTCTTTCTTTTCAGCATTGACTTGCTCTAACAAGGAAACATGTTCTTTCTTAAGTACAGTAAGCTCACTGTAAATTAAGTCACATGATTTGCAAGCATCATCATCAGGAATCAAAGATTTAAGTCTAGCAATTTCAGCATTCAAAGATTCCACAAGAACATTGTCGAGACCCGAATATGCAAATCCGGACCCTCTGTGTATCTTGCACTAGTCCAGGATCACGCTTAGTGCACACAGAGCTCAACATTAGTGAATATCATAATCATACACAACGTAAATAAGATAAAGACATAATATATTAAATATTGGCAGTTGTATGACCTTATGGTCAACTTACTTAGCAATGCCTCACAAGGCTGAATAACAAATTGAACTGCAGCGGAATGAAGACGTAGATAACCCCTCAGTATACCACAGGCAACTGACAAGGCTCGCACCCTAAACATTCGTCTCTTCATGGTACTCCTTCTTTAGCACCGATGATTTTTGTAAGCAAGGGTGAGTACACCAACACGTACTCAACAAGTTGTGCACAGAATGCAATTCTATCATAGCTATATGCAGGCTTATTCCAAAGGAAGGCTTATGGTTCATAAGCAGTAAGTAGCATTTTCAAACATAAACAATATATATAGATTGAAAAAGACAGTAAAACAAATAATAACAAGTAAATAGATTCCATTGTTTTCTCAAATCATACCCAAGTTCTCCATCCTAAATCAAGTTCCATTATCCACATGGCATCCCGCCATCCCATCCAGTTGTTTATTTTAATTAATTACCCTTAGTTGACCAAGGCAAGACTAACCAAAAACCAAATGCGACCGCCCAATTGCCACTCTTGGCCCACCAAATACGACCGCCCAATTACCACCCTTGGCCCACCAAAAACCAAATGCGACCGCCCAATTGCCACTCTTGGCCCACCAAAACCAAATGCGACCGCCCAATTGCCACTCTTGGCCCACCAGAAATAATCTTGCCACTTGCCTCAGTTTAAATCATTTTTCCCACCCCAGATGATTACCAAACACCACGTGCTCTTCACAAATCAACATCGTTGCATGACTCATTGTCACAACAACTCAATCTCTTTGTGCGACCACATGGCCCACAAATTATTAACATAGTTCCATATTCCATTAGTCAAGATTAATAAACAATATTCCATGAGCATGTGATGACGTGGCATGGCTAAGCATCTCTAATTCGGTCTAACCACCCATGTTGATTTTCTATTTAACCAACTATAATTAATCAACCTAGGGTGACCAGTGGATCATGGCATACAACTAGCAAGGTAGGATATAATTCAAAGGGTTCGATAGCTAGTCCCAAATTTATGTTGAAATCATTTATACACATAAAATAACAAGTGATACGGTAAATCAAAATAGCATGCAATCTAGTTTATGGGTGCAACATGATCAAAGCACAACTTGCCTTCGTTAAGCTCCTGGTATTGCTCCGAAGATTGCTCTCGAAATAATAATCCTTCTTCCGACACCTCGCTCAACTCAACGTCTACGCGAATCGGGAAAAATAGCAAATAAACACCAAGAACAAATAGCAAATGAACTCGAAAATTCAAATAAAATCCACCATTAGAAAGATCTTAATCTTACAAACTTTTCGGAACTCGAATTACCCAAATCGGAATCCATATGTGAAAGTTATAAGGTTTTGAAGTTTGGAAATTCTCGAAAATAAACCCTAATTCATAAATCCCAAATTCTTATATAGAAAATCCGAATTTCCCAGTCTAATGTACTAACGCTACGTGACTAAATATGGATCGTTGATCTTGTAATCGTCGGCTAATGCAACCAAGTTTACTTCCTATTCATTAAATAACTTGGCGACATTGGAACCCTACGATCTAGATCTAACGATGGAAATCTTATCGTGCAATTACCGATCACCCGTGTGACGTGGCGAAATCGTGTTCGTTTGTGGATGATCCGGGCTAAAAAAATCCCGAGCGGCGATAATCGGTTGACAATTTGAACTCGGCGAGTCCTTCCTTCGAGAACTTCCGTCGACAACACGACTCGTCGCGTCCTCCCTCGAAGATCTTTGGTGACGGCGTAGCTCCTCAATCGACACACGCGCCCGGGGTCTTCACGTCGTTTCTGGCGATGGCTATCGATCGACACGGCTTCAATCCGGACGAGTCCTCGGTGACGCTTTTTCCAACACCACTGCGCCGCGCTCTGGCGACGTGTCCCGACTCGACGAGTACGTCTCGCGACTTTTCTTCGTTTCGCTCGACGACGCGTTTTCTTACTCGATGCGGCGACACGTCGCGCTGACGAGGAGCTCGCTCTCCCGCTCGGCAACATTGCTCGAACAACTCGCAAGAGCCTCTGCTCTGGCGGCGTTTTATAGCTTCATCTAGCGCATACAAAAGCGGGTAATAGGCGGCGTCGACCAGATTTGAATCGGCATGCGATGCTTGGTCGTTACTTTCCCAAACCAGCGCTTCGTTTCTTTCTTTTTTTTTTTCTTTCCTTCTTTTATTTATCGCCTTAATATACCTAATCGCATTTGATTTATTTAAACACCCTTAAACACTAGGACAAATTCGAGAGAATACTTTGATACCTTATGAGTTTTATAAAACATTTTGATACAACTTTATTCTGAATTTACTTATTTATAATTAACCTTTTAACCAAAAGATAATATACTTTTGATTAACATAATTCAAAGAAATCTCCGAAAGTTCGAGTTAAATCCAGAAAATCAATCGAATCCGTAAAATTCTCAAAAACATATTTAGCTATAAAATAATTAGAAAGGCGAAAATTGGCATGTTACAAACCTCCCCTTGACGGAATCTCAACCAGAGATTCGTGGATAACTAGAGAATAGGTTTGGGAATTCGCCTTGACTCACGCCTCAAAGTTGCTTTGTTTTCGAATGATTACTCCATTGAACTCTCTGAAGTTTAGTAGACTTATTTCGGTCTACGCCCATTACATCCAAAATCTTAATAGATTGCTCTTTATAAGTCGATCTTCCTGCAACTCGATAGCTTCTAACGGCATTTGTTATTGGCACTCGAGACATTTCTTAAATTGAGACGATGAAACACATCGCAGACTCCTGCTAATGACTGTGGTAACTCCAACTATTATGCAACCTCTCCTTGGCGGCTTAAGATCTTAAATGGTCCAACGAATCTGGGTGCAAGTTTTCCCTTGACATGGAATCTCTTAACAACTTCCGGATAAATCAAATACTAGATCATGGTTTCCTCAAGTATCATTTGCTTAGGACCTTCCTATCCGGCACACTGATTTGACCTTAAATCCTCAGGGTATCCTAATCACTCAAAATTCTATTTCTTTGGCTAAGCCTTCTTCTTTCCTTAACTATATTTTATATTTCACCACCCTTCGAACCTCTGGTGGTCTTATCTTCTAATGTTGATTTTTATTTTCCAAGGTGGGTATGAAACTTTTGTCAAACGATTTCCGATTTCGTCCTCTTGAATCTTTTGCATAACCCTGATTAGTTGTTCGTTATCAACCTATTGCACTGCAGCCTTGTAACTCAAACATCAACTACCACATTGGTTTTACTAGAATGCCCATGGATTCTCACACTAGCATCTTTGATCATTTCCGGCTATTTTCTTCGTTTTATATTGAGGTTTAAGTGAGTAAATATACAATTTAGACTCTTATGGTTCACATCTATCTTTGTTGAGTTAATGACACCCTTTCTTTTATATTATTATTATTATTATTATTATTATTATTATTATTATTATTGTTATTTATATTTTTTTTTGGTCGCATAAAAGGTCTAGCTATTTGTCGAAAACCTTTCTACGAACTAGTGATAATATTTTACCATTCCCAGAACTTCATATCTAAGTAACGAACTCCGATTGCTTCCAATGTAAAACAACTTCTAGTTTGATTCAACATCAATTCCTTTAGTAATTTTTTTTATATGACCCAAGAGTTCAACCTTTTTCTCCTAGGGATCGCACTTGTCGAACTTAACGTACGATTGTTGCTTCTTGCAAAACTCATATCAGAGTTCTGTATGTTTTCCTGTTGTCTTAGAGTTTGCTATATGGTAACCATGAATTTATCACTTAATCCATAAACATCTTACTTATCATGTTCCTTAAGTATGCGGGACATTGGTCAACCTATGGGATATAGCCAAAACTCATCTTGTCCATATCGTGTAAGCATAATCCTAAAAACATCCTTCACATAACTCCTCAATTGACTATAGCCTAAGCGAAGTTTTTATCCTAGAGAAATTCTAACTCCCTTTTCAAAAACATGTTGTCGATCCTGACATTAAATACTTATTTTCGATCTTCTCCTTATTTAAGGCACGATTCAGTGCATTCTCCCGATCTTCCATTTTCCTTCTTTGAATAACAAGAATTCCCATGGTGACGCACTAAGTCTTCTCAAAACTCTTCCTATTAACTTTTTGTTATGCTTTTCCATTTCCCATTAATTCCTTAGTATACATTTTAACATGGTTTTTTTTATTTAGCATTGTCGCTAGGGCTTTTGATTAGGGATAGAGTTGGAATTAATTTAAACTAACGTGATGGCTTCCTTTGCAACTAGAGTAATTGATCGCATGCTCGTTAGCGGTATGTCCTATTTTCCACAGCGAATGCACGCACGACTCTCTAAATTGTTTGGTTGACAGCACTTCCTAAAACAATGTCTAGATTTCGAACAAGGTGCAGGGGTAGTGTTTCTCTCCATAGTCTCCAGCCAATCCTCGATTTCTAAAGGCGAAATATTTCCTTAAAACGTTGGTGGACGAGTCTTTATAAATTCTAATAACCTTGAGTCAATATCGGGATCACTAATAACAGTTCGAGATGCTTTGCTGCTATTAGCTTGATTACCTCAAGGGGGTTAGGTGAGAGAGAAAATAGCATAGGTAAGAAGCAAGAATCCTAATTCAGGGAAGATAGGTTTAACCCAATAACTTAAGTGATCAATATTAATAACTTGGTATGGTTACTTATATAAGCCTAAAAGCTTTGCAACACATACTGCACACTCAGCAATCAATGAAAAACCAATTCGACCTATCCACACAACAACTACCGTCTACATGGGCGACACTCCTATCTTAGGAAAACGCGACTCCCACACATGAGTCTCAACTTACTACTTGAAGTATTGAGTCTTCTAGCTCTTGATATACTTCGTTGATCCGCTCTTCCGTGAGCTTGATGTTCCCTTCCGTTATGATCATGATGGTAGCAACAGGTAT
Source organism: Guadua angustifolia (assembly GCA_036346375.1). NCBI lineage: Eukaryota > Viridiplantae > Streptophyta > Magnoliopsida > Poales > Poaceae > Guadua > Guadua angustifolia. Next base: position 10,498,633 of record CM070520.1, read on the forward strand.
CTGATGCCATCTCCAGAAGTGTGGTATATCGTTTTCTACTTAGAAAACTCGGGTAAGATTTTAACTCAATTCAACAGAGGTAAGAGAAAGAAATTTCAGCAAGGAAAATAAAGAATTTTGGGTAAGGATGAAATAGAAGAATGAGATAAGTCAAAACACATCATTCTTCTAGGTTAGGATTTTTACTTTAGAAAATAATTTTGAAGGACCTATAGAGACGACCAACTATCTAGGGTCAAGACCTACAACAAGATGGCTCGATACCACCTTTGTCGGGACCCGAATATGCAAATCCGGACCCTCTGTGTATCTCTGCACTAGTCCAGATCACGCTTAGTGCACACAGCTCAACATTAGTGAATATCATAATCATACACAACGTAAATAAGATAAAGACATAATATATTAAATATTGGCGGTTGTATGACCTTATGGTCAACTTACTTAGCAATGCCTCACAAGGTGAATAACAAATTGAGCCGCATGCGGAATGAAGACGTAGATAACCCTCAAGATACCACGAGTAACCGACAAGGCTCGCACCCTAAACATTCGTCTCTTCATGGTACTCCTTCCTTAGCACTGATGATTTTTGTAAGCAAGGGTGAGTACACCAACACGTACTCAACAAGTTGTGCATGTAATGCAATTCTATCATAGCTATATGCGTGCTTATTCCAAAGGAAGGCTTATGGTTCATAAGCGATAGCAGCATTTTCAAACATAAACAATATATATAGATTGAAAAAGACAGTAAAACAAATAATAACAAGTAAATAGATTCCATTGTTTTCTCAAATCATACCCAAGTTCTCCATCCTAAATCAAGTTCCATTATCCACATGGCATCCCGCCATCCCATCCAGTTGTTTATTTTAATTAATTACCCTTAGTTGACCAAGGCAAGACTAACCAAAACCAAATCGACCGCCTAATTGCCACTCTTGGCCCACCAAATACGACCGCCAATTACCACCCTTGGCCCACAAAAACCAAATGCATCGCCTAATTGCCACTCTTGGCCCACAAAACCAAATCGACCGCCCAATTGCCACTCTTGGCCCACCGAAATAATCTTGCCACTTGCCTCGGTTTAAATCATTTTTCCCACCCCAGATGATTACCAAACACCACGTGCTCTTCACAAATCAACATCGTTGCATGACTCCGCTGTCACAACAACTCAATCTCTTTGTGCGACCACACATGGCCCACAAATTATTAACATAGTTCCATATTCCATTAGTCAAGATTAATAAACAATATTCCATGAGCATGTGATGACGTGGCATGGCTAAGCATCTCTAATTCGGTCTAACCACCCATGTTGATTTTCTATTTAACCAACTATAATTAATCAACCTAGGGTGACCAGTGGATCATGGCATACAACTAGCAAGGTAGGATATAATTCAAAGGGTTCGATAGCTAGTCCCAAATTTATGTTGAAATCATTTATACACATAAAATAACAAGTGATACGGTAAATCAAAATAGCATGCAATCTAGTTTATGGGTGCAACATGATCAAAGCACAACTTGCCTTCGTTAAGCTCCGGTATTGCTCAAGATTGCTCTCGAAATAATAATCCTTCTTCGACACCTCGCTCAACTCAACGTCACGCGAATCGGGAAAAATAGCAAATAAACACCAAGAACAAATAGCAAATGAACTCGAAAATTCAAATAAAATCCACCATTAGAAAGATCTTAATCTTACAAACTTTTGAACTCGAATTACCCAAATCGAATCCATATGTGAAAGTTATAAGGTTTTGAAGTTTGGAAATTCACGAAAATAAACCCTAATTCATAAATCCCAAATTCTTATATAGAAAAATCCGAATTTCCCCGTCTAATGTCTAACGCTACGTGACTAAATATGGATCGTTGATCTTGTAATCGTCGGCTAATGCAACCAAGTTTACTTCCTATTCATTAAATAACTTGGCGACATTGGAACCCTACGATCTAGATCTAACGATGGAAATCTTATCGTGCAATTACCGATCACCCGTGTGACGTGACGAAATCGTGTTCGTTTGTGGATGATCCGCGGCTAAAAAATCCCGAGCGGCGATAATCGGTTGACAATTGAACTCGGCGAGTCCTTCCTTCGAGAACTTCCGTCGACAACACGACTCGTCGCGTCCTCCCTCGAAGATGCTTGGTGACGGCGCGTAGCTCCTCAATCGACACACGCGCCCAGTGGTCTTCACGTCGTTTCTGGCGATGGCTATCGATCGACACGGCTTCAATCCGGACGAGTCCTCGGACGCTTTTCGAACACCACACGCCGCGGTGGCGGTCCCGAGATTTCGGGGCAGGGCAAGATTTAAAATGAAGGCCTTTCTAAATAAATAATATATATATATATATATATATATATATATATATATATATATATATATATATATATATATATATAACCAATAAACACTCAAGGTGCATCTAAAAAATTATTCATATCAAGCAACAAGTAAAGCAAGAAGTATATATTACAAGATTACCTTAAAGGTACTAGATCAACTCAAAAAATTATTACCGATTATGTAGAACTCTCAAATCCCAATATCATATATGCATCAACACGGTCCAATCAAACGATTACAAGTGACCTACTGCAAATTCATAAACCAAATATGAAATATCAAATTACCGATCCATCTAATTGATATGTTAAACATAATACATGTAATCACGTTGGTTAGGGTAATTGGCAAAATCAATACGATAATACCTAACGGCTCACGGATGAAACTGTCTGGCGCCGGCGCGTCGATCGGCGTGGCGGCTGCGTGCCTGCGTCACGACTCGCACTAGCGAGGGCAGCAAATGGGCCGGTAGGGCGCTGGCGCAGGGCGCGCCGCTGAGTCGCGACACTCGTCTCGTCGAGTCCCGGCTTGATTCTTGAATTCTTGATTGCCTCACGTCGGCGTGGCGGCGTCCGCGTCTTGTCGCCTCTCGCTTTGTCAGGCAGATGATGAGATGGTCGATGAAATCGTGAGGCGTCATGCACTCATGCGCCAGCCGCCAGGACTCAGGAGCGGAGGTCACGTTACTCACGTACTCACGCGTGACACGCCGAGCCGCCGACGCTTCGTATGAATCGTGTGTTGGTTTCCCAGGTATGACAAGAAACTAATTAAGCAACTTGGTCAAGGCCCATTGGCCCAAGAACGGACGATACATCATACATATAGTGTTATATACTAATACTACTACTAGTGCATGCATGTACAGCTACAGGGTGGGGCCCCATGGTCGGGGGGGGGGGCCCGGAGCGGCTGCCCCGCTCCCCCCCCCCAGGGCCGGCGCTGCACGCCCGCGCTCCTGGCGACGTGTCCCGACTCGACGAGTACGTCTCGCGACTTTTCTTCGTTTCGCTCGACGACGCGTTTTCTTACTCGATGCCCGGCGACACGTCGCGCGCTTCGACGAGGAGCTCGCTCTCCCGCTCGGCAACACGCTGTTCTGAACAACTCGCAAGAGCCTCGGCTACGGCAGCGTTTTATAGCTTCATCTAGCGCATACAAAAGGCAGGTAATAGGCGGCGTCGACCAGGATTTGGAATCGGCATGCGATGCTTCGGTCGTTACTTTCCCAAACCAGCGCTCGTTTCTTTCTTTTCTTTTTTTTTCTTTCCTTCTTTTATTTATACTGCCTTAATATACCTAACTGCATTTGATTTATTTAAACACCCTTAAACACTAGGACAAATTCCCAGAGAATACTTTGATACCTTATGAGTTTTATAAAACATTTTTGATACAACTTTATTCTGAATTTACTTATTTATAATTAACCTTTTAACCAAAAGATAATATACTTTTTGATTAACATAATTCAGCAAATCTCCGAAAGTTCGAGTTAAATCCAGAAAATCTGAATCGAATCCAGAAAATTCTCAAAAACATATTTAGCTATAAAATAATTAGAAAGGCGAAAATTGGCATGTTACAAACATCATGTTTCTTAATTTTCTTGTCGCGCTTGTCAAGCAATTTTCCAAGACGAGCAACAGCAATAGCTAATTCATCGTAAGAAGGTTCTACCTCATTGAAGTCGCTGTCATGGTCATCCTTGGTGAGACTTTCATCACTTCTGGCCATAAGACACAATCTTGTCAATTCATGCTTGCTTGGAGCTATTGTGTTATCTTCACTGCTCTCTGAATCTACATCACTCAAATTTACTTGTTCAAGAGCAGAGAGAACCCGATGAACAACTTTTCTGTTGATGAAGCTCTTTTTCTTTCTATCACTTGGAGAGAACTTCTTCTTCTCTTTTTTTCTGTCATTGTCCTTTTCCTCCCTTGATGTTTTTCCTACAAGTTTAGGACAATTTGAACGAATGTGGTTGAGGTCACCACACTCATAGCATCTTGGAGGGCCACCACCAACTCTCTTTCTCATTCTCACATTCTGCAAAGCTTTATTAAAACGAGAAGAGAGTAGTGCCAAATCTTCTTCAGGAAAATCTTCAATCTGTTCATCAGTTAGTGAAGACAAGGAAGACAAAGCAAAACTTGAAGAAACATTATTCTGAGACATGCTAGATTGGGAGGTTAGTGCAATTGATTTTTGATCAGTCTTCCTAGCAAGAACATCCAACTCATGAGTTTTTAATTTAGAGAACAGAACATCTAAAGTGAGTGTACTCATGACAGTAGATTCTCTAATGGATGTAACTTTCATCTCCCAAATAGACATGTCTAATGCACCAAGCAATTGTCTAGCATTTGTAACCTCATCAAAGAAAACTCCAACAACACGTAAATTGCTAAGAATTTTATTGAACCGTGCAAAGAAATCATCTAAAGACTCACCAAGCTTCATCTCAAATCGCATGTATTCTTTCTTATAAATATCTTGCCTAACCTCTTTGACAGTGTTAGAACCTTCATGATAATCACAAAGAGATTTCCATACCTCATATGTAGACTTGAGATGAATCACACGATCAAAATCACTTCTTCCTAGTCCTTGGATGATCAAATTCCTTGCCTTGCTGTTTGCTTCAACATGTGCTCGATTGGTGTCATTGACTTCATCATTCTCAGGAACATTGTATGGTTTGTAGACCTTTTCCCAAATTGCAAAACCACGAGCTTGAATATATGCCTCCATCTTTGCTTTCCAAAAGCGAAAATCAACACCATCGAAAACACAAGGTTTTGTCGAATACCTATCCATCGCTACGGTTTCTAATCACCGATAGGATTAATTAGAAAAACCTTGGCTCTGATACCACTTGTAGGATCGAAATATACTAATGTAGCAATCGAGGGGTGAATGATTGCGGAAGCTAAAATCAAATTTTCGAACTTTTCAAACACCCCAATTGAAACTCAAATTGCTTGGAAATCAGTTTATGCGGTTGGGAAACAAATAGACCGATCAGGCGACGATGAGATCACATGGGCAACGGTTTGGGAACTTGGACGACCATGAAACACTTGGCGACGATTTGGGACTTGGGCGACCAAGAGAGCACTTGGCGACCAGTTTGGCACTTAGGCGAGCAGGTTGGGTACTTGGGCGACCAGTTTGGCACTTAAGCGGCAGCTTGGGCGACCACGTGAACGGTTGGGCGACCACGCGCCGCGATCGGGCGAGCGAGCGATATATGTCCACTAAAATAAAAATTCCTAAAGATCCAGCCGTTGGATTTATGTAAAATGTTAATTGTAGAAACTAGACTAAATTCTACAGCTAACACAAAAAGAATCAGGTCAATCAGATCTATGGATCTAAAGTTATATCCTTCGCAAGATGACTAAACCCGGGCGACCACGAGAGCAGTCGGGCGAGCAGGACATCAATCTGGGTGACCACAAATTACAGAAGATCTAACCGTTAGATTGATGCGAAATTTTAACTGTATAAACTAGACTCCATTCTGAAGTTAACAAAAAAGGAATCAGGTCGATCAGATCTACGGATCTAAAGTTATGACTTTCGCAAGATAACTAAAATAATTAGCGATCTAACAGCTGGGCGACCAGGCTAGCAATCTGGGCGACCACAAATTACCAAAGATCTAACCGTTGGATTGATATGAAATTTTAACTGTAGAAACTAGATTCAATTATGAATCAAATCCAATAAGAATCAACTCGATCGGATCTATGGATCAAGAGATATTACCTTCAAAATCTGACTGATGCAACAAATGACGAGGAAGTTCAATTTCACCTTCAAGGCTGCGACAGACCAAACACCAGAGAGGACTTTAGTTGTCACGGATCAAACTTCTCATCACCAGAAACACAAGCATGTCCAGATCATCATCTATCTTCTGGTTGACTTGATGTATGCATGCACGATCAAAACTTAAACCCTAGAACCAGAAGAACATCTCTTCACAATGCACGCCCGACTGCTCAATGAAACCCTTTATATAGCCTCTCAGTGAATCCCTACGTTAGGGGCCTAACCAAGGTGCAAAGTTCACTTAGCCTATTAGTGTCAGATCCAGTCCGAATCAATGTATTCCAACTGATCTCTAGTGGGGCTTCTTGAGCAGTACAGTAGTTCTCCTATCATTCAGCAGCAGTTCCTTCAAGTCGATGAGAGGCATATATAGAGAACCTTCTCATTACCCTCACACTGAGTTATGTGTAACTTTCTTTCAATAGTTCTAGGCCAATCATCAGCTTCCAAAGGGTTAACATTTACAAAAATGACGAACAAGCCTTCATGAAGTCATATAGTTTGAGTAAGGAAGTGATCCATTATTGCCATGTTGAGCATTGTTGTTATTGTTTACAGCCTGCGTTATCACACTTTGCATTTGTTGCATCATTGTTTGTATAAGCTAGGTCTGCGCTGCAAGAAAAGCTCCTAAATTCTGCATGCCAACTGGCGGCGAAGGTTGAGGTGGTACTCCATCATTAGGATTGTCACTTGGACGATGTCCACTACTAGAAGCTTCGTTATTGCCACAAGTGTTCACCATCTGTTAATTGCTTCACAGGATTAGGGGAAAGAGATGTAGTATAGATAAGATTTAATAATTTCTAAAGAAAGGGAGATAGGTTTAACCCAATAACTTAACCAACTTTATTAATACTTATTATGGTTGCTTATAAAATTCTAAAGGCTATACAACGCATACTGCACACTTAGCTATCAAGAAAAACCAAACTAAGCACACCAACTAGCGATTACTAGAATGGTACATGACTAACTTAAAAAATGCGACTCCACACATAAGTCTCAACTAAAAGCTAAACCTAACACTCATCCAACCACCAAGGCTGGGGTACACCGGTGGGTAGGCTGGCATGGGCACAAATCTATCTTGGTGACCTAACTGGCACCTTCATGTCCATGTGGATGTCGCGCTCCACAAGCTCCATCTTCACCTCCTTCTGGTCTTCTTCTTCTTCCTCCTGCTCTGGTGCAGCCTAGTCGCCTCCTTGAAGAGCCTCCTCAAGCTCCATGATCCTCTTTGTAGCTGTGCTGCGGGTCTCATGCAGCTCCTCCTCAGCAAGTCTTAAAGCCTGGTACACCTGCTTCAACTCCTCAGCAATATCCTTCATATGAGCATGCTATGCAATTGCAAACTGAGCCAAGTGTACAACGGTAGCATCTTCATCCTCATCAATCCTCCGCTGCTGAGAAGCATGTCCCGTCAGTGTAGCTCTCCGTAAGTCTGCTCCATCCTCATCTATTAAATGAACATAGATTAGTCCTCCACTCGAAACGACAGCGAGAAATAGACATGGCATAATCATTTTCATAATTACCTCAAGGGTATATCAATGATACATAGTTGCAAAATGTTTGCAGTGCGTGTGGTGTGATCAGGTTTACAACTAGCACAGCAGCACCAAGTCATCTATGCATGCATTTTCTGGTGGAGCTGGCAGCCGATCATGTCGTCCTCCGCAGACCGTGAGCTTTCAAGCTATGAAATGCTTGCTATGAGTTACAAGGCATTGCATCCTCGAGGAGAAACGGTGTAGGCGAAAGAAAACAACACACTGTTTAGATTCTTTTCCCGACAGATGCGCCGATGAAAATCGTTTGTTTCTCTCCAACTTCTCATTGCAACCGCGCATAGCCAATGCACGAGTTGGATCTTCTATTTTGCTGACACTTTCTGGCTACTAGTTGAACTGCCATGTAAGCGAACATCAATAAGGCGAGTCTATATATAGAGAGAGACTCCACACTACATGCATGCATGGGTTCCTCCACTTGGAAGGTGAAACGAAAGGCGTGAGAAAGTGAGTCAGCAGCTGGTAGGTGAATTCGGCTTGATGTGAAGGCTGTGAACCTACGCGAGTCCACAACTCACACATCACACACATGCATTGAGCAACAAGTTGTTACTACCATGATACTAAGGGTAGTCCCAATACATATAGTTTCTATAAGGGCAGTCCCAACCCATGGTTTCCATAAGGAGTGTCTAAAGGAGAGAGAAAACAAGAAACCAATACATGGTTTTCCAACCCATAGTTTCCATGAGTAGTGTCTAGAGGAGAGAGGGAGCAATAAACCAATGCATGCACTACAAACACGTCTTGGTCGGTAGCAGAAATGTCCAATGCATATTTTGTAGTTTCTTGTGTCTTGGTACCAGCATGACCAGATTTCTTGCATGAGACACGGTTTCTTCGTTTTCCTTCTCTCCTTCCTTAATTCCTATGCCACATCAGATTTTTGCTTAGTTGGCAACGTAATTAATTCTATGGACACTAGCTGAGGTGGAGGGTTAGGACTACCCTAACTTTCATGTCATCTAGACACTACATGTAGAAACTATGCTCCCAATGGATAGTTTCTTCAAAATAAACTCTCATCCAATCTCCTCTTTTCTCTTATTTTCTCACCCAATCCTCTTTTTCTCTTTCTTGGTACTTGTGTAGAAATGGTTTCCTGCATGAGAAATGGTTTCCTTCTCTTTCATCATTAACTCTACCTCCACATCACCATTTTGCTTACATGGCAACCTAATTAATGCTATAGAAACTATCCTAGTCATCCCATTGAGATTGCCCTAATCAGTAAGGTCATTCCCAGTGGGAGTTTCAACTGAGTTTCATTCTCATTAAATGACATGACACATCATTATGTTTAGTGACATGGCAAGATAATTATGAAGAGAGAGATAGAGAGAGTTTCATGAGAGATGAGAGAGTTTCATCTATATGAAACTCAAGATACACGGTTACCTAGACAAAATCTGATGTGGCATTCTTAAAAACTGGAAAATGAAACAATGCACTGGGAATAGCCTAATGGACGACATACAATGGATAAGAGTAGCCGAGTAGGAAGGACACTTCGACGTGAGAGCCACAGGCAAAACTGAAAAAACGCCTTCTGCACGGCGTCTTCTTCCCTGCTTGTTTTGCTCTGTCCCTTAACTAACCTATGCGATTTCCAGCCGGGACAGCAAAAACAGGCACCAATACAATTGCGCCATGGATATGGCAAAGCAAATGTACTTCTGCACCGATCCTAATATGAATATATTATGCATTTGTTTGATGAGATTTCTCTATACTTCACCTATGTTCTGTTAGGTTTAGATACAAAAGCATACGCACAAATCACACGAGACACAAGATTTACGTGGAAAACTCATGTGGAAAAAAATCATGAGAGACAATCACTATATTTCAGTTCAAGAATTACAAGTACATGGGGTTGGCTTATATAACCAAATAGAATCCGAGTTGTAGATAATAAGGACTCCAAAGATATGGTAAGTTAGTGTCGGGACCCGAATTTACCAATTCGGACTCTCTATGTATACCGCACTAGTCTAGGATCACGCTAGTGCACGCAGGCTCAATATTGGTAAATATCACAATCATATACAATGATAATATAAATAAAACTCCATTTATTAAGTATAACTGAGTGCATGACCTTATAGTTAACTTATATGATAAAGTCATACAGAAATAAACTTACGCAGGTCCACGAGACCACAACTCACACATCACACATGCATTGAGCAATAAATTATTACTACCATGATACAAATCAGTAACGGAAGACATAATGAATGGGTAAGAGTAGCCGAGTAGGACACTTTGACGTGAGAGCCACAGGCAAAACTGAAAAACGCCTACTACACAGAACGCATATCACTGGCATGATACTAATCTGTAATTGATGAGATTTCTCTGTACTCACTGCTACACAGAAGGTTATTACAGACGGTTAAGAAAAGTCATCACGGACGGTTTTTGAGCCGTCTATAGACATGTGTCAGTGGTAATACAACACATATCAGTTATATATTTACAACCAGTTACAAGACACAGCCAGTTATATATATTTCTGTAACAACATTTACAAGACACACAACTAGTTATATATTTTGTAATTGAATATCAAAACTTCCTAGATGTATGGAGGCAACAGCTTGTCAGATGAGGAGGGTCTTAAAATATGAACATTTATAGCACTTTCATTACTGATCCTATTCTTATACAAGATCAAAGTGAAAATAAGCTGCATATAGTATTCACATTCGGGGATGATGATGTAGTGGAAGATAAATCAGAGTATGACAACTTTCAGAATGAACTGTTTATGGAATTGGATATTGCGTTGGAATACATCAACATTAGAATAAAAAAGGTGATGAAAGTGCTATAAATGTTCATATTTTAAGACCCTCCTCATCAGATAAATAGTTGCCTCCATGCATCTAGAATGTTTTGATATTCAATTTGCAAAATCTATAAATAGTTGTGTCTTATAAATGTCATTACAGAAATATCTAAAGAGAAAAAAAATTCGAACAACATGTACTAATCATAGAAGTTCTGCTAAGAGAGGTAGAAAAAATATTATTTCATAGTTCAAGATAAGAAAACCTTACCATAAATATGATAACGAAATATTTCATAGTTCATGTGACAATACATTAAAAAAATGTGATATATACCATAAATATCAACAAGTGTACACTGAGGAAGCACATTATTTCATAGTTCAAGACAAGAAGACTTTATGGTTTTTTCATATCTTCCATCATATGTGTCATAGCTTCCACAACAAAGGCTTCTCGATTTTCTCTGAAGTTCACAACTCTAGTACAGTGCCAATTTATTTGACATCAATAACCGATTGGTCTTTAGTCATATCTCTTAATCCCTACAAATTAAAAGCAATCATTTTGTTGTGAAAAAGGTATCTTAGTATATTATTAGTAACCACATCGAATTCAGTACTAGAAGCCTTTATATTACCTCTATAAACTCAGCTTTGGCTTCTTCTAACTCTGCATTCACCCTGTGGTCCTTACCGATGAGTGCCATGTTAAGGGATTCAATATCTTGCAAGCAATCATCTATGTCTTTCAGTTCGTGTTTCGTCTCATAAATCTTTTCCGTTATCTCATACTTCCCCTTCAGTTGTTCAACCTCCACCTCAAGTTTTTGTTTAGTTTCTAACGGCTTTTCCATGTGTCATTTTATTTTTACCACATGGAAAAGACAGCCTTTTAACAATATCTTATAATGAATTTGGTGTTCAACTTCAATAAAATCAATGCAATACCAAATTTGCAATTAATGTTGATACTTCTTTTACTAAGCACGTGCAAGAAAGGACAAGAAAGATAAAATGTTATAAATCTCAGTAAGAAGATATGAGAAACTCAGCCATGATATTAACCATATTAGTCAAAAGCATTCTTACTCCTTATCTAACCTCTAACCAGATTAATTCATCAGAAACCAAAATTTTCTATGCTGTATGAGAAATGGAGCAAAAATATATGCTAGGAGACATTCTTCTTGGTTATCCTTGTGATTTGTTGGAACACATCGATTCGAATCTTTGATTCTTTTATAGTCCATCGGTTCCAAACCATTGGATTTTGTCGATCATCACAACCATTAGGTAATTAATTAATTACTAATCGATAGAGTATGTATATGCTAGAAGTTTTTTTTTTAGATAAAGGATTTAAATCCGGCCTCTACAACCGCATACAACCAAATCCATACAAATATCATATCCATAAACCAAATTGCAGGACATTTGACATACTCAAGACAAAAGGAAACAAAAATTAAAAGCAAATCCTAAAATTGCTTCGCCATCCGTTCTTGTCAAAGAATTCCAACGCCACGACCTCCAATGCATGGCATATCGTTCAAATGTTCTTAAATGGTCTCCCTATTAACATCCGTTATCCGCAATAGGGCCCAAAACCGCATCCATTATGTCCCTCAAAAATTAAAAGAATATAGCCTACATATAAAGAAGAATAGTATTTCTCGCAAAAATTAAATCATTGCGCGTACACCAAATAGACCATAAAAGGCAAGACTCACAAAAAATCAGTCTCCTTACACCTTCCTCAAAGCCAATTAACCAAGGACCAAACATATGAATCAAAGATTTTGGCAATGGTAAACCAGTAGCAATATGCACTACTTGCCAAATAGTTTTTGAATGATGGCAATCAAAAAATAAATGTGTTATTGTTTCGTTACAATTACAGAAACAACATCTTTGATTCCCATTCCACCCTCTCTTAGCTAGATTGTCCTTAGTTAAAAGAACTCCACGTTGTAAGTACCAGAGAAAAATTTTAATTTTTAAAGGAAGTTTCAACTTCCAAATGAATTTATTTCTGAAAGGAAGAATACCCTGGTTCATCAAATATTGATACATAGAACGAACAGAAAATTGCCCATGTCTATGAAGATCCCAATGAAAAATGTCCTTTCCATCTGTAAGTTGACAATTAGCTATTTTGGCAATAAGATTATACCATGCTATCAATTTATCCCCTGATAAAGCTCGTCGAAAATTAATATTTGGGGGCATTTGTATCATCACCTTGTCCACAGTATCATGTGGATAATGAGCAATTTGATATAGACTCGAAACTGAATCTTAAGTGGTGCAGAATCAACCCAAATGTCTTCCCAAAACCTTGTCTGTGAACCATCCCTTATCCGGAAAGATCCACATTTCAGAAAATCCTCCTTGACTTTCAAGAGCCCTTTCCAAAAATGTGAGTCCCCAGGGTTAATATGCACTTGGGACAAACATTTTGAACTTAAATATTTATTTCGAAGCAAAGTTTGCCAGATCCCATCCTCATTCAATAATTTAAATAACCACTTACTGAGAAGACATTTATTTTGAATCTGTAAATCAATAATCCCCAACCCACCTTGATCTTTAGGTTGACACGGGATATTCCACTTAGCAAGACGATATTTTCGCTTGTCATTACTACCTTGCCAAAAAACCTAGAACGATGAAAATCCGACTACGAAGAACCCCTTGGGAATTTCAAAGATGGACATCATGAACATAGGAAGACAACTTAACACGAATTTAGGAGAACAAGTCGACCTCCATATGAGAGTTGCTTAGCCTTCCACATACTTAATTTTCTCTGAAATCTATCTTCAATTACACCCGGTCGCATTACGGAGTTTATGGTAGTGCATGGGAATCCCTAAGTATCTAAGCGGGTAAGAACCAATACCACAACCAAACAAATCGGTGTATTCTTGTTCCTGTTGTTTAGCATCACCGAAACAAAAAAGCTCACTTTTGTGAAAGTTAATTTTTAAGCCCGATAATTGTTCGAACACACAGAGCAATAGCTTCATGTTTTTAGCTTGTTCGATATCATGATCCATAAAAAGAATAGTAATCAATTAAAATTTTGTTGTGAGTTAATCAACAATCTTTACAAGCTATATAAGCTAGCAAGTAGCAAATGCCGACCGGGGGGGCCCAGGCCCCATCACGCCCCCCTGGCTCCGCCACTGACAACAACTAGCAATATTATTCTCATACAAATTAAAGCAAACAAAACATGACAGACAACTAAACAAGATTATTCTCATCAGGCCACGTCAACGTTCATACGTGAAATTTCACGCAGCAGCAACGACGTAAGCAAAAGCCAAACTTTTCTACATAACTCAATTCCAATTTAACGTACCATTAATTATATATTTGATCGACAACTTCATTGACCTCGCACGCGCACCGGCGAGTGAGGCGATCTCGGCCGCACCAGCGCGATCGGAAGATCGCCTTCAGGTTTAATATAGGTAGCATAGGTAATAAGATTATCTTCAGTAATTTCTCTTTATTTCTTTCTCTTTCCTTATTTTTTTCCCCTATATTCATTCTCTTCATTCCTATCATCTCTAGCAGCATCTCTTTAAAAGGTTTTGTATAAGGATTGGAGAGATAATCCCTTTCTGAAGAGATTCTCAGAGTGAATCCCTTCCGAAGGAAACCGTGAAGGGAATTCGTTGGAGTGCTTGAGATCTGTCTGCAAAGTGATTTGAAGGCTAAAAAAATATCGCTGAAGATAGTCTAAAGTACTGGTGCCTGTCCAAGCTGGGCCTTTGTTCGAACCAGGATAGGCAAGGTCTAGAGAAGTAAGCCCAAAACATCCAAAGCTAGTGTGCCCATAAGGCCATAACACGGCTTCTATTTTCTTCTTTTAGAAATGATTAGAAATGAGTGAATAGAAAACAAAATGATTAGTTTTCCTCAAAAAGAAAAATAAAACAAAATATGGGTAGTGCACCGGTGCTACTTTGCTAAAAAAACACAAATCTTAAAGCAGCGTTGTTTGTTGTGTAATATTTATTACTTCCTCCTTCCCGAATACCTATCACTCTAGATTTCAAATTTTGTTTTTAAATACATGTCGTTGTATAATGTTGATGTAATTTTTTTACCCTTTTTTCTTATATACCTCTTTCCTTTAACTATTTTCGATGCCATTTACTACCATGCAACAGAGTAAAACACATCATCTAAAGATATACTCCCTCGGTCATAAATAGTTGTCGTTTTGGACAACGATACAGTTCCCAAAACTCAACTTTGATCATTAATTTTTATTGTAATATATTTAAAAATCCAATAAACCTATAATATTATGAAAGTACGTTTCACAACAAATCTACACGTATGATTTTCATGCATCCAATATTCAGAAAGATATCGAACACTAAAGTTTCAAAAGTTTTACTGCACATATGCCAAACCGACAAGTTTTTGTGAACCGGAAGGAGTAATAAAGAAAGGTAATATAGTCTTTTCTATATGTGTCTTGATGAAAATGCAAGAACCCGAAATAACATCTATTCAGGAAATGTAGTTACAAATCAGGCCCTCAATCTTTTCTACACAAAGATTAACTACATGAAAACCATTTCCAATTGCAAATTATAGCTACCACCAACGAAAGCAAGCAACACACAGTCATCATATATTTGGTGCAAACCACCCTTATGGTGAAAACTCCGTGAAAACCACCTGTAAAAGTTTTGAAAAATTCTTAAAAAATTACCATATGTAGACGAGGTGAACTTCTTTTACAAGTGGTTTTCACAGAGTTTTCACGGCAAGAGTGGTTTGCACCACATATGCAGCCTATATATATATATTCAAGCGGAATAAAGGCAACAAAAAGTATTCCTCTTTTCTTTTTGTGTGTGTGTGTGGATCTCAGCACTCAGCAGGCAGCAAAATCCATCGCGATGCACATTGCAGTCACCTCCCAATTTCTGTTTGCCTTTCTTCCTCGCCAACAACGCGGAGAGGCCAGAAGGACACCCGCACATACACCCGTGAGCTGAAACCAATGGCCTCTGCTGCCGCTCTGCTCCTCAGTCCTCTCATTCCCAAACGGGCCCATCACGAAGCAAAAACCCAAGCGAAACCGAATAACCACGGCGGTGTTCAGCCTCCAGTGTTCTTTCTTTCCTTCCCTGCAGTTTGCAGCTTGCACTGCCCATGCGTACCGGCAAAGCAAAAACATGCAACGCAGAGTTCAGAGCCTCCAGAGACGCAGAGCAGAGCCACTGCCAGTGCCAGAGCACTCACATCGCCGGTAGCATGGTGTGAAATACTAGCTTGACGAAGATGCAGTGAGAGGAGTATAATTCGCCAATCACATCGCTAATCAGCCTCATCTCGTCGTCTAACTGCATGCCGTGGAAATGGAACAGATGTGGTGCAGGTGGCCATGGACCACGGGTCATGATAGCGCGTCCTACGCCAACCGTGGGAGATGGAAACAGCGGCAATGATGCCTCATGATAATAATTCACAGCATGGTGTCACCGTGTATTATTGAGTTGCATGCAGCAGCCAGTTCACCCAAAAGCTTAAACTGATGAGGAAAGGTAGGCAATTTACTTATACTTCAACACTCCCCCTCACGTGCAGACTCCCTTAGGCCTAGGACATGGAATAGAAGTAGGCTGCAATTATTTTTCTTAAATTGCGCCAACCAGGTCTTGAACTCGAGACCTCTTGATTATGATACCATATTGAGTTGCATGCACCTGCCAGTTCACCCAAAAGCTTAAACTGATGAGAAAAAATAGACAATTCACTTATACTTCAACATGTATAAACTGTCTTGTGCAAGAAATTTACTACTACTACTACTTGCATAGTAGAAGCATGCAACTATTCATGCATCATTCTGCTCACCTAGTGCTATGTGAGCAAGCCGAGGGAAAAAGATTTGAGGTCATCATGGACAAAGTGAACAGATGCTTGGACAAAGGAGAGGTGGTGGTCATGGTGCGTGACAACCGGTTTTCCAGCACGGTATGCAGCATGCCATGAAGGTCTCGGATTCCCAGAGATTGAGACTGTAACTTTGTTTGTATCTTTGTTTAAAGGCTAAAAAAACAGACAAAACACAAAGTAAGTTGGACAGGTAAGCAATGCACGCACAGCTTTGCAGGAGGTAGAATCCGATATGGAAGACTGTAGCAGCAGATCATTCTCTTGAATTCTCCGGTTTGAGTTGCCAAACTGAAATTGAAAAGGAGGGAAGAAAGAAAAAGGAAAGGACTGTTGCTGAAGTCCTCGACCCCTCAAAGCAACGTTCAGAAAAGAATGGGCATGCGGTAACTTTGGTATTTTTTATCCGAGTCACCACAGTACCTTTCTTCTTCCAAAAATAGTACTGGTAAAAGTGTCTATTTTTCTTCAGTGCTTCACTTGCATACATGGTTCATCTATTTTCAGAATTACATAGGGTTACATGATTCGTAGTAAATTAAATTATTTAGATTGGTTGGAGTGGAGATAGACCAATTTCCATCTCATCCTTACCAACTGCACTGGACAGCTAGAGACTAAAATCAAATATAGCAAACCATTTCCTGCATAACTGCATTATATGTCCACAAACTGAAATCAGATACAGAGATTAATTCTACGTCGATTCTCTAGCTCGTACAGATTTTTCATGTGCGCTGAATCTGGAAAATTATGTCTTAAAATATCGTAAAACCTGCCATCGTACTAATCATTTTCACAAATCAAGCCCGGAGTAAGGCTACAGTGGCTACTATACAATAAATCACAGTAGATTCGCAACGCATGTATATGAAGAGCACAAGTTGTACAAAGATGAACACGGCTGATATGAATTCAAACCACTTGATTAGCTGCAACGTGTAGTAGGAAATTGGTTGCCATTTGATTGATTTAAGATGCACGATAAACACTAACATTTCTTTACACAAATTTATCTATGTGAATTGCAACCAGTAACACTGAAAACACATCAGATCCACAGTCCACGTGTACTCTCGACTAAATCACAGCCGTATATCTAAAGATAAACAACAAAATATAAACCAAAAATTATTATTCACTCGTCGCATGCGTCATGAGCCCACCATTACCCACTAAACCTCCAAAATCTTAAACCCCATTTCGCCCTCCTTACCCCCTCCGGCCGCTGCACTGCGCCGGCGGCCGGCGCCGCCCCTGCCACCCTTGGCCGGGCACGCGACCACCACGGCCGGTGGCGGCGCCACGCAGTTATAATGCGCGCACACGGCCGCGCTTTTCGGCACGCCTTCCACGCCGATCCTGGTCAAGAAGTTGTCCTGCAAGAACAGCACCCGCATCCGGCCGCCCTCCGCCGCCGCCGCGATCTCCCGCGGGACCTCGCCAGCGAATTTGTTCCCGTTGAGGTACACCGCTGCCGCAGGCGCCAGCTCCGGCGGGACCCGCCCGGATAGTGCATTGTGGCTGAGGTCCACCGTGGCACCCGCCGGCACCGGCCCGGCTGGCCGGAGCTCGCCGGAGAACGAGTTCTTGCGCAGCTGCAGGTACCCAATCCGGAATGAGAAGACCTCACCGGGCACCTCACCGGAGAACCAGTTCCGACCGATATCAAGATATGACAGCCTCGGCAGCCTCCGGAGAACCGCGCCGACGTGCCCGGAGAGCCTGTTTCCGGCGAGGCACAGGTACACGAGCGTCTCCGGGAGGGGCGGTACGCCGCCGGATAGGCGATTGTTCCTGAGGTCGAGATGGACCAATGGTGAGCTCACCAACCGGGGAATCTGGCCGGAGAGCGAGTTGTGGGAGAGGACGAGGGTTCGCAGGCTCCTGATTAGGAGGAGCGAGGAGGGTATCCGGCCAGAGAACGAGTTTTTGCTTAGGTCGATTGTCCGAAGCGCTGGGGAGAAGGTGGCGGGGAGGTCGCCGGAGAGGATGTTCCCGGAGAGGGCGAGGAAGCGGAGGGACGGGAGCGCGGCGACGGCGGGGGAGAGCTCCCCAGACACGCGACCGGGCACGAGAGAGAGCGAGCTGAGCGCGGAGAGCCGCGAAAGCGCGTCGGAGGGGAAGGCGCCGGAGAGCCCCGGCGCGCCGGCCCGCGGGTCACCTAGCGCGAGCGTGACGACCCGGCCGTTGCCAGAGCAGAAGACGCCGGCGAACGCGCAGGGGTCGGCGGTGAAGTCCCACGACTCGAAGAAGCGGGAGCCCGGCATGTCGGAGAGCGTGCGCCGGACGGTCTGCAGCGCCAGGTAGTCCACAGGGTGCAGCGTCGCCGCCCCGGGCACCGCCGCAGCCGCCGCGAGGAGGACGGCAGCGAACAGAAGGAGGGCGCCGCCCGGGCTTCGCGTTTCGCGCGCAGCCATGGGCCTGTCGGCTTCGAGGAGAGGTGGTGACCGGTGAGGTAACTAATGGAGTTCACTGTTCGGTAGTGGGCATGGAATGGAGGAGGAGAAGGCGCTGGGGATGGGCTCTGCCTTGATAAGCGTGCGCGGGGTGGTGGGTCCCACGTGGTGGATGATCTGTACCACTGACATGTGGGGTCTCGCGATTGTCTGGCTAGCATGGCAGTCACTGATTTTGGGAGTAAGCTGTGCTTTGATAGCCGTGCGGGTGGAGGTGGAGGTCAATGTGCGGTTCATTGGATCTGACATGCGGGTCCTAATTGGAGCCGAGGGCTGGGGCTTGGGGAGGAAGCTTTAGCCTCCTTCATTTCAGTTTAAATACAGCTTCTATTTAAAATAAAAGTGGATTATGCGTCGAACAATAGGATTCAGGCAGTTCTTGAGAATCGAATCTGATTGTCACGAATCGGCTGTCACCACTTGATTCTGCGGATTCTGACTCAGATTCTGTGAGTTGTGCCTCCCACGAGTCGTCGTGGGCACAAGAGCTTCCGTCGTCGTCCCTAGGCCCTTCCACCACCCTCATCCGCTCATCCGTCACCGACGCCGATCAATAATCAACACGACAATCGGGAATGCGAGCGATCGATTCTCGGTAGCAGATTATTGAGACGGTAAACACCAGACGGTATTCTGATCCAAAATCTGCATGTCGGCTGTCTCGAAGGGGGCCTTAAACGGCGTGCTACCAAGGCGATACTCGTGCCACTGATATGTGGGTCTACAATCTTTCATGGCCCACATGGCAGAAGCAGGGGAGTATATGCGGGTCTCTTCCGTGCGGACCGTGTGGTGAGTCTTGGGGTGGAAGCCAGGTAGCTTTACCTACTTCGGCAGCGGGTGCTACAGATACGACGACTTTTGGACCCCGCACTCAATGACATGTGAGGTCAAGAAATCCGGTCCTACGTGGCAGTGTAACTGTACATGACTCACGGCGGAGTAAACAGCAGTAGAGGGCACTGCGGGTACCTTTCTGTCCGCGTCGCCGCGTTGGCAGCAGCAGCGTACACGCTGGCAAACAGCAGACATCTCTTCTCCCTGATGTGTGGACCCACGGCTATCGCGGTCCCCACATGTCACTGTCAACTAGGTTCGGGGCGAGGGGGGGCAAAGCGAGCAGCCGCTTTAACAGAAACAGACGCGACGTCAAAACAGTGAGGTGTACATGTGGCCCGTGGGTCTCACTGGCAATTGGGCCCCACCGACCGTCCCGGGCACGAATCTCCACGCGCCACGCCTTGGGGTCCTGATGATTGTTTAGCCTTCCTGGGGAGGAGAGGAGAGAAGAGACAAGGAGAAAGTGAAAGGGAAAAGGAGGGCCTTGCTCTTGTTTGGCTGTGCCCTGTGGTTTTGCCCTAATGATGGGTTAGAATATAAATAAGAGAGACAGAAAGTGGATTGAAAGCATGAGGCACTCTTGTCGACTTTACCCTAATGTCGTATCAGGTGGAGAGGGCATCATCACCTTTTCCCTGCCTAGAATGTGACTCTGGCCTCTACTTCTAGGCTCCAATGAACTCCAAGTGTGACTGATACTTCCATTTGTACTTTGACCGATACAAAATTTTTTATAGTTCTGTTTGGGACAGTTTTTTATTATATAGATTTTAGATTTTTTAAGGATTAGATAAGTGATAGCTTCTGATACTCTAAAAGCATAATCGAAAGTAGATTTATACATAAAATCAGAAGTTATCTCTCACTCAATTCTTAAAAAATCCAAAATCTGCACAATAAAAAACAGTTTCAAATAGGCTCTATATGTCTAAGTTTATAAGGCATATTTATTATCACTAAACACTATACTCAATACTTGCATGTAGAGAATATAAAGTAAAAATACATATATTTATTAGAGATATAAAGGGAACATCACACAAATTTTAAATTAAAATATAAAACATGTCTTATATTTATAGATAAAACTATTAAAAAATAAATCTTATAAATTTGAATAGAGAAAGTTACTGACAAACACGTCAGCTCCTGATTTGTAACCGAATAACACCGTGTCCTATTCAAACAAACGCGTCGATTTCTGATTTACCATGTTATCCCTTTTCAGACAAATGCTTCAATTTTTTATTTGCCATCGAATAACAGTAAGGTCCTATTTGAATGAGTCGTAATTCTTTAAAAAGTTTTGAGATTTAATTTAAGAGGTGTTTGGCACAGCTTCAGCTCCACTAAAATTTGTAGAGTTCGTAGAGTAGGGTATTCTTAGCTCTAGAAATTTATAAAATTAAAGCTGTGGGTACATTAAAAATATTTAGGTGAGTCATCTTATTTATATTTTAGATTAAAAATGTAAAACTTAATTCACTTTATTTTAACCTACAAACTCAGATCTGAAATAGAGTTAGGATATAGAGCTCTGCCAAACAGAATCTTAAATTTAAACTAGATCCTAAAATATTCCAATAAAATACAACTAATCCAAACACTCCTCCTTCGATACCACTGTCGTCGACAGCACGCCTATCCTCGCTCGGCCTCGCAGAACCGCCGGAGGCCGACGACAAACCGGCCTACGCGCTGCCGTCCTATGGGCGTTGGCACCCCGTCGTCGTCTGAGCGCATCTCTTCACTGATCCTTTTCTTGAGAGACACGCCCATGGCGTTCTGGATATTGCCTGCAGCCTCATCAAGCCTACAGCTCTGTCGCTACAGTGGTCGGTTTTCTTGCTGGCTTTCGCTGTAATCATTGATAACAGATTAGACAGTTCATAGATAGGTGGATAGACAGATAGATCTGCAGTAAACGCAGTACTGTCATTCTGTCACTGTAATCCCCTTCTTGCTCACAGTTCAAACGCTAGCTACTCTTTTGCTTGCCCAATCTTGACGCAGGGCTGTGGGTATCTTACCACACTTGTCGCTGTGTCTGGCCACGCAAGCAGGGAACAAACATGCTGCATAAATTTCCTGTCCTGAGAGGTAGGTTACAAAGGGACAAGAGCAAGTTAAATAGAGAGCTCCGCCTGAAGACAGTATGCGTCGCTGTACAGGGTGCAGAGACATACACACAACGTTGCTCGTCTTCGACCATGTTTGACAGAGCTCTAGATTTCAGCTCCATCTCAGATCTAGAGTTTGTAAGTTAAAATAAAGTGAATCAAGTTTATATTTTTAGTCTAGATTGTAAACAAGATGACTCATCTAAACACTCTTAATGTATCCACAGCTCCATCTCTATAAATTTCTAGAGCTAAGAATACCTTGCTTCACCAACTCCACGGATTTTGGTTGAGCTAGAAGCTGTGCCAAATGAAGTATATGCATTTGCAGCTGCGCTCTCGACTCTTTTAAGGCCTGTCAGGTTTGCTTTGTACTAAGTCTGGTGTGCCTCTCTGAACCTCTTATGATCTGATGCCGTTGCGCGCACACATGCAAACTCCATTGAATCATATATTGAATGTTGCGGTGGGAGCTCCATGAGGGCGAACCAAACCCAACCAAAACAAATCTATGCATTCATGGCGTCACTGGTCTCTACTGCCTGCTTGTTCTCGGCAAGCAGTAAGACTGTGTGTGTGTGAGAGAGAGAGAGAAAGAGAGAGGGGCAGACAGGCTTAGATGGTTTTTAATGCGCAGAACATGCGTGAATGTTGTGGTTAATCGCACCTTGTTTGTGGAGTGATAAGTTTATCGACAATGCTTTGATGTATTCATGTAGCAAGGTCCCAGAGAGGCCTCATTGCCTTGGTGTAAGCGGTGCACTGATCTACCGTTGCAATAATGCGATATATTGATTGATGTAGTTGAGATAAGACAACATCGCTTAGCAAGGACAATATGCTCTGAAACTACTGAATGGTCTTCTTGGAGCGATCGAGCAGGAATTTTCACAAGCAAGTTGATCAATTTCTGAGGATTGCGAGTAATAGGCAGAGAGAGACAACATTGCATTACGAGAAGTTGACGTTGGCTGTTAAATTTCTCACAAGTTGGTAGTCTCCATCACTAGGGCTATGTTTGGAACACGAAAAAGTTTTTCTGTTTCTGCCAAAAAAAAAAGGACCTAATTCAGTGTTACCTAGACATGTGAGTCTGAAATTTTTTGCCGCACTGGGGCATACCCCCGTGTCGCACGTCGAACACTCGTTGACACCCATCGCACACCTTTAGTAATGTTCCAGTGGAGGAGGAAACTAGATGAGAAAAAGCTAGTTGGCTTGATATCCCCTGTTCGTGACTATGGCTAGGAAAAGCAAAGCTAGAGGAAAACTAGAAGAAAGAAAGAATAGTTGTTCTCTTCTCTGCCATGGTCTGCCATAGCTTTGATGGAGGAAGAATAATAGAAGAAGGGAAGAAATAATGGAGAGGAAAATGTCGGATGGGAATATGCTAACGTGGGTTTGGAAAAGAAAAATACTACCTTTATTTTGTTTGCCGCTTTTTATTCTCATGTGTGATAGGTTGACAGTGGATAGGCATATTAAGGCAAGAGGTGGATCTTTTGTGTTTAATATGGGTCTTTTGTGCATTAGAACCTCCAACTTCAGTGATGAGAGGCTATTTGAGCATTTATTAATATTATTTACAATAGAAAATAAATATATTCATTTATATTTAGTATTATATCAATA
Source organism: Guadua angustifolia (assembly GCA_036346375.1). NCBI lineage: Eukaryota > Viridiplantae > Streptophyta > Magnoliopsida > Poales > Poaceae > Guadua > Guadua angustifolia. Next base: position 10,522,198 of record CM070520.1, read on the forward strand.
TATAGTAGTTGAATCTCCCAATCCTATTTTATTAAGTCTCTGAATCGGAAACCTGAATCCGAGTCCGATTTCGATTCCTGTGTTCGTGTCCATATAACCCTGGTTCGTGGAGTGGTAAGTTTATCGACAATGCTTTCCTGTATAAATGTGTCAAGGTCCCAGAGAGGCCTCATTGCCTTTAATGTAAGCAGTGCACTGATCTACGGTTGCAATAATGCGATATGTTGATTGATGTAGTTGAGATAAGACCACATAGATTAGTGAGGACAATATGCTCTGTAACTACCGAATGGTCTTCTTGGAGGCTTGGAGCGATCGAGCAGGAATTTCACAAGCAAGTTGATCAATTTCTGAAGATTGCGAGTAATAGGCAGAGACAAAACATTGCATCACGAGAAGTTGATATTGGCTGTTGAATTCCTCACAATATTCTCCAGCACTAAGGCTCTGTTTGGAACACGAAAAAGTTTTCTGTTACTGCAAAAGAATAAACTAATTCCTATGAAATTCCCTCAAAATTTCGTCGGCCGTGCCTAGAAATTAAGAACCAATCGAAGGATGATTCCGTTTCTGCTTATGACGTCGACTTCCCTCGAAGTCGAAGGCGAGCGCGTTATGGCGGCTCAGATCACCCAGGCATCCCATCGCATCGTAGCCGTCCGTTTCACGGAGCTGGACGGTGTGATCACTGTTCGTCATCTCGTGTCCCTTACTGCTCCGTTGATGCGTCTCCTCTCCCCGGAGTATCCTCGCAACCTGCACAAGCAACATGATTTTTTTTTTTTTTGACATTCGACATTTTACCATACATGATTCGATCCTTTTTTGTACGATGACTCTACGTATGCATATCAAGTATATGGTACTAATGTTGGAGAGGTACATAAGGGTTAGACGCCTGCCGCCACGTGATCATTAGGCACAGTAGATTCAACGTTGCCACAGCTATAGTATTTTTCTATAGTATATTTTTATAAAAACTACAGTATTTTTTTTAAAAAAAAATCATCTATCCTTTTTTAAAAAAGCCTCTCTCTGTTAAAATTGAAGGTTCGTCTGCGGCAATACGCAGAATTCTAACTTATTTATACATATCACATCATATAAAACCCCATATTATCGGAGAAGTATGGAAAGCTAGCGGCACGCTCGACACGTCCAGGGGCGGAGCCAGGATTTCGAATTAGGGGGGCCATGTGGACCAACAAAAAATTATCATAGCACCCATAAAAAAATATCATAGTAATATCGATACATTTAAATTTAAATATAGCATAATCACATGTCCACGTAAGTAAAATATAACATATTTTTTAAAATAAGAAACAGTAAGCCGCTACATAAGCTTATGTATTTTTTTTCCCTTCATGCTTCACGGTTAGGTCAGTTCGACTCCCTCAGCGACTGTAGCAGCTACAGTCCTTTTCTCTAGTATTAATGATCGTTGGAGTGATAAAAAGTTCAACTGCCACGTTCTCTGAGCCGACCGACGTACATACATTCATAAACGGAGGAGTACCACCATACACAGGATTAGTAGCGAGATTATCGGTCTCGTTTGGGGCCTGAGGGCGGCGGGTCGAGCAGCCTCGCGGGATCTGATCCGCGCTGTCGAGGAGCGGCCGGCCATGCCTGCGTGCACATGCAAGAATTGAAGAGCTTTTGCTGGTGTGTTAACACGAGGAGAATTAATTTTGGCCGATTAAAAGGAGTTAATTGCAAACATTGGTAGAGCCACGTGCGTGCGTGCGTACGTAGGTGGTTAGCTAGGTAGGTATACATGCACGTAGAGACGGTTTGGAGTGTCGGATACGAACCCAGATTTCCCGGGCGGCCGGCTCTGGTTTTGTCGAATTTAAATGCAAAATTCAAGTTCGAATGTGCCCACACGGGATTGTTACTTATTCGTGGATTTCAAATGAGAACTCTAGACTTGCACTCGAATGTTTCTGGACCGGGATTAATTTGTTCTCCCCGGCCGTACGACGCGTAAACCGGTTATGACTGGTGGTAATTACATCCAGCTGCTGATTGCTGCTAGGGTTTGGAGCCTTGGGTATAGCGGTAAGGTGGGTAATTATAACTAGGCGTGTATGTGGGAGCAAATCCACCGGAGGAGCTTTATTAGGTTTAAGCCTGTTGAGAAACCTCGCTACCGGGTGTAGTCTGGGGTTTCCCGACAGATCGAAAACAACGAACAATACAATGAACAGGGAGACACAAAGTATACGAAGGGACAGAGTTTCTTTATTGCTTTCTCGTATGTGTGTACAATGGGGTGACCCCTCCTCCATATTTATAGCATATGCCTAGGGTTTTGGCAGATGGGCCAGCGGCTTCGTGGGCCGCCAAGGTTTCCTAACACTCCCCTTGGCCCTTTTGCATGAGATGCATATGCCTCATCAAAACTCCAGAAAAACCCAGTGGGAAAAATACTTGGAGAAAGAGTACATAGCATACGCTTGCTGTGTTGCATGAATTGCCTCATCAAAAACCTTATGTGAGAAACTTTTGTGAAAACTCACTAAGGGAAAAAGAGTACAATTCACCCAAACTTCAATGTTAATCTTCAAGATCATGTTTGGGTACTCAAACTTCAAGTTCAAGATTTATGTAGGAGTACGTGAAATATCTCCCCCTGAAATCTGCACTTCTCTAAGTCTCATCATCCCAATTCCTTTAACGCACCTTTCAAAAGTAAATGCTGGGAGTGACTTAGTGAATAAATCTGCAAGATTTTCATATGACTTAGTATGCAGTACCTTAATCTCATTCATCTTATGCAATTCATGAGCATAGAAGAACTTGGGGTTGATATGCTTCGTGAGATTACTCTTCACATATCCCATCTGTACTTGAGCAACACAAGCTGCATTGTCTTCATAGATTATAGTGGGTGATTGTTCAATGTTCAAACCACATGACTTCTGGATGTGGTGAACCATTTTTCGAAGCCATGCACATTCATGGGAGGCTTCATACAAGTCAATGATTTCCGAGTGGTTTTGTCGACGTCGAGACAAGAGTCTGCTTAGACGACTTCCAGGAAACTGTTGTTCCTCCACAAAGGATGTTTGGGACTTTCCAGTATGCGGGTCCGATAGGCACCCAGCATCGGCATAACCAACCAAATTTAATTCATTCATTCTTCTATAGAATAGGTCGAGGTCCTTGCTTCCTTGAAGGTAACGGAAGATGTCCTTAACCCCTTTTCAATGCCTTTTGGTGGGTTCTGCACTGTACCTGGCTAGCAAGTTCACAGCGAACGCAATGTCCGGCCTGGTGCTATATGCAAGGTACATGAGTGCTTCAATTGCACTTAGATACGGGAATTCTGCTCCCGGGACTTCCTCCCCTCTTCTCTAGGCTGTATGGGTCTTGGTGCCTTGGAGTGACCTTGAGCCATTGGGGTTTTCGCAGGATATGATTTTTCAAAACCAAACCTTTCCAACACTTTTGCGTGTAGGGTGATTGATGTACCAAGATTCCTCCTTGGGCGTGTTCAAGCTGCAAGCCTAAACATAACTTAGTTTTACCTAAGTCTTTCATTTCAAACTCAGACTTCAAGTATGAGCAAGCTTCTTCAATTTCTTCATCCGTTCCAATGATATTCAAGTCATCTACATAGACGGAGATTATACATAATCCATTCGAGGATCGTTGTATAAATGGACAATCTTCACTGTTTGTGTAGCCTTTCTTGCAGAGAAAGCCACTCAAGCGATTGTACCACATTCTTCCTGATTGCTTTAGCCCATACAGTGATTTCTCCAATTTCACCTTGTCTGGGTTTCATTTGCTCTGTCTTGATTCGGGATAGGGATACCTTCTGGTACTTTCATGTATATCTCCGAATCCAAATTTTCATACAGATATGCTTTGACAACATCCATTAGCTTCATTTTCAACTTCAAGTTGACTGCCATGGAGATCAAATATCTAAAGGTTATTCCTCCCATGACCGGAGAATAGGTTTCTTCATAATCAACCCCAGGACGTTGAGTGAAACCTTGCGCAACAAGCCTTGCTTTGTACAAAAACCTATTTGTGACCTACAGGGTTTATATGGGGAGGCATGCGGCACACTGGCCCAAACACCTCTCTTTTGTTCAGAGAGACTAACTCTGCGGTGATTGCCTTCTTCCATTCTTCCCAATCTAGCCTTTTCTTGCATTCTGCGAGAGATGCAGGCTCGGGATCATGATCAATGATCGAGGCAATCTTCTTTGCAAAGTATGCATCGACATTGGTTGTTGCTCTATTCAGGGATTCTCCTGTTATTACAAAATTTATGGCCATTTCGTCATGGGGTGCTTCATGCACTTCTACTTGCTCTTCACTGTTATTTCCCATCACAGGAGCAAGTTCCTTTAGCTCTTATCGCCAATGTGTGCGCACACATTTGGTCGATTCATTCATGCATTTATTCCTGCAATGGAATATTCAAACTGGGAGTGCCTCGCTAGCAGGCTTGTCTCCAGCTACCAGGTATCAACTGGCTCCCCCTTCTCTACTCGGGGCATTTTCGTGATTGGTTGTAATAAGTCCTCTTTCCCTTTTTCCCAGGCGTCCCCGGTACTTCGGGTTGGAGAACGATCGCTGTTCTCTTCTGGGGCCCTAGAACAGGTTGAGGGGTACCATGAATTCTCTTTGGTATTGCAACCCTCGTTGGCGCATTACTTCTAGTAATGCAACTTAATCACTTCCTTCATATCACAAAAATGATAAAGCGATTTCATATACTTGATGAGTCTCATAGACTTTCATTTTCTTAACTAGTGCAAGGGTCATGTCACGGAATTCTCTATGCTTATTTTCCGGCATTCTTATTCAAGGGTTCTAATTCTCCCCCTAATGATGGGAAAATATTCTTCGTCAATAGATACAATCAGCGAATCGGGCTGTATGCAAGTCTCCAGGCATGGGTTCCAAATACCTGATTATGAATGCACTTTCATAACCAACGTATATCGAGACTTGAGAGAGGGCCCATTGCGATTATTTGTGGAGGCGGTATCGGTACATATACCAAGCATCCAAATTTTACGAGATGGGAAATCTTCGGGATGACCCCTTGCACTAATTGCATAGGTGAATGGATGTTGTAGGCCGATGGTCTAAAATTGATGAGTGCTGCTGCGTGCAGGACTGCGTGTCCCCAACAAGTGTTGGGCAAGTTACAACTCTGCAAGAGCGGTCGGGCTATGAATTTAATCCTCTTTATTAGTGCTTGACTAGTCCATTTTGCATATGGGCGTGCGGTGATGAAGTGCTCAAGCTGCTATTCTGTTCTTGTACAATAATCATCAAATGCCTTGGAAGTAAATTATGGCATTGTCCATTGAATGGACTTCACATGATGATCGAGAAATGCATTCTTAATTACGATGATCTCGAGATCGGCTTTGCAAAAGCATGGTTTCTTGTTGACAAGCAAGCATCGTGGGACCATTTCGAGGACGCATAAATGAGCATCATGAAGTACCGAAATAGCCTTGACAAGGGCTGAATCGGGCCACAAATATCCCCCCTGGATGCATTCTAGGAATGCAGGGATTTCATTTTGCACTTTCATAACAGAGGGTCAGTTATTAATTTCCCGGTGGCACATGCATGACACACAAAATCTTCATGATTCGGAAAATTTTGAACATTATTGCTATGACCTTGTGAGTTGTCCACTATATTTCTCATCATTCTAAGACTAGGATGGCCTAATCTACAATGCCACAAAGAAAATAATTCAGAGCTTCTAAAAACAGTCTTCAAAGAAGTATATACTTGGTGCATAAATTTTGTATAGTACAACCCAGTTTCATATGAGGACATTTTTCTAATATTATTTTTCCACATCTGGCGTGCTTCACGATGCACAAGTATTCTTTGCCATTTTCTTCATTGGTTTCTCGTGAAACCCATTGGTATGAATGTCTTTGAAACTTAAGAGAGTCTTGGCGTTGATTCGAGGTACAAGAGGGCTTCTTCAATTACCAAAGTTGTACCCATTGGTAATATAATTATGGCTCTTCCGAACCTATTATATAGGAATCGCTTCCTCGATTGTAGTAATTCTTCGGTGTTCTTCGTGATCATTGGAAGTATTTCGACTCTCTTAAGATGGTATTTGTTGTGCCTTTGTCAACAATACATATGTCCTCCATTTGGGCGCTACGATTTCTAGATAAAAGAAATATAATTCCAATCCGAGCGGTGGCAAATAATTCAAACATTGCTTGCAAAGATGGAATCTTGGAATAAAGAATAAATTGCAATTCATTCATGAGAAAGAAAAAGTATGCTCTTGAGAGCTTACAATTCATTATTCAAAATTCATTAACAACCACAATCTAAAATAGATGTTAATAATGCGATTCATGCTTTGGACTTTCCACTGAACTAGATTCTTCTCGCTTTAGTGATCTTCTTGCCACATAGAGAGATTGGTACAAATTACGTGCAAGGTAGAATTGTACTCGACCCTTTGATACGTAGTCCAGTAAACCTCGGGCGAGCCCAATCTTCTTGTGCTTGGAGCAAGATGGTGGATTTGAGTTTCTCGGCTATACGAAGTGCGATGCATAACTCAAGTGCACTCTCCTTAGCCATATATTCATTCTTGAGTGGTGAGAGGTGATGCTCGAGAAGTGCAAAGCTTGATCGTTACGCTTTCGTGATGAGTTCTGGCGTCCTTCGAGGACCCTAGGCCGATGGCAGTTCGGAACTTCTTGCTCCTAAGCACGATCTTCATATCTGGTGCCCATGTGAGATAGTTCTGACCATTCGGGGCCAGTTCTTCAAACTCACGTTTGACAATGCTATTCATTTGTATATTCATAAGATTCTTTCATTAGATTACTTCGTGCAATCTAATAGAGAGTGGTTGCAAGATTCATAAATGCATAAATTAAATTCTCATGAATTTCGATAAACTAAAGAAATTAATAAATACAAGATTCATAAATATTCACAAAGATTCATAGATCGGTTTGTGCATGTATGTGATCGACTTCATGCATGCGATCAGATTCATGCGCGCGATCAACTTCGTGCGATCGGTTTCATGCATGCGATCGGCCGTGCATGCGATCGACCGTCTTGGCATATCTGATCGGCCGTCTTGTGGCTTTCTGAGTGCGGTGGTGGCCGTTTAATGCGGCGTGCTTGAATTTTCATGAATTTGCGACAAAGAGGAGAGCAATAATTGCAAAATACATAAAATATTCATAAATGCTGCAAAGGAAGGCTAAAAAGAGCCAAATAATTTTCTAGAATTTCTGGCAAATTTTCATAATTTTACGCTATTTTTAATCTATTTTCGAATTTCCCTTCTTGATTTTTTGGAAAAAAAAAAAAATATTGGCGTTGGAAAGGATGGCTCATTGAAAAAAACTAGGTAGAAAAGCGCTCTGTTCTTATTTGGTTGAATTCGATAGCATCGCTTTCGGAAAAATAATATTTTTATTTTCGCAAAACCACCAAGGTAAAAAATAGTCCAGAGGAAAAAGGAAAAAAATTATCGGAGATGACAACGTTCTTTTGTCGAGTCTAATACTCTCGTGTTCACCGAGTAAAAATACATGTTCGCAAAACACCAACCGGTGAAAAATAGCCTAGAGGAAAAAGGGCGAAAAATCTTGATGAATCTGCGTTTTTGTGATCAAAACATGTTTTCGGGTTTTTGGGTGGCGAAAACAATTTTTCAGAGTTTTTTGTTGCGTTTGTTAAAAAAAGGGTCGTCAGACGCGTCGGCGAATCCACGGTCGCTATAAATATTGAGGCGAATGTATTTTTTTAAAAAAGACCGCGATTATGACGTTAGCAAATCCATAAGTTGCTATAAACCTTCGATGAATCCGTGTTTTTTTGTGGCGAAAACATTGTTTTCGTTTTTTTAGTCTTGAAAACATTTTTTGGGTTTTTGTTGTGTTTGTTAAAAAAATGGGTCGTTAGGATCCTCCGTGAATCCGTGGTCATTATAAATCTCGAGACGAATCTACATTTTTTAAAAAAACCATGATTATGACCGTTGGTAAATACATAAGTTGCTATAAACCTTCGTAGAATCTTTTTTTGGTGGCGAAAATATTTTTTCGGGTTTTTGGTGGCGAAAACATTTTTAGGATTTTTTCGGTGGTGAAAACATTTTCCACGAGAAAAATGGAGAAAGGACACGAGCGTAGAAGCGGGGGCACGGTTGTTAATTTTTTGGACCTGTTCGCTATCCTGAAAAATTAGAAAAGGGCTTGTTCGCGATTTGGAATTAACAGGAGGCTTTTCTGTAAAATACTGCGCCAGGGACCTAAACGCGAAGGAAAAAAAAATTTTGCCTCACAAAAAATCGTGAAGGACCTATCCATAATTTCGAAGAAACGGAGGAGTTTTTTCGCAAAAACGCCAAGCGACACGTGGGTGCCCCGGTTCCTCTCCAATCCTTGCGCATATAGGTATGTTGATGATGAGAATCAACTTCATTAGTGAATTTGGACTCTAGGCCGCATGGCTCGTACGAGACTATTGGGCCAGCGAAGCCCACTTGGCCTCACGGCCCGCACGGGAGGGCATTAGGGGAGCCTGCGCATTAGGGATTCCTCCCGGCCTCCAGTGCCATTTGCTTTCTTCTCCTCGCGTAGCTTCGAGCAACACGCCGACGCACCGAAGCTTCGAGCGGGAGCATCGCCAGCCGACTTTGGACTCCGAGTCCTTCCCTTCTTCGTCTCGGGTCCGATGCCAGTGCGGGGGAACCGAGGTAGCCGGCGGTACTTGCGGGCGCGCGGAAACGAGTCGGTCGGCGGCGCCTTGCGCAGTCCAAGCTCCGTGCTCAGGCGGCCGGCGGCGCGAGGCGGTCAGCGCGGCACAAGGAAGACAAGGCGGCCGGCGCTTCAAGCGGCGGCGCATGGAGGCGCGAGGCGAGCCCGTCGGCGGCAACTTCGAGTTACGGGACCGATGCGCATGCTGGTGCGGGCCGGCAGCGGCGCTTCGAGGCCGGCCGGCGCGCGGGCGAGGCGCCTGCGTGGCGATGCCGAGGCGTATGGGTGGCGCGCTTCGTGCGCGGAAGCCGAGGCGGTCGGCAACCGGAGCGGCGCGTGGCTTCAAGCGGTTGGACGGCGGGCCGGCCTGCGGCGGCGACATCGAGTCGGGGCCAGCCGGCGTGCTGCGTGCACGGGTGCGGAAGCCGGCGAGGCGACGGCGGTGCCTTCGAGGCACGGGCCGGGAGCCGAGGCGACGCGGTCTGCGGCCATGGCGGCGCGACGGCGTCTTCGAGACGCGGGCCGAGGCGGCCTCCAGTGGTGCGGCGCGTGCTACGAGCACGGCGACGGCGTCTGCGAGACGCGGCGACAATGCATGGGTGTTCTGGTTGCGATCTACTAATAATTCATGCATAAATTCAATCTGCTATTCAATTCATACCAGATTCAATACCTCGATTCAATCTGCGAGCGAATTCCGTGGTATCGCGTGGGGCGAAATCGCGTGGGATTTTTCGGCAATCGAGTGGATGCGGTGTGAGAACGAATCGATCAGATCGGATCGAGCGATCAATCGCTGGTAGTAGTCGTTCGTTAAATGTCGTCGGCGATCCTTCTCCTTGTGGTAGAGGCTCGTCTTCGATAACGTGTTGAGAAACGCCGCTACGGGTGTAGTCCGGGGTTTCCCGACAGATCGAAAACAACGAACAATACAATGAACATGGAGGCACAAAGTATACGGAGGGACAGAGTTTCTTTATTGCTTTCTCGTATACGTGTACAATGGGGTGACCCCTCCATATTTATAGCATATGCCTAGGATTTCAACAGATTGGTTAAAACAGGCCTTCGTGGACCGTCAAGGTTTCCTAACAAAGCCTACCCTTCACGTCAGTACCAGTGCGCGCCACATGTTCAGCGGCCTCAGCAGCTTGGTACCAGTGAATTACTTTTCTAAAAAGACAAAACCCTTGTTTCAAAATAAGTAAAGCTAACCAATCAAATTCTTAAATCCACCGCGTCGAAGCGTATTGCAGAGAGCCGACCACTGCAAGGACACGGCAAGGACGACGAGTGAATGGCGGAAAGCCGACGAGGGTCTGAGCGTTCGGTGACGGACGGCTCACCGGGACAACGACGAGGGGGCAAGAAAAGAGGCGCGGCATGTGATGTACCCATAATAGCTTCTTGCCGTCGACGACGCTGCGGCCGGTGAGGAGCTCCTGCAGCCCGACGCCGTAGGCGAACACGTTCGTCTTCTCGTTGAAGATGCCGTGGGTCGTGTACTCCGGCGGAACGTACTTGTCAGTCGATTCGATCGATCGTTCCATGTATTCGATCGGGCGCGTTATTAAACTCGTAGAGCCAACTAAAAGTAAGCATACGCGTCAGGTAAAAAAAATATTTAATTTGTTGTCTTCAGCTCTGTTCGTAATTTTCAGACAGACCCAAAATATGCCTTCGAAGGTGGTCACTTGGTAGCACTGTTGTGGAAACCGTCCCGAACAATTTTTAATCGAAGTACAGTTAAAACAGAGCAATTTATTGACCTTATAATCTAATTAAAATAGTTTTTTTGTTCACTAAATCGATAAATTAGTTTATAATATTTTGCTATAGTATTCATAGTATGTATCTTTGAATAAAGTATAAACAATGAAATGTAAAACATGTTTTGTAATGTGATAATTTGCAATAATTTTAGGTAACTATAGTATTTCTAATTAATTATAAATGTAAATAAATATATTAATAAGAATGTATAATCGTACATTAAATTCCAATTAATCGATCTCATTGTGATTAATCGTTTAGCAATACCACCTCTGTCAATCGAGTGTATACTGCTTTTCACAACATTACTCGCAGTGCGTCAGCTTCGCCGGCAGCCACTTTGCGAGTCCAAAATCACATATCTGAAAAAAGTAGAGCCAAATTAAGGAAAGCATAGTATATCGGATACTATCATACAACGTTATGCAATATATGATCTTGACGTTTACTATATGTTCTTTACATCAGAAATGTGTGCTGTAGATTATATCGATGCCCAATAAATAAAAGAAAAAAGCAACAAACGTTATTACGCAAGTTATGAAAGCATAAGTATATCAGATACTATCATACAACGTTATGCAATATATGATCTTGACGTTTACTATATGTTTCTTTACATCAGAAATGTGTGCTGTAGATTATATCGCACTGACACTTTAGCACTCTTAAACTACGCCTTAATTGTGCTTATCCCCAAGAAAGATGGCGTGGCAGCTTCAGGAGACTATCGGCCTATCAGCCTCATTTACTCCGTTTCAAAGATCTTAACCAAGGTCCTTGCCGCGCCTCTCTTCCCATATTGACGCTCGATTTCCCCATCTGTTGCTTTTATCAAAGGTCGAAGCATTCAGGAAAACTTTCTGACTGTCCGCAACCGTGCTCGTTTCTATAATCAGTCGCGGACGCCGGTCCTCATGCTAAAGCTTGACATCACCAAAGCCTTTGACTCGGTATCCTGGGAATACCTTTTGGGTTTGCTTCAGGCACGGGGTTTGGAAGTCGATGGCGTCGATGGCTTTCTAGCCTTTTCGTCCTCCTCATCTTCGTACTTCTCAACGAAACCGGGACCTTCAATTCTGCACCAGTGACCTTGGCGAAGCGACCGCTATCGCCTTACATTTCAACCTTGCTATTGATCGCTCCACTACCTCCTCAACAAAGGCGGTGACGATGGCATTTGTCACCATTAATAGGCCATGCCGGCGCATCGCCTATCTCTCTATCTTGACGACAGCGGTTATTTTCCTAAACCCAATAAAGGAGGAACTACAAGCCATCATCTCCATCCTCCATAGCTTGGTGAAGCCTCGGCCTCCGCGTCAATTTGCAAAAGAGCTCCATTGCCACAATCAATGTCAAAACCTTGACACGCAAGACATTCTTGACCTTTCTCGGGCGAGGCGCACACTTTCCGACCAAATATCTCGGCATGCCTCACGGCTCTGGGGCCAGGCTGCGGCGGGTACACACGCAACCTATTTTAGACAAGATCGCGCGCGCCTCATGGTGGCAAGCAAAGCACCTAACTATTGGTGGGCGACTCACATTTGGTTAAATCGGTGCTTTCTTCCATTCAATCTCGTGCTCACGGCAATTAAGGCGCCAAAAAAGTTCATTCTTGACAAGGATATCATAAAGCGAAGGTTCCTATGGGTGGCGATGCGCCTTTGCATGGTGGGAAGCGCAAGGTGCGATGGGCTAAGGTCTGCGAGCCTTTCAACCTCGGTGGTGCAGGAGTGCTTGACCTTCACAGATCATGGCGCCCTCGAGCCGATGGCTATGGCTCAAACACTACAATCCGCAAAGACCATGGTCCGGCCTCACTCTACCTGCGATCAAACCGGCCGGATCTTTGTTCATGTCGGCCACTAAAATTGCCATTGGAAGCGGCCGCCTTACCTCATACGGACGCAAGGTGGTTGCCGAAGAGCGCCTTACCAAATAGCACCGCTTCTCTTGACCACATTAGCGAAAATCTAGATTGGTGGCGGATGCCTTGCGTGATAACAATTGGATCCGCGACATCCGACATAGCCTAACTCCTATCCTTCTAATGGAATTCGTTCGCATGTGGTCAATCATCCAGTCCGTGCCTCTCCAACCTCACCTAGAGGACGAAATCACCTGGGTGCTAGCTTCTGGTGGGGTCTATTCAGCCAGATCTACGTACCAAATTCAATTTAGTGGAAGTACCTCCAACATTTTTCAGCACACGGTTTGGACAGCATGGGCACCGCAGCGCATTAAGATCTTCTTTTGGCTCGTCCAGCAGAATCGTATTTGGGCTGACCTGGCGCCTCCGGCTCGGTCAGCCATCGATATTCATCTCATGTGTTGCCAAAACACGAAGCGGTCTCGCATTTATTCCTTCCTTTGCTCGGAAGTCCGTCGCATGTGGGTTTACATTCTTGATTGGACTCGTGTGCGTCACTACACCCAGTTGTTGGGACCACAAGGTTGACTGGGCGATGGTGCTGCGCGCATTCTCTCTGCCGCGAGCCACGGGAAAGGTCTCAAATCGATTATCATCCTAGCTTCTTTGGCGGTGGTGGAAAGAGAGGAACAGAGGGTCTTCCGTCACGAGTGGGCGACTCATGATCGAGATCCCGACAAATTAAGGGCGATCGCCTCTGAGCTCTGCGAGAGCATCGCACTTCGATCTCTCCTCGGGGAATCTCGTAAAGGCCGTCCTCCGCTTTTCCTTGGGTCTTCCTTTTTCTCTTTGTTGTCCTTTCCTTTGTCTGTTTTAGGGTGCGGCCTTCGCACCTTGTATTCCCCATTTTATACTCTGACTTTTTTCTCATCCTCTAATTAAATCTTGGCCACGGCCGATTTCAAAAAAAAATAAATAAATAAAAGAAAAAAGCAACAAAGGTTATTACGCAAGTTATGCAATATACGATCTTGATGCTAATTATCTGTTTTTCACATCAAAAATGTGTATTGTAGATCAATGCATAACAGGTGAAAAAACACATAGAGCACTCGTATAGTTGACCAGGGCTCGTAGTCGTCTTTGAGAGGAGGAATGGAGGATGTTGGCCGGGGCTTGACGACGCAGTGCACGATCCTCCGCGCACACCTCTCATGGAGGTACTCCAGCCCGCCCGCCGCGCCCACGGCCACCCTGTACCTCGCCTCGTTGCCGGAGCCGTGGAGCCTGCCGGAGAGGCAGCCTAGGCGGGAGAGGGGGGCATGAGGTCTTCGCCTACGTCCACGCCGACGCCCACGAGCCTGGCGACGTTGGGGTGGCGCGCGTTCTGTCAGGACCCGGAATGAAGCTGGAACAATCGATCGCCAAAAATCCCGCCAGAGCCCGAACTTCGCCGCCACCCACACGGGGAAAAAAACTAGGGTTCTACACTAGCTAAAATGACTACCAGATATGTATGCGGAAGGTTCCTCCTTTCCATTCCACTTCGAATTTATACATCATCCACTTACAGCAGTAAAAGATGAGTTTTACCGCTCCAGAATGTAAACAACGGTAAAGAACTAAAAGACAAAGCAACGAAGTAAGTGACTCGGTGATTCTGTTCGGTCGGATGACCGTCCGTCAGCGAAATCCTTCGACATTGCCTACAGCCGTTGATGTTAGTTAAACGCCTCTCTGCTTCCATCGTTACTTCCTCTGTTTTGTCTGGAGTTCCCGCTTCTCCCACACTTAGCCTCCAGTCTTCCCCAGCGCCTGACAATTCCCCCTTCTGAAGACAGTTCTTGTCCCCAAGAACTGAAACTGGGAAATCCCTCTGATTAAATGAATCACCTCCCCTGTAGTTCCTTCCGGAAGTAAATTTAGCCATAGAATAAGCCACTGGGCCACAGCTACATCCTTCATTGGTATCATTTGCCGAACCCGTATCATTATGGGCTCTGTCAAAAATCTTGCATTCTGAGTCAACTAATGGAAATCCAGAAAGAAGAGCTGCATGGTTACTGACATGTTTTGTTAATTGGCTAACGTGTAACACAGGATATTCTCTGACCAAGAACTCCCCACTTTCTCTCATTAACAACCAATAGAAAACCCTCTGAAGTTTGAAGTTGGTTGGCCTCACACCCAAATGAGTACCCAGTACTGGTGTGTGGAGAGCGTCCAATCGCAGTGACCTGAGGTCACTCTTATCCTCTATAAACCATAGGCCCTTGTTCTTGTACTTGAGAATTCCAAAACCCATTTTGTTTTTGCCATTCAGGTCCACACTAATATGCAATTCACTCCTGAGTTTTGACACCTTGGTTTCTAGCTCACGTTTAGTTTTCACAACAGTAACCTCTTCTGGAAGGACATACATGAAGACAACACACACTTCGGTCTCATCATTTAGATAATCAAATCTAGAAAAGGCTTCATCTTCTTGATCCTCTTTACTCTTCGAGTACTCAATTTGGTAAGCAAATTCCAATAACTTCAACATCAAGTTATGCTGTCTCAAGGTTGGAGGCTCTGCACTATTCTTCCAATGAATCATTTGGTCCCCTTCAATAGTGTTCATGGCAAATATACATTTACTCCTTTTGGCAACTAGCCGGCTCTCTTGTAGTACATTCCCAGCGATCTTCAGATGTTGTACATGCTCAGCCAAGCTCTTACTATAAATCAATATGTCATTAAAGAAGACAAAAATGAACTTTCTCCAATGGTCTGCAGACACCTGATTCATACGAAAGTGAAATGTAGGAAGATTATCTCCAATGTCCAATTGGATAACACAGTTGCAGTCCCTTTTGGTTGGTAATCCAACCTTTTCAACACATACTCCCTCATACTGTGAAAGGACTTCCTCAATCTCTGAGTATTTCTGTGTTCCTTCAATCACCGGTTCACTGTTTATGAAAATAATTTGGATGCACAATCCTTTTGTCCCGTTATACATCATCTTCTGAAATTGTTCAGTGTTGAGGTTGCCCATTGAAGTCAGCCGTGTGTAATCTGGAACCAAGATGGGTTGTCCATCAGTTCTGAATGTCAGCAACTTTTTCTTGAGATCCAATATAATGGGGCGATGATCATAAATCCGATCAGCCCTAAGGAGGATATCATAACTCCCCAGCTGTATCTGTTTAAAAGTGGTAACAAAAGGGATGTTCTGAATTTTATACTGAAGTCCAATCACCTTAGCATTGGAAGTTAACTCTTTCCCTCCAGCTATCTTTACTGTCTTGATAAACATGAAGTTCAAAGTATAACCATTTTCAATGGCAAACTCACAATCCGTAAATGAATTAGTACTCCCACTGTTTACTAATGCTACAGCTTGTCTGTGACCTATACTCACCACCCCTGAAGAACTAGCAAGTCCTGCTGCATAGACTGATAGTTGCATGAGCTGATCTTCATCCTCATTTACTTCTGCTCGACTGGGGCTCCCAGGTGCCATCACATTTCCAGTCTCAGTTACTTCTTCAGTCTCCTCCTCTCTACATTCTTCCTCATTCCCATGCATAAGTATAGCTTGCAAAACCTTTTTAACCTTGCAATACCACTGATGTCCTGGATCCCATGGTTCATTACAATGCCAGCAAGTGTGTGATTTCTTATCATGTTGTTCATCCTTCTGCTGTTCTGAATTTTCTAAAGTATTAGTCCCTTGTGTTACTGTTTTCTTGTTCAAAGGTGGTGTCTTATGTTTGTAGTTACTGCTGCCCTGGCTGTGCCTCTTGGCTATGGCTGCTTCCTCACTTATCTTAACATACCAATATGCTTCAAGTAATCTTTTCGGTTGGTGACTGCTCACATTGTATTTAATTTCTTGTTTGAGGCCTCCGATAAAACAGCTTGGTAAATAGATTTCTTGTAAATAAGGATGATCACACTTCACTAACTCCACACATCTCTCAAAATAATCTTTGTATGTTCCCACCATGCTCAATTGCTTAATGTTTTGCAATTTCTCAACAGCCTCATGCGCATTAGCTTTCGAAAACCAAGCACATAGTATAGCACTAACCTGCTGCCAACTCAGTAACTGCCAGGGAATTCCAACTCCCTTAAACAAGGTCTGTGCTCTCTCTTCACTCTTGATTTCCTCAGCCGAGCTTCTAGGACCAGTGATAAAAGCTGTGTGTTCTGTTGGGTTCACTTCACTGTCAGACTCAAACTTGATTTCGTCCCCTTGCGACAATAAATAGTCACGAGTCTTGTACTCCTGGGCAACATCTTCAGTGCCAAGTTCGAAATACTTTGCATACTGCCAACATGTTCCTCCTTGATTACCATATAACCCATCTCCTCCATATCCACCAGACCCATAGCCCTGGTTCCCATAACATGCAGCTGCACCAGCGACCTGACTAGTGGGCACCTTGTCACCAGCTGAAGAGCTGTTCCAAGCGCCATAGCCTGCATTTCCACCATAACTCCCAGTGCCGTAGCCAGATGGAGCTTGACTGCCCCAAGGTCCTCTATTCGTGCCTGGAAGACCACCTTGGTAACTAGAACTAGCTGCATTTGGATTGCCATAAGGTCCACCATACACAGTAGGAACACCTCCATATACCTTCCCAGGTGAAACATAAGAAGATAATGCAGGGTGGCAATATCCAGGTACAGGCTGACTACCAACTCCCAACAGAGTATTAGGAGGTGCTTGTGTTGGAGCTGTAACACCCCCAAAAGAAGCACTGCCTCCCATAACTTGGCCATTAAATCCTCTAAAACTCGGATATTGAGAAGTTCTAATAGCAGGATAGACGATAGAATAAATAGGGTTACCAGTCTGGTGACTTCCAGTAATAGCCGAAGCTTCCATGATGCCACCAGGGAATCCCAACTGTAACCCTCCTTGATTCAGCTCAGATGAAGTCATGGGAATAACGTTTTCAGCATTTACCGATGGGCTCTGTTGATTCCCCACATGAATCGCTGCCGAAGATCTACCGATCAACAAATTTCTGATTTCTGCCACATCCGCCTTCCATGTTTCCAACCCTGACGACATGCTTCTCACAAATCCACAACAAAGTCTGAACAATCAGCCCCAAAACCAGAAAAGAACTAGAAGAATAAAGCAAGAACTCCAGAAAACACCAAAAATAGAGCACGAATACTTCCACCGATCTGAAGATTCATCAAAGATTGGGGGATTTTACGGATCAACCAACCCCATCCAAACCCAACTCAGATCTTCCAAGCCGAGGAACGAGTAGCTCTGATACCAATTTGTCAGGACCCGGAATGAACTGGAACAATCGATCGCCAAAAATCCCGCCAGAACTGAACTTCCGCCGCCACCCACACACAGGAAAAGAAACTAGGGTTCTACACTAGCTAAAATGACTACCAGATATGTATGCGGAAGGTTCCTCCTTTCCATTCCACTTCCAGAATTTATACATCATCCACTTACAGCAGTAAAAGATGAGTTTTACCGCTCCAGAATGTAAACAACGAGTAAAAGAACTAAAAGACAAAGCAACGAAGTAAGTGACTTCGGTGATTCCTGTTCCCGGTCAGATGACCGTCCGATCGAGCGAAATCCTTCGACATTGCCTACAGCCGTTGATGTTAGTTAAACGCCTCTCTGCTTCCATCGTTACTTCCTCTGTTTTGTCTGGAGTTCCCGCTTCTCCCACACTTAGCCTCCAGTCTTCCCCAGCGCCTGACACGTTCACGACGTGCCCCAGCTCCGACAGGAAGCTCTCCACCCGGCGGCCCCTGTCCGGAGCCGCCGCCGCCGACAGCTTCTTGGCGGCGAAGAGCTCCCCGCATGGCAGGCAGCCCAGGTACACCTTCGCGTACCCTCCCCTGCCGACGACGTTCTCTGCAACACGCGTCGATGGATGAGTTCTTCAAGACCTCGAATTCTCGACGAAGCTCTGCTGATGTTACTGGGGGCAGCCGGAGCGACCTGTGCTGAAGTTGCGAGTGGCCTTCTTGAGCTCGGAGAGGGAGAAGGTCCGGAGTCCCAACGGAAGGACGACCGGAAGACGCTGAACTCGTGCTCATCGGCCTGCCCCGCCGCCGCGCAACGCCAGGTGCCCGTGCCGCTGCGGATGCTGAAGCGCCGGAGCGACGACATCGTCGGGCCCAGGCCCAGCGAGGGGTGCCGGCGGCCAGCCGCCGCTTGGTCCGGGACCTCCACGTCCCGATCACGCCCTTCCACGGCGGCCCGTCCTGCCAGAGCAGAACAAGAAAAGCAATGTGTTTGGATGGAGGAGCGAACTTTTCATGATCATAGACACAAGAGTGATTAATCATAAAAAAATATTAACAGGTGCACTTCTCATATTCATGTGAAATGCTGTCAAGCATAAGATATACGAAAATTGACAACGTGTAGCAATGCAGTTCATGGATGGTCAACTTAAGACTTGAGAACATGAACTTGTTTTCTAATCTATTTTATTGGGTATACTGACGACAAATTCCTCGTCTCTTCCTAGCTAACAAGAAAGAGCTTGCGACTTTTGGAAAAAAAAGTTGAATCAAAATCTATAAATGATTCATGAAACTAAGATTTTTTCAGTGGGGATGAAATTGAAGATTTATCTTCGTTGGATTTGGACCAAGCAGATCTTATAACCGAAAAACAACCAATCGAACGCATACGAGATTTTACCCCTATATATAGTAAAAGTGCTTGCGATGTCATCGCCGGAGAAGGAGACGACTCCACGCTTCGGCAACACACCAGCGCGTCAAAAGCTGTAGAGTGCAAGAACAAGCACCATTAAATTGATTTTGGTCATTAATGATAAATCTAAATATAAGACTAACTCTTTTGTTTTGATATTATTCGTTCTCCATTCATTATCATATTCATTCGTGTTATTCTATTCCTCGGATCCAAAATATAAGTGTAATAGGCGGGAAAATGGGGGAACAAAGAAGTCCTCAAAATCATTTAGATGCAGATACCTTCAGGCTTCAAGTGCTCACGGTGTCATCGCCGGAGAAGGAGACGAGTGACGACTCCCTTGACGCTTTGGCAACACACTAGCACTGAATCACTAGTATACATTGGTAGGTTAGCCCAATCCCTGAATCCCATTGGTCCATATCTATTAAACAGATAAGCAACAGCCAACAGAATAAAGGGTGAGCAGTGAACCCATTACTCATCGTAAGAAATACAAGGCCCAGGCCCAGGCCCAGGCCAATGAGGCGTGAAAGACCTGATCCCTTCAATGCTTTTCTCGTACCAATGAGGTGTTTGGACTTTTTTTTATTTAAAAGCTAAAAAGTTAAAGGCTAAATAAACGAGTAGTTTTTTATCTGGTTTTTTTAAAAGCTATAAGTTTCTATATAACTAAAAGCCAAGTCATTAGAGAGAGATTTTTTTTAGCTTATTGATGGTTGGTTTTAGACTAATAAAACTAAAGTTAGATAAAATTATATATCTCTATCACATACAGAAATTATTAGCTTTTAAGCTGTTTAAGTCAAAAAGCTGGTTTTAAATTATAAGCCAAAAAATCTAAACCTAAACAAACACGACCTTAATCTCCTTGATGCTTTTCTCTGAAACACCACCGTTGTTCCACTTCTTTCCTGCTGCCATCAATGGACATCGCCGTCGAGACGATTTCTTCGATTTGGCCTTCAATTTTTCCACTTCCCGATGGAATTATCCATCAGAAATCATCAAGCCTCAAAAAATTGCTTCATTAACGAATAGATTTGAGCAACTAAAGTCATTTGAAAACAAGTTTGGTTTCTTATTCAACTCAACAAATTTGAAGTCCTTGGATGATAATGATCTAAGAACATGCTGTACTAATTTTGCAAAAACTTTTTCTCGTGATAACTCATCTGATGTTGAGTTATATGATTTTTTTTTGAATTAAAAGTTTTGCAAGTGACTTTGCCAGATGCGTCTATGTCAGCAATTGAGATTCTTGAGTTTGTTAGAGCTGCAGATTGCTATGTATCAATTGCCCGGCCACTCCGTCACGGGCCGCACCCGGGCTCCCGTGTCCAGTTGCCGTAGGGCCGCCACGGCTAGGCTCTGCGCCGCGCAACACGGAGCCGCCCCACGCGTGCCACTGGCAGCACCGTGCCGAGGACGCGGCCGCTGCGACTGCTGCAGCCGTGCCGCCCCATGGCCGCCGTGTCGAGCCCCCGCATGCCGTGGATGCGTCACGCCGGGGCTCGCCACACACTCACGAACACAGCGGACACACTTACACACTCGGTGGTGCACTTTGCTGGAGAGGTGAATGAACAGGAAGAACACTATGATCCTTGCAACTTACAGCACTGGCTTGTTTCTCTTGCTGTTTTTTTTTTCTTCCACTCAACTAATGCATGTAACTACTCTACTAATTACATGCCATGCAAGCTGAAAGCTCGGCACAGCAAGCAACTATAACTTGGAGCGCTTCCAGCGTAAGCAAGCATATTTAAGGGCAAGTATAATAACAAAGCAGCTAGCTTTCTCTAAAAGTTAACTCTAAATGTTGTACATTAAATATCTCTTCTCTTTTGTACATAACTAATCTACCTATGATCCCGTGCAATGCTTACTAGTAAATGCATCTGGAAAGATGAGTAAATGCATTAAATATGTAAATGCATTAAATATGTGGTGTCTCTAGTGAGATATCACAATGGGTGGTGTCTACTCGTAATCCCAGTGGGTAGTTTCTTAGGTGGTATCTACAGATGAGTAAATGCATTAAATATGTGGTGTCTCTAGTGAGATATCAGAATGGGTGGTGTCTACTCGTAATCCAAGGGCATTAATTATCTAGATATTTTGATCCAATGTAAACCTCAATTGTGTTGTGCATTTTATTTTGTACGCATCTGGAAAGAGATATATAGGATATTGGTTGAGCTAGCAAGCCACAATAACAAACATTTGATCACACAATTAAGCATGTCACGGGATTAATAAAAGCATTTTTCTAGTATAACTCTTTTGGATCTTGATACATACGCTCACATATATATTGCGCCAATAAAAGTTAAAAAATAGGGAATATCATATCAGTTAAGTAAAGAAGCTAGAAAACATGACCAATTCTTTTAGTGCTCCCCAAACTTTTGCCAAATATTCTCAACAAAGTCCCTTTGTAACTGTTTATGAGTTGGACGAGATTGAATTTTGGAATTTCTTTGTAGCACGTAAGCAAATTCAGGGACTGTGCCAGAAGAAAATTGTGGTGGAAGAACTGACGATGTACTTGTGGTCTCATTCAAATCAAGAGGAATAGCAGCCATTTCTTTTTCATCTTCAACTATCATGTTGTGAAGAACAATACAAGCTTTCATGATTTTTTGGAGATCTCCCGGTCAAACAGTCGTGCTGGTCGCCTCAAGATACAAAATCGAAGCTGCAACACACCAAATGCTCGTTCAACATCTTTCCTCCTTTGCTTCTTGATGTTTTGCAAACAACATGTCCTTTTCTGTTTGTGGAAGGGTATTGACTTTACAAATACCGCCCACTCGGGGTATATTCCATCGGCTAGGTAGTACCAGTGTTGTATTGCGTACCATTAACGAATCGCTTTTGAGGAGCTTGCCCTTTCAACTCATCGATGAATAACGTCGATTGATTAAGCACATTAATATCATTATTGGAACCGGCAACATCGAAAAAAGAATGCCATATCCAAAGATCTTGAGAGCGACCGCCTCTAGAATGATTGTTGGTACACCCTTATCACCACGAGTGAATTGACCCTTCCATGCTACAGGACATTTTTCCCAGTGCCAATGCATACAATCAACGGTTCCTAACATACACGAGAAGCCCGTCTTTCATTAACTTGCGATGGCGCTCCACATCCTCAACGATCGGCCGTCGTAAATATGTCTCACCAAATTTAGCAATTACACCTTCCACAAACTTCTTCAAACACTCACAGCGATACTATCTCCAATCTTCAAGTATTCATCGAGTTGGTCTGTTTGGGCTACCATTGGCCAATTGGCGAATAGATCTGTGCATTTTTGCAATGGTGTGAGACCCGATCGATTAACCGCATCTGATCTTGTAGTGAAATATGAAGACCACTCGCCTAAGGCATTGACGATACGAAGAAAAAGGGGTTTTCTCATCCGAAATCTTCTATGGAAAGTTCTATCGAGTAGAGTGGGGTTGTGGAAGTAATCATTCACTAGTTGTTGATGAATTTCTTCTCGAGGCCTTTTGACATACCTTCTTGGACCACTTGGCTAGACCTCATAGCTTGCACGCATCAAGGCTCCTCTTCAAACCCACGGCAACCTCCGTGGCAAGATCATCCGGCAAGTCTTGCTCGTGATGAACTCATCAAATAAGTACATTGGATCTGTTGTATCTGTGTCATCTGAATCATCAGGAAGAGGATGAATCTGAAAGATGAGACATGTTAAAGTAGAAATGTGTTTATGCATTACGCCATGTTAAGGCATCTTATATATAGTGTTGTTCCAACCGGTGTTCACATTGCCTTTTCATATTTTTAGCAAAAATCGAACAGGTCAGATGTAAAGAAGAAGCTTAATGTTCACATTGCTGTTCATTTTTTTTTGCAAAAAGCGAGCAGGTAACATATAAAAAGCGATACCAACATTTGATGCGTGAGTTAAATAAGAAGCTACTAGTGTTCATATTCCATTTTTGGTCTGATCTGACAACACATCTAGTACATTCATGCAGTACCAACATTTCATATAGATAAGCATTTCGCTTAGATTCTGACAAAAAAATTGATTACCAAAAAATCTGACAACACATCTAATACACAATAGGCATTCCCAGTATCACAATCACTTAATGTTATAAAGAAGAAGCTTAGTGTTCACATTGCCTGTTCATTTTTTTTTGCAAAAATCGAACAGGTAACATATAAAGAAGCTACTAGTGTTCATATTCCATTTCCATTGCAAAAATCGAACAGGTAACATCTAGTACATTCATGCAGTACCAACATTTCATATAGATAAGCATTTCACTTAGATTCTGACAAAAAATTGAAGCACCGACATTGCTCTAAGAAATACGCCACCCATCAAATAGCACATAACCTGATTACTTGTTTCCAAACATATTAGCTCTCATGGTTTCCAATACCTTTGCATGCTCAGCCTTGGCGAGATCATCCATGTCATTTGTGTTAGCCAAAAGAAGATCTCTGTAAACTTCTATAAGCTTGGTCTCCTTACGTTCCTTTGCTGCCAATTGCTTTAGCCTCGCTGTTTCAAGTTTCTCATGAGACAATTGTTGGTGTACTTCCATGAAAGCTTGGCGCTCGAGCTTAGCCGTGTTCTGAACTTCTACAAATTTGCTTAATTTATCTCCAAACGAAATTATGGACTCCGGCAACTCGGTTGCCTTGCGTTTACCAGCACGCTCAGCCTTGGCTGCCTTACAACCAATCGGACGTTGTGTGTCATCCACGTCGATAATAGGCGACGTGTTATCTGAAGTCATCGAGGATTTATTTTTATTCTCTTTGCTCATCCGATCCACATAAGCACACCACTTCGGTTCACCTTTGAGAATTGGAATTGGACTCACTTGAGGTGTCGACTGCAGTGGCAGCGGGAGAAATTGGTCCATCCTCTCGATCCCTTCTCCCCTTGTCGCGGCCAGCCATCGCTTCCTCCCTCGTCGACAGCGCTTGGTTGAGGACAGGATCTGCGGCGGCGGCAGGCACTAGGTGGCGGAGAGGATATGCGGCGGCGGCAGGCACTAGGCGGCAGAGAGGATATGCGGCGGTGGCCTCGACGGCGCTCAAGGTGGGGAGAGGATCCCTTCTACCCTTGTCGCGGCCGCTGTGCCCACTCGATTTGGGGACAGATCGGGGAGAAGTTGCTGGACGATACAAATGCCACAACAAATCAACGTGGGGCCCATAAAACATGTAGCAAAGACATCCAACTCATCCCAATGCTGTTTTCAGTGGTTTCTAGCTGCATTGGTTATCTACAAGAGTGGTTTCTTATTCAAGACATCACCTCAATCTCTTTCATCAATAAATAACTTGCCAACTCAGCATAATGCCTATGTGGCATGGTAATTAATGTCTAAGACATCATCTAAGAAACCCCACTGGGAATGCCCTAAGAACCAACTCTCTTCTTTCTTCTCTTTTCTCACTCTTCCACGTAGAACAAAGCAGACATGAATATACTAAAAGTAAGTTGAGGTGGTTTTATTATACATATCCTAAGGTGGAAAGATAATATGCAGTACAACAAGATTAAACTAACATCACCAACATGCAGCCATGGCCAGCTCTCCCTCCTCTCTTCTCCCAAATCCACTCAAACCAACATGCATGCGAGAAATTTTTGTATGAATGGTATGCCGGTGTGATTGTGAATGCATAGGAATGGATACGAATGGGGAAGGTGTGGGAGGCAGTGAGGGAGAACGGGAGCTTTATGCTGCTGCGCTGCATCGGTGCACCGTCCCCGACGCTGCACCACAGCCGCGTCGCCCCCTGACACCGGCGCCGCTGTGGTACACCACTGCGCAGCCACGGCTGCGCCACGCCCTCGCGCCGCGCCGGGCAGCAGGCGCTGCCGCGTCGCGGACAGGCCTGCCACGCTGCGCGCGCCGGCGCCGTGGCCGCGATCGAGCTGCGTGCTGCACCGGGCCGCACCACCACGCTCTGCTCCATGTACACCGGAGCCGAGCTATGCGCCTCCACGCGCGACTTCTAGCCGCGCCTTGCATGCGCGAACTAACTGCAAAAACGGATTGCGTGCGCGACGAGGAACGCGGTGGTACAGCATGCATCGGTGGATTTTCATTTCTTGGATGAGATTGGAAGGAGAGATGTTAGAGGGAGATGCAAGTGTTCTTGTGCTCTTCTCTGTTTTTGGCTCTAGAAATTCAGAGTAGGTGCATCCACAGCAGGATCAGTTTTTGGCTTCTCGGATTGGATGCAGAAATTTTTATACCTAAAAATCAAGATAACTCATCATTTGATTTACTAATGCTAAATAAATTTTTGCAACTACCTTAGTCAATCGCAGTCAAAAATTCGGATGTTGCAGCTAGCTATAGCACCCTAATTTTCAAAAGCCGGTTCAGTAATTTATTCGTCATCGGTAAATTGAAGGATGAAAACCGTATTTAGTTTTGGTATAAAAATTTCGTGTCTGGAACCTAGAAAAAAAAACTAATTGTTCTTTTACTGTTAAATTAAGGATATTTCGTTAGAATGTTGATCTTAAGAAATTACAACTAATCCAAACAGCGTCTTACTTTTTTTTCTTCTGGCAGTGCCTCCCCATTCTTTTCCCCTTCTGCCCGTCTTTCTTGCTCCAGACCACAGCAGAGAAGAAACACAAGAACAACTCTATTTCCCTCCACCTTCTCTCTTCGCAACCACCTTCAAGAACAAAAAATCAAACCATGCATGTTATACCGTTGCGATCATCATCGCGTGAGCATTCTATTTTCGCAATAAAATCTCGCATGCAAGATTATTTGAGTAATCTTAGAAAGAAGAGAAGAACCCTCCTTTTCCTGGCAGAAGCACGTAAACCATCCTTCATCCCCATCTCTCTTTCCAGGGTTCAAATTATCGAATTGGCGATTATTGTTCAATATGCAATTTTCAATTATTGCAAAAAATTGTTCGAATATCGCCAAGAAACCAAAGGTTACGAAATCAATTTTTTTGGAAGAAATTAAAAAAGGGCAAAAACCACCGGTATTCACTGATAATCATGATATTTCTTGATAATCACGATATTTTACTCGATAATCGACTGGCCGAGTGAACTTCTTTGACGGTCAATCTTTTGAGCGATTATCACTCAATATTCACTAATAATCACGATATTTCCTCAATAATCACGATATTTACGTCCATAATTTTTTCAAATTTTGAATTTTTTTAATTTAACTGGTTTACTGACCAATAGTAGATATCGTACTGGCTCGATAAGTTTGATAATCATAGGCAATATTGCCAACCCTGTCTCTTTCCCAGTGCCATTTTCTTCGTCAGCCAACAAACAACCAACAAAAAGCCAAAATGGGAGGAGAGACAGCAAGATAAATCCCCCCATTCCCTCTTCTCCTTCAGACCTTCACTGCCCATCTGGCCATCTCCTCACGCTACTCTCCTGCCACCATTTTACTTTCCTCTCCAAAATAGGCACCGCAAGAACAACTCTCTCTCTCCACAAGAACACTCATCTTCTCTCCTTTCAATCACCAGTAAAAACCTAGAATCAGCTCATGCATGCTATATCATTACGATCCCCATCGCATGAGCATTCCATTTTCACAACCACTTCTCGCATGCATGATTGTTTGGGAGTTTTAGAGAGGAAGGAGAGGGAGGAGCAGTGGTGCGGCAACGGCAGTGGCAGCTCGTCCATGGTGCAGCACGGAGGTGGCCGGCACGCAGCCATGGCGCCCAAGGCGAGGTGAGGTGGCGCGGTCGGTCGTGGCGCGGCAGCCGGCCCGGCGATGCGTAGCGTCAGAGGAGGAGCCATGACAAAGCAAGGCAGAGCTCGGCGGCAGCGGCAGTGCTGCCACGGCAGTAGCCGGGCGGTCATTGCAGCGGAGGCACGGCGAGGCGAGCAGCGGCTTAGGACTAGGAGCTCGTGGCCCGCCGGCAGCGGCCCGCGTAAGCCCACGGCTCGCGGTGCAGAGGCGAGGCCAAGGCGACGCGAGCCAAGGGCGCGACGGCGTGGCGCGGCGCCGGGGTAGCTACGTCCGACGCAGGCGCGGTGCGCAGAGGAGTCGCGGCGCGCGGCGTGTGTTGGCGCAGCGCTTCCACGGCGCTGCCGCGGCAGCAGTTCGGCGACGTGGCACAGGAGGATGGCGCCATGGCAGGGCGGAGTCGCGGCTGGTGCTGCTCTGCGTGGGAGTCCCGGGAGTGGCTCGCCCAGGAGGCGTTGGGCGCGGCACACGCGAGTGAGGACGAGGTGCACTGCACCCTGGGGCGCAGCTTGGCCGAGGCTAAGGCGCTGAGCTGGAGAGCAACTCGGCTAGGTGAGACAGAGAGGGAGAAGGGGAAGAAGACTGGAGGATGGCTACGTGGAAGAAGAAAACCAAGAAGGATGGTTGGCCAGGAGGTGCAAGAAGAAAAGAACGAAGGGAGAAGAAGGTGGAGTCCAGGAAGAAGAAAGCAAAGAGAGGCTAGTGCGGCCAGGCAGTAGAAAAAGAAGCAAGGAAAAATAGAAAGAAGAAAAGAAGAAAGGAAAGGAAAGGGAAAAGAAGAAGAAGGAAAGGAGTGATTCAGCCAGGGAAAAAGAACAGATGAAAAGAAAAAAGAAAAAAAAAGAGAAAGAATGAGAGAAAAAGGAAAGATAAAAAAAAAAAGGAAAAAGGAGGTGGGGCTGGATTTTTTGTGACAAAGCCGAATTCCAACCGTTTGCAGAATTTATTCATTTTCAACACTTATGGTAAAATTTCTATAACCAATTTAATTTTCGCGTACGTAGCTTTTAGCTATGCATGTCGCATAGAAATGTTAATCATGGCACGTTTATGCATGCATGCATTATAAATTAGTCAACTTTCAACCGGTATAACTACTGATTAGATCTTAATTGTTCGGCAATATAAATAATTGTTGTTTTATATGAATAATTCGACTGTCAGAGTAGAATATTAATTGTCATCGGTGGATATCGGATTATTTAATTTGGTATATTACAGGTCACAATCAAATATTATTAGAGTCGTACAAAAACTTGCTAATTAAGTCGACCGTCGGAATAAAATACCAATTGTTGGTTTTGGGTGTTGAATTATCTAGTCTTAGAAGATTGTTTGGACATAAATTAATATTATTATATTCACATAGAAATCAGTTAGGGGGTCCTATATGATTGGAAATTGTGGGAATTTCTCTCAAGATAATATTGATGGTTGTAAGATTGTCGATGAATGGATTACATGCATGATAGACTTATAGAATGAGCACAGGCATGAGTGACCAATAGGCTATTAGGTGGTGGGTGCATAACCACCTTGGAAGGGCTCGTTTAAATGTTGCATGGTTGCATACACCTAAATCGATAGGATATCAAGATTTTGGTATGTACGATCATGGAATTCTAAAGTGAGATTGTTACAACTGAATTGTTAGCACTAGTAAAAATAGTCTAGTAAGGTATAATTGTTAGAGTGGACATGGTCATTGGCATGTGGGACCGCCCTCTTAACTGGCGCGGTTGAATTCAAAACCCCGCGAAAAGTATAAATGCGCTTTTAAAGTTAGAAATCATATTTTCGATTTTATGGTATTTTCATAATCAAACTTATTCAAATGTTCATAACTTTTGCTATGAAACTCTAAATCCAGTGAAACAAGTCTCTAAATTTGTGTAAATTCATGTAGATTCTGAATATACAAAAATATATAAGATTTTCTCAATGTGTAGTAAATGAGCTCAAATTTAAGCTATATACCTAGAACGTGTGCTGTGTAAAATTTTCACAAAATCAAATCCAAAAATAATAAATTTAATTTCTATTTATTCCTAATGCCATGAGAATTTGAAATATGTAAAAATATCCAGATTTGAGCGTAGTTTGCATCAAATGCATGAATAGATGAATTTCAATGCATTTAAAGTTCAAAAGCTCATAACCAGTGCAAATAAATTCCAAAAATTGTGAAACCTTTTGCACAATTCATGATAAATCATGCTCTGCCATCTGTGTATATCTTGTATATTTTTTAGCATGTTGCAAACTGGGGTTTCATCCGTATTTATTTGCTGCTTTATGTTTATTCACTTAGACAACACTTCTTGCGAAACCATTGACGAGAAAGATTGGAGGAAATTATGTAGTTAGATGTGCATATTAAAGTAGTGGGTCTTTCGTAGATCATGGCACCTAGTAGGTTATATGACTTGCTTAGAAGATGCATGTCCTTTATAGCGGATGTTCTTGGAATTGTAGGATTGGCCCTCACATCATTCACATATGCATCATTCTCACATGCATCATCCTCATAAGCATTATTCTCATATAAATGAACTTGTATAATGCTTGTATGTATGTTGTTTATACCGAAGAATAGTAACTTCGGATTTGTTTGCTTGTATGTATGTTGACGATGGAGTGTACGCGTGAATTGTGGGACTATGTGAGATTCTGGACTAGATGATGTAATTGGTATTCTGATCAACAAAGGCAATATCAATTATTTACCAAGCAAGGCAAGCACCCTCCTTTGATCATGTTGATCTCATATTTTACGGTGTTTATGTTGTTTTATCAAACTATATGCATGCACATATTTTTATGTTAAACTTGTTATGTTGTAGGTACCAGTAGTTACTTCCTATTGAATGCATTGCCATTACCTTGACACTTAATTACTTGCTATTGTAACCTTAGCTTATGGTGTAGACATTATTTAGTGTCATTTTGGGTATCAAATGCGAAATATTTCTTGTACATGCTTAGATCTACTTACTTAGAATGTCTTTTGAATGTTGGGATACATTTTCATTCAAACTTGAGCAATTTGCAAAGTGTTAGAGTTTTCTGTTATTCTGTTGTATGCTTAATATTATAGCCTTCTATATTTATTCCAGCTATATATAGATAGACTAGATTAGATCAAATCTGTTGTAACCTTCCATATTTATCCCTATAGGATGTTTATATAAAGAGCCCAATCACCTAAGGAGGTGTGCGGCTGATTCTATCTATTCCTCTCTCTTCTACATGGTATCAGAAGATTAGATTGGATCCTCTTTTTCCTCTCGTTGCTCTCTCATCTTCGGCCATGTCCTCTGCGTCTTCCTCCACTCTCACCACCGACACGGGCACTTCTCACCAAGCCTCCGCTGCACCGCTTTCTAGTGCCGTCGGTCTCTCCTCTTCTCGGGCCCTGCTGCTGGTTCAACTCGATCTCAACGCCGTCAACTTCACCAAGTGGAACATCTTCTTCAAGGCGCTTCTCGGCCGCCATGGTCTTCTCCACCATGTCGACGGCTCCATCGCCCCCGCCCCCGGTGACGCTACTTGGGCGTCCAATGACTATGTCGTACTTTCTGTAATGTACGGGTCCATCTCTGCCGATGTTCTTGACATCATCCTCGACAAGGTGCAGACCGCTCGGCAGCTCTAGGTCGCTGCTGAAACCCTCTTTTGCGGCAACAAAGAGGGTCGCGCTATCGTTCTCCTCAACGAGTTCCACGGTCTCCAACAGGGCGACCTCACCATCGTCGCCTACTGCAAGGAGCAGAAGCGCCTTGCAGATGCTCTTCGCGACGCCGATGCCCCTGTTGACGATCGCATGCTGGTGCTCAATGTGCTGCGTGGCCTCAACAAAACCATGGCTCATGCCGCCACGGTCGTCGCCATGACGTCGCCTCTTCCATCATTCATCGAGGCTTGGACTTCTCTTCTTAAGGAAGAGATGCGCCTTAGCGCTGTAGCCAAGGCCGAAGCTGCCAGTGCTCTCTTCACCACCACCGCCAAACTCCCCTGTTCTGGGACTGCCTGTGCTAGTGCCAGCCGCGATGACGGCTCCTCCTCGTCAAACAAGTCCAAGAAGCCGTGGAAGAAGAAGGGCGGCTCCGGCGGCCACCACACGAGTGGCGGCTATCGTCCTCCAGCACCCTCCGGACCATGGATCTACTTCAATCCTGGTACCGGGCTGTGGTCGCCCAACTCTGGTCAGTGGGCGCCCCCCTCCTCCTTCGGCCGTGGTGGCCCTGGCCTCCTAGGCCCCCGCCCTCCTCAGGCGTTTGTCACCACGACAGCACCTCCATGCAAAAATTGTTTGGATTGATAAAAGTAAAACATTCACTAAAGATTTTGCTTGAATAGTTCTTAACTTTAAGTATTCATACATGGGAGCAATTTCTACAAGTTAGATCTGAAATTTAAAGTTATTTGCTGTTACTATATGGTCATAGGATGAGTCTTGCGTTGCGGCAACCTTGGACGAAGACTTCTACTCTTAACTATTCACATAATACGGCTTCGGTGATATTATCATTTATGGTGTTTGCGTTAACAGATTTTATTTGATAAGTAAGTCATAATTAAGATATTTTTATATAATTTGGTTGTCTATATATTGAAGTATATATTTGAACCAATTCCCCTAAAATTTGTGTTTAGGAAAGCTGTTTTACAAGCCCTCGAAAAGGCTTAAGTGATAACGATTCTGTGCAGTTTGTGATCATTTAGGGTCTTTCTTGTGATTGGATTAAGATGCAAATAAAGTTATAATTAATATATTTTTCTATATTATGGTAGAATATGTATTAGACAATAATTCTAGGCTATTCTCTCATAACTTTATGTTTATACGTGATATTTTATGGACTGCCGAAAAGGCTTAAATGACCATACTATTAACGCGATTACGGTTCAGTTTTCCTTTTGCGTTTGCGACTGTACTAAATGGGATAATCTAATAATTTTTTAGGTGTTAGTAGGGAATATCCCTAAGAGTGTTTTAAAGTTAATTCTGTGGTATTTCTCATTTGTTCAAGGTGTTTTTCATATAAATGGTTATTAAGGCTTAATATGAGCTTAACTCAAAATTGTTCAAACTGATATTATTTTTACATGAAAAGCTAGGGCATAATATTTCAAGGTCATAGAAGTTGGTTTTGTCGAGTTTAAGGTTCGTTTGCTAAAGTTACGACCAAATGAACGTTTCTCGCATTAAATGTTCGACTATCAAGCAAATGATGCAAATAAAGGTAAAATCTAAATATTTTTATATAACCATGATCCTTGAAATCCCAGGAGTGCAACTAAACTAACTTTACCAAATTTTTAGCTAATTTGATTCACCTTCTAATCATTTGTTTCTTGCATGCAAGTGAGGCTTTCTATAATTGATTTTTGATTCAATTTTCATCCGAATCTAAATATTATTACAAAAATGGAACATGCAAGGTTGCAAGAACATATGTGATTTTTTCCATGATTTTTAGAACTAGGGATTGCATAGTTTCTTTATAACTCCTAAAAAGGGACTTTGGTTCAAACTCAATTTGAATGATCTTACTGCAAGTAACATATAAATTTTTATTTAATATTTTAAGTCCTTATTTTTCAACTCAAATTTATAAACTGAGTTTGCTTCAGTTGGACACTCCTAGCAAAAGATATGAGGGATTGAATTAAATGGAGCAAAAATGAAAAAGAAAAAGCAATCACTGAGATTTGAACCCTGCATCTCTCGGTTGGGATAGAGCAGCTCTACCACTGGACCAAGCACTTTCTTGTGACAAGGTGGCTTGCAAAATTACTTGAGGCTTAGCTCACTTACCGTAGAGCTCAACTCCGTTGGCAATGGCGCTGGACTCGGTTGGGTCTCGCACGGGAAGGCTGTTGGCTAGCAACACCTTGTCCAGGACTGGTCACTCTTGCGCATGCCGGTGGCGGAGGTTGCAGAAATGAAGTGCGCACGGCTCAGACAACCAGGGACTCGCTTGGGTAAGAGCTATGGCAAGGAGCTCACCTGGCATTTGTGGCCGTAGAGCTTGGGCTCGCTGACCTCGGCAGTGAAGGAAGCAAGGCGCAAGCGAGCAAAACCGGCGAAGAGGGAGCTTCGCCGGAATTATAGCAGCGCAGGAGAGTGGTTGAGCTAGGCTAGGGCGTGCGGCATGGGCAAGGGATGGAGCAGCCGAGGCCTAGCTCGCTGTGGCCGCGTGGCGCAAGACCTCTGCCGGGGCAGCACGTCGTCACGGCAAGACCGAGCCGTGGCACGCTTCGGGCAGGAGACTAGAGAGAGAGAGAGAGAAGGGGAGGAGAGGCTGGCCAGTGGGTCTAGGCACGCATGGGGCCACCCTGCCAGAGACTTAGCCATAGATTTCATCGGTTGCAACGGCTCCTTTTGACAGTTGGGCTAAATTAAGTGAGGAAATGACCTGGTAGTTGGGCGGGCTTGGAAAGAGGTGATAACTTGGTTGAAAAAATCTGTAAATTTTTGAGCAAGTAGTTCAAAGGTTCTACTTTCCGTTTTCTTTGATTTCATCTCATTCCCTACTATCATTTATGAACATTAATTCTCCAAACTTGACTAGTTTCAAACTACATTTGAATTTTTAAGCTACTCAATTATTGTGCCAAAATTCTAGAAAATTTATTTTTATTCATCTTTTGGTCTCTAGTATTTTATAAAATTATTTCCTATAGCATGTTGTTTGGTGTTTTCTTGAGTTTCATTAATGTGCTTGATTTTGCATTAAAAGACTTTATTAACAAGACAATAGGAAAAACAGATTACACTCTAGAAATAAATCCAATGAGAAATTCCAAAGTGCAACAAGAATCAAAGCATGCCACTTTATTTACTTGATCAGATTTAGGATGTTACAAACCTACCCCCCTTAAATTAATCTCGTCCTCGAGATTAGCTGGATTCGCTAAAAAAAGATGGAAACTCGGCTCTAAGACGATCCTCGCGTTCCCAAGTGGCTTCTTCCTCGGTGTGGTTACTCCACTGGACCTTAAGCATTTTGACTTGGTGATTTCGTGTATGACGTTCAGCCTCGTCAAGAATACGAATTGGATGCTCAAAGTAAGAAAGGTCAGGTTGCAAGTCAATGGCTTCTAATGGAGTGATTTCAGTGGGAGCTCGGAGACACTTCTTTAGTTGGGAAATATGGAACACGTCGTGGACATCGGAGAGTTGAGGCGGAAGTTCGAGTTGATAAGCCACTTCGCCCCTTTTTGCGATAATCCGATATGGGCCAATAAATCGAGGCGCAAGCTTCCCGCGGAGTCGAAATCGTCGGGTACCACGCCATGGTGAGACCTTTAGGTAAACAAGATCATCAACCTCGAAGCTTAAATCACGGCGACGATTGTCAGCATAGCTCTTCTGTCGCGATTGTGCTTCTTTCAAACGGCTTCTGATTAGTCGGACGTGATCTTCAGCCTCTTGGATAATGGTTGCTCCAAAGAATTCCCTTTCACCTACCTCGGACCAGAATAGAGGGGTTCGGCATTTTTTTTCATGGAGTGCTTCGAAAGGTGACATTTAAAGGCTGGATTGGAAGTTGTTGTTGTAGGAGAATTCGGCGAATGCCAAACACTTCTCCCAATTGGTGCTATATGATAGCACGCAGGCTCTCAGCATGTCTTCCAATATTTGGTTTGTTCTTTCAGTTTGTCCTCCTGTTTGAGGATGAAAGGCTGTGCTGAAGAATAATTTGGTGCCAAGAAGTTCATGCAGATTTTCCCAAAACTGTGACATGAATTAAGTGCCACGATCAGAAATGATAACTTTGGGAACACCATGGAGTTGAACAATATGATTCAAATATAGTTCGGCAAGCTTAACTCCATTATCTGTGACGCGCACGGGAATAAAATGGGCTACTTTCGTTAAGCGGTCAACAATCACCCAGATGGAGTCGTGTGCGCTTGACGTCTTGGGTAGGACGGTAATGAAGTCCATGCCGACTTCATCCCATTTCCATTCAGGAACCCGCAAGGGTTGGAGCATTCCCGTGGGACGCTGGACCGAATTTCACTGCCAGGATAGAAGCTGCGATGAACTTTTTTAAGTTTCATTTTGTCTCGGACACCATCCATCATTGATCATATCTTGATGACTTTTGACCATGAACTTCCTTTGATTTTGACTTTGGTGCTGTCCTTGTTTGAGGATCCACTACTTGCTGATTTTTGTTTTGACCTTTAAAAATCAGCAAGTAGTAGATCCTCAAACCGCTGCATATGGCAGCCGGCCCAATCGGTCCTTCTTCTGCACCACCACTCCAAAACCTCAAAGGAATATTTCTCATCCTTCACCACCCGTGGTTCAACAATATAACCGCATGAGGACAGCCTTTTTAAAGGTCAAAACAAAGTCGCTTCAAGATTTGTTTTGCTTGCAATGAGAAGGACATTATGCAGCAATTGCCCACAAAAGAAGCAACTCATGAAGTCGCCCTCAACCTCGTAATGTTCCACCACGCACTCGTGGCCCAGCAAGTGGGCATGGAAATTCTCAAGGTTCTCGAACGGTTCCAAGCCAGCCCAAAGCTTTGGACGTGGCCATCTCGACCATGTCACCGCAGAAGAGGCAAGCAATGCACCCGACGTGGTGTTGGGTATGTTTCTTGTTCATTCAGCCCCTACATTGGTTTTATTCGATTCTAGAGCATCTCATTCTTTCATATCTACAAAATTTGTTGAGCAACAAAAGGTCCAAGTCAATTATCTAGATAACAACATGTTAATTTATTCACCCGAGTCCGTTATGAAAGCAAAACTCATAAGTTTGGGCGTTCGAATTGTGATCAAAGGGGTAGACTTTGAGGGAGATCTCATCAACATAAATTCACCGGGACTTGACGTTATACTTGGCATGGATTGGCTGTCCAAAAACAAAGGGCATATTGATTGTGCTAACCGAGCTATTTCCTTGATCAATTCTAACGGTGCTCATGTTACCTATACCTCCGATCGCACCTCAACCTTGCCGCAGCCATCTCTCCACACTCTCTCAGTTCTTGAGGTATGCCAAGTGCCTGTGGTATGTGATTATCCCGATGTCTTTCTTGAGGAGTTACCAGGTATGCCGTCGGATCGAGATATAGAGTTTGTCATTGATCTTCTGCCAGGAACAGCTCCTATGTCCAAGCGCCCTTATCGAATGCCCCTGCATGAAGTTGTTTGAACTAAAGAAACAAATCAAAGAACAGCTTGACAAGGGTTTCATTCGCCAAGCACGCCCCCATGGGGAAGTCCTGTTATTTGTCAAAAAGAAGGATGAAAGTCTTCGACAAAAGCGTTGATTATCGCTCATTGAATGAAGTTACCATCAAAAATAAGTATCCACTCCCACGTATTGATGACTTGTTTGATCAAATGAATGGGGCTCAGATCTTCTCTAAAATTGATCTAAGACTTGGGTACTTTCAACTCAAAATTCGCCCAGAAGACATTCCAAAAACTACTTTCACCACTCGCTACGGGTTGTATGAATACACCGTAGTTTCCTTTGGACTCACTAATGCACCTGCCACATTCATGAATCTTATGAATAAGGTGTTCATGGAGTATTTGGATAATTTCATAGTAGTATTTATCGATGATATCCTCATCTACTCCAAGTCTGAAGAAGAACATGAGCTACATTTGCGCATGGTGCTTAATAAGCTTCGCGAGCATCAACTCTATGCAAAGTTTAGCAAATGCGAGTTTTGGCTAAAGGAAGTTCGATTCTTAGGCCATGTCCTATCCAAGGGAGGTGTTGCCGTTGATCCGAGCAAGGTGCAAGATGTGCTCACTTGGGAACAGCCCCACACTGTTTCCGAGGTTCGAAGTTTTCTCGGTCTCGCCGGATATTATCGCCGGTTTATCGAGAACTTCTCCAAAATAGCCAAGCCTATGACTGAATTGCTCAAGAAGGAGAAGAAGTTTGAGTGGTCATCAGCTTGTGATGAAAGTTTCCAAGAGCTAAAGTGAAGGCTCACATCAGCTCCAATTCTTACACTGCCCAACATACACAAAAGCTTCGATGTGTATTGTGATGCATCCCGTTTAGGCCTTGGGTGTGTGTTAGTGCAAGAGGGCAAAGTTGTAGCTTATGCTTCTCGTCAATTGAAGCCTCATGAAGCCAATTATCCTACTCATGACTTGGAATTGGCAGCCGTCGTCCACTCCCTTAAGATATGGCGACATTATCTTATCGGTAATCGATGTGAGATATACACTGATCACAAGAGTTTAAAATACTTCTTCACCCAACCAGATCTGAACCTTAGACAACGAAGATGGCTTGAACTAATCAAGGATTATGATCTGGGTATTCACTATCACCTGGGCAAAGCAAATATAGTAGCCGATGCACTCGGTCAATAGCTATATGCTGCCAACAACTTCATTCTCGTTGATCAGCCAGAGTTGATCAAGGAGTTTCACAAACTCAATTTGGAATTGGTTAAGAGAGGGTATGTTGCTGCCCTATCCCTCCAACCCACACTTGAATCACAAATCAAAGCCGCTCAACTTAAGGACGAAGGAGTGGCTGAAATTAAGCGCAAGATGAAGGGTGATGCGCAATCGTAATTCTCTGAGAATGCCGATGGATTGATCATGCGTGGGCAACAAATATGTGTTTTGGATGATCCAGAAATCAAGGAATTAATCCTAAAAGAAGCACATGAGTCCCCGCAATCTATCCACCCTGGAAGCACCAAAATGTACCAAGATCTCCGAGAAAAATTTTGGTGGCCTGGTATGAAACGGGACATCGCTGCACATGTCGCCATTTGTGATGTGTGCTAGCGTGAAATTGGGAGAAGTGTTTGGCATTCGCCGAATTTTCCTACAACAGCTTCCAATCCAGCCTTCAAATGTCACCTTTCGAAGCACTCTATGGCAGAAAATGCTGAACCCCTCTATTATGGTCCGAGGTAGGCGAAAGGCAATTCTTTGGACCAACCATTATCCAAGAGGCTGAAGATCACCTCCGACTAATCAGAAGCCATTTGAAAGAAGCAAAATCGCGACAGAAGAGCTATGCTGACAATCGTCGCCGTGATTTAAGCTTCGAGGTTGATGATCTTGTTTACATAAAGGTCTCACCATGGCGTGGTACCCGACGATTTCGAGTCCGCGGGAAGCTTGCGCCTTGATTTATTGGCCCATATCGGATTATCGCAAAAAGGGGCGAAGTGGCTTATCAACTTGAACTTCCACCTCAACTCTCCGATGTCCACGACGTGTTCCATGTTTTCCAACTAAAGAAGTGTCTCCGAGCTCCCACTGAATCACTCCATTAGAAGCCATTGACTTGCAACCTGACCTTTCTTACTGCGAGCATCCAATTCGTATTCTTGACGAGGCTGAACGTCATACACGAAATCACCAAGTCAAAATGTTTAAGGTCTAGTGGAGTAACCACACCAAGGAAGAAGCCACTTGGGAACGCGAGGATCATCTTAGAGCTGAGTTTCCATCTTTCTTTAGCGAATCCAGCTAATCTAGAGGACGAGATTAATGTAAGGGGGGTAGGTTTGTAATATCCCAAATCTGATCAAGTAAATAAAGTGGCATACTTTGATTCTTGTTGCACTTTGGAATTTCTCATTGGATTTATTTCTGGAGTGTAATCTGTTTTTCCTATTGTCTTGTTAATAAAGTCTTTTAATGCCAAATCAAGCACATTAATGAAACTCAAGGAAACACCAAACAACATGCTATAGGAAATAATTTTATAAAATACTAGAGACCAAAAGATGAATAAAAATAAATTTTCTAGAATTTTGGCACACCAATTGTGTAGCTTAAAAATTCAAATGCAGTTTGAAACCAGTCAAGTTTGGAGAATTATTGTTCATAAACGACAATAGGGAATGAGATGAAACCAAAGAAAATGGAAAGTAGAACCTTTGAACTACCTACTCAAAAATTTACAGAATTTTTCAACCAAGTTATCACCTCTTGCCAAGCCTGCCCAGCTACCAGATCATTTCCTCACTTAATTTAGCCCAACTGTCAAAAGGAGCCGTTGCAACCGATGAAATCTCTGGCAGTGGTCTCCCCATGTGTGCTCGGACCCATGTGCCTCCTCCCTCCTCTCTCTCTCTCTCTCTCTCTCTCTCTCTCTCCAGTCTCCTGACCGAAGCGTGCCACGGCATGGTCTTGTCGTGACGACGTGCTACCCCGGCAGAGGTCTTGCGCCACGCGGCCGCAGTGAGCCAGGCCTCGGCTGCTCCGTCCTCAACCGCCACCGCCTAATCGCCCTCCTCTCGCCCTCAGCCGCCTAGCTCCCCCTCCTCTCATGCTCTACCTCCCTAGGCCAAGCGCCATGCCTCTCTTGTGCTGAGCTCCTCCCCTTCTCTCCCTTCTGGAGCTGCTCTTTCTCCTCGCCACCGCTCCCCACGCTCACCCAAACCTGAGTGCCTCTGCTTCCCCTCTACTCCAGTGCCACCACCTTACTCGAAACCGCTGCACTGAGAGCTCTCTCTCTGGTCCCCTCTGTTGACTTGATGCCGATGCCGATGCCACCGGCTACAGCTAGGGTTCACTCCTCTTCCCAAGCTAAGTGCTTGCCCACTTAATCCCCTTTCCTGCTTGTGCCATTACAACTTTTTGTGCAATGCTGTAGGTTTTGTGTTCACAGATGCTAGCTTCGATCGATACTAGATTTGCTGAGCTATTGGTAGCATTTTGTGTGTAAGGAACATTGTTGAATACATTTACTGGAGTTACTATTGAACATCATTGCTCTTGTGCTTAGAAGTGCTGAGTTTGTGAAAATAGGGGATCAATACATTGCAAATTTTTTTGTGTGAGATTAAGATATATGCATGACTGTGGCTCTATATTTTCTTGCCCAAGACAGAGAGTGCATTAGTCACTACTTTGCAAGCATTGGATTGATATTGGACTGATGGTCTATGATTTAGTATTTTGTTTAAGAGGTCTCTCTTACTCATGTTTTATTTTAGGCAACTCTTGCTATATGGACCTAGAACTAGGTGGCCATGGATGACAAATTGGAATGCATGCATGGTTGATAGAACAGAAAGGCCTATAATACAAAGCTTAGCCCTAACCACCAGAGATGGTATTTATAGACTATATACATGTGATGCTTGCTGCATTAAGCCTTTGCCTGCCGCTGTCTAAGTGCTAATTATGATTCTATAAGGATGTTTGTTGCAGCAACTCAGACTTAAGAAGAGTGAGATTTCTAGACATGCCTTTATGCTATAGGTTCATTTTTTATTAACTCTTAGCAAGATCTCTAGTTTCTTTGTGATAGTGAATGCTTCATCAAATATGATTGCCTAACAAGTACTGCTATTAAAAGGCAAGGAGGGAACTTGGCAATATTTATTTCATTGAACCAGAGAATGATGCATGCTAATTTATTGATCCTTGATTGCATGGAAATAATAGAGCTTAAGTTGTAATGTACCGCTGTTGGTTTTTTTCATCGTTAAGGAAGTTGTACTCCTTGATTAGATGAAAATACCACTACACCTTTGAATGATAAAGAAAAATGTCATTAAAGGATGTTTGGCACCTTACTTGCAGGGACAGACTGGAGGAAAATGATGAGATGGGGATGGGAGGTGGTGACCGACTGCTTCCTCTTTTTATCCTGGACTGCCTTTACTCCTTCCAGCAGAGGAGGACAAGGAAGCATCTACTGCTCTAGTGTTCTGGGTGAGGTAATAAAGTCTCAAGTGTACTATTTTGTCTCACTTATATACTGCAGCCTTTAGCACTAGTGGAAACTGAAACCTGGCTTTTATGCAGGAGCAAACTGTGGGCTGAGTGCCAGGTGGACTGCTTGCATTGCTTGGCCTGCCATTTGGCAATTAGGGTGGGCAAAAAGGGTTTGCTTGCAGCTAGTTGGAGAGATGGGCAAAGGTTGAGAGGTGGTAACCGGTTGGCTTCAAGCTGGCAATGTGGGCAGGGAGAGAAAAGAAATGGGCACTTGGCTGACTAGTTGAGAGTCGGTTCGACAGTATCAAAAGAATTGGTTTTTCTGTCACTAGCAGAAGATTGACTTATGAATGTATTATGATCTGTAATTGATGGTGTGCACTTGATGCTAGAGAAAGTAAGGACACAGGAGGTCCTCCGTGGGCTCATACGTCTCGAGCTCCCCATACACGACCTCCGTAGTGAAGAAGCCCTTGTGGATCAGCGGAGCCATATGCGTCTCAAGCTCGGAGATGCGTTGGCGTGCAATGTTCAGCTCGTCATGGAGGCAGAGAAGATATCTATCGAGCGAACTCACTAGCCCTAAATACCAAGTGAGCGTGGCATCCAAGGTAGCGTCCGGTGCAGCGTAGATGTTTTCCAGGCTATCCCTCTCTCATGAGGGACAGTAGGGAAACAATTGCACTAGCTCGGGGAGGTCATGGTGGGGTTGAACGATGGCGGCGTAGGCTCCATCGTACAACACTGTGAGCAGAGTCGGCGCCATCCCATGATAGTGTCGAGTCAACTCCCCTTCATGGTGACCATGGATGGTCACCTCTGCAATGTACATCCCAGAAGATGGGTTAGTTGCAACACGGGAAATGATGTACTCCGCTTCTCGATGAAGCCAGCACGGCGTATCATGTCCCACAAAGTCTGCTGAACGGAGCACTCGACTATGGCTCGGGTGTAGTAGCGGGGCTCCCAGTGATGTGCCATCTAAGAAAAGAAGAGTTCCAGGTTAGCATGACCTTATATGGAATGAAGCATAAATGGTTAAAGGAAAGACGATAAAACTGTAAATCAGCAATAATGCTTGTTCTGTATATTAGGTTCATGAAATTTTTAGGTGTTGTCATATAGATGATAAAATTGGAAAAATTTTGGCTAGCTTTTTGGAAGAGCTATGAACCTATGGTAAAATTTTGAAATTTTTTTAGTTGCCGTATTTACCTACAAAATTAGATAAGCTAGGTTCTATCCAGAATCACTATTTTGCACATACTATCCCCCTTTTTTAATTCTAACCCTTTCTTCCTTAAGTCAAAATTCTACGGGCTTGGTCTTGACCTAGTAGATGCCCATTTAAAATTTTAGTGGTATTTTTCTATGTCTCTAAGTTGAACAAATAACAACCTATGTTTCCTTAACATTACATTTACTTGTGGCATATCTAGTCTTTGAAGTAAGGTAAGATTATGAAAATCTTCCCCTCCAAAGGAGACGGTGCAGAATAAGGTGAGGTTAGGGAGCCAGCACGGAGCCCTATTGATTTTTATGTTTCAAAACTTTAGCTTGTATAACTTTAAAACTTGGTATTCATCAATTTTTTAGCAGTATAAGAAGTAGAACAAAGTTTTATGGTGTCATTTTTTCGGAAATCCAAATTTTGACTTAGCATAAACATAAACTAGAAATATTATACTACTTGTTA
Source organism: Guadua angustifolia (assembly GCA_036346375.1). Classification (NCBI taxonomy): domain Eukaryota; kingdom Viridiplantae; phylum Streptophyta; class Magnoliopsida; order Poales; family Poaceae; genus Guadua; species Guadua angustifolia. The sequence goes on from CM070520.1 coordinate 10,564,455, forward strand.
TTATGAGTACATGACCGATCGGCCAAATATTAAATGTCAAAGTAATTTGCAGTGGAATATAAACACAAACCAAAAGAAGGACAGTGGTATGCCCATCTATAAACCCATAGGCAACTGACTTGGAAAAACCCAAGTTCATTCATCAATGTAATCGTCGAACCCCGGAGTAAAGTATGAGTTGTCGGGGCACTCTTTCATACCTTCATCTATATTATTTAGATTAAGTAATGGTGAGTACACATATGTACTCGCAAGACTTTAGTGTATGGAAATATAGTAAATGCATGGCTAGAATAAGGATAACAAGTTACTACACTAAGTCTCATTTTCAGCATAAAGTATGTTTTATTTGCAAGTGAATGTTTCATCAAACAGTAACGGAATTGTAAAGAGCATTTGATAGTAAGCTAAATAACAATAAGTAGAGTTCATATACATCAATCCATAGCCCTCTATAGCTACGAACAATGAGCAAAAACAGTCACCCTTGGCTCATAAGTTTTCCAACACATTCCAACATCGGTTCCAAAAATTTTCGCAAAAGCAAGACTATACTTGATAATATTTTCCCAAGTTACTCATGATCATGAGCATGGATAATTAATTAGATTTAAATCTCTACAGAGAGTGTACACTTTACCAATATGGCACATTCTAGCAATCATGTCAACCGTGCCTCGCGATACGTACCGTACCCGATTTGCTAGACTGTGACGAAAGTGTTCAACTAGTTAAAGCCTAACCTTGCACTAACCCCGATGATGTTAAACCCTAGCCATAGTTCCAGAGATCCGAGACCAACACGTGTTGTGCTAACGATGGTGTACGCCATTGGGTCCTCTCCCTATGGCAAGGCATGCACTGTTGTATTGAAATGTTTTGGCCCCAATACCTCAGTGAAGGAAGCACCTATAAGCAACACCGTACCGGTGTGCCTTTACTACTCCGACCTACCAAAATGCAAAGTTAAACTTCATCTAATTTAGTAAGTTAAGGAAATAAGTTACGAAAGATATTATCAAACTTACATGGACTTCTCACCGTGAAAGATTATAAACAAGTTGATCAATGAGCTCAACACACTATAGAAAATGTTGAGCCGGCAACAATGTTTAAAAATCTTTATCTAGATAGTCAGGAAGAATAATTGTAATCTTCACTTTTTTTCCTATATCGTTGAGTTATAGGTTATACTCTTTTTTCTTTACCAAGATTTTCTCGTGTTAAGTTTTTTTCTTGGCAAAGTTTTTAACAAGACAGCCAAACATTAATAAAACTCATTATTTAATTCTAATTATTTGTCTCCTTTTAGAATTTCATTTCTTATTTTTTTGCTTTTTCTAATTTACATAAATTAGTAAAAGTTTTCTACATTTATTTGGTTTTTCTAATTATTCTAGATTTTTCCATTTTTAAAAAAAATTACGATTTTCTAATTTTTCTATATGTTTTTTTAAAAAATTTACCCGCCAAACGAGTCGACCACAGCCCGACACGTCCCATCGACCCGTTTGTACCCGTACCGACACGACACAGTCCAACAGCCACCCGAGCCGTGACATCGACCCATGGGCACGGCACGACACGACCCGTGGGCACGGCCCGTTTAATAGCTGGGCCAAAATGAGCCATACCTAAACAGGCCGGGCCGGGCCAAACCGTACCAGACCGAGCCGCCATTTGGCCACGGGTAGCATGGGGGAAAACCCGCCTACATCTTGACCCTCCGCATGACATCCAACAGCTCACATTACGCGCAGGCAGTATGACGTATCATCACCACCACCACTAAAAAAAACAGCCAAACCACTTCTCAGACTCTCTCGACAAACTTGGGCCTAGGGCTGTAAATGAGCCGAGCTCGAGCGAGCCTAGCCCTCCAGGCTCGAGCTCGGTAAGGCTCGGCTCGAGCTCGAGTTTGGGTTCGAGCCTGGACTCAGGCTCGAGCTCGGCTCGGTCCAGGCTCGACCAGGCTCGAGCTCGGCTCGACTAAGCTTGATAAGCTCGGGAAGCTCGAGTAAGCTCGGTTATTTTGTAAGCTCGGTAGGCTCGGTAACAAGCTCGAGTAAGCTCGGCTCGAGAAAGCTCGGTAACTAGCTCGAGAAAACTCGATTTAAACAAGCTCGATCCAGGCTCGAGTAGGCTCGCGAACTATTTGAGCTCGGCTCAGTTAGGCTCGCGAGCTCGAGTTCAAGCTAGTTCGCGAGCCTCGAGTTTTTTTTACAGCCCTACTTGGGCCACTAGTCTCTACTTTGGGCCAGCATAATGGGCTAACTATAAAATTGACAAAAGAAAGCCCGTACAAATCTCTTTTTTTTTTTTCTGAAACCAAGTACGTGGGTGCAGATCTATGATCTGCATGCCCAGACGAATCTCCCGACGCACATCTGACTCGGACTCGACCGGAACCGGATGCTTCAGCGTGGTTACACAGTGAAGACTGAAGAGTCAACACCTAACCTACCCAGCAGATCAGCAGACGATATATACGCATGTGCAGCAAGAACATGGCCACGTATCCAACCATGATACGTACATGCACCAACCTTCAAAAAAGAACAACGATATACACGCCAAGATGCATTTCGCTTCCAAGTTGCTTGGGAGGAATAGCAGTATGGCGTATATACCCTTGATGCTTGTCCTTGTCATCTTCCCTTCTCTGTATTTATATCTCTAGCTTGTGTTTGCATGAGCTGGACATTGCTAAATTACTCGCTAGCCAGCTCGAGAACCATGTGGCAATTCAAGTGTTTACCTTGTTTATTGTCGAAGTTGATGCGCGGACAGAATAGGCCATGCTATGACGGTACAAAAATGACAAGAAGTATAACATGTTTATTAGGTACTATATTCGAAATGAGAGTATGTACTCTAAGAGTACAGAAATAATTTCAAGCGCACGAATTCAAGCCATATTCAATTATATTTTTCAAAAATTTTAGTTTTAGAGTATATACCCACCTATAAAAATTCAAATGAAATACGTACATACCTTTGAAAAAATATACTCGAATTTAAAGATTTTGAATGAGTTTGGATCATATAATTTGCTGATTTATATATATAATCAGCACATATCTACAACCAAACTATTATAAAAAAAAGGAACTCTAGTTTGAATTTCAGTTCAAACTTGTTTGAACTAGTTAGTAAACCGGTTAAACTCAGCATCCTAAAAATTTCGTATGAAAATATATAGAGAAAATATCCTTTTTAGATCATGGTGCCCTAGGTAATTATAGTAGTTAATGAGTTCAAAATTAAAACAAGTTCATTTCAAGCGGAAAATGTTAATGAAGCTCAGCTCGTAGTGGCTTGTTAGCTCAGATTTGAAATAACCACTTAAATGATAAATAAAATGAATTGTTTTGTCAAATTTGAAAGAAGCTCCATATCTCGTTAACCTTGATGGCCAGCGCTAGCAGATAGTTCTGTGCAGAAAGTGGGTATGTGTTATCCATCAAAGTCCAGATCCGGCAAGTAGCAATTCTAACAAACAAAAGAAATAAATAAATATAGAAAAAGAAATCTCATCGCATCATGCTATAATTAAATTGGAGAGAGACATAGATAGAAAGAACATGCATATATGCACTCCAATAATTATCTTACAATGCATGCACGACCATATATAGGCGAATGCAAATCGTTGCTACTCCCATCTTGTTGTAGCTAAGCAGCAGAAGCAGTAGGTAGCTTGCAGATATTGCTTCTTGATCTGTAGTTCAGGCGAATCAAGAACCTCTTTGTAGCTAGAACCTACCTAGCGAGCAGCAAGTTAAGGCTGTCTGTCGCCATGGTGGTGCCGCCCGGTGGTGCGACTGCGAGCGAGCCCCTCCTAGCCCGGCCGGGCGGCGAGGGGTCGCTGGTGATGGTCATCGCCAGCACCGGCGTCGCCGTGCTCGGCTCCTTCGTCTTCGGCGTCGCGGTGAGTCGGCTCATCGAGCATTCATGACGTTTCTTTCAAGTAATCCCAGACTTGTTCAACCGCGATGTGATTACAGTTGCATTACATTACATCATCTAATGACAGTTGCTTTAGTTAGACTCTATGAGAACATTTCCGAAACATATGTATGATGCCCTTGCAGATTGGCTACACAGCACCAACTCAGGCCAAGATCAGAGAAGACCTTCAGCTCTCCCTCTCCGAGGTGCTGAACTAGTTCACTCAAATAGCATGCTTAAATTTATGGCAATGTCAATCGCAACAGCAGCACTACTGTCGTACAGTTTCCCAAAAAAAAAAAGAGAGAGAGAAATAATGTTGTTATTATCAGCTTCTCATCACACCTCCATGTATAATCTGCAGTACTCGGTTTTCGGATCGATAATAACAATTGGGGCAATGATAGGAGCAGTTGCGAGTGGGCACATTGCTGACATTGCTGGACGAAAAGGGGTACATAAACGCAGATTATAATATTTTAACTTTTTTGAAGTCCCTGCGATACTCTGTCAGAATTCATAATCCAAATGTTGTGTTGGGAGCAGGCAATGAGGACTTCTGCCTTTGTTTGCATTGTCGGATGGCTGGCAATCATTTTTGCTCAAGTACACTCTGGTTTTTTTTTCTTTCCCTTTTTTTTTTGGAGTACAGAGATCACACCGTCGTACCACTGTGCCCGCTAATGTCTTTCCTAATTTATAATTCAGAGTGCTGTTTCACTTGATTTTGGGAGATTCTGCACCGGATTCGGAGTAGGAGTATTTTCATATGTGGTATGATCAACAACATCAATTACTGATTGTGCAGCAGAGCATCAGAAAGCCTTAATCTTTCAGACATTGCATATATTCTTTAACTTCACTGACAGCAGCTCTTGTAACTGAATAGGTACCGGTTTTCATAGCAGAAGTAGCTCCGAAAGATCTTCGAGGGGGGCTTACAACACTCAACCAAGTAAATGTTTTTTTCTTAAAACAATGTATGAACAGACTGAAGTTTTGCTGCATTTTTAGAAAGAACTCTCAAATTGCTGTTTAAATTGCAGTTGCTGGTATGCACTGGCTTATCTGTCACGTACATTGTCGGTACGATTGTGACGTGGCGCATGCTGGTCATAACTGGTAGGCACATATAAGAATATTCCTTGGTTCCACCTGGTCATGTGGTAAATTGAAGCCATAAGCTGAAAATTTTCCATTTTGACGTATACACAGGACTTGTTCCATGCATAATTCTCATATTTGGTCTCTTCTTCATTCCTGAATCGCCTCGATGGCTGGTAAGGCACCAAACAAAATCTCTAAATTAGAGTCTCAAATTGTCACTATAACAGTTCAGCACCAAATAAAATCTTTAAATTAGAGTCTCAAATTGTCACTATAACAATTCAGCACCAAATGTACACCACAGGCAAAGGTAGGCAGGCAAAAGGAGTTTGAAATAGCACTACAACGCCTCCGTGGGAAAGACGCAGATGTCTCCCTTGAATCTGCAGAAATAAAGGTTTGACATCGCTAAAATCATAGTTTCCGGATACATTTCCATTTCAGAAAGTTGTGACATTGTCAGGAATTACTCCACATGCAGGAGTTCACTGAGATCACTGAGAATCTTCCTAAGGCTGGAATTCAGGATCTTTTCTGCAGGTCCTACATCCGTCCTGTCATTGTCAGTGTCGGCCTAATGGTGTTCCAACAGTTCGTCGGGATAAATGGTATCCTATTCTATGCCAGTGAAACTTTTGTATCCGCTGGTAAGCTGGCAATTTTTGGGACTTCAACAGGCTCTGTTTTATCAGTTTGAGAACTGAGACTAAACTGGTACTTCATTACCGCAGGATTCGCTTCAGGAAACCTTGGAACAATCCTGATGGGGTGTATCCAGGTGAGAAGAATAAATATATGCAGATCTTGAACAAATTTACCAAATTCCTCAGCAAAGGTTTTGACTGTGTATGATGTTCGTTGTAGGCGCCAATCACAGCGCTTGGTGCGCTGCTGATGGACAGAAGTGGGAGAAGGCCACTGCTGTTGGTAAATACACTGCAATTTCCAATACTTGGAATCAGTTAGGGTGTGTTTGGCTAGAGTGTGTTTGGTTGTTTGCATTACCTAGCCTGTCCAGTATGATCCATTCAGACTAGTATTGGTTTGCATGAGTGGATATAAGTTGAGTTGTTTAGTTGCTTGTTTATGCATCTCACGGGCCTGCATTGGAAAGAAGCCTAACCTCTATTCTGCATGAGTGGTTTGCAATTCCATCCACGGCAGATAAATAGAAAACCAAACACGTGGGTAATCTGATTGCATCCACTTATGACAAACAGATAACCAAACACACCCTTAATGTAGGAAGTACTGCAAAACTAACGCCTCACCGTTTCCATTTTTTCTTTCCTTCAGATTTCAACATCTGGACTCCTTATTGGCTCACTTATGTCAGCAATCTCCTTCCATCTGAAGGTTACTTAAGTTGAATTCTAAGCTGATAGTACTCCTTAGTACTTATATCCTTTGTTTTCTTATGAAATCTAAACCGTAGCGCATTGCTTTGCATGTAGATTCATGGGCTTTTCTTGGACAAAGTCCCAACAATTGCACTCACCGGCATACTGGTACACCCCAAAATCATCATTTTGTTTGACCAACTGGAAATGTATCTGAAGTTCAGTTCATGTTAAATCCTTGCGTAACTGAAACAGGTTTACATTGCAAGCTTTTCAATAGGAATGGGGGCAGTTCCCTGGGTCATAATGTCAGAGGTAGAGTTTGACAGTAATCAAATTTCTAGCTTTCTTTGCTGACAATTTCGTCAAACACCATATGAAAGGACAAATTGAATGTTAAATTGACATGCTAGATCGGATCGGATGCAGATATTTCCCATAAATATAAAAGGAACCGGTGGAAGCTTGGTGACTCTGGTGAACTGGTTTTGTTCGATGGCAGTCTCTTACGCCTTCAACTTCTTCATGAGCTGGAGTCCTTCAGGTGAGCAAAATCTTCAGTTCTTCAGTAGCAAACTTTGGTACTAGGTTACATTTACATGCTCAAATACTTTGCTAGTTCGGAGAGAGAACACATTCTGGAATCTGTTTGTAACTTGTTAATCACGCAGGTACATTCTTCCTTTTCACCTTCGTTTGTGCCGTGGCCATTCTGTTCATTGTGAAAGTTGTGCCCGAGACCAAAGGCAAGACCCTGGAGGAGATTCAGGCTTCCATGAATGATAACACATGAGATTTGATAAGAAAAACCAGAGTGCTGGGACAAGTATCTGTTGCTCCATGTAATTGTACGTGATAAGTATCAAATCAAATAGCAAAAGAGGGGGGAAAAACAGCTGCCCATTTAAAAATGCCTTTTGTATCCTGTATGTGAGCTAAGTTGATCCTCTGCTGCCGTTGCTGCTATCAGCCGGTTCATTCTTGCATACAGTCGAACAGAAATATATTGAAATAAACAGCTCAGAGTAAAATATTGAGTTCGACACTCGTATAACGTTACAGAACACAGCTATACAGCAAAGTATCACTTTCTTGAGAATGAATTACAACCGGTATTTGACCACCGCATAGAAGAGAGTGCATAAAAAAATGCCGAAACCAGATTTAATCAGCTCACGGAACACGTCCATCACATGTAAACATAAGATCCTGCATCTACAAGTAAAAACATAGATGTTACACCACGGCAAAATAGCGTACTCACTAATATTATTGAGAGCTACAAGAAAACGCTTGAAAAAAATTACATTCTGGTTTTAGCTGTCACAAAATAGCATACTCACTAATACTATTGAGAGCTACAAGAAAAATGCTTTATAAAATACATTCTGGTTTTAGTTGTTTTAATGGAACAGGGGATTTTTTAATTTCCCTATTCACCTGAAGTGTAAGACACTACATTACGTAATACCATCACATTCTAAATAAATTATGTGGTTTACGTTACACATTTTGAGAGTACAAATGAATACCATGTGCGGTACTAGTCCTACTGCTTCCTCTTATGAACTGGAGAATAACGCTACCGGTGCCACACCTGATAATTTTACCACCAAAGGCTTAGGCGCTTAGCCATCAGCAGGTAATTGCTCTTCCTCAAGCTCCATTTTACATAGGAAGCATTCCCTCTCGAAAAGCAGGAATTCCTGGGTAAAAAACACATACCATTTTTGTTGATATCGGGAAGTTCATCAGTAATTGGATGAACAAATCAAAGAATGTAAAAGTAACCTGCAACTGCCGTTGACTGAACAAATGCATCATTCCAGTCTCCGATGAAGCAACTAACTCGACAAGTTTATCACATTGATCTAGAGAATCGCCTGCTTCAGAAAGAGAGATGGATGCCTGCAAAATATAAGAAACCAAGAATAATACATCATCTATACTGAAGCGGCACAAACAGCAACCATTTCAACTCTGGCTCAATGCAGTTACTTGTAGTATTACTGATATATCACCTGCATGGATCGTAGAATGGTTTCCGGTAGGCAGCATCTTCGACAAAGCCCATGAATGATATATGCAGCAGTACTTTCCACTGAACCATGGCCATCAGAATACCAAGCATCAAGCCGTGAAATTTCCATTGAAACTCCAGGTTGAAATCGATTGAGTTCACCTGCCATAACAATCATTTCATAACTATTACACAGAATACTACAAATCACAGCATTGTATTGAAGTGTGGATACCTTTGAAGCCAGCTGCCATAATTGCAGCAAGAAGACCTCCATCATTGGCTTCATGAAGTCCAAAGCCGTCACCTTCTGCTGCTAAGCAGCAGAGAGAAACTTCAATACAGCAAGGATCCTTAGTCAAAACCGTAACATCCACCTGTTCCATGGATTAGTCAGAAGCTGCAGCAGAAGCCTTGCCAAACAATAACAAGTTTCAATAGCTCTTACAAAAGACCATGACAGTGTAGATAAACCAATGAGCAGCAATCTAACACTTTTTTTAATATGTTAAAAGAATAATATGTGGATGAAAATTTGGGCGAAGTGGTGGAGCCAACCTTCAATTGGCGATGCAGCACATCCTCTTCGCTGACAGTTGAATAAAGTGCACTTGTCAAAGCTGTGCATGATGTTGCATCTGGCAACATGCATTCGCCAGAAGGTAGGCAGAGTATTGCAGTTGCATGCAACTCAAGGAAAACAAGTTCTGAGGCCTCGAATGGACTTCTCTCGACAGCATTTAACCACGGCCTTTCTTCCCCTGATTATGAAGGATAAGAACATCAAAAACAATGACAAGTAGGTTGAGTAATAACAAGAATAACAACTCCAGTATTTCTCTCGCTGCAGTTCTGCAATTTTAAGAACTAAGAAGCATATTTGCAGACTGACATATCATGCCATCACAATTATTCATCAACTTACTGAGTAATAACAAGAATGCCAACTCCAGTGTTTCTCTCGCTGCAGCAACAGCTTGATCTTTTTCTTCTGCCGAAAGCATTTCAGGAGGAACAGCACCATTCTCCATTTCACATTTAAGCCAACTCCGGTAAGTTGCATCCAGGGAGTAATATTCATGCTGTTTGAACATACAGTAGCAATTACTTGGTCAAGAGTACTTACTAGATTTATCAAATAGAAATAACAGCGCCAAAATCATCAAGAGAAGATGCAAATCAGGAAAAAGACAGAAATCATACCCAATCTTCAAACTCCCTTAAATTATCAGAAACCTCTGGATCGTCCAGTGAAAATAAATTTTCTTTTTGTTTTAATGGTTCAGCCAAGATGGCAAGCAGCTTGTGTGGTCCAACTGGTAGTTCAGGGACTCTCCTCATTGATATCAGGGAAAACTCTCTGAACAGTGTATTACTGATTGGGAAAGAAGTCAAAGATAAGTTCCATGGTAAAAAGGTAAAAATGAAGATAAAGAGGTACTATTTCACAAACATACTATTGCAAAAACAATTAATATACTGATGGAATGAAACAGGAGTTGATTCCAAGTTTCCTTGGCACAAGAACAAATTGAACAATCATTACCTATGAATCAATGCCCGTATCAAAAGCTTTCCAGTGATCATCTGAAAGTCTGGAATCGAGGATGGTGGTGTGAAGCAAAGCCACTGAATGACCATTGCCTTGTGAAGTGATTGCAAGTGATGCCTTTCTGCAACATCAGAAAAATCTTCATCGTACTTGTTGGCTTTTGTTTCTCGAGATCTTGAAAGAACCCTGGATTATTGAACTCTTGTAAGAACATATCTGCAAAAATATGAGCTAAATATATGAAACTTAATGCATTTCACTGCTATGTGTCACTGAATCACCAAACCTCTCAATGATCTCTTCAAAACAAGCCTTGGATGCATCTCCAGACGAGAATGGCAGATACTCCACAGCAGAGAGGAACAGCTTGTACATGGTATGCAAGCTGTTGAAGAAAAAAAAAGTGTGAGGCCAGCTAATTAAATTCTTGACAGTCAGCAAAATAAAGCATCAAAGATAACAAGATATAGAATCTTTTAGCATGAAACAAAAAAATATTCATATTACATAGATAATTTCACTTTTAAGGTTTTCTTCCAGAAAATAAAAACCAGATGAAAATCTAGGAATGTGCAGTTGAGTACTTCAGCCTTGACACTTTTTGATATTCTCATATCAAGTTAAAAACTTACAGCAGAGAAAAAAAACAAAGATTAAGCTAAAAAGGCATGAAATAGACATGAATACAATATTCTATAATTATATTAGGAACACATCATAAATATAACATTATATTGAGGTGTATATGGAAGACACAAAGCTGACAAACTACTGCCCAGTACCCACCAGAAATACTGAATGCCAGCTCTTTTTACTGACAACCTCAAGCAAACTACATTAAGAACAAACATGAACTGCCTAGAACATGTACATCCTGCATTTTTATGTCAGACGATGTACAACTGAAAATAATGCCAATGAATACAGATACTGCCAGATTGTGAACAATTGAAGGGTAAGTGTGTCATAATAATACCTGCTATTTAACCTTAGTTCCATCATTTCAACAAACAGATCAATGCAAAGGTCACGTTCAAGCTGACAAGCATATACTCCAACCAATTCCTCTTGCTGCTCTGAAAATAAGTACCTTACATACCTGGAATGGCGCATTGATTTTTACAGTTATGTCATTGATTTTTAGTTGTTTACAGTTATGAAAATAAAATAAACACAAAGACAAGGCAACAACATAATCAGGAGAAACATCAGAGCAAAAGAATCAACTCAAGTAAGATAGAAGCCCAAGTTTAACTGTTTGCTAAGACAACAGTAGAAGCAAAGGATATAAACTAGTACAAAACACAATTGATATTTGAATCAACCAGATGGGTATCAAGTGACAACAATACAATTTGAATATGACCCAATAAGCTAAAACAATTGCACCAGGCCACACAAAGTTTAGTATTTCATCAATAGTACTTACATGTTGATGATAAGATCACCAACAGCAACTAACTTTTCCTCGAACTCATCTTCCATTTCATCACTGAAAAGGTATCGCAGGACAAGAACAATATGTGTCCCAAACCGTATCATCTCGGGATCATCACGGGGCCTAAGATCATAAAGTTATTCAAAAGTAGTGCAATGAACATATTGGGTAAGTGTTTGAAAGTTATCTCCTGCAAAGTCATATAAGCCGTACCTCAAAATATTTTGGTCCTCTGCAGAGGGTGACACCCATGACCACAGAAGATCAAGAAGATGAGCTATATTTCCGCTCATGAGATTCATCTACCAAGCGAACAAACATGAAATGGCCATTGGAGTGGTTAGACAACTAAGGGATCATAAATTCAATTGGATAATGAATTAATGATTAAAGTATTGGAGGATTTCATCTACGTGTAATGTGGTTTGAGTACTCTTGAATGTGTCTGTGTGTTCCAATTAAAACCAAGGGTCAACAAAAAAAAATTATGAAGTTTTTTGTAAATTTAGAATAGTAGGTAAAAATGAATAAGAAAGATAATATTCAAATGATTGGAATTTCAGCACCACACACATCTACAAATTCAAATAAACTTGACCAAACTAGTCCACAATCTGGCATTGTCCAATACATGCAAAATTGCTCCCAATTTGCAGTGCTTTAATGTAGAACAATTTGTCTAGTTGCACTTCAGTAAATCACATTAGACAAACTGAGTAGACAAAATGCATAATGAATAGGATAGGCAGTTCTTCAAACTGAGTAGACAAAATGCATAATGAATAGGATAGGTAGTTCTTCATTCTTGGAAATATATCTTACCTCAATTTGTCGATGCTGCTCCCGGCATGCTCGAGAAACAGTTTCATGAACAAGGTCACTGCATCACAATTCACAAGAGTGGCAGATAATATAAGTAGGCAAAAGATGAATAAATGGAAGTACTAGAATTGTTAATACCTTGAGTGGAGTTTCTGCAGAAGCGCAGCTATATCACGAGGTTGCTGATCAAGAACATGGTATGGCCAACTCTCTGGGCCAACTGCAGCCAGCATAGGTTGGGTTCCATTCATAGCATCATCGAATTGTTTTTCTTCTGGTCTGTTGGTTTGGTATTGAGATAATTCTAGATCCACTTGAACATCTAGCCAGGATTTTGCCATTGCCCAACAAGCTGACTAGGAAATGGGAGGGAAAAAGACACGTCACATGGAGGTTACACACCAGAAGTCAAAGGAAAGAATGATACTAAATGAAACCAAAATCAAAAGGCTTGCAAATGAGTTGAATAAACAGCATACCTCCCAGTCAGTACAGATTGGCAAGATACGCTTTAAGTTACTGCATTGTAAAGCATACACAGCCATCTCATATCGGCCACCATCTTGTTCAGCAATTTTCTGCAATAGTATTACCAATTCAGAGTCAGTTTAGCAAAACATTACGCTTTGTCTAAACAAACAAGCAAAATGAATTTAAAGAATAAGTAGTGCAGTTACAACATGCATGGAACTACATTAAACATTACAGTAAAGAAACATATCTGCAATATGAGTAGAGTTCACCTCTGAAGCACAATATGATGCCCATTTCCAAAGACGCCACTGCCGTCCAACACCACTTTCCAATTCAATGGCTTGTAGTGTTCTAGATTTTCCATTCTTCAGCATGGCCTCCAGGGAAGGAAACAGGTCAATGCCACCAAAGGGGCAAAGCGTGGCAGCTCTCCATGCCTAATACATATTCAAAAAAGTCGAGGCATGACCAAAAAAAAAATAGAACAGGTGATACATCATAAAAACACATAGGCTGCCACAAGCTGACCTACCTGGCCAGCAGACCGGCACAGTTCAGATGCCTCTTCTAGTCTTCCAGCTCTTAATAGCGTCCAGATATCTTCTAGAAGCAGTTCATCCTGCCTCTGCTTACACATAAAGAAAAAGGCAAATTCTATTCAGTAGGAGAATCTCCTACTGGTTTCTGGTCAAAAAAAAGGGGCAGGAGCCACTACTGAACAAGCTTTGTTTTCCGTAGTGATTTTAGTACGGTGTTATTGCTCGAGTCCAGTTAAGAAGTAAAATTTCGAAGGTTAGCTACACTAGAGCTAGCCAAGACATGTTCTGCTAAAATGAGGCTAGGGGGTGAATGTTGGGCTATTGTCTAACAAGAAAAATAATGTCAAAGGAATGGTTCTGATAAGGTCAAATGGAACCAAATATAATACATGTTTCCAGCATTTACATAAAATATTATATACATAATAAAGATGTCACCTCTGTGAGGATCCTTACACTATATATGGGACAGATCAGTAGCCTACCTTGTCATCAGGGAGAAGTTGGGCTCCTTCACGAGTTGGAGCATCAAAATCCACATGTTTCACTATAGTAGAATCATTCTTCTTTCTCTTTAAGTACCTCTGCGTACGATGCCACACACCAGAACTTGGTAGATATGAACCAACATGAGATCCTCTCACCTAAATGACATGAATAAGTGCCACAAATAAAAGGATGTAATGTATCAATTTGCTTGTAAATAGAAGTTAAAAGATCGCCTATTTCTCATATATTCGGCTACTTTATAGTTTGGTGTGTGATTAATTAACATAGATATATCAAGATTAAAAAAATCCAGGGGGACCAAAGAACTACTTAACTAAAAAAAGGCCAGGATAAATCTTTATGAAAGAGACGTGCATACAAGAATTATGTTGTAGCTTAATACCTCAACTTCAAAATATTATATAAGATGACACATTATGTGAAGAACTGAAGATAGATATCCTTACTTTCCTAGTTCACTAAGCAAGTTATTATCTTACTCTACAATTTATATAAGTTAAAGTCATGTCACTCTATTCCATCTCAAACATGTGCCACTATAGATTCCCGTAAAATTCACAACAGGAAATGGAAAACAGTGAAGTCATTTTTAACTAGCATGACACTTTTACCTTTTTCTCTAAATCAAGAGCTTCAGAAGCAAGACCTTCAAGCCAAAGTATAATCCGCAGACACAGTTGTGCTGTAAGATCTGCTGCAACAAAGCGACAAACCTCCTGATGGGAAGTTGTTGGTGCCTGTCGACAAAGATAATTCAGACCAGGGTTTACAAAACCGAATAGAGGTTGAAAATCGAATCCTAGTCGGCACCGATGTTCATCGAAAATCGCCAAAAATCAAAGGGTTTTGAAATCAAACTTTTTGAAAAATTAAAAAATAAAAATCGACCGCTTTTCACCGAAAATCAGTCAATTTTAACCGATAATCGACCGTTCAAGCGCAATTTTTCGACGGACGATTTTTGAGTGATTTTCACCAATAATCGAGCAGTTTACGTCACATAAAATTTTCCAGATTTTTTGAATTTTTTTAATTTGACTGGTTTATCGGCCAGTATGGTTTATCGAACCAGCTCAATATGGACAAAAATCGCAATTTTCATCGATATTTGAAACCCTGATGCAGACTTTAGATGATTCTACAGTTCTGATGACGGGCACTGAAAAAAGATTCGAACACATTGATAGGTATAAGACTATCTTACCACGAACAGCTCTCCCGGAAGCTCCTCATTTCCTGTCATGTAGCAGATGAAATTTCATAGAGGGCACGATAAAATGGTTATGATTACTTAAAACAATATTGACTTACAGTCTCCGCTACTGCAAGGAAAAAAGGATCTAGAGCAAAATATAATTTTAGTGATTAGAAACTATTACCTTTCCCGTAGAGGTACCAAAGAAGTGACCATGAAGCAGCTTCATCCAGTAACAGTTGCGCTTTTTGCTGCATAAGTTTATCCTCCACCACACGAAGCTTTCCTGCAGCAGCAGACCTGAAAATTGAAAGGCATTACCCAGATATTACAAAATTGGCATCTGAGCTATGATACAAGCATCCAATATTTTACATTGTCAAATTCAAACACAAATTACTTGGAGTAAACATGTATAAGATTTATCCATCATGGCATGATGGCAACAATGCTTTGACTGGATAAAAAAGTTTTGATTGGCAAATAGTTGTGTCTAAGAGTGGGTGATAAGTAAGATAAAGCATCTCATAAGAAACTACGCAAAGGAAGATGTTATTAGTGCAAGGGACTACAAAACCTTATTGACTCTGAAGCATTTCGACATGTCCTCTCAAACTGCAAAATCACATCAGGGAAGGGCATCAATCCTGCAACCAAAAGTGGAAAGCAATAAATTAATACCATTAACTCCTTGAAAATCTAATCCACAATCAACTGGCAGGAAAGCAAAGGGGTTACTTTATGCCATGCAAAGCAAGGATATAGCTAGAAATTATGCATTCACTCAACTCAGGTTTCTGTTCACCTCAAAAAATGCAGGTTTCTGGTGCTACTACTAGCCATCTATTTGGCCATAGATATTTGCCCAGGAAGTGCTACAATGTTCTAAAAAATATATAAAAGGCACACTTTTCAAAGCAAATTGAGGACATGATTTGCAATCACACACTACAACGCTACTAATTGTGCTATTTGAAGTTTTGGGCTAGTTTTTAGGAGAGATGCTGTAATTAATTTTTTGATTGGTCAAACCTAAAGCTAACAAAAACAAATCTAACGGCAAGATTAAATAAGAACATCAGTTGAATAAAAATAAGACAACAAGGTGTAAGTAAAACTTTGAAACTGAGAACTATCAGGTACCAAAAGGAGCATCTAAGAAAACCTATAAATAAAAGCAACACCCCTTGCAATAGTATATAAATAACTGCTCATACAAGGAGCTTAGTAGCAGACACTACATTGCTACACCAACCTTGGATCGCAGAATCAAGGAGAGATGCAAACATTGAAAAAGTTGTTTCTCCTTCATGTGGCATATCATCCTCCAGCTTGACTGATTTCAATGTCGACCTCACCGCCTGCCTACCAGAACTGAAACCTGCGCCAGATGCAGAACCACCATCCAGCGATTCCCTTCTTTTTGCTGATCCGAACAGTCTTCCATCCAAGCCATCAATGTCTGAATAATCAGCAGCCTCCTGCTTGATTTCTTCAAGGAGTAAACCAGCATTGTGCCGCCTCTGTATGCTGTTTCCATCACACAACAGCCTTGCTTCTGAGAATTTGGAGACAGAGGTCCCCAACAGCGGGGAGGCATTTGAAGAGGATAACCTCTTTCTGTGTAAATTGCAAAGGAAAACAACATAATCAGCTAGTGTGGCAGCCAGTTCCAGTAAAAGTAGCATGTTCTCACATTTCACACAGTTAGATTACATTTACCCTTTTATGCATCATGAGGTGTAGCTACACAAAGTATCCACCGTACACAAAGAGAACTCAGTAAAGAAATATGAGCTTGAGTACTGGCCTTATCCTGGCGTAGAACATAAATTAACTAATCTTGCACAGATTTTTGAAAGTACAACCAGTTCGGGCATCGAGCACTTGCAAGAACAAAGGAGGTGATTCATGTGCTCCCAAATACCACATAGCCTCAGTTGTACATCGCCAACACTAAGTCACGAATTGGGTTGTCTACTTGTCTGGTCAGTTCCTAGCCATGAAAACATTGACTCTAGTCTAAGTCACGCATTGCAGATTCATCCAATCAAATGACTACTAAAAAAATTGACAGAAGCAAGAACATGCCACATTTGTCCAATCAGCATGGATATTCCAAAATTGCTACCAAGGGGACCCGAGAAGTAAGTAGTATGTGACTCGAGGAGGTGACGAATTAACCACTATTTTGCGCTGAATCAACCATCTGAATCTCGCACGGGCAAGCGAAACCATACAACACATCTAACACACCACTTATCGAAGCCAATCGATCTTCTCACTCATTTTCAGTCCATTTCACCCCAGGATTACCAACAGACCACCACGCTCAGCTCACTTAAACTGCTCCACCACACTACACCAATTAACGCGGCATACGAACCGAGAAGCAGAGGAAGAGAGGGCGCGTCGTCTCACCTGTAGCGGCGGTACTCCTCCCGGCGGCCGGAGGACTCCGGGTCGAAGTAGCTCGGCACAGGCGGCGGCGGGGACGGCGAGGGGTCCACCTCCATGGATGGTGCGCGGATCCGGGACGGCGCTGGGGTTCAGCTAGGGCTTTGATCCCTCCCAACCCCCGCTCCAATGGCTGCGCGCCGCGCCGCGTGAGGTCGGAGCCCAAACCCTAACGCCACGCTCCTCCGGATTTTGGCTCGACGGGTAACTCCCGCACGGTTCGAAATTTCCCAATATTTTTTCCTCAGATTACACCTTGAATTCGGAATTTGAACTGGACACTGCATTCTTGCGGGCCTTTCTGGTTTGGGCCCAGCGTAAGAGAGATGAGAGGCCTAATTCTTAATGGACTGGGCACAGTGAAGCGTCGAGACACCGATATAGCCCAATTTCCTTAATGGGCTAGGCCGCAGAACCGCTGCCTTAACGGGTTGGGCCGCGGATATTCTCTCAGAATGGACACAATTTCCACGTGCGTTTCTGTCACGGGCAACCGTTGTAGTCACGATACTTTCTTGTTAATTTCCACCACGATATTATAACACAATCGTTAATTAAGTGCACACTTGCAATTAATTATTTAGTACATTACAACTTTGCAAGTAAGTACGTGATCCATCTTGGAAGAAATACACTTTTTTATACGTAGTGCGAAATGGCTAGCTTATCGACGTATTGCGCATGCGCGTCTGCGTGCATGAACATATGATGACATAGCGTGCGAAAGAGTTTGATAAAACTACAACCTACAAATGCCTCGACCTTTTAATTTCTCTTCAACGCAAGGAAGCCTCTTTTCGGAATCCTATAATGTATTTTACAAAGTATGGAGTATCTCACATATACGGATGATATGTATATATAGTATATGGAGATATAATACTATCTAGGTGAAATGTTATTTTTCAGAGGTATTATATATAATTGTTTTAGACATATTCCTTTTTTTACGCAAATATGAAGGTATTTACAAAATACACTCAGGGCCGGCCTTGGGAGGGGGGGCAGGGTGGACGGCCGCCCCAGGCTCCTAAAATCATGAGCCCCCAGGTATGCAACTACACTATGGGCTTTTGGCCCAGTCGTGAACAAACATATGCTGAGTTGATCTAATGAAAGTAATTGCCAAGAAGAAATCCTAAAAGCTGAGAGGCCTCTTGAAGTTAAATCTTTTTTGGTTTTGGTTGATATGGCGATCACTTCTTTGAAGACCAGATTCGAAGAACTCATGGTGTTTAAAGATACTAGATTAATGCCCGTGCGTTGCTACGAAAAATAAAATTGGTAACGAAACAGAAAGGTCAAGCAATAAAAGAAAATTGTGCTACAAGATAAAACATCTATTTCTTCCAATTACAAAAGTTTTTATGGTTTCTTCTCCAGTATAAATTAAAACCAAATATATTGTATGTAACAATATATATTACCAATCTCAAAAATCAATGAATCATTTTTATCTCTTTTTGCAATTTATATTACCAGCTCGCGTTCTAACAGCTCGCGTTCATCTTCCTCTCGCTATGCCCGTAGCGCGCGCTCCTCGGCGCTGTCGACCTCATCTTCCTCGTCGCCTCGCTCGTCCTCGTTATCCCTCGCCTTCGCAGGGGCGACATGGTCCTCGAGCATGAGGCGCTGCTGCCGAAGCCACCGCCATTCCGGACCACTGGCCACTATGCGGTCACGCTCAGGGTGTCTGCCGTCCTCCTCGCGCTCGCGTTCTTCCTCCTGCTAAGCACGCCATGGTGCGCTGTGGAGTCCACCTTCCTCGCTGCCTACTTCATCGCGCATGCTATGGCCGTGTGGTCAGTCGTCTCGGAGAAAGGGCCACCCGGCCTTTGCACCTCCGCGTCTTCTGGATCGCCACCACCCTCGGTGCCGCGCTCTTCTCCGTTTCGGCGGTGGTCCGCTGCACCGACGGTTCACTGCTCTTCCTAGATGACCCTCTCACCTTTGCCGGCTTACTCGTCTCCATGCTTCTAACGTACCTAGCCATCACTGGCTTCACCTGCCATGATACCGGAGCCTATGAAGGTGAACCAGAAAACACCAGCGTCGAGGCACTCGTCACGCCGTGCGCCGCCGCGTCGTTCCTCTCTCGCGACGTTCAGCTGGATCAACCCGTTTATCTCCAAACGGTATGCCAATGACTTTCTCACCGCCGACAAACGTCCCACCGGTGTCGCCGGGCAACCGCGCCGAAGCGTCGTACGCTTTGTTCACGTCCAACTAGCCGGCGCTGGGGTCACGGCACCGGTGGGCATCGCGCTCTGGTTGTCCTTCTTGCGCAATTACTACTGACCGTGGCGCTCGACCTCCTGCGCCTCACGGCCATATATGTCGGTCTGTCACTTATTAATCAGTTTGTCGAGTTCATTCGCCGCGCGACATGGGAGATCTTGAATGAATTCCCTTGATTGATTCTATGAAAACTGTACAGCATATATAGAATACAAAAGGAATGATTGGCCGGCTATTAATTGTCAGCAATAATTAGGGATTTTGCCATAATAATCAGCCATATTTAGAGAGATATGAATGGCTGTAAATCAGGAAAGAATAATTAGCTATAATGACTGACCATTATTGGAGATATAGGGGGAGGCAAGGAAGAACGGACCGCTGCCACCAACTGCAAATTTATATTAGTAGAGATATTCAGATTTTTATTGAGCTCAAGCACTCTGAAGTCATTAAATAATAGTGAACTTGAAGAGTGTTACACTAAATTTGCAGACACTTTCTCTCATGATGGTTCATCTAATGTTGAGGTACATGATCTTATTTCTGAATTAAAAATTATGAAATTCACTTTGCCAGATGGCGCACTGTTTGCTATGGAGATTTTCGAGCATGTTAGAGTCAGATATGTGGATTGTTATCCTAATGTCTCCATTGCTTATCGAATCTTATTTACTGTGCCTGTGACTGTTGCATCGGCTGAAAGAAACTTTTCAAAATTGAAATTGTTGAAGAATTATTTGAGATCAACAATGAGTCAAGAAAGATTAAATGATTTGGCAATTTTATAATTAGTATATGAGTGCACTCAAAGTGGTAAAAGAGTATATAAAATTCATTTAGAGTATTTAAAATTCATTTATATAGTATATTAAAGGTGAGAGTAACTACACACAGGAGTATATATAATGTATTTATATATGACATCGAAACGGAACACCATGGTCTTAGTGCAACATGATTTCAAATGCATAAATTCAAGTCAAATTTGACTAAAAATTTATTTTATTCCTTTTAAAAGTTTGTTTTTATTTTGTTCCTTTTTAAAAAGCAATAGTGGACACGATACATTCGTACATATAAAATATAGTTGGGGTTTAGCTGTTTGATTTATCAGAAAGCTAGCGTACACATGCATGCTTGACTCCTATGCAATGACACATGGTACATCCTAGGTTGAGTCGTGCGCGATGCAGCGCCGCGAGGAAAAAATCTAGCATGAGTTTTTTGCAAATCAAGTTTGCGGAACCACGAGCTTCTTTTTTCAAAATAACCGGCGGAAGGATCTATCTACGATTCAGTTTTTTAAAAATTCTCCGAGTCGAAAGAACCATTTTTTTCGAAATAACCGGTGGAAGGACCTCCGCCAGCGAACCTATAGGCTGCTATAAACCCTCGACGAATCCACGTTTTTTTTAGGAAACTACATGGAAGAACTTAAACGTAATTTCGAAATTTTTAGATCTACTTTACTAAAACACCGACAAAATGACCTAAGCACGATTTCTAATTCGGCTATAAACCTTCGACGAATCTGTGTTATTTTAGAAAACCGTACGGATGGACCTAAACGTAACTTTGATATTTATCGGGTCTATTCTATAAAAAAATCACCAAAAGAATCTGGCATGGCTGACTTGTAGAGACTCCGATTTCTAATTTCCTAGAGGACCTAAACACGAATGCAGACAGCTGGCATGGCTGAACTTGTAGAGACTCCAGACACTATTATATAAGTAATATATGTGCTAACCTAGCTAGCAGGCATGGCATGGTACACATAGCACATGACATGGTCACAGCTCACCAGAAGATAAGAGAACAACGTATCATGTTGTGTGCAACGTACGCTACGTGAGGACGAACCGGCCTATGCTGTGACGGAAACGTGACTTACGTATTGCCTACCGTTTCTTAGGCCAAACGTAGAGCACACCCAATGCAATTACTCATTCTATCTTTTTTTAGATAAAGGATTAAAATCCGGTCTCTGCAATTGCACATAACCGATCGTTTACAAAGGTAAATCGTAAAGTTGTATTGAAAACAAAACAACGAGAACTTAAAATCAAAAGCAAATTCTATAATTGCTTCTCCATCCACTCTTGGCAAAGATATCCAATACCACCACCTCTAATGCCCTGCTTGCCAGTCGGATGCTCTCTCTGTTGTTCTCAGACTGCAATAGTGCCCAAAACCGCAACCAGTATGTTTCTCTGAAAATAACCTGCATAAGAGAATAGGATTGTTTTTTCTCAAATATTAGATCATTACGTATACACTAGATAGCCCATAATAAGGCAGCACCTCCGACAAGAATAATTCTTTTTTCATTCTTCTCAATACATGTTAACCAATGTCCAAGCATATTAGACATAGACTTCAGCGGAGATAAACCAGTAGCAATATGCACAATTCTCCAAATAGCTTTGGTGTGTTGGCAATCAAAAAATAAATGTCTTATTGTCTCGTTACAATTACAGAAACAATATTTTTTATTCTCATACCAATTTCTTTTAGCTAAATTATTCTTTGTTAAAATTACTCCTCTTTGTAAGAACTAGAGGAAAATTTTAATTTTTAAAGAAAGTTTCAGCTTCCAAATGAATTTATTATTGAAAGGGGTCCCTTGATTCATCAAATAGACATACATAGACCGTACAGAGAATTCCCATGTCTATGTAGACTCCATTGAAAAATATCCCTTCCACCTGTAAGCTGACAATGAGCTATCTTCGCTACAAGATTGTACCATGCCGTCAATTTATCCCCCACTAATAATCTTCGAAAATTAATATTTGGTGGCATCTAAGTCATTACTATCCTATCTAAATTTATAAAACGTATTTTTTTAATAGTCTTATCTATAAATATAGTGTGTATTTTATATTCCAATACGAAGTTAATATCCATGTTTACTTCATATTCTTTACATGCATATATTGAAAATAGTGCTTAATTAGTGATAATATACGGTGTCAAATAAGATGAAAATTGATACTGAACGAGAATCAAGATAAGAGAGTGTGGAGTTATTTCGCATACGAAATACAATTCATTTGAGAAAACCAAAGAAGGTAGAGGATGAGGATTGCGATGGAGGAGAGAGAGAAGATTGTATTACAATTATTAGTTTCTATGTGATGTTAAATACAACCTATATATACAATTCACTGAAAATTCCCTTAGGGCAATAGGTCTTTACGGCTTAACAAGAGAGTGCAGTTTTGTCCAGCTGTACACGGTAAATGGCTATGCATGGTGTTGGCCTCCATCGCCACTTCACCCACCATCGGATCCATATATTTCAGTGCTTCCGACTTCAATATTCAAAATTTGAATTTCAAATCTACAGTCCCGGGAACTGCATCGATAAAGGTACTATACACTAGGTCCGATCCATATGGAGGATATTTCATCGTAATGCATGCACATTAAGATCCCATTTGGATCCGTGGGAATAATTCTTTAGAAGGTTTTAGGATTTAGTTTAAATTTAGACTAAATCCTAAAATATTTAAATAAAATACTTCTAATCCAAACACCCCGGCCCTAAGCATGAAAAAAAAATGAAGTAGTAGTAAAAGAACATTTCATCCTTAACTAGTTATTTTTCAGAATGTTCTAGATGAAAAAAGATATTTTTCAGAGCATTGCCGCTAAAAAATTCTTGACATCACCATGTCTATATGGAGGGTGCTCTCTAGCAGCGTATATGACGTGTTAGCCGATAGGTAAACTTGAACAAAACTCAATCTGTACAAAAACGTCAATATGAAGCAACAATAAACATAAAAGCAATCTCAAAAGAGGGGAAATAGATGTATTTAACATATTGATCCACACATCGATGGGAGGCAATATTGATCAACAATGATTTACAAAAGGTAAAATTCTACTAGCTACAATGTACTCCTAAGGTATAAGAAAAATAGATGAAAAATGTAGTAAAGGTTGGCATGTGCGTGTTTTTTTCCGTCAACCAATATAGGGTATATATTTATATTTTTAAACAGCCAATTTAATCTTGGATTGTAGTATAGGGTATTTATATCCTTAGACAGTCAATTCAATCTTAGATTGTGCTTCAAGTATCTCTCTCCGTGTCGGCTCAACGCCTCAACCTTCTCCTTGGATACAGCCTCCGATTGTTTCAAACCTTCTCGTTTCCAATCTTTTGTTAACAATTTTCATCCTTGCATCTATTTTTCCTTAATCGGCATATCTTGAAGTCTTGTTAGTGTGATCTATATTTAATTTTAATTTTTGATAAATCTTGATCTTTTCTTAAAATTATATCAACTGTTAAAAATATTTTTTATGAACTATTTTACCAGCAAAATCAAACGGAAACTTAGCCAAACTCCATCAGCTCTGCTAGGCTGCGAGCTAAGGCTTTAAGCCTTTAACTCACTTTGCCACTTGTACGCAAGAAGACAATGGCAGCATCGAAGCGCCTCCGCTGCGTTAAAAACCGTGCCGCTCTTGTTGTATTCCAGCTCAGCTGTCGTCTCACTCCGCGCCTGGGGCGCGCGCTGCCCCAGCGGTGGAAGCCAACACGGAACCGACAAGTGGGACCACATGTACTTGACCCCGCACGTCAGCAACCTAATGGATAGGGACGTGCGTGGCGTTCCCGTCCTTTCTCCCGAACCCACGCCCCCACGCGTACCATCCCAGCGATGCCTATCCGCTGACATGCGGGTCCCGGACCCATGTGTCGGTGTGATAGGATAAGTACGCTCAGCTCGGGCGTGAGTGATAGACTGGGTCTCCCGAAATGGCAGCCCTCAAAGCTGTAACAACGCCCGGGTGCTGCTTAGCTGCACCCTAAGTGTCTGACAAGTGGGCCACATGTAATGTGACCCCACACGTCGGTTGGAGATCGGTGTGGCTCTCCCATAGTCTCCGGATGTAGAAGCAAGTAATTACACTTGTACCACTCCCGTCGCGTGTATAAAAGCCCTTCCCGAAACCTCACCTACTGTTCCATAGAGGGAGGGGGCGGAGGATCCCATGCTCCAGCAAGCGGCGGCGGCGGCGGCCTCAATGGGCTCCGGCTACCGGCGGCGGGAGGCTCTGGGGGCGTGCACGGAGAGCCTCGGATCGGAGAGCGGCGACGTCGGCGGTGACGCCGAGATCGACCAGCTTCCGGCCGCCGGAGCAGCCGTGAAGGATGGGGAGGAGGTGGTGACCGGCGCGGGGTGGGTGGAGCCCCAAACGTGGCCGGAGAAGAGGAAGCGCACGGAGAGGCGCCTCCCCCCGGCGATGCCGCGCGCGGAGGAGTCGTTCATGCGCGCGGAGCGGCGCGGCGGGCGGCTGATCCTGACCGAGGTGGTGCGGGCCGAGCGGCGGGAGGTGTTCAGCGCGTCCCGCGCCGATGGTCGCCTGCGGCTGCGCTTCGCCGAAGTGCCGGACGACGACGAGAAGCCGGAGAAGGAGAGCAACGGCGAGACGGAGAGCGCCGCGAACGGGGTCTTGGTTGCCGGCTGTTGCAACGGCGGGGAGTTTTGCCAGGTGGCGGCAGGCACTGGGAGGTGCGTCGAGATTGGTGCCGTCTTGGGGATATGAAGCGCCGATATGAGAGACGCTGCTCTCCCTTTGTCAGGGAATGCCGTTCTGCTAGCTTAATTAGCTGCATTGTTTTTTCCCCCCTTTCTCTTTTTCTTTATTTGATTTGAGAGAGATTGGCAGCTAGAATGAGAGTTCTCTCGGTGAAATCAATTGTATAGTTTAATTTGTGTTCTTTGGAGACATTTCTTTGTCCTTATTTTTCTATTTTCTTTTGATTTTTTTCAATGTGCAAAATTTCTGGGAGAGATTAATTTATGGATAGGATTGAGCCCTGCTATCTCTTAGTGAATCATTATCTAGCTGGATATAGGGATAATATGTTGGATAATCTCGCGTTTATTTGCTTGTGCGTGCAGCAATTAGCGACCAATCAGTTTCGTCTTGGTGTTGTTTATAGGAAAGCAAAAGCAATAATTTTATAAGGCAATATGAATGTGGTATATATATCTTAATTAGCTGATGTTGGTGGATGTTGGAAGAAGCTATGATGTGTGGTAAATTGGTCATGGAAATAAAAAACACGAGTATATGGTATGATAAGAGATCATATCTATGCATGAATAGCGAAGGATCGAAAGTAGAAGAAAATGGGAGAAAAACCATCAATATCAGATAAGCAATTCGGACTTCGGGAAAGAGATTTGTTTAATATCAGTTTCTCTTCGGTAAATGCGTGAGTTGTCACCTGAATACACAACATGTATGTGTGGTATATATGTGCATCGGCCTATAAAAATTTGGCATGAAGTTTGCTCATAATACATCCAGGAGCTTATATAAAACTATAAAAGATACTAGTAAGTGATGAGCCGCTTAAACAAAAACATTGGTTACCTCTGCAAAATAATGCTAGGTACTAATGATTTTTGAAATACATGCACACCTTTTGACTTGTATTTTTGTGGTTTTCATGAGAAGAAGAAAGTGCATGTGATGTGATTGTAAATTAGTACCACTACTCTTCAAGTTCTCACCGTCAAAAAAATCACAAATATATATATATCTTTTACTCCTGGGAGCAGTTACTCCCACCTCTAAAATACCACTTAAACGAACTTAAAATACTTCTTTATCACTTTGGGTACACTCATACATGAATTATAAGATATTCCAATGTGAGCCACATGAAAAAAATTGCAAGGAAGTCCATGATTTTTAGTGTATTTTACGAATACCTTCATATACACACATAAAAAGGAGTATGTCCAAAAAATATGCATACCATCTCTGAAAAAATGTACATACTATCTAGATGATCTTATATACTCGTATACTAAGCATACATACCATCCGTTGCACGAAATACCCCATACGTTGTGAGATACGGTATAGAGAGTAATTACTTCCGGGAGTAGAAAAGAGCCTTTTCCATACTCTCAGGAGTACATACTCCCACCTTTAATATACCACTTAAATGAAAGTATTATACTTCTTTATCATTTTCGATATATTCCAATAATGATTCTAAGATACTCCAATGTGACATGGTTGAAAAAAAATCATCGGAGCCCTATATTTTTTTGCTATACACACTTTTACATATGTGAAAAGAATATATAAACAAATTATGCTATAAAGGGTGGACTTTGATGAAATTTTTTGTGGAACTCACTTTGGAGTATCTTATAATCAGTGTTAGAGTATACTCAAAAGGATAAAGAGGTATAATAATATCATTTAAGCGGTATATTGAAAGTGGGAGTACGTACTCCCAGGAGTATAGAACTATTTTCCTATATATATATATATATAAAAGCTCTTAACAAAACGTCCGGTGACATGCATAGACAAAATTAAGGCACATAGTTGTCATTTCATATTGGTATTTCGCGCAACCAATCGATCTGTGAATCACTATGGAACAATTTTATTTATTAAATAAATGCATTAAAGAACTCCAGCGAACTTGTAGTATATATCGACAAAAAGCGCAAGGCTATATAGTTTTATTAGGTATATAAGCTCCAGCGAACGAATGGCGTGGACAAAAAAAGCCGCACATATATATGCCATTTTATTATGTAAGATGCAACCAATTAACCATCAATTTGTGTACATATAGACAAAGAAACATGTATATGTCATTTTATGTATAATTAAGTTCCACCAACCATTGTTGTAGGAAAAAAAAAAGAAACAAAGAAATGACTCAGATGCAACCAATCACCGTTTTATTGGGTAGCACGCATGCTGTCGTTGCAACCTGTTTTTTGTGGTTGACAACTAATTTATATATGGTCAAGGTCATGTTCAACACGATGGCCATATAAACAGCATATTGGTGATCTTATCCCTTTTCAGTACGCGCGTGCGCGTAGACCAGCTGTATGGTGTAGCTAGCTCTCTGTATGTATAAGCTCAACCTTCCACCTTAACTGATGTCTATAGAATTAATTACGCTGCTAACTAAGCAAAAATCTGATGTGGCATATATAGGAATTAAGGAAAGGAGAGAAGGAAAAACAAAGAAACCGTGTCTCATGCAAGAAACTGGGTCGGCGCGGGCATCAAGATGCAAGAAACGAGCAAAATCGGGGTTGAACGTTTCTGCGCGCTGATCAAGGTGTGCTTGTGGTGCATGCATTGGTTTATTGTTCTCTCTATCCTCTAGACACTGCTCATAGAAACCATGAGTTAGGAAACTATGCATTAATTTATTGCTCTCTCTCTCCTTTAAACACTGCTCATAGAAACTATAGGTTGGGACTGCCTTAAACTACGTACGTAACAGAATGATCAAATGCGGTGTATTCATCTCGTAATAAAACAAAAGGCAGTCTCTTAATTTTAGACTAACCAAATAGTATGTTGCATATGACCCATATATAAAGTCTAGCTGTGCACAGATACAACGAGGTTCCCCGATTTTTTCTTCATTTTCCAAATTGAAAGAGCATCGATCGATCAAATATGGAGTTGCATTGGCTCAAACTACAGTACATGTAACCTAAGGACGGCTTAACACAAGTACAATAAGCAGCTAAATTTATCTTTTAGGTGAGAGTGCTCCCAACATATTGTAAATTAGCAGATTTACCTGTGCAACTGCGCATCTAGATATTAAGATATAATTGTCTTTGATATATACTCTACTTTCAATTATTGAAATACAACTGTATATTTGTTATATAACATTGTTTATATATGATTAATTTGCACTATTATAATCTGATCCACCAAAATAAGTGGTGGAGATTTTTTTTATATCTAGCTCTACTTTCAATTATTGAAATATAATTGTGTTTGTTATATATGATTAGTTCGCACCGTTATAATCTGGCCCCACCAAAATAAGTGGTGGTGATTCTTCTCTTTTTCTTCCGATTAATGTGAGAACTTCTAGAATTTAGGATTATTGAAATACAATTGTATTTGTTATATATAATTAATCTGCACTGTTATAATCTAACCCACCAAAATAAATAATGGAGATTCTTCTTATTTTCTTTCAATTAATTTGAGAATTCAGGATTGCTGTAGGATTTTCTTGCCCTTAAAATGAATGAGATGTCTTGAACATCGCCAGTTGTTTTTAGATATATAGATATAGCTTGTGTCTATAATCTCCACTCCATTTAGATATGACACAAGAAACAACATTACCAATAGCTAGATTCTTTTCCTCTTTCCCCCACTTTAATTTTCTCACCCCCTTCCATCTCACGAAAAAACTGTTGCGGCATAGATGATGGCCAAGAATGCCTCGCTGTTCGGATTAGTGGTGAATGCAAGGAGGGGCGTAAAGGGGCTAGAGCACCAGTTTTGATAGGCATGCCCCTAATACCCTCCTTAGTCCTACAACCTTTTTCAATGGTTTTCAAGATACCGCACCGGCCGCCCACCGTAAACACAATAAAACGCAGCGGCACTAAGCACCTTTAGTATTTTTCTTCCACGTATGCCACTTGTCACAATTAAAATCTTTCTACGCGTAGGTTGACTTTATTTTGTCTAGCGTATGAATGTATGTGACGGCTTGGGCATGAATTCTAACAGAACCGTTGGTTCTGGGCAGAGATGGTGATGGTGTTTGTTTCGTTCCATTGCACATATCTCTTCCCTTCCTTTTCTTCAATGAATTCGATAGCGACGCTAGACTTCGCACGCGCCGTCACCGATATCAATAATTCATTTTTTTCAAGGTAAATCTTTTTTTCATCTTCTAGAGAAAAAAATAATTTAATTCAGTAACCTTTATTTCGCATGTAATTAAGTTTGTCTGCGTGTATGTCTTCTCTTCAAGGCAAACCATGCAGTTCCATTTTTGTGCCCACACAGGTTGGGTGGCCCAATACGAGGCTCTACGGCCCACAAACCATGGACCATAAGATCTTTCAGGCCACAGCAGACAGGCACTATAATGGCTCAGGCTTTACAATTTCGAAAGAATCACGATAATCTCTACTATTTTTAATTAAGGGTTACTGTCGGTTATCCGTTTTTTTTCAGAGTACCTGATCCGTTGGATCTGACATAAACGGCTGAGATAGAAGGGTATTTAACCCGATAGTCCCACTCCTTCCTCTCATCTTCTCACATGCTCATGCCACGATGTTTTTCATTTCAAACCATTTTTCTCAGTTTCTGCATGCATGGGCTTTTTATTCGGATGCATGTACCATGTTGCTCAGTTTCTGCATGCATGGGCTTTACTCCTTTGGCTACCAGAAGCAAGGATTTATGGGTTTCTGACAAGCCGTCGCTTGCAAGAGAGCTCCAGTACTAGTTCATCAATCATCATGTTCATGTACACTGTACACATGGTATATAATAGTATATATATGTATATATATTTTTTGAAACGAGTAGTGGATATGTATATTACTAGTTAAAACAACGCGGTATTTGTGAAAGATTGTACATCTGGTTCTCACCAGCTTATGTGACGGACAAATTATTTGGAGACTGGTTTCTACTAATGCACTTGTATAACCCACCTTCATATATAGTAATATAGTATTAGAAGCCATCAAAAACTGATGGATCATCAAAATGATATAAACTGAAACTTGCATAGCTGGAACAAAAACCCAGGCATGTTATAGCTACTGATGATTCATTTAGCTTCTTCAGGCATCACCATTGCATCGCACTGCATTAAGAGTTGAAGAATTTTGGTATTGCTAGCTGAAGAGGTCAAAATATCGAAGTACATGTGTAACATCCCAAATTTTTGGCTTTTTATTTAGTTAATAGTGTTTTATTGTTAATTGAGTGATTTGTGAATTTTCTGGATTTAATTGGATTTTCTTAGATTTATTTGAATTATTTCAAATTAAGTATATTAAGCCTTTCGCAAAAACTAATTATAAATGGATAAGTTTAAAATAAAGTTTTCCCAAAAATATTTTATTTGAGTCCAGAATATCTCAAAGTATTTTTGAGATTTTTCTGGGAATTTTCCTGGTATTTTTAGTTGCTCAAATAAATCAAAGTATTTTCTCTAATTATTTTTAAAAAGCTAAAACCCGAAATTCCGGTTTGAAAAAGATTGGGTCGAGCCCAAAGATCAGGCGCACAAGGCTCGCTTCGTCATGACCGGCCAGTTGGCCCATTGCAGCCGCCTTCTAGAAGCCTCATCGCCTGCCGTCGGATCATGATCGGAGGGCCTTCGTCAAGCCGTGCCGCTTCGAAACCCTAGCCCTCGCCAGCCATTGGATCTACGATGGACGCTCCGGATCGAATGCTTCAGTGAAGGCCATCATCAAATCGCCACCGTTGATGGCTGTCATTGGCTTAGATCACGCCACGTCCCGTTGAATTTCAACCGCCGATTCCCGATCGGTCGGTCGTGAGGAGTCCTTCTCCGAGCCGCCGCCGGAGTCCGTGTTCGTGTCGGAGGCGCCGCCGTGTAGAGTTAGGGTTTCGCTTTTCGCGCTGATGCCGAGGCTATATATAAGGGGGCGGGGTCCCCGAGGTTCGTCAGAAGTCAGCGCACTTTTTCGTTGTTGCGCCGCCGCTTGGAGTTCACCGGAGAGCTCGGGAGTCCTCGCCGAAGTTTGTCGTCGCGCCGCCTCTTCTTGCCATTTTGCACCGCTATCAAGCCATCTTCCACCGCACCGCGCACACCTTCGGATTCCTCGAGTTGAGCTGCGCACGTCTCACTGTTCATCTTCGCCGATTGGTCACCGGAATGCCAAAGCCCCTCCTTCATCTTCAAGTCTGGCGAAGATCCACCGCCGCGCCGCCGCAATCCATTAGGGTTCCGATTTTTGAGCGTTCACCGAGGCTATAAATAGGGGGGCGAGCATCCCGAGGATTACCGTGAGCTGCCGCATCTTTTTGCACAAGCGCCGCCGCCAGAGAGGTCATCGTTAGAGTTTGCGAGCTCACCGGAGTTGAGGAGAGAAGTGCTTCGGT
Organism: Guadua angustifolia; assembly: GCA_036346375.1. Classification (NCBI taxonomy): domain Eukaryota; kingdom Viridiplantae; phylum Streptophyta; class Magnoliopsida; order Poales; family Poaceae; genus Guadua; species Guadua angustifolia. The sequence continues at coordinate 10,596,032 of CM070520.1, forward strand.
ATTTTGCAAGTTTCGCCGTCGACAAACCGCCGTTCGCCGTGCCAAATTCGGATCCGAGCTCCTCGCAACGTGCCACGCCTGGTCTGATGTCTTGTAGTCGTCGGAGAGCACCTAAGCGCCGAATTTCGAGTCGTCGTCTTCGTGTCCGGTGGAACCGCGCTGCCGTGCTGCCATCGCGAAGATCGGAAGCTTCCAGCCGTTGGATCGTCATCGGACCGTCAGAGCTGAGCCACGTCGCGGATTGAATAGCGCATCGCTCGGGTAAGGGACCGCCGTCTGATTTTTGATGAGCGGTCAGGATTGCGCCGCATCACTTGGTCCACAGTGTTTGCCACCAGTAAGCGTCGGCCGTTGGATGTTGATCGGAGGGCTGCCGCTGCGACACGTCGCCGCCACCGTAGCCGTCCGATGAAGATCCAGCACACGATTGGCTCGGGTTCAATGATGACGTCACGCCTGTGCAATAAAGCGATTTTTCTTTTCAAAAATAATTCGGATATTATCGATTTTCCAATTTTATGAATTTCTAGATTTTTGAATCTTCCGAAAGCTCGTTCTCCCTCATACGAACTCTGATTGAGGTGATTCAAATTTCTAAAATTTTTTAAAATTGAGATCTATCTATTGGTGAATTTTATTTGATTTTTAGAGTTTGTTTGCTCTCTGTTTTGGTATTTATTGGGCATTCTCTTTCGTTTCGCATAGACGATAAGTTGTGCGACGCATCCGGGGAAGATTCATCAACCAAGACCAAGGTCCAGAGCATGGATAAGGGTTTTCCTAAGGCAATTTGTGCTTTGATCATGTTGAACCCATGTTTGCAAAATTGCTATTTTGTTTTTACCTTATTGCATATTATTTCATGTGTAAAAATGATTTCAACTTAAATTGGGACTTAGCTAGCATACCCATTGAATTATACTCTACCTTGTCATTTGTATGCTATGATCTATTGTCACCCTAGATTGGTTTACTATAGTTGATCAATAATAAAATCAACATGGGATGGTTAGATCGGATTAGATTGCTTAGCCATGCCACGTCATCACATGTACTTGAATTATTGATAAATAATCTTGACTAATGAAATATGGAACAATGTTATGAATTTGTGTGTCATGTGTGGTCACACGATGAGATTGAGTTGTTGTGGCAACGGATGTCATGCAACGATATTGAATTGTTGATGGCACGTGGTGCTTGGTAATCAACTGGGGTGGTTATGTTTTAGATCGGAGCAAGTGGCAAGGGCAAGTGTGCCTGGGTGGGCCCGATGGGCAGAGGGTATGTGCAAGTCTTACTTTGATCAACTCTAAGGACACCTTGCGAGCCTTTGATCTGAGTCAATCATGCAACCACATGTCTGTTATGGGGCAACCTAGCTGACTAATTTGTAATGTCTTAGCTTTGGTACTACCAGTGGTGGTGTGGTTCACCCTTTTTAATGAACCCAGATGGCGCAAGAGGGCGGCCCTGTTGTGGTAACCAGTCCCTTCAGTGTTGAAACCTTAGCGGGTGGTACCGAGTTAAGACAGAACATTGTAAAGGCTTTGTCATGATTCTCTGCCGGCACACCAAAGAAAGTGTGCTAATAGCTTGGCAAACAAGAGATGATCATGTCGTGTGGGTAAAGTGCATAACCTCTGCAGAGTGTACAAACTATTCGGTTAGCCGTGCTCACGGTATTAAGCATAGCTCGGGAATTACAATCAAGGGATTAGACTTTTGCAAAACAAAACTTGGGATGGATGGTAGGTTGCCATGGAAGGTTGAATCTTGATTTAGGACGAGAAACTTGGTTTACTTGAGAAATGCTGAATCTATCTATTATTGTTATTTGTTTTACTGTCTTTTCAATCTATTTATTGTATTTGTTCATAAATGCTGCTTTACTGCAAAATAGCCATTATTAGCCATTCATTTGGAATAAGCCTTGCATATAGTTATGTTAAAATTGCATTTTGTGCACAACTTGTTGAGTGCTTTATGTACTCACCCTTGCCTACAACATCACCAGTGCTGAAGAAGGTGTACTATGAAAGGACGAATGTTTAGGGTGCGAGCCTTGTCATTTGCCTGTGGTATACTGAGGGGTTTATCTACGTCTTCATTCCGCTGCAATTCAATTTGGTTGTTCAGCCTTGTAAGGCATTGTTATGTAAGTTGACCATAAGGTCACTCAACTAGTAATATTTAATATATAATGTCTTTTATCTTATTTCCGCTGTGTATGATTGTGATATTCACTGATGTTGAGCCTGTGTGCACTAGTGTGATCCTGGACTAGTGCAGTATACACAGAGGGTTCGGATTTGCATATTCGGGTCCCGACAATATGTATTTCAGTTTGTTCAATAGATGCTACTATTCGCGAAACTGGGAATCCTGCAAGCTGATAAATCATAAAGTATTGTTTGAAACGTAGACATTTTGCATAAAACTGTTTATACCATTATAATTTCTACATTGCTTCTAGTCCCAAACGGCGCCTAATTGTATATTTGTATTTATGACCTAACAACGACATGTATATTTGTAAGTTGTAACTAAGTTGCCATATATTATGCAAATGATAGGTAAACTAATGGAAAAATTTCTCAAAAGGAAAGCTCCAGATAGTGCTACAAATGTTGGGAATTCACGACCTGAAGGCATCAATTGGGAAGAGGAAATTAAATTTGATCCAAGTAAAAGGAAATGGATAGATTGCTATCATCCTAATCACAAAGATGCAGTAAGAAGAAAATACTTGGATAATGGGCATTGTCAACCCCGGACTTATGATTTTCCATACACACAATTTGGGGATAAAAACAGAAGGTTTAATCCTGAATGGTTTGATGAGTTTGAGAGTTGGCTTGAGTATAGCGAATCCAAAGATAGAGCATACTGCTTTTGTTGTTTCTTATTTAGGGACCGCAACAAGAAGGAAGCTGGGTATGATGCATTTGTTATAAATAGTTGGAATAGCTGGAATAAAAAAGCAAAACTAAAAGAGCATGTAGGAGGTGTCAATAGTGTTCACAACAATGCATTGAAATATTGCACTGATTTGTTAAAAAGAGACCAACACATTGATGTTGCTATCCACACACAGAGTGAAGCTGCTAAGATTGCTTATTTCGCTCGACTAAGAGCATCAGTTGATGTTGCTCGTCTGTTATTAAAACAAGGATTACCTTTTAGAGGACATGATGAGTCAAAGGAGTCCTATAACAAAGGTAACTTCTTAGAAATTCATGAGTGGAAATATAGCATAGATAAAAATGCCGCTGGGAATAGTCTTATGATATCTCCTCCTATTCAGAAGGAAATTGCTCATTGTTTTGCAAAGGAAATATTGCAGTCAATTCTACAGGAAATTGGACATGATGTATTTTGTTTGCTAGTTGATGAGTCCAGGGATGTCTCAGGTAAAGAGCAGATGGCAGTTGTTCTGCGATATGTTGATAGTTGTGGAATTGTGAAAGAGAGATTTGTTGATCTAGTTCATGTAAAAGAGACCACTTCTTCCTATCTCAAGTCTTCTATTGACTCTCTATTTGCAGAATATAAGTTAAGCTTGAAGCAAGTAAGGGGCCAAGGTTATGATGGCGCAAGCAATATGCGAGGTGAGTTTAATGGCTTGAAATAATTGATTATGAGAGAAAATAGTACAACATACGATGTCCATTGTTTTGCTCATCAACTTCAGTTAGTGATTGTGGCTGTTGTAAGAAAGCATAAAGGAATAAGCAACTTCTTTAACATGATTTCTCTCTTGTTGAATGTGGTGGGTGGATCTTCAAAGAGAAAGGATATGGTTCGAGATATCAATCATGAACATGTGCAAAAGGCCTTAGGTTGTGGCCTTCTTCAAACTAGGACAGGGTTAAATCAATAGCAATGCCTTCAAAGGCCTGGAGATACTCGTTGGAGTTTTCATTATAAAACTCTTAATAGTTTGGTTGACTGGTTCCCAACAGTTGTTAAAGTGCTAGAATTTGTGGAAGAAAAGGACAAGGATAGAACAAATAGAGATCAGGCATTGGGTCTTTTAATATACTTTCAGTCATTTGATTTTGTTTTCTATTTGCATCTGATGTTGACTATCTTGGTAAGCACAAACACTTTGTCATTGGCACTGCAACGAAAGGACCAAGATATTGTTAATGCTATCAAATGTGTTAAATCAACTAGGTTGCATTTGTACAACCTTAGAAGAGAAGGATGGGAATCTGTCCTAGGTGAAGTATATGCCTTTTGTGAGAAATATGACATCCCTAAGTTAGAAATGGAAGAAACCTATGTTAATCCAAAGAAGCAACGACAAAGAACTGGAATTACCAATAAGCATCATTATGAAGTGGATTGTTTCAATGATGTTTTTGATTGGCTATGCCAAGAGCTTGACAGTCGTTTCAATGAGACCACATCCAATTTGCTTGTTTGGTCAGTTTCTTTAAGTCCAAGAGACTCATTTCATGATTTCAACTTGGAGAATCTGATGAGCTTAGCTAAACTCTATCCAAATGATTTTAATTCTTTGGAATTGAGAGATCTTAACCATAATTTATGTCTCTACATTGCCGATGTGCGAGCAGATGATAGATTCTCTAACATACAAACTATTTGTCATGTTTCTCAGAAAATGGTGGAGACAAAGAAACATATATGCTATCCTTTGGTTTATCGACTTTTGAAACTAGTATTGGTATTGCTCGTCGCCACGCCATCACGAGAGATGCTTTTCAGCCATGAGAATAGTAAAAACATATTTGCGTAATCGCATAGGCGATGAGTTCATGAGTGATAGTCTCATTTGTTATGTGGAGAAAGAAGAACTGAAGAAAGTCACCGATGATGCTGTTGTTAATCGTTTTATGAATTTGAAAGAACGGAAATACTAAAAGGTAATGTATCTATTTTATTTGATTACTCTATCTTTTTTGTTCATAACTTTAATTCATATTGTTCCTTTAACTTTTTCCAGGCTATTGAAATTGGATGATATATTTTAGTATTTTACCAATGTACGCTATCTTTTGCCGATGACTCTTAATTTCTTTCCCTTGCAACAATCATTCACTGTTTTTAGTTGGTTTCTTCATTTTGGTAAGTATTTTCATATTTTGTTGCTACTTCTTTATAATTGTACATCTTCGTTGGTTTTAATGGTAGTATGGTACTAAATTATCGATGCTCATAAATAATTATACATGATATTATATGTATACACATATATGCTAGTAAAGTGGTGAACCAGGGTAGTTTTTGCTCTAGTTCCGCCACTGTTTTGATCCCACACTTGCTCTCCCTCCCTCGATCCATCATGCTCAGCTCTCCCTCTTAAATCTCTTCGGAGGAACAAATATTTTCTGCTCTTGAAACATAACTAAAGTTAGTGTTCTTGGCAAATAATTTTTTAACTGTAAATTAAGTTTTTGTTGCAATACATAGGCACGTAACTTGTAGTTTATTAAGCTCGATAGCTAGCGATATACACCAGCCACCAGGTAGAAGTAGAACCTCACATGAAAGACTGCAAAGGTGACGCTTAGCCCCCAAGCCTACACCGAATTAAAAGAAGTGCTCGTCTAGCTTCCAAGGTGAAAATTCAACCCATCAGGGGGAAAAGGGCACCATGCAGGTTGTTAAGAAACCTAGGCATTATCAAATGAGGTGGCGACGAAGTGGATGAACAAGCCATGGACAGATGTTTGGAGGTCTTGAAGAATTTCTTCCCTCCATGCTTAATTGTGGCTGTTCTTTGCGCATCAGGCAAGGCGCAAGCTCCCAGTGGTGAGCTGTGGCCTGTGGGATATCACGGTCTTCGACATTATCTTCTGATGGTGTTGCTAGGTGAGGTGTTGATCAGGTGCTGTTTCTCTAGGTATATCCTATCGAGATATGTGTTTGTAATCCTCTTTTTCTGTCTGGAATGAATAGGCAGAGCCCCTGTCATCCGTTTCAGAAACAAAAGTATCGGAGGAATGCAGAAAACTAGTTGTAACTGACCTAGATGAGGAAAATTTTAAGATGTGCTTTTATGCTTTTTTTTATAGGTGCATAAATATTAAAGCATAAATGAATTATTTTAGATGAAAAAGGACACCAGAACCCTGATGTCCCAGTTTCAATTAAGAAACCGGCATAAAGTGTTCACATATGTTCACAGCCATCACACAGGTCATTAAGACCGCCCAGCACGACGCAAAACATCACACCTGAAACCCTAACATCATTACCAGAAATCAAAATACTACCCAAAACTTCCAGCCATTTTTGTCAGCACAACCAGCAGCTGATACACAGATTTCGCCGACACAAACAAAACAAAACACTCCCAGCTCGCAATGACCGAAACATCTGTGACTCCCAGCTAGCAACGACCGAAACTGAGCAGCGGCCAAAACATCACACCTGATACCATCATCTCCCAGCTCTTCATCGATCAACGTAGACTGAAGTCGCATACCCTCAAGCTTCCTCCAGAATCTGGAAATTCCGCACATGTGAACAAAACTCCCCCAGAATTGGCTAGCTCTGCTGATCTGAGTTTTTTGCAGTATTCTCGTGACTCCAGCCGAGCCTCATCTCCCATCCGGCTCTCTCTTCCAGATTTTTTGCCAAGTCTTCTACTTGCACTTTCTGCTCCTCCTTCAGCAACAGACTCCAGCTTCTTAATCTCCTCGCCAATAGACCCAGCACAACTCGATGTCCCTCCAAGATTCTCCCTGGAAACACAACGCATTTCTCAGTTTCCACAATGTCCAAAGCACAGCAGAAGTACAAAAGTTAACCACCGCATGTTTTTCCTACTAATCCACAACCTGGCCACATTTTCGAAAGATATACCAATATTCATATTCAAAACGTCAGCCATTTCAAGCCAGACAGCCTTACTAACACAACAAGTAAAGAATAAGTGTGATATGGACTCAGGATCAGTGCAAAATAAGCAAGTAATATCGTCCACATTTTGCCTCTTAGTTAGATTGTCTCTCGTCATCAACCTATTATTGGCCAATAACCAAAGAAACACATGAATACGGGGCGGAACGTCAATCTTCCACACTGCAGGGATGTAAATCGGCTGGACACCTCTGAAAGTAATAACAGCATAGAGAGATTGTACCGTATAGACTCCTTTCGAATCAAATTGCCAAATGATGGAATCACAGTCTTCACTAAAGACAATGGATTCAGCCACACTAACTAAATCATGCCACATACTCATCAACTTCTGCGAGACCCTTCTTTTAAAAGAAAGCTTCAGATTCATACCATCCCAGGCCTCATAAACCGAAATATTCTTTTGCACCGAAAGCTCATAAAGAGGCCAATATTGAATAGCTAGACTAGACGTACCAAACCAATGGTCCTCCCAGAATCTAACACTTCAACCATCCCCGATTTTCCACATATACCCCATTTTAGCAGCTTTAGCTGCCCAAAGCACACCCTTCCAGAAGGGAGAAGCTTTATCCTCAGGACAACAAAACAGATTAGGATCATTAGTTTTATATTTAGAGTCCACAATCCGTCTCCAAAGACTATCTTGCCTCAAGTAATATCTAGAAACCCAAGAAGCTAGCAAGCACAAGTTCAAGTTTCTTAAATCAGGAACACCTAGACCTCCATACTCTTTTTTCTGAGCAACCAACTGCCAGCTTGCTAAATGATACCGATTCTTCTGGCCACTATCATTCCAAAAGAAGTGAGCCATCTGGGAGTTAAGCTCCTGAATTGCCCATTTAGGGAACTTAATCACTGATAACAGATAAATGGGGATACTTGCAAGGCAAGACTTTAAAAGAGTCAACCTACCTTCATACGATAAAAGACGCCCCCTCCAGCCAACAACCCTCTTAATAATCTTATCCACCACCGGCTGAATATCCTCTTTTCTCAACTGAGCATAATGTAAAGGAACCCTAGATACTTAAAAGGGAAAGAACCCAGGTTACAACAAAAAAGTCTAGCTAGATTATTCCTATTACCTTCATCTACACCAACGCACATCAGATCACTTTTATCATAGTTAATCTTCATACCAGAAATCTGCTCAAAGCAGGAAAGAAGCCATTTAAAGTTTCTAGCCTTATCGAGATCATTATTCAAAAAGAACACCGTATCATCAGCATATTGGAGGCTAATAATACCTCCCAAACACACATTAGTCATCATACCTTGAATCAAGTTTTTATGCGCGGCTTTAATAAGCATCCTCGAAAATACATCAATAACTAAATTAAAAAGCAAAGGAGAAAGAGGGTCTCCCTGCCTCAGCCCTTTGCCAGCCCTAAAATATTTGCTATTAACATCATTAATTCTCACACACATAGAGCCTCCTACCACCACACTCATAATCCAATTAACCCACTTCTCACCAAAACCTCGACTTCTCAACATTTCCTCAAGGAAATTCCAAAGCACTCTGTCATAAGCTTTTTCATAGTCAATCTTGAAAATAACCCCTTGCTCTTTCCTACAGAACACATCATGAATAATCTCATGAGCCGCCATAACACTTTCCAAAATAAACCTACCTTTAACAAAGGCCGTCTGATTAGGAGCAATAATTCTGTCAGCAATTTTAATCAACCTATTATTCAAAGCTTTGGAGAAAATCTTGAAGCTGCAGTTAATTAGACTAATAGGTCTAAATTTCTTCAAAGTTTTAGCATCATTTTCTTTTGGAATTAAAATTATTATAGTATAATTCAGTCTAGACAGGTTCAAAGTTCCATTCTCAAAACAATGAAACAAAGAAAGCAAATCATCTTTCACAAGATTCCAAAACCTTTGATAGAACAAAAAGGAGAACCCATCAGGGCCGGAAGCCCCATCAGCATACGAACCAAAAACCGCCTCTTTAATCTCAGATTCAGAAAAAGGGGCTTCCAACAACCCAATCTCATCATCTTGGATTTTACTATCCTCATCCCAGAAATTTTCGTCCAAAGATAGCTGAAGATTATTTTCCGAGCAAAACAAATTTTTGTAAAAGTTCACTGCCATCTCCAACATACCATTAGTATCCTCCACCGGACCATTATCGCCCTCAAGGACACTAATATGCTTTTTTCTTTTCCTCTGATTAGCAACAGTATGAAAATAAGAAGTATTTTTGTCCCCTTCCTTAATCTCTCTTTCCCTAGATCTTTGCTTAGCTTTAATTTCTTCAATGCTCCAAATCTTATTTAAATCATCCACCAATACCTTAAACATATTACTATCCTCTTCGGAAAGCTGGGACACCTCTCTTTTTAAGTCTAGGACATCAATGTCCCTGATTAACTCATTTTTAATTCTTCTCATCTCGGAGTCGGCATTTACAGCCCAACCCCTGATTTTCTTTCTCAATTTTCTAATCTTGAACTGCCACACCTCTAAAGGGTCTGACATCTTGCAAGGAGAGTTCCAGGATTTCTCCACCACACAAGCAAAATCTGGTCTAGTCAACCACCACTTTTCAAATCTAAAAATTTTGTTCTTCCTAACATCTCCCATACCAATGTTCATAATTAAAGGGGTATGATCACTACTAGCTTTAGAGCCAGCCTTAACCACAACCCTAGGATAGTGTTGCTCAAAAGAAGTGTTAACAAAAATTTTATCAAGTGCAGCCATAATAGGTTGTGCTTGATTGTTACACCAAGTATACGGTCTAGTCGAGTCTTTTAACTCTATCATCCCCCACTTATTACACCAATCATTAAAAAGGAAGGCCCAATGGTGATTAATCACCCCCATTACTTTTCTTAGACTGTCTTCTAACCATATTAAAATCTCCACCCAAGATGGTAGGCCCCTCCCAATCACCCATGATAAAATGTAACTCATCTATAAAAGATTGTTTGCCCTCATCATAAGGAGAGCCATAAACCACCACTAACCTCCAAACAAAATTATCAGCAATATTCTTGATGATACAAGAAATACAGAAATTAAAACAATTGCAAACAATTAAATCAAATTTATTAGAGTTCAAACCAACCAAAATGCCACCAGCTGTACCCATAGCAGGTAACCAGTTCCAAATGTAATCACTATTAATACTTTTTAGAAAATGATCCTCAAATTTTTCTTTCTTAGTTTCCTGGATACCTATAAAATCTAACTTGTTTGCATAAATGAAATCAGCCACCCCAGTACCTCTACCGATTTTATTCATTCCTCTAATGTTCCAGAATGCTCCTTTCATCATTAACAGTATGTTTTGTATTACTCACAACCTGGGACCAAGTCATATCCCTATTTTTCTCCACCACTCCCATAGCTGGAGTTTGGGGAGACACACCCATCAATGGGGGAAATTCATTCTGAATTAAACTTTCATCTAACTCAACAGGCAGAAGTAAATCTGGGTTTTTAGCGTCAAAAGCCATAACCCTTTCTATTTCCATCTTTTTCATTTTCTCAACGTTCTCAACTATGTTTTGAGTATCAGTTCCTAATCTCATGCCAACATGAGTAGCCAATTCAATTAACTGATCATTATGCAAAGAATAAAAGGAATTACCCCTTTTTGGCTTATGCTTAGCTTCCAAATTTTTATACTTCACATACTCTTGAGCTTTTTGCATAACCGTTTTTCCGTCTTCATTGAATCTTCTAGGGCGATCCATCCTCAAGGAGGGGCCCCATTTTTCTTTTGGTTGTTTGAACATCACAGCATCTGTCCCAGTTTGTTTTGCCATATCTTCCTCTTGAATGCAGTTATTAAACTCCTCCAGTAGACCACCTCCCACATTACCCTTGTTAACTGAAGTTAACAATTCTCCTACAATTTCCACTTCTTCATCAGTTTCAGATTCAGCCAACTCCATGTCTTTCAATATATACCCACTATCCATCTCCCTGCCTTCCACTGCCAGCAGATTAAAGGCATTCCACCTCGAATGCTGTGAGGAAGTCTCCTCCAGAACGCCCCCATGAGTGTTCTGCCCAGCTGAGATACCTTCTCTATCTCTAGCTTTAACATGCTGCACAGGCGTTGTCCAGACCTCCATCTCATGCCCAGCTTCGGTTTCAACACCTCGACTGGCACTATTGTTCATATAATTTTGAAGTTGTTCAACCTGATCAAACACATCCTTCATCTCATCCAAAACACTGACCGACTTATGTCCTTTTCCAGCTTTACTATCACTTTGATTTGATGTCCTACAATCTTTTTGCTGACTCTTATTTTTGTCAACCTCCATATCATTCTTCTCACTGTTTTGTTCCCCCAAATCATCAGCCTCATCATCGTCCTCTGCAGGATCATCATCATCATCCCCGTCAGGTGGATTAGAAGGTCCACCCTGCTCCTGCGGATTTTCTTCTACTTCAAAAGAAATCAAATACAATTTCTTGTCCATCTCATATAAACGTTCCACAGGAATTTGACCAGGATTTCTACAAGCAACTTTGACTCTAATCACCTCATAAAAGGACTTAAACAAGCCAGACCAATCCACATCAGTCATAATACCCAGCCCAGAAGAAATTTGAGCAAACATAGACCAATCACACCATTTAGGAGGTATCCCCCGTATCTGTATCCAAACTTCCTTTAACTCACCATAAGCCTCCAGTTCACCAATCCATTCTAAAACTTCAGCTTCTACACCCTCCTTTCTCAAGTTGAACGAAGGATAATTCTTGATGTCAGCCACTTTCTTATGAGGGGGAAATCGGACAAGGAATTTACCCACATCTAACTCTCTTATCTGCCATGGCCATTCTTTACAATATATCTCAGACAGTTCCCTCTCCAACTCAGTCAACGTAATCATCCCTCTTTTAACCCTAACAACGCCACAATTCTTCAGATTCAACCATTGAGTAGACTCTACAGTAGGCACGTCCAAATGATAAAATCCCAATCCTCTACCAGCACTACCAAAATAAGCAGCCTGAGGCAAGGTTTTAGACCAAGTAGGGCAAACATTCATATGGTGTCCAGGCACAGCACAGATGAAGCAAACATTAGGTTTTTGACAAATCCCCACAAAATGCCCAGGCTCCCCGCAATTAAAGCAGGTTAAACCACGATACCTTGGATCAATGACTATGTGTTCCTCTTCTCTGCCAGCCTCCCTAGTTTGTTGCTGAAGCCTCCTGCCCTGCTGCGGATGCGGTCTTATCTGCTGCTGTTGTGGCTTTCCTTGTGGTTGAGGAGGTGCTTGATGGGCTCTCCCTCCTTGCGGCTGTTGCAAAGCATGGGGGCCAGGACAATATTGTTGCGACATGGGAGGCGGGGGAGGTCGAGGAAACTGCGGACCTGGAGGTCGCGGAGCCTGACGATGGTGCTGTTGAAGTTGTTGAGGGGGCGGTTGAAAGCGTGGCTGCCTCGGCGGACGAGGCTCCGGCTGCCAAACCCAGCGACCGCTCACCTGATCATCCGCCATTTGACCTCTGTGCACCACCTCCACAAAAGTTGCTTTCAGATTTGAAGAACACAGATCTCTAGCAAAACTGATTCGAACCGGATCTGCTACAATACGATCCACTCTTCTCACTGGAAAGCAATCACTCAAGGTAAAACTCCTGCACTGGACCAAATCCTTCTTCACCCAAAAGAGCACCCCACTCTGCGTTGAAACCCTAGAATTGTCGATTGGGGAAGGAATGACCCATAGCTGGCCAAAAAACTCCTCTATCTCTCCCTCCTCATCCTTCGGATCAGAATCAATTTCCACCCGCAAATCAACCCGCGGCTGACTGCCTTGTGGCTCCACCGCTGTGGGGACGATAGGACGAGGAGAACCACTGACGCGTGGGGGCGAAAGTTTATCACGACATACCGAAAACACCCCTGCATCAGTAGAAGATTTGTATCCCGCCTTCGCCGAAATCAAACCCAAATCCTTCGAAGTTGACGGAAGAGGGAACTCCGTCACCACCTTCGAAAGAAGAACATCATAGTCAGCAGCGGCGAGGAAGAGAGATCGTGATGGACGCGCCGCCGCCCCACTACTCCGATCTCCATCGTTGCTATGATATCGATCTTCAGCGCTGCGATGGTCTCGAGACGAAGAACATGGGAGAGGAGGAGGAGCGTGTTCGAACTTTTCAAAGCATAAATGAATTATAGATGGTGATTACTTACCCCTTCACTTGCTTTAAGATTTATACAACCTGTATTGGGAGGAAAAGAATTGAAACACTGCTGAAATTTTCTTATCAAGATCGATTGGGGTTTGACGAGTGACTATTCGCTTGACCACTGCAGCAAGGCAATCGATAGGTTCCGGTCACTTGCAAAATTGATGAAGGTTGAATCATAAATAGTTTGTACGCCGTTTTGATCACCTCATCTGCGAGGAGAGCGCTGTCCAGAGCAGCAAACCCTGCAGCAAGTCTTCCTTCCACCTTCGTTTGATGGAGAAACTTTGGTGCGCTGACGGGTTATGATTGTCTGGAGCTCTGGATAAAATCTGGAGTATCTATCATAATTCACTATTCTATCTAGTAACCGGCAACGCAAAAACAGAAAGCCATGGCATCTCATATGCACTGTAGCGAGCTAACTTTGCTGCTTACAATGGACGGATTGGAAGAGAAGAGAGAAGCCCAAGTGCAATTCAGTGGCTTCTGCCCAGTCCGTTTTGTTTGGCGTTGCCGTCGCAGTCACATTTCCATATATGGTATCATGGATCTCTTTCGCTTCATGCGGTGGCGATGGCTTCGCACCTTGCGCCGCCACCTATGTTGAAGATGGCTCACTGTAGCAAGTGGGGAAGCTAGAATAAAAAATGAGTGTGTGTTTGGAGGATTATATTAAATTGAGATAAACATATTAAATAATTGTGTTGTGTTCTCATCGGTTTGAGGGTTTCTACTATTAATTACTTTATTATTTGAGAAATACTTGTGCAACATTTGTTTATCAAACTTTTGGAAATTCATAAACAAATTAATACTAATCAATCGAACAAATTGACTATTGTCTCTATTCAACCCATTGACACAAATACAATTGATAGAAAATAATCATATATCAAAAGAAGGGGCTCACATTGGATATTTGCTATTGTAGTCAGCTCACTTAGTCGGTTAGGTACTCATCAACTCAAGCTACGCTATCTTTCCCGTCTACTTAGGTTTTATACTATGATTACATCCAGAAGATTCTTCAAAACAGAAAGAGTAAAAGTAGTTTCATCTTCCTCAGTTAAAGTGCTTAACGACAAAATAAGAATTACAGACTCTTTGAAATAATTACTGTAGCCAGTCATGTCACCGTTGGATTGAACTGGATCAAGCAAAAGTAGATCTCCACCATCCATCTTCCTTAAAGAGACTCATTGGTTGTCACTTTTGGCTACCTCATTGCTACTGTTCTTCTTCCTTCCGCTCTCCGCTCTGACATTTCCCCCTTCTTGAGCCAAGACTTGTCCTCAAGTCTTGAAGTCAGGAGAAGTTCTCCGAATGAAGCTTCATCTTCGCAACTAGCATCCACATCAGCCAAATCCACCCATCGTATAAGCCATTGTGTGATAGCAATCCTTTTCTTCGGTATGATTCTGAGATTATTATTGCTTCCAACATACATCCGGCCCTTGTAATTACGAATTTCTGATTCTAGTTTGTACTTCGACTCCAGTTTGCAAGTCCGACACGATTTGTGCTACTTTATCATCATGTTCATAACCAGTTTTAACCTCAGTCACCCACTCTAGAATAGCATAGGTGAGAGCATTAATACTTCAGTTTCTTGAACTGGATGTTCCATCCGAGAAAGAGCATCAGTAACTTTATTTTCTTTTCCTTTCTAATATTCCATTTGAATATCAAATTCCATAAGCTCGAGCATTAATTTATGCTGTATCCCATCAACCCTTGGTCCCAATAATTTACTGGAATATGCTATCGGCCATTCGGACTGCATTAATATAGCTACAATACCCGAACCACTCGCATCAGTTTCAAGCACAAATGGCTTGCCAAAATCAGGGAGGCCTAAAATCGGACAGGTAGTTAAAATCTGTTTGAAATGTTCAAAAGTCCTTGTATGCTCCATTTCCCATTTAAAACAATCTTTCTTCAGTAACTCAGGGAGAGGTCTACACAATTGCCCATAACCTTTGACTACTTGCCGAGAATAACCTGTTAGTCCCAAAACCTTCTTAGCTTAGGGCTTCTCTTAGCTTCCAGATTGGAGTCTCTCAAGACTTGCAGGACATCCCTCCAAGTGCCATCTTCCTTACGGATCACATGGTCACACTCACACCGAAAAAGCAACATCTTTATCTCCGTGAACACATCCACAAAGCTACTAAGGATTTCCTCTATTTCTGGGCTTAGCTGATTCATTGCAGTTTGAGGTTCCAATTCCATAGGGTTTACATGTATCAGAAACCTATTAATCTTCATTAGTGAAATTGTCTGAAATTGTTCAGCCTTCATCTTAAAATTACTTGTAAGTTAAGTCTGGAAACTGAAGTTCCTGCCCATTCTTGTTGATGATCAAACCTTTTTTTTAAGATCCAACTTGATGGGGCTGTACTCATAAATCCAGTCAGCTCCTGTAGCTCTAAGATTTAGAGAGGCATTTGTGTCTGCCTTGATTTCCTGCGTTGATCCCTGAAGCTGTAGGTTCCTGGCCTGAGCTTGTTGTAATGTACCTGACATGCCACCAGCTGATCCATGGTAAATTTGCCCTGAATCCTGAGCTGCCATTGCAGTGGACTTCAGCATAGATGTCGGGTTCAATTCTAGCGGCTGGCCAATGTTTTCAGTAAACCTTTGCTTTATCAATGCCTCATCCAACGTGTCCCTCTAAGCAAAAATCTTTATCCTCTCAGACCTCTCCTCAAACAATTTTTCTGACAAAGAACTTGCGGCTGAAGTATTTTGTCGCATTGGAGAATCAGCCGCACCCAAACCATTTTGAGTACTTGTGGGCAGATGACTACTTTCATTACGCTGCTGTTTCTTCTGTTGGCGGTGCTGCTGCTGCGGTTGCTGCATCTGGATCTGCTGTGGCAACTGGTGAGAATGAGCTTGTTGCTGCTGCAGGTGTGATGGCTGTTGCTCTCGAGCTTTAATTGACTGTGCCTCAATGTATGAAACAACAACATCAGAATGCTTATCGTTCGTCCTTGCAATGAAGATGTCCCAGATGACCGGCCACCATTCAAAAAGGAATCCCCCTAGGTCGTCAATTGCAACATGATCTGAAGACACATTACCTCCGGCATGGAATGCCTTTGCAGTGTTCTGCAGATTCCTCTTCACTAGGTAATCATGAATGTACACATCCAACATCTTTTCTGCTCCCCATGCACTTTGAGCCATGGCTGCCACGTCCTCCTGTTCTAGTCTTGGTATCATCAGAAAGAAATATCCAGAGTCAGTTTGAGAATTTACTGACTCCTTTTTCTCAGCTTTCTCACCATTTGATCCATTATTGCTTGCATTGGTCTGATCTGCATTAGTGGATTCATCACCTTGTACCACTTCTTCAGGATCTTCTTCATAGACAGGATCTTCATCCTCCATTTTCTCATCAGCTTCAGGTTCATTATGGGCATTTGCTGAATCATCTGTGCCCATCTTTTCCTCAACCTCTTTTATCAGTTCATCACAGGAAGCTACTGAGTAATTAGTGCTCAGGTGTTTAGCCCCCTGTAGTTTTTCTACTGTTTCGTGAGCGTTTGCTTTAGAAAACCGATCACAAACTATAGCACTGAACTGCTGCCAGGTCAAAGTCTGCCATGGAATCCCAATACCTTTGAACCATGTATTTGCTCTATTAGTTAGATGCCCCATCGCTAAATTGATCCACTGGTCCAAAGGTGTGCCAGCCATCTCGAAAGTTTTCGCACACTGATCAATCCAACCTATCGGGTCATCGCCAGAAAAGGTTGGTAACTCAAGCTTGGGACCCTTGGTGACATCTACAACATACTGATGAATGCAATTATACTTCCCACAATATAAGTTTCTCTGTGCATATAATACTTGAACCCCTGGATAATGATAATGTTGAGCCATACCTCCATTGTTATGCAGAACTCCATATTGATAGTACTGAGGAAGAGCTGGATGACAATAACCTGGGACTGGTTGACCACCATTTCTGAACTGCCAGCCAGAATACATCTGCTGAGCTAACTGGGCCGCTGAATTGGAACCAGCCCCAACTGATCCCATTCCTCCAAGAACTCTCATATTTGGATGAGAAGTAGTTCTAATGGCAGGAGCAAATATGGGTGGCATGCTACTCCTTGCAGAGTGGCGTTCTGTTGCTCCAGACAAACCAATGGAAATACCACTCCTATTCATATCAGATGACAATGAAGGAACACTGCTCTCATTTACTATAGATGGGCTTGATTGATCTACTTGATTCACTGATATACACGAGCTCCCTAGAAGCAAACTCTTAATCTCCGCCACATCCGATTTTAAAGCCTCCAGATTAGTAAGACATACCTTGATTTTCTCGATCTCCTCTTGAACATCCATCTTTGACTTCAATCACCCACAGATTCTGGACAGATTCACCGATCTGCAGTTTCTTCACTGATCGGGGGATTTTACAGATGAACCAACCCCTTTCCCCAAATCCTCAAATCAATCACGCCAAGAACGAACTGCTCTGACACCAATTTGTTAGGACCCCTTGAGAAATCCGAATACAGCTCGATCAAACAGCCAAACAAATCCCTGCAGAGCAAAACATAGAACGCCCAAAACACTCCAGATAAATGAGATTAAAGCTAGCTATTGGAAAACTAGGGCTACAATATGCGGAAATCTGGATGCCTTCCATTCCATTCATCTCAGGTTTTATACTACGATTACATCCAGAAGATTCTTCAAAACAGAAAGAGTAAAAGCAGTTTCATCTTCCTCAGTTAAAGTGCTTAACGACAAAATAAGAATTACAGACTCTTTGAAATAATTACTGTAGCCAATCATGTCACCGTTGGATTGAACTGGATCAAGCAAAAGTAGATCTCCACCATCCATCTTCCTTAAAGAGACTCGTTGGTTGTCACTTTTGGCTACCTCATTGCTACTGTTCTTCTTCCTTCGCTCTCGGCTCGACAGTAGCGTCAAGAAGACACCCGCACGATCGCTCCCGGCTCGACGGCGCCTTCTTCTCCCGACGCGACGCCTTCGTCCGCGCCGCCCCAGCCAGGCAGCCACCGAGGGCTGCCTTCCGATCCGGAGGCTCACCTTCCATGTGGAGCCCGACCGCGACGAAATCATCGACAAGTTCCTGCACCGCGGCAGGGACTATCCGGAGCGCCACGACGTGGTCGATGCCGTGCTCTCCAACTCGGCGGCGCGCAGCGTCGAGGAACTCCGCATCCCCGCTGTGGACTCCCGCGTCTACTCGTCGCACGACGAGGCCAGCCAGCTCATTCGTAGGGATCTATGCAGAGGTGGAGCCAGAAATTTCTAAAGGAGGGGGCCTAAGAATAAAGTGAACCTCTACTAATGATTAATGATATTCAAAGTTTGGCCTTTTGACTCGATTAAGCCCTTCGACCTTGATCACACTGCTTCGCATGCACTTTAATTAAAGTTGCAAATTAAAGTTGAAAATGCACAATGATACCATTTGTTAGGGATAGAGTTCTATACCACTTGTTAGGGTTAGCACGGCAAAAACCGAAGACAAAAATTTAATCTGGAAAATCTCACGAAGAAGGAAAAATCACATGAAATAATTCACTGTAATGGTCTAAGGATTACATATATAGGGGTGTAGCTTAAATGGACAATAGAGCCCGAGTATTTGAAAATTTAGACTAATAAACTATTTAGATAAAATCAAAAGATATAATAAATTGAGATATTAAGGTATCTCTTAACATACCAAGAGAAATCCAAATGTAAGTAAATATGTGCATCAATGAACGTTATATGTACATCTTTTCATGGGCCGCGGGGGGTCAGCCCCCCTCCTAATGGGCTCACCCTGGCCTCCCCGCCGTCGGAGACCCTCTGCTTGTTGGACATCACCAACTGCAACGATCTCTAGTCGCCGGACGCACCCGCCGCCTTCCCACGGCTGGCGTCGCTGCGGACGCGCCTCTGCGCCGTGCAGACCGAGCATCTCCAGGTCATCATCGATGCCACGCCAGAGCTGGCCGACCTGCGGCTCGAGTTCGTCTTCCTTCATGGAAAAGGCGGCGGCGCTGGGAGACAGAGTCGGCACCTTTCGTCGCCGGAAGGGTGTGTCCGCCTCCATCGCCTTGCTGCCACCGCGCTTCGGCTTTGGAGAATCTGCGGCTCGAAGTGCTACGGGCGCCGCGGCAGCGGCGGCTGCATCGAGATCGACGCTTCGAGGCCGCGATCCTTCAGGTACAAGGGGTATGCGCGGCGATTCTCGCTGAAATCGCAGGTGCCGGACATGGCACGGGCGGACCTGCACTTCCTTCACGACTACGACGGCAAGAAGGGAGGCAACGACATAACACGCGTGCGCTTCTGGCAGTTTGTTCAGCACTTTAGCAACGCAAAGGTCCTGAAGCTGAAGTGAAGTACCTCAATCACATCGCCGTCGTCGCCGAGGGGAGGCAGGCCGAGCTCCTGCGCCCGTTCCCCGGTCTCGAGCGCCTTGAGCTGGAAGGATTGCACTAGCCGAGAAGCAAGACCGCGGCGGCGGCGGCGATCGCGAACCTGCTCCGTAGCTGCCCTGTAGTTTGTGACCTCAGGCTCAAGCTCAGCACGGTGGCCAATCCGTACAAGGACGCTTGATGTGGTTCTTCTTTCTTAAAATGGAAATATCAGTCGGATTTCGACAAGTCCATCGATTCATCAGCTGCAGATCACTATGACGAGCTCCCTGACATCTCTGGTTTGAGTGGGCACTCGTTCAACTGCTTGCAGAGTTGTCTGAGGATCCCTAGACTGCAATTTCGATTGGATAAGTCGAACTGCTTTGGATTCCAAGTCTCCAGCTTCTCAAATTCTTCGCTGAAAATGCGATGGTTCTTGAAGAAATGTGTATCGACAATGGAAACCGAAAAATGCGCGAGCACATGAACAACAAGCTTGGTAGATGGGTTGTGAATTCTTCATCCGGGCTCCATTTGCAGCGCTAGAGTTTTGTGGCAAGTTCACAGGAATTTCGTAGGGATCAGTGAAATCCCTCAAAAATTTCTAGGAAATCGCCTGATTCCACAGCAGATCGCGAAATGGGGAACCCACCGAGTACGACAGGCTTAACAGTGCTACCCCTTGAGAGGTGAAAGAGGATGGATTGCAATAAGTCGTGGTCTTTGAAGAATGAAAAAATTAGCAAATTATTTATTTCTTGTGTGTTTAAAAAATATCTGTGTTTGAGTTATCAATGTAAGAACAGGCATCCATATGCCAATGAAATCCCAAAAATATATATAATCTACAATTGGCGTTTATTGCCGAGAAATTTCAGAATTTGGGACTCAATCCGGCTGCCTCACAACATAAAGGACTCAATTCGCACGCCTTTCATAATTTGACATCCCGAATGCGAATTTCTTCAGTTAAGGTGTTTCTCAGAGTTTCCTTCCATTTTCCCTATTTCCTTCTCTTTTCTGATCTATTTCCTTTAGCAGCCCACCTGAAATACCCGTTTTGCCCCTGCTCTCTTTTCTAATCGGTCACGGCTTCACGGGAGTGCTCTCGTTCTCTCGAGCTCTGTCGACTCGAGTGCTTCTCCAGCCCGGCGGCAACTTCAGCCCGACGGCGTCGGCGCTCGTTCCATGCGGCAGCCTGAGTGCGTGACCGGCAGCCATGCTTCCCAGCGAATCTCCAATCCGGTAAGGCTTGCTGCCATCTAAATCCCTCTTCTCTCCACATTAGGGTTAGGTTTGATTTGGGATTTCACTTGATTTGGGGTGGGGGAAGAAGCATCAGTGAACGAGAAAGGTCGTTTAGGCCGCAAGCTAACTGATGCGTGTACTTGTTTTTTTTGTTGGTAATCGGTAGGATCGATCCGGATGCTGCATTTAGGTTGTGCGTTCAGTTCTCTCAGTTCACAGCCAAGTTCGACGATGGTAGCTTTGTTGATGTGCCGCGCAAATACGAGGAATGGTCTGTGGACTATCGTTCTTATAAAATGGTGACCTTAGAAAAAGATCTGGTAGCTATGGTGAAATGGGGGAGCTGCCAACTACCAGTAGTTTGTGTATATGACATGGGCAGTGGAGGGGAAACTAGGTTGGTGAATGATTCAGATTTGTCCCTTGCATTCACTGAGAGGCACACTAACAAGAGGTTGCATTTGTTTATTGATGTTGAGGACATTCCTATACAAATGGTTTGTACCTCTGCTGTCACAGAAGTGGTAACAAGTAATGTGCTGACAGATTGTGGTACTGGACAAGCAGAAGAAAACAATCAGCAAGTTCCAGATGTTTTTGATTGGAATAGTATTGAGATAGCTCTATGTCTTGAAGAGTAGATA
Source organism: Guadua angustifolia (assembly GCA_036346375.1). NCBI lineage: Eukaryota > Viridiplantae > Streptophyta > Magnoliopsida > Poales > Poaceae > Guadua > Guadua angustifolia. The sequence goes on from CM070520.1 coordinate 10,617,420, forward strand.
GGTGCAGCACTTCCAGTGATGGATGAGGATGCTTTGTATGAATTTGTTGGACTTAGAAAAGAAGATGAGAGAGCAGAACAAGCTAGGGCTGCAGCTGAAGAAGAAAAGGAAAAAGAACCTGCTTTTGATGATGTGAACCTGAAAGATGCTGAGTTAGGCGTTGATGATGTAATCCCTGGTGAGAGCTCTGTTTGTTATGATAGGGAAGACCCTCCAATGGCAGTTGGGAGCACCTATGCTAGTATGAATGAATTCAGGGCAGCAGTTAGGCAGCATGCTATAAAGGGGCAATTTGAGCTGGGAACAGAGAAATCATGCAAAGATAGGTTTAGGGGGTTTTGCACTGCTAATGGTTGTTCCTGGGCAATTGTTGCAAGGTTGATGCAGGATGGGAAGCATGTTAGGGTACTATTTGTTAACTTTTGCAGCTTTTATCAATTTTGTAAAAAAATTAGTAAACTCTATTTCAACTTTGGTTCAAATATATGCAATGTAACCTTGTGTTTGTATGTGTAGGTTACACGGAATAAGGGAGAACATTTTTGTTCATCCACTGGCCGAGTGAGGACCAAGATGGCAACATTTAATTGGGTAGCAAAGAAGGCAATCACAATATTGAAAAAGGATCCAAACAAGGGTGCAAAACAATTGAAAGATGAGTTAGAGGAGAAATACAATGTTACACTAGGATATTCAACGGTGTGGGCTGGTAGGCAGAAGACTGCTGAGCACATTTTTGGCACATGGGAAGAAAGTTTTGCATATTTGTACAACTTCAAGGCAGAGGTAGAGCTAAGAATGCCTGGCAGTGTTGTAGAGATAGGTGTACAAGAGCAAAAAGATGGTACATATTTCCACAGATTCTTCTGTTGCTTCAAAGCAAGCATAGATGGATTCCTAAATGGTTGTAGGCCATATTTGAGTATTGATTCCACGGCTCTCAATGGTAGATGGAATGGCCACCTACCTTCAGCCACTGCCTTAGATGGACACAATTGGATGTTTCCGGTGGCTTTTGGATTATTTGATGCCGAGAGCACTGACAGTTGGACATGGTTTATGCAGCAGCTACAGAAAGCCATTGGCAATCCACCATACCTGGCTATAAGTTCAGATGCCTGCAAAGGCCTAGAGAATGCAGTGAAGGCTGTTTACCCTTGGGCAGAACATAGGGAATGTTTTCTGCATTTGATGAAGAATTTTGTTAAGAGTTTTCAAGGGCCAGCATTTGGTCGCATGTATCTTGCAGCTAGGACTTTCCATCCCCAATATCATGAATACTTAATGAACAAGATTTATGCAGCAAGCGATGAGGTGAAGCCTTGGTTGGATCAATATCACAATTTACTATGGATGAGGAGCAAATTTTCAGAAGAGATAAAATGTGATTATATTACCAACAATCTTGCAGAGGTTTGGAACAATTGGGTTAAGGACCTTAAGGATCTTCCAATTGCTGACCTTGCAGACTCTCTCAGATCAAAGTTCATGGAACTATATGCAAAAAGGAGAAGGATAGGTGAAAAATTTGAAGACCGCATTATGCTCCCTGTTGTAGTTCGGCAGCTGAATGCAATGTCTAGGCAATTGGGTCACTTGAAGGTCAAAGAAGGTGGTAGGGATGAAGCAGAGGTGACAGAGATCACTCCTACCCACAAGATTATTAGACATGTGGTGAATCTAAAAAAACATACATGCTCATGCAGGGAGTGGCAAGTCTCGGGAAAACCATGCCCACATGCTTTGGCACTCATTGGTACCTATAGAAATCCTAATATGGAACAATTTCTGCATCCATACTATTCTGTCTATCACTTTAGGCTAGCATATGCTGGGGTTATTAAGCCACTAACAGATAAGTCACAATGGGCCAATGTGGACCTTGGCTTTAAGTTGTTGCCACCTCTGACAAAGAGACCAGTAGGAAGACAAAGGAAGAATAGAATACCTGGTTGCCTAGAGAACAAAGGGAACAAATCTAGGACCAAAGGCATGTGGCAGGTGCAATGTAAGAAATGCTTTGCATTTGGCCATAGGTCATCTTCCTCAAAGTGCCATTTTAATGGAACAAAAAAGAGGTTGCGTATGAAATGCTTTACATGTGAACAATATCTTGTATGATGCGTATTTACATGTGAACAATATCTTGACTGTATGCTCATGCAGAAAAAGCCGAGCAAAGCAAGGAAGGCCATTAGGTCAGGCTAGCACCAGTGCTTCCAAAAGACAGAAGGTCGCAACACAGGAAACTCAAAGGCCTGTGACTAGAAGGTAAAAATCATGCATAAATGCTCTACACTTGAAAACCCAATGAAATACGCCTATGTTAGTGTTTGCTGAAACTGTACATCTCTCTTTTTTTAAGTCCAATGGCAATGGGCATGGAAGGTGGATCGGGGACAGCTCAAAGCAATTTAAGCCCTGGGCCTGTGACTAGAAGGTAAAAATCATGCATAAATGTTCTACACTTGAAAAACCAATGAAACACGCCTATGTTAGTGTTTGCTGAAACTGTACATCTCTCTTTTTTTAAGTCAAATGGCAATGGGCATGGAAGGTGGATCGGGGACAGCTCAAAGCAATTTAAGCCCTGGGCCTGTGACTAGAAGGTAAAAATCATGCATAAATGTTCTACACTTGAAAAACCAATGAAACACGCCTATGTTAGTGTTTGCTGAAACTGTACATCTCTCTTTTTTTAAATCAAATGGCAATGGGCATGGAAGGTGGATCGGGGACAGCTCAAATCAATTTAAGCCCTGGGCCTGTGACTAGAAGGTAAGACCATGCATTAGCGCTCTAACTTTGCTAGTCTCATTCAATACTAGTCTGTTTTGCTTATTACCGAATCTATTTTTCAGACAAAGTGCATTGAGCTTTGGAGGTGGAGCAGGGATACATGAGCACCAGACCACCCCTCCGAGGCCAAAAAAATCCCCTGGAAACAGAGCTAAGAATAAGAAGGTCACTCCTAGGAAGGCAAAAAAATAGACCATTGCCCTGGTGGATGCTTTTGGAAACTAGACCATTATCGATTTCTCAACCATTTCAAATGTTGGATGCTTGCTTAGTTGTTGAATGGATGCTTTTGTAATATTGACCAGACCATTATAAGTGGAGATCTCATTTTAAGTGATGGATGCTTTTGTAATCTTGACCAGACCATTTTAAGTGATGGATGCTTGTGTTCACTTCTGGAGTGGATGCTTTTGTATGTGCCCAGTGCTGGTATGAAATTATGTGCATCTGTTTCAGTATGTGCCCAGTGCTGGTTTGCATGTCTTTTTCTTGGTTGTTGGAAGTAATGCTTCCAGAAATGCCAGATTGTTGTCGAAGTATTCTCTCAATTCTGCTCATCTGTGCTACTGATGTGATTCAAGACCTGCAATTATCTTTCGCCTATTTATGTGTTGTAAGTAAGGTAATTTATGAAATGCCAGATTGTTGTCGAAGTATTCTCTCAATTCAGCTCATCTGTGCTACTGATGTGATTCCAGAAATGCCAGATTGTTGTGGAACTATTTGCCTATTTATGTGTTGTAAGTAAGGTAATTTATGGAATGCAAAATGTGATGTTATTTTAATCCAATTTACAATTGTAGGATATCAGGATCAGATTTCTACTATCCTTGCAATTGTTGTGTGCTATGGACCTATGGTCAAGACTTCTTTATGGCTTAGGTTTTTATGGAAGGTTCAACCTAGACAATATGCCTTGGATGCTGAACAGTGTATTTGAAGAGGTACTCAAATTTCTCCTATGTGCTTTTGATATAGACCAATGATCTGGAATCTATTGCCTCAGAAGCATGAAAAATGCATCCTCACCTGTCTAAATTAAGGGCAGAAGCATCCCTCACAAGTAGCAAAATGTGCATGGAGGTCAACACTATTTACCTATATTTGGTACTGAAGCCTAACAAAATCCTAATGAAAAAGCAGTTCCTCTCAGATGCATTTTTTGGGAGTCCCAAATGACTGTACATGGGAATTCTGCCGTACTGCATTCAGATATGGTTGACTGGTTGTTAATCCTATAGAGCCTACCCAAAGGCCAAAGGTTCAGACCGGATTGCAAGTTTTAACCACACCCATTTTTCCAAACTTTCTTTAACTATGTGTAGTCTCAAAAACATAACCTTAAATGACATGGAAGAATTATACCAAACTCAAAACATCATTTTCAAAACATAAACTTCTGATGGAAGCTGACAACTAGACACATGAAATCATTTTTTTCCATAAAAAACCTTAAAAGTGGTCAACTAAGGGGACAATAAAGAGTAACTCATACTCTTCAATCAACATCTATCAAATTCTGAAATTGCAGTGTCATTCTTGTACAAGGCAAGGCAGCTGAACAAGTGAGCAGATTAGACATATCACCATAGCTAGGACTCCTCTTGAATTGAAATAAGTTCTCTCTAAACTCTACAATTGCCAAGTCATTTGTGGCAGGCAGCTAAGGGGCTTAGAAATATTAGCAAAGGCAAAGATTTCTCTCTCTAATCCAAACCTACTATACAATGTTAAGCATGAATTCTTCACTGATATGAATATGACAACATCACAAACTACAACCCGTTCAAGACACATATCCTGATAAGTTATCTCTTTGCTGACCTACATAAGAGAATGAATAAGACAACTATGCAAGAATGGGTATCTAATTTTCCATGGTGTGTTAAAGCTTTTACAGTAATGATATGAGGTTAGTTTCCATGGTGTGTTAAAGCTTTTACAGTAATGATATGAGGTTAGCAGATCTCCCATAGAGAATCAGACAATTTATCATATCATACCTTCAGGCATTACATATACCACATAAATGTTAGTCCTTTTTGTAGCTCATTTTGAGGCTAAAAATAAAGGCACTGCTGTCCAGTGTCCGCCACCAAGTGTTATGTAACATCCCAAAATTTCAGCTTTTCAATTAATTAATATTATTTTATTGCTAATTATGGATTTTATGATTTTTCTGAATTTATTTGGATTTTCTGAGATTTATTTGAATTCTTTGGAATTAAATACATTATCTTTTGGTCAAGAAATAATTATAAAAAGAGATTTGCAGAATAAAGTTTTTCTGAAAATATTTTATTTAAGTCTAGAATAGCTCAAAGTATTTTTGAGAATTTTTTTGGAATTTTTAGAGTATTTTTAAAGCCCCAAATAAATCAAAACCTTTATTCGGAATTAATAAAAAAGGAAAATCGGGAGAATATGGAAATGAATAGTAGTGGGCCGGCCCGTACACTATGCTGCTGCCAGGCGGAATAGGAAACCCTAAACATCCGGCCGTCCGCTCGAGATCGGACGGTTCCCGATCGTCTTCCCCGATGGAATGTGCGCCTCGCCGTCTTCGACCGGGACGTCGCCGCCGCCCTTGAACTTTCCTTCCTCGCCGCGCCCTCCGTGTATAAAAGGACCCCCCGAGCCCCCTCCGATACTCACCTTAAGCCTCCGCGCCTTTTCCCTCTTGTGCCATCACCGGAGAGGCTTCGAAGCGCGCACGGGAGCTCACCGGAGTACGAAGGGAGTCGCCGAGACTTTGCGTCGAGTTTTCGTCGTCGTCGGCATTCTCTTCCACCGCACCGGAGCTGGATTCGAGTCCCTCGTGCTGCGCCGCATCCGAATCACCACCTCTTCCTCGCCGGAGTGCACTCGTTCGCCGTCGGGAGCGTCGTCGTCCTCGAGTCCGGCCAGTTGCACCGCCGCCATTCCATTGCCGCTCGGGAGAAATACTGATCGTCGGATCATCATCGTACGCTCGGTAATCGTCCACGTCGACCGGTTGAGGTGGGTTGATAATTCCTTGACACGTGTCGCCACGTAGACTGCGTTGCTGAGGTGGCGCCGCGTTGGCATCGAGCTGGCATTGCGTGGCGGCACACGTGGGCACATGTGTCAGCTGACGTCGGAAAATCAGATTTTTCGATATAAAATAATCCACTAAATTCGGAAATTCTATTTTCAGGGTTATTTTCAGGATTTTCCAAACTTCGAAACCTTATAACTTTTGCATACGAACTCCGTTTGAGGTGATTCAAATTCCTAAAAATTTGTAAAAATGAGATCTTTCTAATGGTGGCTTTTATTTGAATTTTTGAATTTGTATGCTCTTTGGTTTTGGTTTTTATTTGCTTTTCTCTCTCGATTCGCGTAGACGTTGAATTGTGCGAGGCTACTGAAGGGGATTTCTCAGCTCAGGAGTTATTCTCAGACCAAGACCAGGAACCTAACCAAGGCAAGTTGTGCTTTGATCATGTTGCACCCATAGAATAGATTGTATGCTATTTTGATTTAACTTATCACTTGTTATTTCATGTTTATAAATGATTTCAACTTTACTTCGGGATTAGTTATTGTACCCTTTGAATTGCACCCTACCTTGTTAAGTTGTATGCCATGATCCACTTGTTACCTTAGGTTGGTTAATTATAGTTGGTTAATAGAAAATCAACATGGAGGATTAGAACGGAATAGAATGCTTAGCCATGCCACGTCATCACATGTACATGAAATGATGATTATTAAATTTGACTAATGGAATATGGAACAATGATGTAATTTGTGTGTCGTGTGTGGATGCACAAAGAGATTGAGTTGTCGTGGCGGGGAGGTCACACAATGATGATATTGATTTGTGATAAGCATGTGATGCTTGGTAACCAACCGGGAGATAATCACTTTAGATTAAAGCAAGTGGAAGGGGCAAGGGTGCCAGGGTGGGCCCGATGGGCGAGAAAGGGTATGTGTATGTCTTGCTTTAATCAATCCTAAGGACTTAACCTTGCGAGCCTTTGACCTGAGTCTTACTTGCAACCACATGTCTGGAATGGGACAGCTTAGCTGACTAATTTGCAAATGCTTAACTTAAGTGCTATCTTGGTGGTGTGAGTCCGGGTATACGGGGGAAACTCACATGGCGCAAGAGGGGGGCCCTGTTGTGGTGGTTTAGCCCTTCAGTGTTGAATCCTTAGCGGGTAGCACTGGGTTAAGAGGATGCATTGTAAAGGCTTCGTTCACGATCGTTCACTGTGTGGTGCATGGTTGTATCATGTGGGTAAAGTGCATAACCTCTGCAGAGTGTACAATCTATTCGGATAGCCGTGCTCACGGTATTGAGCAACGCCGAATTACTGATCAAGGGTAGTTAATTAAAATTGACAAGCTCTTTGGGATGGTGGGATGCCATGTGGATAATGGAATTTGATTTAGGTTGAGACTTGGGTTGATTTGCAAACAATGGAATCTATGTACTTGTTATTATTATTTGTTTTCTTGTCTTTTCAATCTACATATTGCTTATGTTGAAAATGCTACTTTCTCGCTTATGAACCATAAGCCTTCCTTTGGAATAAGCCTCGCATATAGTTATAATAGAAATGCATTCATGCACAACTTGTTGAGTACGTGTTGGTGTACTCACCCTTGCTTACAAAACAACAACGATGGAGGAGTCATCGCTTTGTGCTTGAGGAGGACTTTCAGGTGGACGCGAGTCACTAGGCCAAGCCTTGTCAGTCGCCTGTGGTGTACTGATGAGTCATCACGTCTTCTACTATTTTCCGCTGCATTTGTCTTAGTTTTGCCCATGAGGCTGAATAAATGTAAGTGATCATAAGATCATACACTAGTTATATTAAATAAATGAAGTCTTATTGTTATTATCGTTGTGTATGATGTGATGCTTACCAATGTTAAGCCGTGTGCACTAGCATTGATCCTGGGAATAGTGCGGCATACACGGTGGGTCCGAATTGGTGATTTCGGGTCCTTACAGAGGTGGTATCAGAGCATACTCACTGTAGGTCTTGGCCCTAGTTGGTAGAGTGTCCAAACCTATTTTCTAAAGGCAAAATCTAAACTGAATTAATACAACTCTCTCAACTCACCTCATTCTCCACTCCTCATCTTTTCTGAAATTTTGATTTCCCAAGACCATGGAGCATAGTGGACTTATCTATTTCTCTTTTGAAATAGATGAGGATGATCCAAGAGTATGGAGAGCAGGAAGGAGGTTACGCCGCAGAGCTATGGCGCATGATGAGGATGCTCAGAGGCTTCGACAGACCAATCTACTGAGGGGAAACCATAGTACGTGCCGGACTTGACGTCGCTTGGAGGGTTCAGATTATGATCTACGCACGAGCAAGGGCAAGAGGAAATCGTACCATCCGCATCATCGTCAGGAGATCTACGCCCGAAGCTGGGATCCAGGCGTCAGCACGTTTGGCAATGAGACAACTTGCTCGCACCTACCCCCGAGAGTTGGAAGGCACGGTATTTCGTCATCATCCACGTCGGGACAACCGCTATGATCGGGAGCCAATAAGAGAGGAGAATGCCACAATCGCCTACCTAGCCCGATATGTCATCGCTCAAGAGGACGCCCTTGATGATATGGCTCTGGAGCTGCGAAGAGCCCGAGAGGAGGCCCAGAAGGAGAAGACTCAGCTACGGGAGGTTCTAGCCCAGTCTCTCCAAAAGGTCCGTGAGTTGGAAGATGCATTATTTGGATCTGAGCCAGAGCCGGAGATGGTGCTACATGACCCTGACCCAGAGTCAGACTCAGAGTCAGAGTCGGACTCAGAGTTAGATTAAGTTGAGACTCGAATGTTGAGTCGCGTCCATAAGATAGCATTACCAATTAGACGTTAAGGTTGAGTGCTTAGTTTGGATTTTTACTGTTTGCTGGGTGTGCAGTATGCGTTGCAAAGCTTGTAGGCTTATGTAAGCAACCATACCAAGTTATGCAATTAAATAATAAAGTTGTTTAATTTGGGTTAAACCTATCTTCCCCGCTTTAGAGATTCTTATATCTCATCTGTGCTACTTCTACCTCTCCTAACCCAAAACAGATGGTGAATACTCGCGGTAACAATGGAGCGTCAGGGAGTGGCCTTCGCCGGAATGACGGCCTCAACAATGATGGAACACCACCGCAACCAGCACCACCAGTAGATGTGCAGAATTTAGGAGCTTTTATAGCTGCACAGACTCAGCTTATGCAGACGATGATGCAGCAGATGCAGAACATGGCAGGCCAAGCTGGTGGCAACGCGCAGCAAGGCAACAATGGGCCACGTGTGTTCTCCAAGTTGTCAGATTTCATGAGGACTCGCCCTCCGACGTTCTCAGGCAATGTCAACCCACTGGAGGCCGATGATTGGCTAAGGACTATTGAGAGGAAGCTGCACATCACGCAGTGTGAGGGCAATGAGAAGGTGCTATATGCTACACACCAGCTTGAGGGGACCGCCGCAGAATGGTGGGAGAATTACTGCGCAGCGCATGAAGCTCCGCAAGAAATCACTTGGGAGGAGTTTTCCATTGCCTTCCGCCAGTACCATGTGCCGGAAGGAATGATGGATCTTAAGAAGGAGGAGTTTAGAGCTTTAAAGCAAGAAGGCCAGTCAGTGGCAGAATATCTAAATAAGTTTACTCAATTGGCACGCTATGCACCTGAGGATGTTGCTACTGATAAGGCCAGACAGTCTCGCTTCCTGAAGGGTTTAAACTCTGGATTGCAGGTTGGGCTAATCACCCACAATTTCCCTGATTTCCAGGAGTTAGTCAACAAGGCTTTGATCCTTGAAGACAAGCGCAAGGAGTTGGGTGAGGACCGCAAGCGCAGAATGGCTAGCCAGGCCGGACAACCTAGTCGGTTAAGGCTTAGGATGTCACCGCAACAGTTTGCCAGGATCCAACCTCAGTGGACCAACAAGAACACAGCTTCATCATCTCGTCCCACTAATCAGAATTTCCAAACACCAGCACCAGTGAGCAACGTGACTTCAGGAGGTCAACAGCCCGACACCAGAAGGTGTTATTCATGCAACGAGCCAGGGCACTTCGCCAACAAGTGTCCAACGAGGGGAAACATTACCCCAGTCCGCTTCAACTTGGGCACTACTCCAGCCAAAGCTCCGTGTGAGGAGGAATCGAGCACCAAAGACAACAGGGCGTCGCCTCAGACGACGATGCGTGGAAGGATCAACCATATTACTGCAGATGGAGCTCAGGAAGCAACGGACGTCGTATTGGGTAAGTTTTTGGTTAACTCAGTACCAGCTACAGTTTTATTTGATTCTGGAGCTTCGCATTCGTTTGTTTCTCGGGATTTTGCCTTGGAGAATGGAATTGCTGTTAAGAATCTTAAATGTGAGCTTTTAGTCCAAACCCCAGGATCTGAACTTCGATCTAGCCTTGGGTGTTTGGGAGTAAAGTTGCTTATGAACGGGATAGAATTCTTAGCAAATCTTATCCTATTAGAAACACAAACCTTGGATGTTATCCTAGGAATGGATTGGCTGACAAAGCACAAGGCTGTTTTGGATTGTGGCCAAAGAATGGTGACCTTAGAAAACCCTAATGGTAAGAAGGTGGAAGTTCGTGCTACCATAGTTTGTGATGGACAGTTGACAATATGAAGGTGGTTCATTTGGAGGATGTACCAGTGGCTAGAGATTATCCGGAGGTGTTTCCTGAGGATTTACAGGCATGCCGCCAGATCGGGACATTGAGTTTGTCATAGAGTTGGTACCCGGAACAGCACCGATAGCAAAAAGGCCATATCGGATGCCAACCGATGAGTTAGTTGAGATGAAGAAGCAAATTGAGGAATTGCTTGAGAAAGGTTTCATTCGGCCAAGTTCTTCCCCGTGGGGAGCGCCAGTTTTGTTTGTAAGGAAGAAAGATGGAAGTTTAAGGATGTGCATCGATTATCGTGCACTTAATGAAGTGACAATCAAGAATAAATATCCGTTGCCAAGGATTGATGACTTGTTTGACCAGTTGAAGGGAGCAGCAATTTTCTCCAAGATAGATCTTCGATCAGGTTATCATCAGTTGAAGATTCGAGAAGAAGATATACCCAAGACTGCATTCTCCACCCGTTATGGACATTATGAGTTTACGGTCATGTCATTTGGATTGACCAATGCCCCAGCCTATTTTATGAACCTCATGAATAAGGTGTTCATGGAATACTTAGATAAGTTTGTGGTCGTCTTTATTGATGACATCCTTGTGTATTCCAAGTCGGAAGAAGAGCACGCCAAGCACTTGAGATTGGTTTTGGAAAGGTTGCGTGATCAGCAATTATATGCTAAGTTCAGTAAATGTGACTTTTGGAAGGAGAAGGTAGAATTCTTAGGTCATGTAATGACTGCTAAAGGAATCGCTGTGGACCCAAGTAAAGTAGAAGCTGTGTTGCATTGGGAGCAACCAAAGACAGTTACTCAGATCCGTAGTTTCCTGGGAATGGCGGGATATTACCGTCGATTCATAGAAGGCTTTTCGACGATTGCAAGACCTCTCACGCAATTGTTGAAAAAGGAGAAAAAGTTTGCATGGACGTCTGAGTGCGAGAACAGTTTTCAAGAATTAAAGAAGAGACTAACATCTGGCCCTGTGTTAGTATTGCCGGATGTGCAAAGCAGTTTTGATATTTACTGTGACGCATCGCGGCAAGGTCTTGGATGTGTGTTAATGCAGAATGGCAAGGTGATAGCATATGCATCTAGGCAGTTGAGGCAGCATGAGGGGAATTACCCAACACATGACTTGGAGCTAGCAGCCGTAGTGCATGCTTTAAAAATATGGCGTCATTATCTCATTGGAAATAGATGTGAGATATACACGAACCATAAGAGTTTGAAGTATATATTCACTCAATCGGATCTTAACATGAGGCAGAGGAGATGGTTGGAATTAATAAAGGATTATAATGTTGGAATTCATTACCATCCTGGAAAAGCTAATGTAGTAGCCGATGCTTTAAGTCGTAAAAGCCACGGAGTAACTACCATAGTAGCCAGCAATCAACCAAAGTTATGCGAAGAATTTCAGAAGTTGAGATTAGAGGTTGGGCCGCAAGGATTTGTAGCTGCTCTGGAAATAAAACCAACTCTTGAAGATAAAATCAGAAAGAGGCAGGTTGAAGATGAGAAGATCAGAAAAATCAAATCCAAGAAAGAAGAAGGATTGGCAGAAGATTTCTCGGTAGATGAGCAAGGAACCTTGTGGATAAAAGGACGAATCTGTGTGCCAAATGAGAGGGAGCTCAAGCAGTTGATTCTTGAGGAGGCTCACGATTCTAAGTATTCTATCCACCCAGGAAGTGCCAAGATGTATCAAGATCTTAAAGGAAGATTTTGGTGGCCTAACATGAAGCGTGAAGTCGCGGAGCATGTGGCATTATGTGATGTATGCCAGAGAGTAAAGGCGATGCACCAGAAGCCCGCTGGATTGTTGCAGCCATTAAAGATTCCGGAATGGAAGTGGGAGGAGATTGGAATGGACTTTATCACGGGATTGCCCAAAACTCAAAGAGGTTATGACTCAATATGGGTGATCATTGACCGGTTAACTAAGGTCGCCCACTTCATTCCAGTAAAGACAACTTATTCAGGAGATCAACTGGCAGAATTGTATATGTCCAGGATTGTATGCTTGCATGGTGTGCCCAAGAAAATCGTGTCGGATCGAGGTACTCAATTTACCTCTAGATTTTGGGATAAATTGCATGAGGCAATGGGAACTCGTCTGAATTTTAGCACTGCATATCATCCACAGACAGATGGTCAGACCGAGAGAGTTAATCAGATTGTGGAGGACATGTTGAGGGCCTGTGCGATATCATATAGCACATCTTGGGATAAATGTTTGCCGTATGCCGAGTTTAGCTACAATAATAGTTATCAAGCCAGTTTGAAAATAGCACCGTTTGAAGCATTATATGGTCGTGCTTGTTGTACCCCGTTGAATTGGAATGAAACAGGGGAGCGTTCAGTATTTGGGCCTGAGTTGCTTAGAGCGGCTGAAGAACAAGTAGCTATGATCAGGGAAAGATTGAAGACAGCGCAGTCGCGACAGAAAAGTTATGCGGATAATCGCCGTCGTGACTTAAGTTTTGAGCCCAATGATTATGTGTACCTTAGGGTTACTCCCCTTAAAGGTTTTAAGAGGTTTCATGTTAAAGGGAAGCTTGCACCTAGGTATGTAGGGCCATTTAAGATATTGGGCCGTCGAGGAGAGGTTGCTTACCAGTTGGAATTGCCAGAGTCATTAGCAGGGGTGCATGATGTGTTCCTTGTGTCACAGCTCAAGAAATGTCTTCGAGTACCAGTTGAGCAGACGCCGTTGGAGGCTATTGAGTTGCAAGAAGATCTGACCTACAAGGAATACCCGATCAAGATTCTGGATGTGATGGAGCGTAGGACCAGAAACAAGTCCATTCGCTTTTGCAGAGTCCAATGGAGTAATCATTCAGAAAATGAAGCAACCTGGGAGCGTGAAGATGATTTGAAGGCAGAATTCCCAAACCTATTCTCTAGTCAGCCTTGAATCTCGGGGTCGAGATTCCGTTAAGGGGGGAGGTTTGTAACATCCCAAAATTTCAGCTTTTCAATTAATTAATATTATTTTATTGCTAATTATGGATTTTATGATTTTTCTGAATTTATTTGGATTTTCTGAGATTTATTTGAATTCTTTGGAATTAAATACATTATCTTTTGGTCAAGAAATAATTATAAAAAGAGATTTGCAGAATAAAGTTTTTCTGAAAATATTTTATTTAAGTCTAGAATAGCTCAAAGTATTTTTGAGAATTTTTTTGGAATTTTTAGAGTATTTTTAAAGCCCCAAATAAATCAAAACCTTTATTCGGAATTAATAAAAAAGGAAAATCGGGAGAATATGGAAATGAATAGTAGTGGGCCGGCCCGTACACTGTGCCTGCCCAGGGCGGAATAGGAAACCCTAAACATCCGGCCGTCCGCTCGAGATCGGACGGTTCCCGATCGTCTTCCCCGATGGAATGTGCGCCTCGCCGTCTTCGACCGGGACGTCGCCGCCGCCCTTGAACTTTCCTTCCTCGCCGCGCCCTCCGTGTATAAAAGGACCCCCCGAGCCCCCTCCGATACTCACCTTAAGCCTCCGCGCCTTTTCCCTCTTGTGCCATCACCGGAGAGGCTTCGAAGCGCGCACGGGAGCTCACCGGAGTACGAAGGGAGTCGCCGAGACTTTGCGTCGAGTTTTCGTCGTCGTCGGCATTCTCTTCCACCGCACCGAGCTGGATTCGAGTCCTCGTCTTTGCGCCGCATCCGAATCACCACCTCTTCTCGCCGGAGTGCACTCGTTCGCCGTCGGGGCGTCGTCGCCCTCGAGTCCGGCCAGTTGCACCGCCGCCATTCCATTGCCGCCGAGAAATATCGATCGTCGGATCATCATCGTCGCTTCGTAATCGCCCACGTCGGCCGGTTGAGGTGGGTTGATAATTCCTTGACACGTGTCGCCACGAGATGCGTTGGTCGAGGTGGCGCCAGCGTTGGCATCGAGCTGGCATTGCGTGGCAGCACACGTGGGCACATGTGTCAGCTGACGTCGGAAAATCAGATTTTTCGATATAAAATAATCCACTAAATTCGGAAATTCTATTTTCAGGGTTATTTTCAGGATTTTCCAAACTTCGAAACCTTATAACTTTTGCATACGAACTCCGTTTGAGGTGATTCAAATTCCTAAAAATTTGTAAAAATGAGATCTTTCTAATGGTGGCTTTTATTTGAATTTTTGAATTTGTATGCTCTTTGGTTTTGGTTTTATTTGCTTTTTTCTCTCGATTCGCGTGAGACGTTGAATTGTGCGAGGCTACTGAAGGGGATTTCTCAGCTCAGGAGTTATTCTCAGACCAAGACCAGGAACCTAACCAAGGCAAGTTGTGCTTTGATCATGTTGCACCCATAGAATAGATTGTATGCTATTTTGATTTAACTTATCACTTGTTATTTCATGTTTATAAATGATTTCAACTTTACTTCGGGATTAGTTATTGTACCCTTTGAATTGCACCCTACCTTGTTAAGTTGTATGCCATGATCCACTTGTTACCTTAGGTTGGTTAATTATAGTTGGTTAATAGAAAATCAACATGGAGGATTAGAACGGAATAGAATGCTTAGCCATGCCACGTCATCACATGTACATGAAATGATGATTATTAAATTTGACTAATGGAATATGGAACAATGATGTAATTTGTGTGTCGTGTGTGGATGCACAAAGAGATTGAGTTGTCGTGGCGGGGAGGTCACACAATGATGATATTGATTTGTGATAAGCATGTGATGCTTGGTAACCAACCGGGAGATAATCACTTTAGATTAAAGCAAGTGGAAGGGGCAAGGGTGCCAGGGTGGGCCCGATGGGCGAGAAAGGGTATGTGTATGTCTTGCTTTAATCAATCCTAAGGACTTAACCTTGCGAGCCTTTGACCTGAGTCTTACTTGCAACCACATGTCTGGAATGGGACAGCTTAGCTGACTAATTTGCAAATGCTTAACTTAAGTGCTATCTTGGTGGTGTGAGTCCGGGTATACGGGGGAAACTCACATGGCGCAAGAGGGGGGCCCTGTTGTGGTGGTTTAGCCCTTCAGTGTTGAATCCTTAGCGGGTAGCACTGGGTTAAGAGGATGCATTGTAAAGGCTTCGTTACGATCGTTCACCTGTGTGGTGCATGGTTGTATCATGTGGGTAAAGTGCATAACCTCTGCAGAGTGTACAATCTATTCGGATAGCCGTGCTCACGGTATTGAGCAACGCTCGGGAATTACAGTCAAGGGGTAGTTAATTAAAATTGACAACTGCTGGGATGGTGGGATGCCATGTGGATAATGGAATTTGATTTAGGTTGAGACTTGGGTTGATTTGCAAACAATGGAATCTATGTACTTGTTATTATTATTTGTTTTACTGTCTTTTCAATCTACATATTGCTTATGTTGAAAATGCTACTTTACTGCTTATGAACCATAAGCCTTCCTTTGGAATAAGCCTGCATATAGTTATAATAGAAATGCATTCTGTGCACAACTTGTTGAGTACGTGTTGGTGTACTCACCCTTGCTTACAAAACAACAACAGTGGAGGAGTCATCGCCTGTGCTTGAGGAGGACTTTCAGGTGGACGCGAGTCACTAGGCCAAGCCTTGTCAGTCGCCTGTGGTGTACTGATGAGTCATCACGTCTTCTACTATTTTCCGCTGCATTTGTCTTAGTTTTGCCCATGAGGCTGAATAAATGTAAGTGATCATAAGATCATACACTAGTTATATTAAATAAATGAAGTCTTATTGTTATTATCGTTGTGTATGATGTGATGCTTACCAATGTTAAGCCGTGTGCACTAGCATTGATCCTGGGAATAGTGCGGCATACACGGTGGGTCCGAATTGGTGATTTCGGGTCCTTACATGTTACTTGTCTAAAATGCAAACTTGTAAGTTGTGTGCTATGGACCTATGGTCAAGACTACCATAAAATGCAAACTTGTAGGTGTTTCTCAGAGTTTCCTTCCATACATTCATGCACTCATATGCTTACTGATTCAAGGAACTAGCAAGACCTGACAAAGAACTCATATGCTTATTCACACATTCATGCACTCATATGCTTATTCACACATTCATGACAACTGGAAACAACAAGCACATGACTTGCACTTCACATTTTAGATAATCTCAAACACTCCAACATAGCCATTCCATTAAAATAGATAGATCTTCAGTACATCAAGCTCACTGCTTCAATGGTAAATGGAAACACATTCCGTACAGGTACTTAGACTACACATCATCTCACTAGCACAGCGAGGCACAGCGAGGCTTATATCAGACGCACGATCACAGACGGTTTTGAAAAACCGTCTGTAATATGGAACATCACAGACGGTTATGTACTCAAACCGTCAGTGCGGATATCACAGACTGTTTTATATTACGCCGTGCGTGATGTAAGAAATATCACGACGGTTTCTAAATATAACCGTCTGTGATGGCTCTGATACTCATTACGAGCGGTTTGAAGTAAAACCGTCTGTGATTTCACAGACGGTTATGTAAAACAACCGTCTATAATATCTACAGTAGTCATTACAGACGGTTATATTTAGAAACCGTCTGTGCTATTTCTTGCATCACAGACGGCTGTAATATAAAATCGTCTGTGATAAAACCGTCTCCCGTAAAAACAGTGCCTCGATCCATCCACTTCGTTTATAGGGTTTCGGTTTCTATCCTAAGTGGCGGCTGTGAAAGTGAGGCGATTTTTTGAAAGAAAGCCATTGATTTCGAAGGGTGATATTAGATTCATTTGATTTTGGTGATCTAAGGTTAGTAATGAGTTCTCTAATTGCATGCATCCAATTCAATATCTAGGTTGGTTAGGAGAGAATTAATTTAAAGATTGTTTGTTTAGATCTAGCTTAATTGTAGCTGGATCCATATATTGTTTGTGATATTTGGTTAGTAATGTGTTTTAATTGCATTATATTCAACATCTATCTTCATAAGGAAGGAATTTGATGTTTTTTTAGATCTAGCTTGTAGAACCATGTGTTGGTTGTTTGATCTATAAGGTTAGCTAGTAATGGTTCTATTTGCATAATATAATATTCGATCATGATGTAGCTAGCTAACTTGTTAAGGATAGAATTTAAAGATTGTTTAGATCTAGCTTATAGACCAATTCAAGTCTTTTGGTGATCTAAGGTTAGTAATGGGTTCTAATTTCATTATTATATTGAAGATTAATTTGAATTGTGTTAATTATTTCTTTGTGATGTAATTAAGGTATGTAATTGCATAATTAGTTTAAGAATGTGTGCATACGCACTACACCTGGTGCACTTAATATTTAACACTAAGTGTTACATGTGTAGCGTAGATGGATCGAAGCTGGATGTACGTTGAGAACCGTACGAGTGTTGAGTACCTTAATGGCGTCTCCACTTTCAAAAGAGCTGCAGAGGAGGATATGTTTAATAAGGGGGTGCAATTCATGTCATGTCCGTGCATTGATTGCGAAAATCTGAAGATGTTTCGAAACTCAGCGCAGATCGAAGCACACTTGATTGAAGGGTTTCAAAGGGCAATACATGTTGGACCGGTCATGGCGAAGAGCATAATATCTGAGAAGCGACAAGTAGTGTTAATATCGTCACGAAGTCAATGATATGTCGGATGATCATATCGATTGTGCTTCCGATGAGGACAGGTTGCACGATGACAATTTGGATCAGATGTTACGCGATGCAGAAGGAAACCTTGATGATAGGGAATATGGAAAGTTCCAGGGCTTAATGGAGGACTCGTGTAACATCCCGAAAAATGCAATTAAGTAAAAATAAATATTTTAAATTTGAAAATATTTATTTCTGAGTTTCCTTGCCATTATTCATTTTATTTGGATTTCCTCAGATTTATTCTTTGCATGAAAAATCTAACGAATGGAAATGAAGAATGAAAAAGAGGAAAAAGCAAAAAAGATAAAAAGTAAAAATTTATAAAATGTCCATGAGAACTTTAATCATTCAATTAAATCATCTTAGCCAGCAATTGAAATGTTATGCATAAAGAAATGAAGAAATAAAAATGAAAAGATAACTTTAAATTGAAATAATGTATTGCCAGAATTTACATAAAATGATGGAACCATATTTTGGCATGAAAGTTTTATAGAAGCATTCAAGTCAAATCCTTTTGAAAAACAAAGTTTAAAAAAAGAATATACTTCAATTGATCTCAAAAGGAAAATCAAAATGAAATTTGAAATTCGAATTGCCACCGACGCGTGGGCCATCCGTTGAATTTCCGTTCAGTTGGCGCATTGTTGGAGCTTGCGATCATCGACAATGGACCGAGGAGCTGCTCACCAGAATGCATCGTCCTCAATCCCGTTGGCTCCACCTTCAACCTCCGATTCGTTCCACTGGGAACCCTCCGAGCCGGAGTCTGACCCACTACCAAGCCATTCATCGCCTCTCGAGACCACAGACGTAGTGCAATACTTCCCTCATTTCTTCCTTCCTTCTCCCCAAGCCCAAGAAGAAACTCCTGCGTTTCCTCCATTGCATAACCTCGAGAGCTCGGTGAAGCAAAATCCAGCGGTAGAGCCAAAGTTTCTCAAATCCGGTGAGCTAGAGCATCCCGGAGCTTCAAGGATCGAATCCTCAAAAATACCGAGCTCCCTCATGCGAAAATCGATTGCGGCGTCGCCCTTCTTCCCAAGTCGGCCGCCGTGGTGGAGCTCCTCCGCTTTCTCCTTGAGTAAACTTGAAAATGAAACCCTAATACCCGTGATGCTTACAAGGCCACCGATTCAATCCACGATGCATTTACTTGTCTTCCCCACGAACCGCCATTTTTGTTCTGCAGGCCGAGCTCATTTCAAGCGCCAACTCTGCGTCTCCTCGGCCGAATTGGTACTGCTCGGTTCTTTGGCGGTGCTTTCGTCCTCTGGTGCCGCCGCCACGGACCATCGCCGGAAAGCCCTCGCCGTGGAGCCCTAACGGCTCTCTCTTTTCTGGATTGCGGTTTGGGTCCAGCGAGTCAGTCGCCTGGGGAAGAAGAAGATTAGGCCAAAGGCGCTTTCTCCTGTGTAAGGCGTACTATTCAATTCTCAGTCCATTTCCTGGCCGAAACACATTTAATCCTTAATAGCTTATGCATTTTTTAGTTAGAAACTAGTGAAATAAATTTGTATAATCATATAAAATCAGTAACATTCTTAATATGCGAAAATACTTAATGTTTGAGCTATGGATGAATTTTAAGAATTTAAATCTTCTAATGACCCTATTATGGACTTTAAATAAAAGTTATTCACCATGGGCTATAAAATGATAAGATGAATTCATATGGGTGGATCTGACTTTGAGATGAATTCAAATATGCAAAAATATCCAATTCTTTGAATCATAGAACAATTGTTAAAGTCAAGAGTAGAATAAACGCTATTATGAACATTATGGCACACATGAAGAATATAACTCCTAGACTCATAAAAATAAATCTGAATGTACTTCTGAAATTATGAGAAGCCCAGATATGCCAGAATGTATGACTGTTGATCTGCGTTTAAATTGCTTACTATGCAAATATTAATAAGCCGTAGTATGACCATTTATAAGTGTGAGTGCATAACAACTCACAAAAATGGTAATAACACTTTGATTAGGTTCCTGGAAACAGAAGGATCCATGTGTGCAAAAATACTTAGAATCGGACTTAATTTGTATTCTTTTAATAGAAGAAAATGTTAATTAAAACAATAAGTAATTAGATAATCTATTGCAATTGAAGTGGAAACAATGCCAAACCAGTTCTGAAACATGTCTAGGATGGTATTCTGCTAATGCCTGAAAAATGAATCAAAGATCATGTATGGTGTAGTTAGAAACTAAGTTTGAACTTGGCCGATTTAAGATTTCCAAATGTGATCATTTAGGCTATTTCAACAATAGCTAAAGTAACTCATCCGAACACTAAAATCAGTAAAATCAGTTTAGTAACATTCTACAAAGTTTGTACTACCATGTTCTATAAAAATAATCTTATTCCATTAAGGTTTGCATATTAATATTGTTAGTACAAAACCCTTAAGTGTTAACCTTTTGTTTGCATTCCTGCCGATTCTGATTATCGTCAACTTTACAATGCCACTTAAGCCTTTTCAGTAATGAAGATAATGTATCAGCCAAAGCCTAAAAATTATGGAATTAGGTTAGGATTGTCATACAAAGTATAGACTACCCAAATAGGAAAAGATAATCTCATTTCATTGTGTATTGCATATTAATCTTAATAGCTGAACAACCCTAAGTATTCACATTTCTTTATACTGTAATATGAATGAATAAGCGGTAGTTGCAAATGAAGAAATCTGTATATTAGTTATTTGTATCGCCAGAACCTTCTCAATCACCATGGAAATGTTGTCAGTAGCTTGAATCAATAGATTTAACTCGCATGGAGCTAATTCTAAGCAAATCAATTAAAGATAAAGAACTATTTAGTCATAATCCATCATGATCATTTAAGCCTTTTCATCATTTCATAAAGCAATTCGTCTAAATCTGAATTTAGTAAAGAATAACCTAGAATCGATCTTTAGGTTATAATCTACCGTAATCTAAGAAAATATTCATATTTCATCTTGCTTTGTCTCTGAATCCTAATAGAGTAAAACCCCTAAGTATTAAGTATTAGCAGAACTCATATTGTGAATAGTAAAAACAATGAACTATTGTAACTAATGCTTAACTCTATTAATCTAATCAACCTTTGCATCTTGAATTTGTAAAATAAGATTAATAAATTCATAAAGAGCAACCCCTGTTTCTTTATCAGAGTTTTATTTGTTCTTGTCATCTATTTTCTTTCGCTCTTATTGAAGTCTATTTCCTTGCGTTGTTTCCGTTGTTCGACGAGTAGAACCCGACGTCTCTAGCTTCGTCTTCGTCGTCGTCAGCCGCGGTTCTCGTATTCGTCGTAGTCGTCAATTAAGCAAGGCAAGCATCCTTTGACCATATTGATCCTACTATTTTCTATTCCTTTTGTGCATCAAATTGTTTTATGCATGCGTTTACTTTATGTAAATTGCTATTTTGTGGATTTGGTAGTTATACCTGTTGGCTCGTGAACCTCCTTTGATGATTATGAAAAGTGAACCTTGACAACCATAGATTAAGGTTGGGCATTACTTAATGTCATCATGGCTATATGCGTTTATTTTATTCATGCTTAGCCATGCTTTAGAATCAAAATAGCTGATGATCAAATCAATCTTGGTTTCTGAAAATATTGAAAATGGCTTTGTTGGTTGCGGTACTTTGATTAAAACCCAAAATAAAACTATGCTTTGATGCGGCGATTATTGGCAATAGCCGGTTGTGCAGAAAGGAATTGCACGTAGTGTAGGGTGAAGTGTCGCCCGTGTCACAATTAAGGACCGAGCAATGGGACGCTATTGATCCGAGATTTCCGTGCAACCATGAGGGCTATTATGGGGTAGCCTTAGCCTATTAAGTTATTTAGATGTGGCTTTGTTCATTGGTAGGCGGGAGCTAGCACAAGCATTCCCGTTTGGTCTGCTTGGACGGGTCCCCAAGCATTCCCGTTTGGTTTGCTTGGGTGGGGTTTCCACCCATGCAACGGTGTACGCCCTGCCGTGTTTAGAAACGTTGTGTTGGGTGTGAATGTGGATCCACGGCTTGGGTGTGTGTTTCTAGTTCTCTGGCGGGGTTAACGTCCGGGCTGGATCAAAGCCATGTCTAAGTAATGGAACGACTATGTATGATCGCTTTGGCAGACACAATGTCCTATTGAGGCGTGTGTGATCTTGCAAAAGGTGGGTCATTCCTTGTGGGTAAAGTTGTACACCTCTGCAGAGTTTAAATCTAATTAATTAGCAGCTTCATGGTCATGAGCACTCGGTGAAGTCATTCCAATGTTAGCTTTGATTTTCAAAAAGGTTTATTTTACAAGTTAGCTTACCCCACAGATGACCCAATGCTATACCCTGTGTGGGCAAGTATTGGAATCAGCTGTTGTGCCCTGTGTGGACAAAGAACTGGATATATGCCGTGCGATGGCAATGATTGATTCGTCGCTCACGTCGTGGAGGACTGTGAGTGTTACTTATGCTTATTTATTTGTTATCAATCAAATGCTCTTATAAATTCCGTTTGCAAATAACCTGTTTTACAAAGTCAAATTCGCTTTATGCAAATTAACTGATGTAGCCTTTCCCTTGAAATGGCCTGCACGTATTGTAGGATTTGCTCAAGTCTTGCTGAGTATGTAAAATACTCACCCTTGCCTAATTATATTGTAGGTGGTTGAGTTAGCGAGGTTTCGAGTCTCTTTTCGTCGCAGGTTGCGGGATTCTTTTGAACCGATCTTTTCTAAGGAGTTATGCCTGGTCAGTTGCCTGCGGGATTGGATGGGCAAACCGCAAGCTATAGCTTCTTTTGCTGCTTTATTCTCTGACTTGTAATATTTAATTGCATTATCGTTTCCGCTTAATTATTGTTTTGTATGGTTATGATTTCCAATTGTTGTAAACATGTGAGTGCTAGCTACTGATCCAGGGAATAGCACAGTAATCACATGGAGGTTCTGTTAAATCGAGCGGGTCTCCTGAGTTGGTATCAGAGCTATACTGACCGTAGGATAAACCTTAGATAGAATGGCCGCTAGCATTAGAATGAGCAGATTCAAAATCTTATCTTCAAAAGATACTATATTTGCAAAATGTAGGCTTTGCTATTCTTTTCCTCTTCTTAAGAATCTATTCTTACCCTTACTGTCATTTGGATTGTCAAACAAACTCCTCTTTCCTGACAAAGAAATTGTCGCTAGTGGTTATCTTCGCTACTGATGCTGAAGATGATCGAGGCTTGTTACTGTCATCCTTCATGCCAATCGATGAAGACTACCAAATCTGCGCCAACATTTCAAGGAAGTCAGACAACACTTCGCTACTTCCGACAAAGCTCAAAGATTCTACTTCATGAAGAGTCAGTATCACCCAACCGTAAAAAGGTAGAAGATTAAAATATATTAGGATCAAACTTAAGGTAAGAACCCTCACGCGTAGCATATTATTCCGCTCTAGTAATAAAGAGCAATGTATGTTGTTGTTCTGTCGTGCTACTTGAAATTGGTTTTTATTTTGAATGTCAGGACTGATTTATATGTATGCTTAACCTCTGGGTTAAAGTTTCATAGTAAATTGTCCTCATGTATAAATATGGAAATCTCAACCCATAGGGTAAATAAGCAATCATAAAACAGCTTATCTCTTCTTCATAGAAATTCTTACTTGCGTAACCATTATAGTCATTAGCCTTTCTTGAAAATTTAATCTCATCAAGATTAGTAGTATAGTCTCTATTACTATTCTTAGCTTTGCTTTAGATCACCATATTGGTAAACACCAAACTAACTTAAGTTGCTTTAGGCCAGTTAAAAGCTTAATGTTCCAATAAGAATTTCTAACCATGTCTCACAACTCACCCCATTGCTTTGCCTAAATTATGTACTATGAAACAGAGCTAGAACCAGAAAAGTTCTATGCTTCCAGAATATAAACATTGGAATGATCGTCAAAAGGAAAACCGAAAAAGTTGAAAACTCTATTTTCTAAAAGAAATGTAAAAAGATTAGCATCAGTTATACATATAATCTTTTCCCATTTATAGAATTACTTTTCTTATATGTATACTCATTCTCCACTCCTAAGTTACTTTTCCTAGAAGTATTTCTTTCCTTATCTTTTGCAAAATAAAAACCACCAACAGATCTTTTCGAAAATAAGTCTGGCAGCAAGTTAACAACATTGCGAGGACTACATCAACAACTTCAAGAAGATGAAAGTAACGAGCAGCACAACCTCCCCAACTTCATCGAAGCTTCGGAAGACTAACACAGCAAGTGGTGCAAAGTTTAAAAGAAAACTCGTCACTGAATAGTCTACTTTGGAACATAGCAGTATACGAGCTACATATTATTCTAGCTATATAGTACACCTTTTATACATAGATACATATGGCCAGTACAAATAAGAACCATAGATGCCCTTCCTATATACTAAGTTGAATGTATATAGTTTTACTGTGTTATTGAAATTTTGTTGTAAATCTTTTGTATCGATTTCGGGTTGCTCTCGTGAATGTTAAACCACTAGGTTGAAATTTACGATGTGTTAACCCTGCTTAATAAGAAAATTTTTATTAAAAAGATGTTAAAGAACGAAACGTTGCCTTATAAACCAAACTGAGGATTACATAATCTGCATAAAAACCACAACTAGAGTTAATTGGAAAGAATCAAGTAATATTTCGTAATATAGATAACCCTTATTTAACCATTCTTCTCTGATTCCAACGTCTTGTCAAGCGTGGTTGCAGAATGCCCGCGACACCATTCACTAACACACCTACTACAAGTGATGAGTAATAAAATTTTTAGCCTTCATAATCAACCTTCAACTCTCCCCAAATAATCTTGATTAAAATGCATCCTTTCATTTATCTCAGTTATTTTAACGTACTGTATCTTTCTTTAAATTAACTTCTCCTTGCTAATAATTCTCAGTGTAAACTGCTAACACTCCTCATCTAATTCATGAAACCCCGCAAGACAATCGATCGCCAAGACATGATAATCCTATCCAAATTCAACCAAATCTTTAGTATTTAGCTAAAGCACTTCCCTTACATAGCAATCGACATAACTCTCCACTTCCCTTAAGTTCAAAAAATGCGCCCGCAAAAACAAACTAACAAGAAAAACGATTACAAGAATCTGTAACCATAGTGTAAACGCCCACCATAATTGAACAAATCACCAAATGCACATCCTTCTGTTCTAGCAACTAGCACAAAATATTTCCAACCTTGGTGTAGCTTTTGTTAGGAAAGAAAATGGTTTAGACTAAAAACCTAATTCTATACCTTATTCGAAACCTACGCATTATTCTTTGAAGTGTTGATTAACCCAATTGATCTAAGATCATGCTTGCACTTGCTAGGGGGAAATAAGGCATGCTGTTGTTGAGAGTGCAATCAACTGCTCTAGTAATGAAGGAAATTGTTCTCCTGGAAAAATGTTCTATAAGTAATACCATTTGCTACTTTGCGAAGGTCGAAATCATTGCCCAACGAAATGCCCAGCTTACTGATGCTAGTAATAGTGATGGAATAGCCGTCATACTTTTATCTCGACCTCAGCCATGTCCTGTGCCATTGAATTTTCAATGTCATCACTTAACCGGTTACCAAAACCGTCGCCGTTCAAACCTTGTTTACACTGCCTTAAGCGCCTATATAGATCACTTTGTACCTCTGCACATGTGCGTCTAGTTTAACCCTGTCATTCACTGTCATCGCATATACACTCAGCCATTAAGCTTTCCCCATACCTAGGTTAATCAAACAGTGAAACCGCTACTTGTTGCACCGACCTGCTACAACTTGGTCGCCTTTACTCACGCCTGTTCATATTTTGTGGGAACATCCTCATTTCTCTTTAAATACCTGACCAGGGTTGTCTCAATTTACCCCGCTTCTTCTCTAACAAGCACCCCAAACCGTCACCCATTTATACGCTGGTGCCACCATCCTTACCTCTTGTAAATACCAGTGTCCAATTCAATGCCCCCTTGATTCATGAATCACCACTCCAATTCAGTATCAATGAGAGAAATTCCGATTCTTGATTGCTCAAGATTGGTGATCAAAAGAGAAAAAAAAGACTAGCCGTTCAGAAAATATCGCTTAAAGAATATCCTAGGAAGAACAACTACCTTTTATAACCATAATCATCCGTTAGGATAATGGTTCAGTGATTATCTCTAGAAAAATTCTAGTTACTCACCGTGCCCTCCCAATCAACCGTCACAAAAAGAACCATATTCCTAAACAGTGTGAATAATTCAACTGTCACAATAAGGAACCGTGTTGCTAATCAATGTCCGTAAGTTGAACAAATATGTTCTACAATCTTGAACATACCAGAAGTCGCATTAAACTAGATTATAGCTCTGAGAGTAGGAGGAACAAAAATCTGAAGCAGTTCGCTCGAAAAAAAAATTTGGTTAAAGAACCAGAGACGCCTAAACAATAATACATGCTCTAAGAAGAATTCTGCTCAACTCCATTCCCAACCTTAAAACTGGCTGCAAGGATCTGAAGACCAACAATTCTTTAGACATGCATCAGTTCCAACTCAAAATATCAATCCGGTCATTCATGACGTTTACCTACAATGTTGGTTCGCGAAAGAAGCTACGACCAACCAGGCGTAGTGCTAGGTGCGATACATATGTATCTGAACCTACCAGGATTCAAGTTTAACTCTATGGTCAATTCCTTGATTCTAGTCACTCTCGATCATCTAATTTACCTCGTTAGCAAACAACCTTCCTGTTGTTTCGAATAAAACGAACAACATCACCTGTATCAACCGAAAATAACCTGAATACTATACCAACATCTACCCAAGAACAGTTCTACTTCGTCTCGATAATAAAGACATTAGTAATTTCTAGACTGTCTCAAAAACTTAGAAAATATCAAGTGCTTAGAGCGACCCCTGCCTTGGCAGTTGGCCTCGAACGTAAACATCTCTCTCATATGATTGTATCTAGCACTTGTTGTGATATTGAGTACATCCTTTGTGTATTCAATTCCTGCGATCAATCTTCTTGACTTGGTATACTTCATTCTTTCATAATTGCTGAATTCAAAGGAAATCAAAACCCTTTTGTCTACTAAGGTGGTCAAATGAACCAAATCATTAGGATCATCTTATAACCCTCTTGCCTCAACTCAAACCTTGAGTCATCTCTATTCTGTTATTAATTTATAGACAACTTTGAGTAACATTTAATCTCGGCTAATCTCGCCAACTATTGTTGATCTATTCTGTTCAGCCGTGGTATTCAAATATCCTTCCGGATAATAACATTCAGTTCTTCCTAAATGGATCAAATAAGAATACATCTTTTCTTTCACCTCCAGCGTTCTAAACATACTAAATGCTATTCTCTAAATTTGATTATCCATATTCACAATCCCGGGTTTTTAATCAAAAGAGATATATATGGTAATATCCCTCATCTGCTTACGCAAAACCCAAGTAGAAATCTTCTCTAGTCTTGGCGCGTCAATTCAAAATCACAAGACGAAGCTCCAATGAAACAACTACACTGAAGATAAGAATACAAGGAAACGACAAAGTCATCTCCGACAAAGAATTCCTAAATCTATCTCATCCTCGAGAATTGCAAGGTTCATAGTATTCACTATTTCCAAATCCGAGATAATCTGGCGCTACGAAATTTTGGGCCATATCATATCATTAAGATGATGAAAGAAAAAGAAGCATATGAATTAGAGTTGCCATCTCAGCCACCCAATGTTCATAATATCTTCTATGTATCGCAGTTAAGGAAATATCTTCATCTTCCTTCTGAGCTCATCCGGCCAAATAAAATTGATCTATAACCTGATTTAACTTACCGGAAACAGCCGACTAAAATCTTAAGAAGATAAACGCCACACTCGTAGTAAATTCTGCAAGATGATCAAGATTTAGCTGAGTAATCATTCTGAAGAAGAAGTAACTTGGAAACAAGAAGACCCGCTCAGGAAGAGTTTTCCCGACTTCTTTTAGAAATACTTTTCCCATAGACCCACCAAATCTCGGGGTCGAGATTTCTGTAAGGGGGGTAGATCTGTAACATCCCGAAAAATGCAATTAAGTAAAAATAAATATTTTAAATTTGAAAATATTTATTTCTGAGTTTCCTTGCCATTATTCATTTTATTTGGATTTCCTCAGATTTATTCTTTGCATGAAAAATCTAACGAATGGAAATGAAGAATGAAAAAGAGGAAAAAGCAAAAAAGATAAAAAGTAAAAATTTATAAAATGTCCATGAGAACTTTAATCATTCAATTAAATCATCTTAGCCAGCAATTGAAATGTTATGCATAAAGAAATGAAGAAATAAAATGAAAAGATAACTTTAAATTGAAATAATGTATTGCCGAATTTACATAAAATGATGGAACCATATTTTGGCATGAAAGTTTTATAGAAGCATTCAAGTCAAATCCTTTTGAAAAACAAAGTTTAAAAAAGAATATACTTCAATTGATCTCGAAAGGAAAATCAAAATGAAATTTGAAATTGAATTGCCACCGACGCGTGGGCCATCCGTTGATTTTCCGTTCGTTGGCGCATTGTTGGAGCTTGCGATCCGACAATGGACCCGAGAGCACGCTCTATCGAATGCATCGTCCTCAATCCCGTTGGCTCCACCTTCAACCTCCGTTCGTTCCTTTGGGAACCCTCCGAGCCGGAGTCTGACCCACTACCAAGCCATTCATCGCCTCTCGAGACCACAGACGTAGTGCAATACTTCCCTCATTTCTTCCTTCCTTCTCCCCAAGCCCAGTAAGAAGAAACTCCCTGCGTTTCCTCCATTGCGCAACCTCGAGCTCGGTGAAGCAAAATCCAGCGGTAGAGCCAAAGTTTCTCAGATCCGGTGAGCTAGAGCATCCCTGGCTTCAAGGATCGAATCCTCAAAAATACCCGAGCTCCCTCATGCGAAAATCATTGCCGTAGTGCGCCCTTCTTCCCCAAGTCAGGTGGCCGTGGAGCTCCTCCGGCTTTCTCCCTTCAGGTAAACTTCGAAAATGAAACCCCTAATACCCGTGATGCTTACAAGGCCACCGATTCAATCCCTGATGCATTTACTTGTCTTCCCCACGAACCGCCATTTTTGCTGCTACCGAGCTTGGCTTGTAAGGCCAACTGCGTCTCCTCGGCCGAATTGGTACTGCTCGGTTCTTTGGCGGTGCTCGTCCTCTGGTGTGCCGCCTTGCCGGACCATCGCCGGAAAGCCCTCGCCGTGGAGCCCTAACGGCTCCTCTGTTTTCTGTGATGCGGTTTGGGTCCAGCGAGTCAGTCGCCTTGGGAAGAAGAAGATTAGGCCAAAAGCGCTTTCTCCTGTGTAAGGCGTACTATTCAATTCTCAGTCCATTTCCTGGCCGAAACACATTTAATCCTTAATAGCTTATGCATTTTTTAGTTAGAAACTAGTGAAATAAATTTGTATAATCATATAAAATCAGTAACATTCTTAATATCTGAAAATACTTAATGTTTGAGCTATGGATGAATTTTAAGAATTTAAATCTTCTAATGACCCTATTATGGACTTTAAATAAAAGTTATTCACCATGGGCTATAAAATGATAAGATGAATTCATATGGGTGGATCGACTTTGAGATGAATTCAAATATGCAAAAATATCCAATTCTTTGAATCATAGAACAATTGTTAAAGTCAAGAGTAGAATAAACGCTATTATGAACATTATGGCACACATGAAGAATATAACTCCTAGACTCATAAAAATAAATCTGAATGTACTTCTGAAATTATGAGAAGCCCAGATATGCGGAATGTATGACTGTTGATCTGCGTTTAAATTGCTTACTATGCAAATATTAATAAGCCGTAGTATGACCATTTATAAGTGTGAGTGCATAACAACTCACAAAAATGGTAATAACACTTTGATTAGGTTCCTGGAAACAGAAGGATCCATGTGTGCAAAAATACTTAGAATCGGACTTAATTTGTATTCTTTTAATAGAAGAAAATGTTAATTAAAACAATAAGTAATTAGATAATCTATTGCAATTGAAGTGGAAACAATGCCAAACCAGTTCTGAAACATGTCTAGGATGGTATTCTGCTAATGCCTGAAAAATGAATCAAAGATCATGTATGGTGTAGTTAGAAACTAAGTTTGAACTTGGCGATTTAAGATTTCCAAATGTGATCATTTAGGCTATTTCAACAATAGCTAAAGTAACTCATCCGAACACTAAAATCAGTAAAATCAGTTTAGTAACATTCTACAAAGTTTGTACTACCATGTTCTATAAAAATAATCTTATTCCATTAAGGTTTGCATATTAATATTGTTAGTACAAAACCCTTAAGTGTTAACCTTTTGTTTGCATTCCTGCCGATTCTGATTATCGTCAACTTTACAATGCCACTTAAGCCTTTTCAGTAATGAAGATAATGTATCAGCCAAAGCCTAAAAATTATGGAATTAGGTTAGGATTGTCATACAAAGTATAGACTACCCAAATAGGAAAAGATAATCTCATTTCATTGTGTATTGCATATTAATCTTAATAGCTGAACAACCCTAAGTATTCACATTTCTTTATACTGTAATATGAATGAATAAGCGGTAGTTGCAAATGAAGAAATCTGTATATTAGTTATTTGTATCGCCAGAACCTTCTCAATCACCATGGAAATGTTGTCAGTAGCTTGAATCAATAGATTTAACTCGCATGGAGCTAATTCTAAGCAAATCAATTAAAGATAAAGAACTATTTAGTCATAATCCATCATGATCATTTAAGCCTTTTCATCAGCTCGCAAAGCAATTCGTCTAAATCTGAATTTAGTAAAGAATAACCTAGAATCGATCTTTAGGTTATAATCTACCGTAATCTAAGAAAATATTCATATTTCATCTTGCTTTGTCTCTGAATCCTAATAGAGTAAAACCCCTAAGTATTAAGTATTAGCAGAACTCATATTGTGAATAGTAAAAACAATGAACTATTGTAACTAATGCTTAACTCTATTAATCTAATCAACCTTTGCATCTTGAATTTGTAAAATAAGATTAATAAATTCATAAAGAGCAACCCCTGTTTCTTTATCAGAGTTTTATTTGTTCTTGTCATCTATTTTCTTTCGCTCTTATTGAAGTCTATTTCCTTGCGTTGTTTCCGTTGTTCGACGAGTAGAACCCGACGTCTCTAGCTTCGTCTTAAGTAAGTAAATCGTCGTCGTCAGCTGCGGTTCTCGTATTCGTCGTAGTCGTCAATTAAGCAAGGCAAGCATCCTTTGACCATATTGATCCTACTATTTTCTATTCCTTTTGTGCATCAAATTGTTTTATGCATGCGTTTACTTTATGTAAATTGCTATTTTGTGGATTTGGTAGTTATACCTGTTGGCTCGTGAACCTCCTTTGATGATTATGAAAAGTGAACCTTGACAACCATAGATTAAGGTTGGGCATTACTTAATGTCATCATGGCTATATGCGTTTATTTTATTCATGCTTAGCCATGCTTTAGAATCAAAATAGCTGATGATCAAATCAATACTGGTTTCCTGAAAATATTGAAAATGGCACTGTTGGTTGCGGGTACTTTGATTAAAAACCCAAAATAAAACTATGCTTTGATGCGGGCGATTATTGGCAATAGCCGGTTGTGCAGAAAGGAATTGCACGTAGTGTAGGGTGAAGTGTCGCCCGTGTCACAATTAAGGACCGAGCAATGGGACGCTATTGATCCGAGATTTCCGTGCAACCATGAGGGCTATTATGGGGTAGCCTTAGCCTATTAAGTTATTTAGATGTGGCTTTGTTCATTGGTAGGCGGAGCTAGCACAAGCATTCCGTTTGGTGCCTTGGGCGGGTCCCCAAGCATTCCCGTTTGGTTTGCTTGGGTGGGGTTTCCACCTATGCAACGGTGTACGCCCTGCCGTGTTTAGAAACGTTGTGTTGGGTGTGAATGTGGATCCACGGCTTGGGTGTGTGTTTCTAGTTCTCTGGCGGGGTTAACGTCCCGGCTGGATCAAAGCCATGTCTAAGTAATGGAACGACTATGTATGATCGCTTTGGCAGACACAATGTCCTATTGGGCGTGTGTGATCTTGCAAAAGGTGGGTCATTCCTTGTGGGTAAAGTTGTACACCTCTGCGAGTTTAAATCTAATTAATTAGCGCTTTCATGATCATGAGCACTCGGTGAAGTCATTCCAATGTTAGCTTTGATTTTCAAAAAGGTTTATTTTACAAGTTAGCTTACCCCACAGATGACCCAATGCTATACCCTGTGTGGGCAAGTATTGGAATCAGCTGTTGTGCCCTGTGTGGACAAAGAACTGGATATATGCCGTGCGATGGCAATGATTGATTCGTCGCTCACGTCGTGGAGGACTGTGAGTGTTACTTATGCTTATTTATTTGTTATCAATCAAATGCTCTTATAAATTCCGTTTGCAAATAACTTGTTTTACAAAGTCAAATTCGCTTTATGCAAATTAAGCGATGTAGCCTTTCCTTGAAATGGCTCGCACGTATTGTAGGATTTGCTCAAGTCTTCTTGAGTATGTAAAATACTCACCCTTGCCTAATTATATTGTAGGTGGTTGAGTTAGCGAGGTTTGAGTCTCTTTTAAATCGCAGTTGCGGATTCTTTTGAACCGATCTTTTCTAAGGAGTTATGCAGTCGGTTACTGCTCGGGATTGGATGGGCAAACCGCAAGCTATAGCTTCTTTTTCTCGCTTTATTTCTCGACTTGTAATATTTAATTGCATTATCGTTTCCGCTTAATTATTGTTTTGTATGGTTATGATTTCCAATTGTTGTAAACATGTGAGTGCTAGCTCTTGATCCAGGAATAGCACAAGAATCACATGGAGGTTCTGTAAAATTTACGTATGGGATCGTACAAGCAGAGAACTTTACTTTGCCTTTGCTTGTTGTTACGCACCATAAATGATTACCTGCCCTTGCTAACACAAAGTGGGGCGAGTACAAAGGAACCAAAGCACGCACTCCTTTGTAGATGATACTGAGAGTTTATGGTGAATCACTCCCATAAAACCGTGTACATCGTCACCGTAGGTTCCTTGGAGAATCACCCATATCGCAAGATGAAGCAACTTTTGACGGAAGGAAGCGAAAATGGTTCAGCTCAAGGCGTTTGGCGGAGAGATGTTCATGACATTCTTAAGGATTTGGATGTTGCGTATGGAAAGGGACATAAATCAAGTACCCATGAAAAGAGCATGTGGAAGAAGAGATCAATAATGCAGGACCTACCTTCTTGGGAGCACCTAGAAGTTCGCCCTTTGCATCGATGTCATGCGTGAGAGAAGAATGTGCGTGACAGGCGTGATTGGTCTCTTACTCAACATTAAGGGTAAAACAAAGGATGGTATCAGCATGCGGCTTGACTTGGTCGATATGGGCATAAGACACGAGTTAGCACCGAAAGAGGCGATAAAGGCCGTGCGTGCTTGGAACACCTTGTTATACTCTGTCAAAGGCGAAAAAAAGCTAGCGTGCGATGCTTGCGTGGTGTGAAAGTTCCGTCGGTTACTCCTCCAACATGAAGAGACTTGTTTCGTTGGAAGATTTGAAATTAACTTAGGCATGAAGTCTCATGATTGTCATGTCTTGATGACACAGATGCTCCTATCATAATTAAAAGTATTTTGCGGTCAAGGTCAGAGACAATCACTAAGTACGTGTTATTTCTTTAACACAATCGCTCGAAGGTCATCGATCGAAGGACTAGATGCTCTGCAAGGTGAGGTGGTGATGACTCTATGTAATCTTGAGATGTATTTCCCTCCATCATTTTCGATATCATGGTCCATCTCATTGTTCACCTTGTGAGAGATAAAGATATGCGGGCGGTGTTCCTCGTAGCATGTACCCGTTCGAGAGGTACATGGGAATTCTCAAGTCTTCGTCTGGAATCGATCTCGTCAGGAGGTAGCATTGTCGAAGGTTATACAGCGAAGAGGCCATCGAGTTCTGCGTCGATTACATGGCCGGTCGAACCGATAGGTGTGCCTCGATCTCACCATGAGGGAGGCTCCAGAATGTCGGGACCATCGGAAGGAAAGCAATCACGCTGATTCGGTTGCGTATGCTCGAGCCGATTTCACGGTTTTGCAACACATGGCATGTAGTATGCGCCTATATCGTCGAGCACAAGCAATGGCTAAAGGCAAGAAGAATCGACCTGGCGAGAGTCTTGGATCACGAGGCAGCGCAACCTTGATTCAACAAATGGTTGAAGGGCGACCTATCTTTGGGAGCTCATCGGATGACTCTGTTGACATGGTTGGCAAAAGGACCAACTTTTACGGTTGTCACATGGAAAGGATATGACTTAAATGGGTACACATTTTACGCACGAGATCGAGGATAAGAAGAGCACAAACGAGCAGCGGTTGTGCATAGATGCATTCAATAATACTATTTGGGTTGACGAGAGCTCCTACTATGGGTTCATAGAGGAGATATGGGAGCTCGACTACGTGCTTTTCAAGATTCCCTATTTGGTGTCGTTGGGTCCACCTCGGCCGCGTGAAAGTTGACAAGAATGGCATCACTCTGTGGACCTCGAGCGTGTCGGATACCAAGATGAACCATTCGTACTTTCGCTAACCAAGTTGTTCAAGTCTTCTATGTAACCGACCGTCCAACAAGAAGTGCCACGTAGTTCTTGAGGAAAAAGGAGAATTGTCGGAGTTGAGAATGTAGTAGATGAGGAAGAGTACAATCAATTTGATGAGTTGCCACCTATCGGAAATGACATCCACGGTCCCGGAAGAACAACATGAGGAAGCAAGCTACGCGTCGATCATCATGAAGGGCTAATTTTCATACAAAAGAATAAGCATGTGGTGGGCGTAGTTATGAGAAGGGTGCATTGTCATCATGCTTACTAATTTTCATGTGTAATAATATTACATTAATGCTATTGTAAAGATGATCGACCCATCATGCTTTGTACATATGATTGTGATGATCTTTGTAAGTAGCTTGTGAAGCATCTGAATTATGTATATAGGATTGTGATGATCTTTGTAAGTAGCTTGTGAAGCATCTGGATTGATGGAAAAGATGCAAGTATAAGAGCAAGTATTTATTCTTAATATCAATATGATTCCAAATACATGATTCAAAGATGGCCATTCGGACATAATTGATGACAAGAAATAAATTATGTAGACTATGGCAAACAAGAAACGAATCATGTCTACTTTGGCAATATGGAATAGTTGTATATGATTGCTCTCAGATTTTAGGGTTTGAATTGAGGATTAGAATCTCACTTCAACCACGATCTGATCTATATTACTGTTAAAACAACTTTCCCGGAAAGATACAACAAAGTTAGCACGAGACAAGAGTCGATTGAATTGAGCAGAACAAGTGAATGTCGATTGAGCGATATATATCCTGACGGTTATTTAACATAATAATGCGTGATGTTATTTATCCTGACGGTTATGTTACCTAACCGTCAGTGATATCTCAACATCACAAAGCGGTTCTATTATATAACCGTCTGTGATATCTCAACATCCTGCAATTTGTTCTATTATAGAACCGTGCGTGATATATCATCCTGAGCCGTTATATTTTAGAACCGTGCGTGATGTGCTCTCTATATATCTCCCCAGCGAGGCTCATTCCTGTGCGCCAAACCCTAACCCTTTGAGGCGTTTTGTCTCATGGCAACCTCCCCCTCGGCGTCGTGCTTCCTCGGCGTCCTCCCCTCGGCGTCCTCCCCTCGGCGTCCTCCCCTCGGCGTCCTCCCTTTGGCGTCCTCCCGGCATCGGCGTGCTCCCCATCGTCGTCCTCCCTGACTGACGTGCTCCCCCTCGGCGTGCTCCCCTCGGCTGTGTTCTTGTGCATCTCGGGCTTCAACGTGATTCTCGCGCTTTGCCTCGGCTTTGTTGGCTCGGATCAGCGCTACGTAAGCAAATCTGGTGCCCTCTCTATGGATCGAGGATCGGTGGGCTGATTGAGTATTTCTGGGGACTAGCCATCGAGCTAGAGGCGTTTCTCGATCTGGAGAGCCTTTGCTGGCCATTTGCTCTATTTTTCGGTGTTGCTCTGCTAGTTAGTGAGTTACGGGACACTTTACGTGATTATTCTCGGTCTTGCAAAGGGCGGTCGTCTGCGGCTTGGGGACCTTGCGTGTGGGCTTAATGTTCAGTGATGATTTAGGGGATGGAATAGACTAATTGTGACAACAAATCTTAGCAGTCAATTTCACTTTCATATATATATATATTTGATTAGCTCTATTGCAAACCTGTCTTTATATGCTTAGTTAGTGAATATTTCTGCTTACTGCTATTGTCATCTATCTTGCGGCTGTTCTGGTAACATTTCACTATCTTGTTTCCTTAGCATTGCTTGAGCATGTTATTCTTGTCGATAAGCTTGCTTTGAATGATTCACTATTCTTGTGCATATAAGATAAGCAATTGAGTAGATTTATACTTAACCTGTCAAGTATTAAATCTGTTATTAAGATAAAGTTGTCACAATCTAGTCTATTACTTGTCCATTGTGGCGAGGAGGGCCTTTTAAGGCAACCCGACATCTGAGAACATTCAAACAATCAATATGAGCTTTATGCTAATTGCTTTATTAAATATCTTGTACATGTTCATATGTGAGATCCTGAGCTTCTATTCTATTATTCTATTAACTGTCAAAGTTCAATCCATATGTATTCTTCTACTTGTCTGCTGTGTGGATGTCCTAGTTTTAGGGGAGGTGCTATGAAATTTTTATTAAGTTCGGCAACCTCCTAGTTCGCTTCTTTTGCTAAAAGGCTAATAACAAGCCATTTAGGCTAGTTCTTTTAAAAGGCTAATAACAAGCCATGGTATCCACAAACTCATTCACTCTAATGTGATTTTATTTGTTCTTCTCTTTTAGTTACTTTGAAACTATTTTAACTTGTAAAGAAGATGTAGTCCTCTAATCCATCGTCGAAGGACATGATGTGCCCTCAAAAGAAAAGAATGGGACCCACGCTGCAAGAGGACCAAACAAAAGGCCAACAAACCGATATACCATTACGAGATCGATCCAAGGATGGGGCCCTAGAAAGCCAAAAAGGCGTGAATGCATTTGGAATATGTGCGGGATAGTAGCACGAGCGGGTTCGATCACGCTATCTTCACGGAGGTTGGTGACTATTGAGGCTCGCAATGCCTTCTTGCGGAAATTCTTTCATCGTTCAACATTCGAGAAGAATCCGCTCCCCTAGTGCGGCGGTATGCCTTTGCTAGCGGCGAGGAAAGGCATGGAAGACCTTCAAGCATCGCTTTTCGTGACTCGTCAAGAAGGATCTGGTTCCATACTCTAAGTATGGGTTCATTGATGAGGACACGTGGGGCGTTTTGTTGGGATGAAGGCGAGCGAATTAAATGCGTCAAAGTGAAACAAACAAGGCCTTGCAGGCAAGAACACTCACCCCCCACAGACTTCGGCTTGCTGCTGGCTATCTTGAGGGAAGAAGCGCAATGGGACGGAGGAGGGAGGAGGTATCGCGCCATTTCCGCCGATCGCAGATCAGCGTGCGGAAGAATGGCTAGGCGAGGTCATTGCCCGTCCTCATAGCCGTCTCCTTTGTAAACCCAGCGGACGAGGAATGCATAGCGCAGTAATATAAATCGAACTACCAATTTTCGTAATTAGTCCATGACTTCATAAGTGAAATAACTTGTCGGATCTTGCGGTGGCGTTGAGTACACAATCGGGCGATGGCTCTTTTTCCCAGACGGGGAGAAAGATGCACCGTCCATAGCCTGGGAAACAAGAACACCACTGGTCGTACAAGAGGCAAAGGGGTTTTGTTCCATAAACTGGATTCCAGACGACTTCCACATATGCAGAAGTAGAAAGAACTAAAAAAGGCCTTGAGTCAAATCTTATAAAAGAATTTGGAGGACAAGTTGAGAGGAGAGTTGAGAGAAGAGTTGAGGGAGGCGAGAGAAGAATTTTATGAAAGGATCAAGAATCCTTGAGGAAAGGCTCACCAATCAAGAAAGAAAATCTTGTACAAGCCCAGTATGTCCATAAGTCAATTATTGTCCGTAAAACATTTGTGCATCCGTTCCTCAAGTGACATAGATGAACATAGCGGGACTTATCGTATGTGACATTAAGGTGCCCGCAGCGGTGCAATCTCCAAGTGAGAATTAGCAATGTGGCACCGTTCCTCGGCATTTGCTTGGGGCATGGCGTATCCATCCACTAAGGGACCATGGTGCAGGTACCATGATAGTAGGGTTTCACCAAGGTCAATGTGGGCCGGGGTATTTGATTGTTTCAAAATTGTCGATCTCTGAGATGCCGTAAGCAGCGAGATCGTGAAACTTGGGGATGCCATTGGCACATTCATCCAATGGCCTAGCGGCTGACATCTCCTGGTCGTCCCTTTTGTCATGCAACAACATGACGATCGATTAGCCTATTGTATCGTCGTCGGTTTGGCTACCAAATCGCGATCGTAAAGCGAGACTCCACTTGATGTACATAATGTTGACCTCTTTCACCCATTCCTCTCGTGAAGGGTTCATACAAAACAAAAGAAAGGCAAGGACAAAGCGAGAAGAAAAGCGAGGCAAGAACAAATCGACTATCCATCTGTTTGAGTTGGCTAAAAATACAAGCTAGGAGGCGTTACTAACGAGCGGCGTAACTTCATAGTATAACTTGCCAACAATTGCATAATTGGTACACCCAACAATTTGGAAAGCGAGGCGTGAGCATTACAACAAATATCGGCGTTAATTTCAAGTATGAACATCTATTCAACGACTCGGGGGCTTCTTGGCGGTCGATTTTACGGACTTGTTCCATCTCTACAACCTCGGCGCCTCGGCGCCGCACTCATAAGATGCTGGACCTTGTAAGTGTGTGCTATCACGGTCTACATTAAATCTAATAGTGATAAATGTCCTCCAATATATATATATAATTAAGCCTTTGTATATATAGATACATGTAACTTGAGCGACACGGCGAGAAACTATCGTCGGTTTCCTCGACCCACATATAGTCTCAAAGCAAACAATGGATGAGGATATAAACATGGTTAGAAATCGTGATAGAGGCATTGCTAGCACAAAAGATAAAGAATTCAAACTTATACCCCATAACCCGGGGTAAGTGCTACACATGCTATACTTTAGTGCATCTTTGCACACAACTGTTTCGTTCATTGTCCATTGTGATATAGTGATGTGTAGGTTTCCTTTGGGTTCTAATTTAATTGAACCGACCACAAGCGGGTTAAGTACCTTGATTAGGACGTGGCGGAAACCACGACTTGACACCTATCGCAAAATTACTCACCGGGTAATCACGTTTCCCTCGTACATGGTCGTGTAAGTTGTTCAGGTTTATATTGCTATTGGAATGGCTTAGGCTAACCTTTTGCAATCTTGTAGGCGTTCAAACACGTGAAAGATTGGACTAAACTCGACATGATTTGAACTTTTAGGTGTCAGCTATACACAACAATTCTATATCAAACCCCATAATAGTGACTCTAGAACTAGTAGGTTTTATTTGCGATGCCACCGGCAAGGTCGGAAATAACCTATGTGGATTTTATATTTTCTACAACATGCAAACCATAAATCGCTAAAAAAAAATAGCGATGCGGTTAAAGCTGCGTTGGTGAGGCCCATTTGAGCAACATTAGAGGGAGAGTTTGTTACTTCTGCTCACAGTAATACACAAAAAGGCGTGTTCCACGCGACTGATAACCACGGAGTTGTACAATTGTCAAATGGTATTCATTAATTCAGAAAATATCAAAAACTTGCGGTTATTCTTGTTTATGCGATTCATTGTATTGTCACATGATATTATCCTTAATACATATTTGCTCATCTTGAATGCAACAACTTAACAATGTCTTGCTTGTTGGAACTAGATGTTTTCCTACACCCTCGGCCGAACCTCCATTATTTATGGTTTGTTGTTGAAATTTCCATCTACTTAGGTATTCTGCATCAATATTACTGAGAACACGGCCGATTATAGATGTTGTAATTGAATATCTGCACTTCCTATATGCATTGAGGCTTGGTTTGTCCGTCGGGATAGACTTAAAATATAAACATTTGTGGCGCTTTTTCTCCTTCTTATGATAATGTTGATGGAACTCGACTAATAAATCAACCAAGACCGCCTGCTTGACATGGCGGTGGCGGCAACCATAAGTGCTTGATCGAACGACACCTTTGGGTGTGTGATTTGCTTCATGCCATATGAAGTGGCCTTCTGTGAAGTCACCGTCGTGCCACGGTGCTGATGCGGGCGGCATGCTCTTGCGTGACGTCACCGTCGTGCCACAGTGGGGAGAAAATGGTACTTTGAAAAAATATAATTTGTAGATGTACTTCCATGATGGAAGACCGACTTGCAATCACATTTGTTCAATCTTTAATTACCCTACCTAGAGTAATCTATCAAGTACATCTACAAATTTTTTCAAAGTACCATTTTCTCCCAAATGTTTCTGCAGCTTGATGATTATATACTTGCGTGTTTGCAAATGAAACATATTGTGGAAATTTGAACGACATAAATGGAAGAAGCTATGAAAAAAAAAGGTCATCCTGAGCGGTTCTTATTTGAAAGCAAATGCATGATAAGTTTATATCCTGAGGCGGTTATGATTTGAAACCATACATGATATTTGGTTATCACAGAGCGGTTTCAAATGAGCAAATCTATAATAATTAAATCTCACGGGCGGTTTATTAATAGAAGAAATGCATGATATATATTCTCGAGGCGGGTGGAAAAGCGAGTCTACGATGATCTCCTTCATCACAGACTTATTGCTACTGACGGTTCACAAAACCGTCTCTGATGACGTTTACGAACCATCTGTGATGATGATTTCTATAGTAGTGTCTACTTCATTACAACCAATAGGATGCCTAATATCAGACAAGCTAAATTGATGCATCCTAGAACAAAACAAACAAAATTCCCTCTCGGTTCTCTGTTCCTCGCAACCAACTCCTTCATCTCTTCCATCCCCATTTCCGGTTGATCAATTTTATCCACGGTCGGGGACAACATCCAAAGCGCTACTCTGAAAACTTCATCACGAGCGGTTATAAGCGTCATCGAGGCAGTTTTGTGAGCCGTCGGTAACAATAGAAATGCGTGATGAAGGAGATCGCCGAGCGGTTCTATACGCGTGCGAAAATATATATCCTGAGGCGGTTGTATTAATAAACCGTGCATGAAATTGAATATCCTGAGCGGTTCTCATTTGCAAAATGCGTGATAACTAAATATCCTGAGCGGTTTCAAATGAAGCAAATGCGTGATATGAATTTATCCTGAGCGGTTTCCAATGAAGGCGAAATGCGTGATATGAACTTATCCTGAGGCGGTTTCAAATAGAACCGTCGTGATATGAAATATCCGAACGGTTCCAAATTATAGCAAAATGCGTGATATGAAATATCCGAGCGGTTCCAAATAAGAGCAAATGCAGTGATGTTCTTTTTCCCACACCGGTGAGAACCTCCATTAGTTATGGTGTTGTTGAAATTTCCATCAATATTTCTCTAGCGATATTTATAAAACACAACCCGGTTATAGATGTTATAATTGAATATCTGCACTTCCTATATGCATTGAGGCAACGATTTTGTCCGTCAGGATAGACTTAAAATATAAACATTTGTGGCGCTTTTCCCCCTTCTTACGATAATGTTGATGGAACTCGACTAATAAATCAACCAAGCGCGACAGCATGGCGGCGGCGGCAACCCGGCTTTCTCCATCGAGCCGGACACACTAGAGTGTGTGATTTGCTTCATGCCATATGAAGTGGCTTTCTTGAGGAGTCACCGTATGGCCCGCAGTCTTGAAGTAAGCGGGACGACATGCTTTCGATGCGGCGTCATAGTCGTGCCCGCGGTGGGAGATCGAACATGGTACTTTGGTAAAAATTGTAGATGTACTTGATAGATTACTTTAGGTAGGGTAATTAAAGATTGAACAAATGTGATTGCAAGTCGGGTCTTCCTTGCGGAAGGATTTTGGAACAGAGCTTGAATGGAAAGAAGGGAGGCGGAAGTAAGCCTTGCGGGCGTTATTTTTTGGGGTTTTTTTTTTGGGAATTGGGGCCCCCTTAAACCCACCCCCCCCCCCAAAAAAAAAAACCCCAAAGGGAAAAAACCCAAAATTTTTGGTTTTTTAAAAAAAACCCGGGAAACCCCTTTTAAATTTTTTGAAAAATTTTTTGGGTTTTTCCAAATTAAATTTTTTTTTAATTTTCCCAAAAAAACCCCCCGGGGGAATTGGCCCCTTTTTTTTTTTTTGCCCGTTTTTTTGGGAAAACCCCAAAAAAGGGGGGGGGCCCAAATTTTAAATTTTTGGGGGGAAAAAAAAGGGGGGGCCCCGAAAGGGGAAGGGGGGGGGGGAGGGGCCCCCCGGGGGGGGGGGGAAAGGGGGAAAGGGGGGGGGGAAAACCCGGGGGGGGGGGGGGGGGGAAAAACCAAAAAAGGGGGGGGCCCCGGGGGGAAAAATTAATTTTTTGGGGTGGAATTTTAAAAAAAAAACCCCTTTTCTTTTAAGGGCCGGGGAAATTAAAAATAAAAACCCATGGGTTTAAAATTGGAGGGGGAAAAACCCCCTTTTTTTTTAAAAAATTTTTTTTTTTTAAAGCCCTTAAAATTTTTTATTTTTTCCCTTTTTTAAACCCCCAACCCCTTTTTTTTTAAATTTTTAAAAAATTTAAATTTTCCTTTTTCCCTTTTTTTGGTTTTTAAAAAGGAATTTTTTGGAACCCCGGGGTTTTTTTTTTTTTTGGGGAAGGGGTTTTTTTCCTCCTTAAAAAAAGGGAAAAAAACCCAAAAAGGGGGAAATTTTTTTTTTTTAAAATTTTTTGGTTTTTATTTTAAAATTTTGGGAAAAATTTTCCCTGGGTTTTTGCAAGTCAGAATAATCCGAAAGTGTCCCGAACTCACTAACTAAGCGAGCAACACGAAAAATAGAGCAAATGGCGGCGGTGCCTCCGGATCGGCGGCCTCTAGCTCGATGGCTAGTCCCCAAATACTCACGGTTGAAGCCGGGAGGGCAGGGAGGGGCAGGGGGAGGGCCAGGGGACAGGGGGGAGGGAGGGGGAGGGGCAGGGGGGGATCGAGGGGGGGGGAGGGGCGGGGGGGGGGGGGGGGAGGGAGGGCCGGGGGGCCCGGAGCAAACGTCTCAAAAGGTTTAGGGTTTGGGGTGAATGAGATCTTGGAGAATATAGAAGAAATAACATCACGAGCGGTTCTATAATATAGCGATGCGTGATGATATATCCTGACAGTTCTATAATAAAACGATGCAGCGATTTAAATAATACGAGCGGTTCTATAATAGGCAAAATGCATGATATTTTAAAATCAGGGCGGTTCTATAATAGAAGCAAATTGTAATGATCACGGGCGGTTATATAATAGGCGTCTCGATATTGACATATCCGGCGGTTGGTAACATAACGTGCGACAAAACCTTTATCCGTTTATGTTAAAAGCAAAAATGCATGATATATCTTTTTCCTTGACATTCACTTGTCGGTTCGTTGATCGACTCTTATGCATGCCACTTTTTGTATCTTGGGAAAGTTGTCTTTAACGAGAATATAGGCTATCTTGTGGTTGAAGTGGAGGTTCTAATCCTCAATTCAAACCCTAAAATTGAAACAATCACATAC
The DNA here is from genome assembly GCA_036346375.1 of Guadua angustifolia. Taxonomy (NCBI): domain Eukaryota; kingdom Viridiplantae; phylum Streptophyta; class Magnoliopsida; order Poales; family Poaceae; genus Guadua; species Guadua angustifolia. The sequence goes on from CM070520.1 coordinate 10,661,179, forward strand.
AACTATTTCCATATTGCCAAAGTAGACATGATTACATTCTTGTCATCAATTATTCGAATGGCCATCTTTGAATTGTATTTGGAATCATATTGATATTAACGAATAAATCGTGCTCTTATACTTGCATCTTTTCCATCAATCCGGATGCTTCGAAGCTACTTACAAAGATCATCACAATCATATAACATAATTGGATGCTTCAAAACTTACAAAGATCATCACAATCATATGTACAAAGCATGATGGGTCGTATCATCTTTACAATAGCATTAATGTAATATTATTACACATGAAAATTAGTAAGCATGATGACAATGCACCCTTCTCATAACTTCATACCACATGCTTATTCTTTTGTATGAAAATTAGCCCTTCATGATGATCGGCGGTGTGCTTGCTTCCTCATTTGTTCTTGGGACGGGATGTCATTTCGATGGGTGGCAACTCATCAAATTGATTGTACTCTTCCTCATCTACTACATTCTCAACTCGGCAATTCTCCTTTTTCCACGAAGAACTTCTGGGCTTCTTGTTGGGAATTGGTTAATAGAAACTTGAACAACTTGGTTAGCAAACGAATGGTTTCTTGGTATCCGAAACCGTTAAGGTCCGATGTGATGCCATTCTGTCGACCTTCACGTCGGAGGTGGACCAGAGAAATAGGGAATCTTGAAAATCGTGTCGAGCTCCCATATCTCCTCTATGAACCCATAGTAGGAGCTCCTCGTCAACCAGGGTTTATTGAATGCATCTATCACGGACACCTTTTTACGGTTTGTGCTCTTCATATCACGATCTCGTGTAAAATGTGTACCCATTTAAGTCATATCCTTTCCATGTGACAAGCTGTAAAGTTGGTCCTTTTGCCAACCATGTCGTGTTCATCGGGAGCTCGTGATAGGTGCTCCTTCAACCATTTGTTGAGCGAAGGTTATCTTTGTCTCGTGATCCAAGACTCTGCCTCTTGGATTCTCTTGCCTTAGCCATTGCTTGTGCTCGGCGATATGGGGACACTCGACCATGTGTTGCAAAACCCGTGAAATGGGCTCGACATAATCAGCGAATCGGCGTGATTGCTTTCCTTGATGGTCCCCATACTGGGAGCCTCCCCTCATGGGAGATCGAGGCACACCTATTGGTTCGACTGGGCCATTAATTTGAAACTTCGGCCTCTTTTGCATAACCTTACAATGCCCCTCCGGGGCCGAGATCGATTCGTCGTAAGACTTGAGAATTCCCATGTACCTCTCGAGCGGGTACATGCTACGTGGAACCGGCCGCATATCTTTATTCTGTCCGGTGAACAATGAGATGGACCATGATATCGAAAAATGATGGGAAATACATCTCAAGATTACATAGAGTCATCACCACCTCAACTTCGAGCATCTGTCGCCGGGATCGATGACCTTCGGCGATTGTGTTAAAGAAATAACCGCCTAGTGATTGTCTCACGGACCTTGGCCGCAAAATACTTCTAATTGCGACGGGGAGCATCGGTGTCATCGGCACATGACAATCATGAGACTTCATCCGATTAATTTCAAATCTTCCAGAAACAAGTCTCTTCATGTTGGAGAATTAGACGGAACTTTCCACCATGCAAGCAGCACGATTATTCTTCGGCCTTTTGATATAACAAGCGAGTTCCAAATCGTCGGCCTTTATCGGTCTCTTTGGTGCTAACGGGGTCTTATGCCCATATCGACCAATCAAGCGTGCGTTGATACCATCCTTTGTTTTACCCTTAATGTTGAGTAAAGACCAATCAAATATCACGGGACATTCTTCTCTCGTGCATGACTCGATCGATGGCGAACTTCTAGTGCTCGATAAAGTAGGTCCCGAATATTGATCTCTTCTTCCCATGCTCTTTTCCGGGTCTTGATTTCGTCCCTTTCCATCCAACATCAAATCCTTAACAATGTCTGAACATCTCCGCTCAAGGGGCTGGACCATTTCGTTCCTTAAAAGTTGCTTCATCTTCGATATGGGTGATTCCTCGAAGAACCCTATGATGCATGTACGGTTTTTGGGGTGATTGACCATAAACTCTCGGTATCATCTAGCGATGAGTCAGGGCTTTGCCTAAATTATGTACTATGAAACAGAGCTAGAACCAGAAAAGTTCTATGCTTCCAGAATATAAACATTGGAATGATCGTCAAAAGGAAAACCGAAAAAGTTGAAAACTCTATTTTCTAAAAGAAATGTAAAAAGATTAGCATCAGTTATACATATAATCTTTTCACATCTATAGAATTATTTTTCTTATATGTATACTCATTCTCCACTCCTAAGTTACTCTTCCTAGAAGAATTTCTTTCCTTATCCTTTGCAAAATAAAAACCACCAACAGATCTTTTCGAAAATAAGTCTGGCAGCAAGTTAACAACATTGCGAGGACTACATCAACAACTTCAAGAAGATGGAAATAACAAGCACTACAACCTCCCCAACTTCATCAAGCTTCGAAGACTAACACAGCAAGTGGTAAAGTTTAAAAGAAAACTCGCACTGAATAGTCTACTTTGGAACATAGCAAGATACTAGCTACATATTATTCTAGCTATATAGTACACCTTTTATACATAGATACATATGGCCAGTACAAATAAGAACCATAGATGCCCTTCCTATATACTAAGTTGAATGTATATAGTTTTACTGTTATTGAAATTTTGTTGTAAATCTTTTGTATCGATTTCGGGTTGCTCTCGTGAATGTTAAACCACTAGGTTGAAATTTACGATGTGTTAACCCTGCTTAATAAGAAAATTTTTATTAAAAAGATGTTAAAGAAATAAACTTGCCTTATAAAACCAAACCGAGGATTACATAATCTGCATAAAACCACAACTAGAGTTAATTGGAAAGAATCAAGTAATATTTCGTAATATAGATAACCCTTATTTAACCATTCTTCTCGATTCCAACGCCTTGTCAAGCGTGGTTGCAGAATGCCCATGACACCATTCACTAACACACCTACTACAAGTGATGAGTAATAAAATTTTAGCCTTCATAATCAACCTTCAACTCTCCCAAATAATCTTGATTAAAATGCATCCTTTCATTTATCTCAGTTATTTTAACGCATCTGTATCTTTCTTTAAATTAACTTCTCTTGCTAATAATTCTCAGTAAACTGCTAACACTCCTCATCTAATTCATGAAACCCCGCAAGACAATCGATCGCCAAGACATGATAATCCTATCCAAATTCAACCAAATCTTTAGTATTTAGCTAAAGCACTTCCTTACATAGCAATCACATAACTCTCCACTTCCCTTAAGTTCAAAAAAATGCGCAAAACAAACTAACAAGAAAAACGACACAAGAATCTGTAACCATAGTGTAAACGCCCACCATAATTGAACAAATCACCAAATGCACATCCTTCTGTTCTAGCAACTAGCACAAAATATTTCCAACCTTGGTGTAGCTTTTGTTAGGAAAGAAAATGGTTTAGACTAAAAACCTAATTCTATACCTTATTCAAACTCACGCATTATTCTTTGAAGTGTTGATTAACCCAATTGATCTAAGATCATGCTTGCACTTGCTAGGGGAAATAAGGCATGCTGTTGTTGAGAGTGCAATCAACTGCTCTAGTAATGAAGGAAATTGTTCTCCTGAAAAATGTTCTATAAGTAATACCATTTGCTACTTTATGAAGGTCGAAATCATTGCCCAACACAATGCCCAGCTTACTGATGCTAGTAATAGTGATGGAATAGCCGTCATACTTTTATCTCGACCTCAGCCATGTCCTGTGCCATTGAATTTTCAATGTCATCACTTAACCGTTACCAAAACCGCCGCTGCTCAAACCTTGTTTACACTGCCTTAAGCGCCTATATAGATCACTTTGTACCTCTGCACATGTGCGCCTAGTTTAACCCTGTCATTCACTGTCATCGCATATACACTCAGCCATTAAGCTTTCCCCATACCTAGGTTAATCAAACAGTGAAACTGCTACTTGTTGCACCGACCTGCTACAACTTGGTCGCTTTACTCACGCCTGTTCATATTTTGTGGAACATCCTCATTTCTCTTTAAATACCTGACCAGGGTTGTCTCAATTTACCCCGCTTCTTCTCTAACAAGCACCCCAAACCGTCACCCATTTATACGCTGGTGCCACCATCCTTACCTCTTGTAAATACCAGTGTCCAATTCAATGCCCCTTGATTCATGAATCACCACTCCAATTCAGTATCAATGAGAGAAATTCCGATCTTGATTGCTCAAGATTGGTGATCAAAAGAGAAAAAAAGACTAGCCGCTCAGAAAATATCGCTAAAGAATATCCTAGGAAGAACAACTACCTTTTATAACCATAATCATCCGTTAGGATAATGGTTCAGTGATTATCTCTAGAAAAATTCTAGTTACTCACCGTGCCCTCCCAATCAACCGTCACAAAAAGAACTATATTCCTAAACAGTGTGAATAATTCAACTGTCACAATAAGGAACCGTGTTGCTAATCAATGTCCGTAAGTTGAACAAATATGTTCTACAATCTTGAACATACCAGAAGTCGATTAAACTAGATTATAGCTCTGAGAGTAGGAGGAACAAAAATCTGAAGCAGTTCGTCAAAAAAAAATTTGGTTAAAGAACCAGAGACGCCTAAACAATAATACATGCTCTAAGAAGAATTCTGCTCAACTCCATTCCCAACCTTAAAACTGGCTGCAAGGATCTGAAGACCAACAATTCTTAGACATGCATCAGTTCCAACTCAAAATATCAATCCGTCATTCATGACGCTTACCTACAATGTTGGTTCGAAAGAAGCTTACGACCAACCAGGCGAGTGCTAGGTGCGATACATATGTATCTGAACCTACCAGGATTCAAGTTTAACTCTATGGTCAATTCCTTGATTCTAGTCACTCTCGATCATCTAATTTACCTCGTTAGCAAACAACCTTCCTGTTGTTTCAATAAAACAACATCACCTGTATCAACCTAAAATAACCTGAATACTATACCAACATCTACCCAAGAACAGTTCTACTTCGCTCGATAATAAAGACATTAGTAATTTCTAGACTGTCTCAAAAACTTAGAAAATATCAAGTGCTTAGAGCGACCCTGCCTTGGCAGTTGGCCTCGAACGTAAACATCTCTCTCATATGATTGTATCTAGCACTTGTTGTGATATTGAGTACATCCTTTGTGTATTCAATTCCTGCGATCAATCTTCTTGACTTGGTATACTTCATTCTTTCATAATTGCTGAATTCAAAGGAAATCAAACCCTTTTGTCTACTAAGGTGGTCAAATGAACCAAATCATTAGGATCATCTTATAACCCTCTTGCCTCAACTCAAACCTTGAGTCATCTCTATTCTGTTATTAATTTATAGACAACTTTGAGTAACATTTAATCTCGCTAATCTCGCCAACTATTGTTGATCTATTCTGTTCAGCGGTATTCAAATATCCTTCCTGATAATAACATTCAGTTCTTCCTAAATGGATCAAATAAGAATACATCTTTTCTTTCACCTCCAGCGTCTAAACATACTAAATGCTATTCTCTAAATTTGATTATCCATATTCACAATCCCGGTTTTTAATCAAAAGAGATATATATGGTAATATCCTCATTCGCTACGCAAAACCCAAGTAGAAATCTTTCTAGTCTTATCAATTCAAAAATCACAAGACGAAGCTCCAATGAAACAACTACATGAAGATAAGAATACAAGGAAACGACAAAGTCATCTCCGACAAAGAATTCCTAAATCTATCTCATCCTCGAGAATTGCAAGGTTCATAGTATTCACTATTTCCAAATCCGAGATAATCCGGCGCCATTAAATTTTATATCATATCATTAAGATGATGAAAGAAAAAGAAGAATTAGAGTTGCCATCTCAGCCACCCAATGTTCATAATATCTTCTATGTATCGCAGTTAAGGAAATATCTTCATCTTCCTTCCGAGCTCATCCGGCCAAATAAAATTGATCTATAACCTGATTTAACTTACCGGAAATTAATTCTAAAATCTTAAGAAGATAAACGCCACACTCGTAGTAAATTTCGCAAGATGATCAAGATTTAGCCGAGTAATCATTCAAGAAGAAGTAACTTGGAAACAAGAAGACCCATCAGAAGAGTTTTCCGACTTCTTTTAGAAATATTTTTCCATAGACCCACCAAATCTCGGTCTAGATTTCGAAGGGGGTAGATCTCAGAACATCCCTAAAATGCATTAAGTAAAAATAAATATTTTAAATTTGAAAATATTTATTTCTAGTTTCTTGCCATTATTCATTTTATTTGATTTCTGATTTATTCTTTGCATGAAAAATCTAACTAATGGAAATGAAGAATGAAAAGAGGAAAAAGCAAAAAGATAAAAAGTAAAAATTTATAAAATGTCCATGAGAACTTTAATCATTCAATTAAATCATCTTAGCCAAGAATTGAAATGTTATGCATAAAGAAATGAAGAAATAAAATGAAAAGATAACTTTAAATTGAAATAATGTATTGCTGAATTTACATAAAATGATGGAACCATATTTTGGCATGAAAGTTTTATAGCATTCAAGTCAAATCCTTTTGAAAAACAAAGTTTAAAAAAGAATATACTTCAATTGATCTCGAAGGAAAATCAAAATGAAATTTGAAATTCAATTGCCACCGACGCTGCGGCCATCCGCTGATTTTCCGTCTACATGCATTGTTGAGCTTGCAACACGACAATGGACCGTGAGCCTGCCATCAATGCATCGCCCTCAATCCTGCTATTCCACCTTCAACCTCCGCTTCGCTCCACTCGAACCCTCCGTGGCCGGAGTACACCCCACTACTGCCATTCATCGCCTCTCGAGACCACAGACGAGTGCAATACTTCCCTCATTTCTTCCTTCCTTCCCCAAGCCCAACAAGAAGAAACTCCTCGCTTCTCCATTGCGCAGAACTCGAGCTCCAGGCTAAGCAAAACCGAAAGTAGAGCCAAAGTTTCTAGATCCTACTGAGCTAGAGCATCCCTGTGCTTCAAGGATCGAATCCTCAAAAATACCCGAGCCTCATGCGAAAATCGGCCGCAACTGCGGCGCTCTTCTTCCTAAGTCAGCTGTATGGAGCTCCTCCGCTTTCTCCTTCGTAAACTTCAAAATGAAACCCCTAATACCCGTGATGCTTACAAGGCCACCGATTCAATCCTCGATGCATTTACTTGTCTTCCCCACGAACCGCCATTTTTGCTCATACCAGCTATCACACCTCAAGGCTCTCCGGCCGAATTGGTACTGCCCGGCTATACTGGCAAGGTCGTTCTTCCCGGTGTGCCGCCACGACCATCGCGAAAGCTCGCCGGAGCCCTAACGCTCCTCTCTGTTCAGGATCATGTTTGGGTCCAAGCGAGTACCGCCTGAAGAAGATTAGGCCAAAGGCGCTTTCCTCGTAAGGCGATTATTCAATTCTCACCCATTTCGTCAAACACATTTAATCCTTAATAGCTTATGCATTTTTAGTTAGAAACTAGTGAAATAAATTTGTATAATCATATAAAATCAAGAACATTCTTAATATGCAAAATACTTAATGTTTGAGCTATGGATGAATTTTAAGAATTTAAATCTTCTAATGACCCTATTATGGACTTTAAATAAAAGTTATTCACCATGGGCTATAAAATGATAAGATGAATTCATATGGGTGGATCTGACTTTGAGATGAATTCAAATATGCAAAAATATCCAATTCTTTGAATCATAGAACAATTGTTAAAGTCAAGAGTAGAATAAACGCTATTATGAACATTATGGCACACATGAAGAATATAACTCCTAGACTCATAAAAATAAATCTGAATGTACTTGAAATTATGAGAAGCCTATGATATGTATGTATGACTGTTGATCTGCTTAAATTGCTTACTATGCAAATATTAATAAGTCAGAGTATGACCATTTATAAGTGTGAGTGCATAACAACTCACAAAAATGGTAATAACACTTTGATTAGGTTCCTGGAAACAGAAGGATCCATGTGTGCAAAAATACTTAGAATCGGACTTAATTTGTATTCTTTTAATAGAAGAAAATGTTAATTAAAACAATAAGTAATTAGATAATCTATTGCAATTGAAGTGGAAACAATGCCAAACCAGTTCTGAAACATGTCTAGGATGGTATTCTGCTAATGCCTGAAAAATGAATCAAAGATCATGTATGGTGTAGTTAGAAACTAAGTTTGAACTTGGCCGATTTAAGATTTCCAAATGTGATCATTTAGGCTATTTCAACAATAGCTAAAGTAACTCATCCGAACACTAAAATCAGTAAAATCAGTTTAGTAACATTCTACAAAGTTTGTACTACCATGTTCTATAAAAATAATCTTATTCCATTAAGGTTTGCATATTAATATTGTTAGTACAAAACCCTTAAGTGTTAACCTTTTGTTTGCATTCCTTTATTCTGATTATCGCCAACTTTACAATGCCACTTAAGCCTTTTCAGAATGAAGATAATGTATCAGCCAAAGCCTAAAAATTATGGAATTAGGTTAGGATTGTCATACAAAGTATAGACTACCCAAATAGGAAAAGATAATCTCATTTCATTGTGTATTGCATATTAATCTTAATAGCTGAACAACCCTAAGTATTCACATTTTTATATCTGTAATATGAATGAATAAGCGGTAGTTGCAAATGAAGAAATCAGATATTAGTTATTTGTATCGCCGTAACCTTCTCAATCACCATGGAAATGTTGTCAGTAGCTTGAATCAATAGATTTAACTCGATGGAGCTAATTCTAAGCAAATCAATTAAAGATAAAGAACTATTTAGTCATAATCCATCATGATCATTTAAGCCTTTTCATCACCGCAAAGCAATTGCCTAAATCTGAATTTAGTAAAGAATAACCTAGAATCGATCTTTAGGTTATAATCTACCGTAATCTAAGAAAATATTCATATTTCATCTTGCTTTGTCTCTCAATCCTAATAGAGTAAAACCCTAAGTATTAAGTATTAGCAGAACTCATATTGTGAATAGTAAAACAATGAACTATTGTAACTAATGCTTAACTCTATTAATCTAATCAACCTTTGCATCTTGAATTTGTAAAATAAGATTAATAAATTCATAAAGAGCAACCCCCTGCTTTTATCGAGTTTTATTTGTTCTTGTCATCTATTTTCTTTCGCTTCTTATTGAAGTCTATTTCATGCGTTGTTTCCGTTGTTCGACGAGTAGAACCCGACGCCTCTAGCTTCGCCTTCGCCGCGTCACCGTTCTCGTGATTCGTCATATCAATTAAGCAAGGCAAGCATCCTTTGACCATATTGATCCTACTATTTTCTATTCCTTTTGTGCATCAAATTGTTTTATGCATGCTTATTTTATGTAAATTGCTATTTTGTGGATTTGGTAGTTATAATGCTGGCTCGTGAACCTCCTTTGATGATTATGAAAAGTGAACCTTGACAACCATAGATTAAGGTTGGGCATTACTTAATGTCATCATGGCTATATGCTTATTTTATTCATGCTTAGCCATGCTTTAGAATCAAAATAGTGATGATCAAATCAATATCGTTTCAAAATATTGAAAATGGCATCTTGGTTATGTACTTTGATTAAAACCCAAAATAAAACTATGCTTTGATGCGGCGATTATTGGCAATAGCTGCCAGCAGAAGGAATTGCACGAGTGTAGGGTGAAGTGTCGCCTGTCACAATTAAGGACCGAGCAATGGGACGCTATTGATCCGAGATTTCGCGGCAACCATGAGGGCTATTATGGGGTAGCCTTAGCCTATTAATTTAGATGTGGCTTTGTTCATTGGTAGGCGGAGCTAGCACAAGCATTCTCGCTTGGTCTCGCTGGACGGGTCCTCAAGCATTTCGCTTGGTTTGTTTGGTGGGTTTCCACCCATGCAATCTGCATACCGTGGTTTAAACGTTGTTTGGGTGTGAATGTGATCCACGGCTTGGGTGTGTGTTTCTAGTTCTACTGGGGTTAACGCTCCCGCTGGATCAAAGCCATGTCTAAGTAATGGAATGAACTATGTATGATCGTCGCGCATACAATGTCCTATTGGTGTGATCTTGCAAAAAAGGTCATTCCTTGTGGGTAAAGTTGTACACCTCAGAGTTTAAATCTAATTAATTAGTCATGGCCATGGTCATGAGCACTCGGTGAAGTCATTCCAATGTTAGCTTTGATTTTCAAAAGGTTTATTTTACAAGTTAGCTTACTTCATAGATGACCCAATGCTATACCGTGTGGGCAAGTATTGAATCAAATACAGTTCGTGTGGACAAAGAATCGATATATGCCGTATGATGGCAATGATTGATTCGCCGCCACGCTGGAGGACTGCGGAGTGTTACTTATGCTTATTTATTTGTTATCAATCAAATGCTCTTATAAATTCCGCTTGCAAATAACCTGCTTTACAAAGTCAAATTCGCTTATGCAAATTAACCGATGTAGCCTTTCCTTGAAATGGCCTCACGTATTGTAGATTTGCTCAAGTCTTGCCGAGTATGTAAAATACTCACCCTTGCCTAATTATATTGTAGGTGGTTGAGTTAGCGAGGTTTCAGTCTCTTTTCGTCAGTTGCTGGATTCTTTTGAACCGATCTTTTCTAAGGAGTTATGCTCGGTCGGCTTGTTCGGATTGATGGGCAAACCGCAAGCTATAGCTTCTTTTGTCGCTTTATTCTCTGACTTGTAATATTTAATTGCATTATCGCTCGCTAATTATTGTTTTGTATGGTTATGATTTAATTGTTGTAAACATGTGAGTGCTAGCTATCGATCCAGTGAATAGCACAAGAATCACATGGAGGTTCTGTTCACGTAATCGGGTCTCACAACTCGAGAAACCTTTGTTCATTGGTGCAAGTTGAAATACACAGGTTATCATCCGTGCTTCAACTACTCAAATTGAAGGCAAGCAACGCTGGTCCGGCAAGAGTTTCATGTCACCGTTACGCCTATTATGACATGCTTCCTGAGGGAAACGAGTTGTCGATAACCACCTACAAAGCCAAGGAAGTAGAAAGAATACATGTATGTCCAAACGATCAGATCTCCGTGATCCGCAAAGAGTACACAACTTCATATATGTCCGGCAGTAACGATCCCCAGACAAGCGAAGAGTCATTCAGATGATGATGGCTAGAGCATTGAGGTGAAAAAGGTCCTCCGCTAAGGTGGCATGGTACCGCTCGTAATTCCCTTGAAGCTTTGTTTGCGAACCCAAAGGAGCAAAACTATTGCGCTGCACTTTGAGGAGCTAAGAATGATGGAATGCTAAGTCATCCTGCCGATTCCATCCAAAGGAGAAACATCGACTGAGCTAAGAATCTTTGCGGATCCAAGAAATATAAGGTTTGATTGAGTATGATAGAATGAATCCTTTCGGTAACATGAGCAACAAGATAGCACTTAGCCCAGAATTCAGATCTACAACCTTCCTCCTTGGTTGTGTATGAAGTAAGACATTTTGTTGTCTGTGCTTATCCAAGGACCCAAACAACCCTGGAACGATATTGATGTGTACCTAGCCCTGGTGGAAGATCTAAAACACCGGTGTTACCGGGTACACGATGGGATGCGTACAAACGAGAGAACTTTACTTTGCACGCTTGTTGTTCTCTGACCATAAATGATTACCGCCTTTGCTAACTCGCAAAGCCGTAGTACAAAAGGAACCAAAGCCTCGTGACTCATCGCTAGATGATACAGAGTTTATGGTCAAATCACTCCCGCAAAACCGTACATGCACCACCGAGGTTCCTTCGAGGAATCACCCATATCGCAAGATGAAGCAACTTTTCACTCAAGGAACGAAAATGGTTCACCTCCAAGGCGCTTGAGCGAGAGATGTTCATGACATTCTAAGGATTTGGATGTTGCGATGGAAAGGGACATAATCAAGTACCCATGAAAAGAGCATGGAAGAAGAGATCAATATTCGACCTACTTATCGAGCACCTAGAAGTTCGCCATCGCATCGATGTCATGCACGAGAGAAGAATGTCCGTGATGTTTGATTGTCTCTTACTCAACATTAAGGGTAAAACAAAGGATGGTATCAACGCACGGCTTGACTTGGTCGATATGGGCATAAGACCCGAGTTAGCACCGAAGAGACCGATAAAGGCCGTGACGCATTGGAACTCGCTGTTATATCAATAAAGGCCGAAGAACTGAATCGCGCTGTTGCTTGCGGTGTGAAAGTTCCGGTCTACATTCTCCAACATGAAGAGATTGTTTCGCTGAAGATTTGAAATTAACCGCATGAAGTCTCATGATTGTCATGCAAATATGACATGATGCTCCTCGCCGCAATTAAAAGTATTTTGCCGGTCAAGGTCCGAGAGACAATCACTAGGCTGTGTTATTTCTTTAACACAATCGCCGTAGGTCATCGATCCCGGCGACTAGATGCTCGCAAGTCGAGGTGGTGATGACTCTATGTAATCTTGAGATGTATTTCCTCCATCATTTTTCGACATCATGGTCCATCTATTGTTCACCCAGACAGATAAAGATATGCGGCCAAGAGTCTTTACGAGCATGTACCCGCTCGAGGTACATGGAATTCTTGTCTTACGTGACGGAATCGATTCCGTCCGAGGGTAGCATTGTCGGAAGGTTATGCAATGAAGAGGCCATCGAGTTCAAGGCCGATTACATGGCCCAGTCGAACCGATAGTGTGCTCGATCTCACCATGAGGGAGGCCCAGGTATCGGACCATCTAAGGAAAGCAATCACGCTGATTCTGGCTATGATGCTCGAGCCGATTTCATTTGCTTTTGTAACACATGGCCAGTGTCTCGCTTATATCGCCGAACAAGCAATGGCTAAGGCAAGAGAATCCAGACTGCAGAGTCTTGGATCACGAGACAAAGATAACCTTCGCCCAACAAATGGTTGAAGGAGCGACTCTATCACTGAGCTCACGCCAGATGACACGATGGTTGGCAAAAGGACCAACTTTTACGCTTGTCACATGGAAAGGATATGACTTAAATGGGTACACATTTTACACGAGAGATCGGATAAGAAGAGCACAACCAACAGCGTGTTCCGCATAGATGCATTCAATAATATCATTGGTTGACGAGGAGTCTTACTATGGGTCATAGAGGAGATATGGAGCTCGACCACGATTTTCAAGATTCCCTATTTCGTGTCATGGTCCACTCAAAGACGTGAAAGTTGACAAGAATGGCATCACTCCTGTGGACCTTAACGTGGTTTGATACCAAGATGAACCATTCAGATTGCTAACTAAGTTGTTCAAGTCTTATGTAACCTAATTCGTCCAACAAGAAGTGCCACGAAGTTCTTCAGGAAAAGGAGAATTGTCGGAGTTGAGAATGTAGTAGATGAGGAAGAGCAATCAATTTGATGAGTTGCCACCCATCGAAATGACATCCCGGTCCTCAAGAACAACATGAGGAAGGCTACACGCCATGATCATCATGAAGGGCTAATTTTCATACAAAAGAATAAGCATGTGGTGCGAGTTATGAGAAGGGTGCATTGTCATCATGCTTACTAATTTTCGTGTATAATATTACTAATGCTATTGTAAAGATGATACGACCCATCATGCTTTCACATATGATTGTGATGATCTTTGTAAGTAGCTTTCAGAAGCATCCTAATTATGTATAGGATTGTGATGATCTTTGTAAGTAGCTTCAGAAGCATCCTGATTGATGGAAAGATGCAAGTATAAGAGCAAGTATTTATTCTTTAATATCAATATGATTCCAAATACATGATTCAAAGATGGCCATTCGCATATAATTGATGACAAGAATAAATTATGTAGACTATGGCAAACAAGAATGTAATCATGTCTACTTTGGCAATATGGAATAGTTGTATATGATTGTTTCAGATTTTAGGGTTTGAATTGAGGATTAGAATTCCACTTCAACCACAAGATACCTATATTCTCGTTAAAAACAACTTTCCCTAAGATACAATAAAGTGGCAATGCATAAGAGTCGATCAATTGAACCGAAAGTGAATGTCGCTAATAAAGATATATCATGCATCATTATTTAACATAATAGTCCGGTGGATTTGTCATGCATTTGTTATGTTACCTAACCGTCTGTGATATCTTCAATATCACAAACGGCTTCTATTATATAACGCTCGTGATATTCAATATCGCTGCATCGCTTCATTATAGAACTGTCAGGATATTACATCACACTGCTATATTTTAGAACCGTCTGTGATGTGTTTCATACAGGTTTGTTCATTGCTACAAACCCTAATTTTTGAGATTGCTGGCAATTTCCTGCAGACGCAGAAGCCTTTTCGCTGCCGTTTTTTTCTCGGGCGTTTTTCCTCGACGTTTTCTTGCCGTTCTTCAAAGACGATGCAGTTTTTATCGTTGCCCTCGCAGCTGACGGTTTCCTCGCGGTTCCCCATTGCAGGTTCTTGTGTGCATCCTGCCCAAACTGCGGATTCTCGGGCTTGCCCCGCTGAGCTGGCTCCCGGGATCCAACGCCGTAAGCAACACGGCCCTCTATGGATCTCGAGGATCGTCAGTTTGTGTTGGCCAAGCGATCTCGCGCCGCTTGGGACCTTGGTGGGCTTAATGTTCAAAGGATGATTTAGGGATGAAATAGACTAATTGTGACAACAAATCTTAGCAAATAATTTCACTTTCATATATATATATATTTGATTAGCTCTATTGCAAACCTGCCTTTTATATGCTTAGTTAGTGAACATTTCTGCCATCGCTATTGTCATCTATCTTGCAACTGCTTCCGCAACATTTCACTATCTTGTTTCCTTAGCATTGCTTCTGCAGCATGTATTACCTGGCCCAAAGAAGTCAAGCCAATATTTTGTGCACACCACTCCCAGGCCACAACCATCCTGGTCGTTCATTCTGTAATCATTTTCATTCACATCGCATCATGCATCAACGTCAAGCCGCATGTTCTCCGCGAACTGTTCTTTAAATGCTAACGCCTTTTCCCAGTTCATTATAATGAAAATGTTGACACAATACGCTGGGTATGGCTCACGGTATTCTCGCATTCATGATGCCGCCAAACGACAGATCGTGAAACTTAGATGCCATCGCATATTCTATCCAATGGTTTATAAATGTATATCTTCGCCCTTTGGTCATGCAACAATTATCCGATTACTTATTGTATCGTCTTGATCGGGCCAGCTACCAAATCAAAGCAATGAGAGCGTACTCCACGCATGCTACTGTTGGACTCTTTCCCCATTCCTCTCGTGAAGGCCCACAAACAAAGAGAAAGGCAAGGACAAACAGAAGAAAGACAGTAAGAATAAGTCGACAGGCCCATTCGGCCATTGGGCTCACTTGAATCAAATGTCTCAATAACCATACTCATATCTCTGTACACACATGTTATATTTTGTTCGCATTTGCATTAACTGTTAAGTTTATTGTCCATTGTGATATAGTCATAGTAGTTTCATCGTTCTACTTTAATTGAACTACACAACCGGTTAAGTACCTGATTCGACGGGCTTTTAAACCATTTACTTGACACCTATCGCAAAATTACTCACTGTAATCACGTTTTCCTACGCATATGGTCGTGGTGGGTTGTTCTGTGTTTATATTGCTATTGAATGGCTTTAGGCTAACCTTTAATCTTGTAGAGCCGCTCAAACACGTGGAAAGATTGACTAAACTACAAGATGATTTGGAACTTTTCAGATCCGCTTATACAATAACAATTCTATATCAAACCCTATAATAGTGACTCTAGAACTAACTGTGAGGGTTTTATTTTGGCAGCAATACCAAAGCATGTCAGGAAATAACTTCCATGGGATTTTATATTTTCTACAACATGCAAACCATCACGCTAAAAAAATAGCAAACCTCACCGATAATCTGCATTTATGGTTTGCTGTCTGGAATTTCCTCTTATTCTTTTTCCCTTCTGCGATAATGTTGATGAACTCATCAATAAATCAACCAAGATTCGCACGCAAAGTGATGGCGAGGACGCAACCATAGAGTGCTTGATCAACTCGACACATCGAGTGTGATTTGCTTCATGCCATATGAAGTGGTTTTACAGTCACCGCTGTACACGGCAAGAAATTTTACTGCATGCTTTATGCTATTGGTCACCGTCAGGCTACTATGGGGAGAAAATGGTACTGAAAAATATAATTTGTAGATGTACTTCCATGATGGAAGACCCGACTTGCAATCACATTTGTTCAATCTTTAATTACCCTACCTAGAGTAATCTATCGTACATCTACAAATTTTTTCAAAGTACCATTTTCTCCCACCTGGCACGATTTCGGTGACGTCAAGAAGAGCATGCCGCTCGGCATCACAGACCGCGGCACGACGTGATCACAAGAAGGCCACTATATGGCATGAAGCAAATCACACTCCAAAGGTGTCAGTTCGACCGATTAATAACTATGGTTGCCGAGACTCGCTTATGTCAGTCATGGTCTTGGTTGATTTATTAGTCAAGTTCCATCAACATTATCATAAGAAGGAGAAAAGCGCCATAAATGTTTATATTTTAAGTCTATCCTGACGACAAACTGCTACAATGCATATAGGAAGTGCAGATATTCAATTACAACATCTATAATCGTTGTGCCTTTGTAAATATCGTTGTACAAATATTGATGGAAATTTCAACAACACCATAAATAATGGAGGTTCTGTCAGTGGGCATCACTGCATTTTATTTGAAACCGTCAGGATAAGTTTGTATCATGTGACGGTTATGATTTGAAACCATTCGTGATATTTGTTATCACAGACGGTTTCAAATGAGAACCGCCTATGATAATTAATTACGGCACGTTTATTAATAGAACCGCTCGATATATATTTTCTCGCATTCGGGAAACCGCTCGATGATTCCTTCATCATGCATTTATTGCCATCGACGGTTCACAAAACCGCTTCGATGACGCTATTTAACCATCTGTGATGATGATTTCTATAGTGTCTACTTCATTATAACCAATAGGATGCCCATATCGACAAGCTAAATTGATGCATCCTAGAACAAACAAACAAAATTCCTCCTGCTCGCTCCTTAACCAACTCCTTCATCTCTTCCATCCCCATTTCCGCTTGATCAATTTTATCCACCGTGTCGTGGACAACATCCAAGAACGCGCCATTATACAGAAAAACTTCATCACGCATTGCCCGAACGTTATCGAGACGCTTTTGTGAACCGCCAGAATAATAAGTCCGTGATGAAGGAGATCATCGAGACGCTTCTATACCCGCCCGAGAATATATCACGCATTTTGTATTAATAAACCGTCTGGAATTTAGTTATCATGCATTTGCCCTCATTTGCAACCGCTCTGGATAATTCAATATCACGCACGGTTTCAAATGAGAACCGCCGTGATATGATCTTATCATGCATTTTGCCTAATGAGAACCGCCTGTGATATGAATCTTATCACGCATTTCGCTTCAAATAAGAACCGCCTCGATGATGAATATCACGCACGGTTCCAAATTATAACCGCTCAGGATATGTTTTATCGCCGCATTTTGCCCAATAAGAACCGCCTGGTGATGACTTTTTTTTCTGACATCTCAAATCCCATCAATATTTCTACCGGAGATTTTTGAACATCTTTGAAGAGGATGAGTTTATGGATACAGTTCGCCAAGAAGACAAATTTTATCTATAACCAAGGCAGTTTTCTTCCGCTGCATCACCGCTCCATCGCTTCCTCCCGCCTTCTTTTTTCCATTCAAGCCGTGTTCCAAAGTCCTTCCCGCAAGGAAGACCCGACTTGCAATCACATTTGTTCAATCTTTAATTACCCTACCTAAAGTAATCTATGAAGTACATCTACAATTTTTACCAAAGTACCATGTTCGATCTCCCACTGCGGCACGACGGTGACGCCAGACAAGAGCATGCCGCTCGGCCGCTTCGCAGACCGGCACTACGGTGACTTCAAGGCAGCCACTTCAGATGGCATGAAGCAAATCACACAATCGTAGTGTGTCCGGCTCGATGGAGAAGACGTGGTTGCCGCCGCCGCCATGTCCGTCATGCCTTGGTTGATTTATTAGTCGAGTTCCATCAACATTATCGTAAGAACGAGAAAAATAGCTACAAATGTTTATATTTTAAGTCTATCCCGACGGACAAATCAAGGCCTCAATGCATATAGGAAGTGCAGATATTCAATTATAACATCTATAATCGATCGTGTCTCAGAATATTGATGCAGAATACCTAAGTAGATGGAAATTTTTTAACAACAAACCATAAATAATGGAGGTTCCATTGAGGGTGTAGGAAAACATCTAGTTCCAACAAGCAAGACATTGTTAAGTTGTTGCATTCAAGATGAGCAAATATGTATTAAGGATAATATCATGTGACAATACAATGCATCGTATAAACAAGAATAACCATTGCTTTGCCTAAATTATGTACTATGAAACAGAGCTAGAACCAGAAAAGTTCTATGCTTCCAGAATATAAACATTGGAATGATCGTCAAAAGGAAAACCAAAAAGTTGAAAACTCTATTTTCTAAAAGAAATGTAAAAAGATTAGCATCAGTTATACATATAATCTTTTCCCATTTATAGAATTACTTTTCTTATATGTATACTCATTCTCCACTCCTAAGTTACTTTTCCTAGAAGTATTTCTTTCCTTATCTTTTGCAAAATAAAAACCACCAACAGATCTTTTCGAAAATAAGTCTGGCAGCAAGTTAACAACATTGCGAGGACTACATCAACAACTTCAAGAAGATGAAAGTAACGAGCAGCACAACCTCCCCAACTTCATCAAGCTTCGAAGACTAACACAGCAAGTGGTAAAGTTTAAAAGAAAACTCGCACTGAATAGTCTACTTTGGAACATAGCAAGATACTAGCTACATATTATTCTAGCTATATAGTACACCTTTTATACATAGATACATATGGCCAGTACAAATAAGAACCATAGATGCCCTTCCTATATACTAAGTTGAATGTATATAGTTTTACTGTTATTGAAATTTTGTTGTAAATCTTTTGTATCGATTTCGGGTTGCTCTCGTGAATGTTAAACCACTAGGTTGAAATTTACGATGTGTTAACCCTGCTTAATAAGAAAATTTTTATTAAAAAGATGTTAAAGAAATAAACTTGCCTTATAAAACCAAACCGAGGATTACATAATCTGCATAAAACCACAACTAGAGTTAATTGGAAAGAATCAAGTAATATTTCGTAATATAGATAACCCTTATTTAACCATTCTTCTCGATTCCAACGCCTTGTCAAGCGTGGTTGCAGAATGCCCATGACACCATTCACTAACACACCTACTACAAGTGATGAGTAATAAAATTTTAGCCTTCATAATCAACCTTCAACTCTCCCAAATAATCTTGATTAAAATGCATCCTTTCATTTATCTCAGTTATTTTAACGCATCTGTATCTTTCTTTAAATTAACTTCTCTTGCTAATAATTCTCAGTAAACTGCTAACACTCCTCATCTAATTCATGAAACCCCGCAAGACAATCGATCGCCAAGACATGATAATCCTATCCAAATTCAACCAAATCTTTAGTATTTAGCTAAAGCACTTCCTTACATAGCAATCACATAACTCTCCACTTCCCTTAAGTTCAAAAAAATGCGCAAAACAAACTAACAAGAAAAACGACACAAGAATCTGTAACCATAGTGTAAACGCCCACCATAATTGAACAAATCACCAAATGCACATCCTTCTGTTCTAGCAACTAGCACAAAATATTTCCAACCTTGGTGTAGCTTTTGTTAGGAAAGAAAATGGTTTAGACTAAAAACCTAATTCTATACCTTATTCAAACTCACGCATTATTCTTTGAAGTGTTGATTAACCCAATTGATCTAAGATCATGCTTGCACTTGCTAGGGGAAATAAGGCATGCTGTTGTTGAGAGTGCAATCAACTGCTCCAGTAATGAAGGAAATTATTCTCCTGAAAAACGTCCTATAAGTAATACCATTTGCTACTTTATGAAGGTCGAAATCATTGCCCAACACAATGCCCAGCTTACTGATGCTAGTAATAGTGATGGAATAGCCGTCATACTTTTATCTCGACCTCAGCCATGTCCTGTGCCATTGAATTTTCAATGTCATCACTTAACCGTTACCAAAACCGCCGCTGCTCAAACCTTGTTTACACTGCCTTAAGCGCCTATATAGATCACTTTGTACCTCTGCACATGTGCGCCTAGTTTAACCCTGTCATTCACTGTCATCGCATATACACTCAGCCATTAAGCTTTCCCCATACCTAGGTTAATCAAACAGTGAAACTGCTACTTGTTGCACCGACCTGCTACAACTTGGTCGCTTTACTCACGCCTGTTCATATTTTGTGGAACATCCTCATTTCTCTTTAAATACCTGACCAGGGTTGTCTCAATTTACCCCGCTTCTTCTCTAACAAGCACCCCAAACCGTCACCCATTTATACGCTGGTGCCACCATCCTTACCTCTTGTAAATACCAGTGTCCAATTCAATGCCCCTTGATTCATGAATCACCACTCCAATTCAGTATCAATGAGAGAAATTCCGATCTTGATTGCTCAAGATTGGTGATCAAAAGAGAAAAAAAGACTAGCCGCTCAGAAAATATCGCTAAAGAATATCCTAGGAAGAACAACTACCTTTTATAACCATAATCATCCGTTAGGATAATGGTTCAGTGATTATCTCTAGAAAAATTCTAGTTACTCACCGTGCCCTCCCAATCAACCGTCACAAAAAGAACTATATTCCTAAACAGTGTGAATAATTCAACTGTCACAATAAGGAACCGTGTTGCTAATCAATGTCCGTAAGTTGAACAAATATGTTCTACAATCTTGAACATACCAGAAGTCGATTAAACTAGATTATAGCTCTGAGAGTAGGAGGAACAAAAATCTGAAGCAGTTCGTCAAAAAAAAATTTGGTTAAAGAACCAGAGACGCCTAAACAATAATACATGCTCTAAGAAGAATTCTGCTCAACTCCATTCCCAACCTTAAAACTGGCTGCAAGGATCTGAAGACCAACAATTCTTAGACATGCATCAGTTCCAACTCAAAATATCAATCCGTCATTCATGACGCTTACCTACAATGTTGGTTCGAAAGAAGCTTACGACCAACCAGGCGAGTGCTAGGTGCGATACATATGTATCTGAACCTACCAGGATTCAAGTTTAACTCTATGGTCAATTCCTTGATTCTAGTCACTCTCGATCATCTAATTTACCTCGTTAGCAAACAACCTTCCTGTTGTTTCAATAAAACAACATCACCTGTATCAACCTAAAATAACCTGAATACTATACCAACATCTACCCAAGAACAGTTCTACTTCGCTCGATAATAAAGACATTAGTAATTTCTAGACTGTCTCAAAAACTTAGAAAATATCAAGTGCTTAGAGCGACCCTGCCTTGGCAGTTGGCCTCGAACGTAAACATCTCTCTCATATGATTGTATCTAGCACTTGTTGTGATATTGAGTACATCCTTTGTGTATTCAATTCCTGCGATCAATCTTCTTGACTTGGTATACTTCATTCTTTCATAATTGCTGAATTCAAAGGAAATCAAACCCTTTTGTCTACTAAGGTGGTCAAATGAACCAAATCATTAGGATCATCTTATAACCCTCTTGCCTCAACTCAAACCTTGAGTCATCTCTATTCTGTTATTAATTTATAGACAACTTTGAGTAACATTTAATCTCGCTAATCTCGCCAACTATTGTTGATCTATTCTGTTCAGCGGTATTCAAATATCCTTCCTGATAATAACATTCAGTTCTTCCTAAATGGATCAAATAAGAATACATCTTTTCTTTCACCTCCAGCGTCTAAACATACTAAATGCTATTCTCTAAATTTGATTATCCATATTCACAATCCCGGTTTTTAATCAAAAGAGATATATATGGTAATATCCTCATTCGCTACGCAAAACCCAAGTAGAAATCTTTCTAGTCTTATCAATTCAAAAATCACAAGACGAAGCTCCAATGAAACAACTACATGAAGATAAGAATACAAGGAAACGACAAAGTCATCTCCGACAAAGAATTCCTAAATCTATCTCATCCTCGAGAATTGCAAGGTTCATAGTATTCACTATTTCCAAATCCGAGATAATCCGGCGCCATTAAATTTTATATCATATCATTAAGATGATGAAAGAAAAAGAAGAATTAGAGTTGCCATCTCAGCCACCCAATGTTCATAATATCTTCTATGTATCGCAGTTAAGGAAATATCTTCATCTTCCTTCCGAGCTCATCCGGCCAAATAAAATTGATCTATAACCTGATTTAACTTACCGGAAATTAATTCTAAAATCTTAAGAAGATAAACGCCACACTCGTAGTAAATTTCGCAAGATGATCAAGATTTAGCCGAGTAATCATTCAAGAAGAAGTAACTTGGAAACAAGAAGACCCATCAGAAGAGTTTTCCGACTTCTTTTAGAAATATTTTTCCATAGACCCACCAAATCTCGGTCTAGATTTCGAAGGGGGTAGATCTCAGAACATCCCTAAAATGCATTAAGTAAAAATAAATATTTTAAATTTGAAAATATTTATTTCTAGTTTCTTGCCATTATTCATTTTATTTGATTTCTGATTTATTCTTTGCATGAAAAATCTAACTAATGGAAATGAAGAATGAAAAGAGGAAAAAGCAAAAAGATAAAAAGTAAAAATTTATAAAATGTCCATGAGAACTTTAATCATTCAATTAAATCATCTTAGCCAAGAATTGAAATGTTATGCATAAAGAAATGAAGAAATAAAATGAAAAGATAACTTTAAATTGAAATAATGTATTGCTGAATTTACATAAAATGATGGAACCATATTTTGGCATGAAAGTTTTATAGCATTCAAGTCAAATCCTTTTGAAAAACAAAGTTTAAAAAAGAATATACTTCAATTGATCTCGAAGGAAAATCAAAATGAAATTTGAAATTCAATTGCCACCGACGCTGCGGCCATCCGCTGATTTTCCGTCTACATGCATTGTTGAGCTTGCAACACGACAATGGACCGTGAGCCTGCCATCAATGCATCGCCCTCAATCCTGCTATTCCACCTTCAACCTCCGCTTCGCTCCACTCGAACCCTCCGTGGCCGGAGTACACCCCACTACTGCCATTCATCGCCTCTCGAGACCACAGACGAGTGCAATACTTCCCTCATTTCTTCCTTCCTTCCCCAAGCCCAACAAGAAGAAACTCCTCGCTTCTCCATTGCGCAGAACTCGAGCTCCAGGCTAAGCAAAACCGAAAGTAGAGCCAAAGTTTCTAGATCCTACTGAGCTAGAGCATCCCTGTGCTTCAAGGATCGAATCCTCAAAAATACCCGAGCCTCATGCGAAAATCGGCCGCAACTGCGGCGCTCTTCTTCCTAAGTCAGCTGTATGGAGCTCCTCCGCTTTCTCCTTCGTAAACTTCAAAATGAAACCCCTAATACCCGTGATGCTTACAAGGCCACCGATTCAATCCTCGATGCATTTACTTGTCTTCCCCACGAACCGCCATTTTTGCTCATACCAGCTATCACACCTCAAGGCTCTCCGGCCGAATTGGTACTGCCCGGCTATACTGGCAAGGTCGTTCTTCCCGGTGTGCCGCCACGACCATCGCGAAAGCTCGCCGGAGCCCTAACGCTCCTCTCTGTTCAGGATCATGTTTGGGTCCAAGCGAGTACCGCCTGAAGAAGATTAGGCCAAAGGCGCTTTCCTCGTAAGGCGATTATTCAATTCTCACCCATTTCGTCAAACACATTTAATCCTTAATAGCTTATGCATTTTTAGTTAGAAACTAGTGAAATAAATTTGTATAATCATATAAAATCAAGAACATTCTTAATATGCAAAATACTTAATGTTTGAGCTATGGATGAATTTTAAGAATTTAAATCTTCTAATGACCCTATTATGGACTTTAAATAAAAGTTATTCACCATGGGCTATAAAATGATAAGATGAATTCATATGGGTGGATCTGACTTTGAGATGAATTCAAATATGCAAAAATATCCAATTCTTTGAATCATAGAACAATTGTTAAAGTCAAGAGTAGAATAAACGCTATTATGAACATTATGGCACACATGAAGAATATAACTCCTAGACTCATAAAAATAAATCTGAATGTACTTGAAATTATGAGAAGCCTATGATATGTATGTATGACTGTTGATCTGCTTAAATTGCTTACTATGCAAATATTAATAAGTCAGAGTATGACCATTTATAAGTGTGAGTGCATAACAACTCACAAAAATGGTAATAACACTTTGATTAGGTTCCTGGAAACAGAAGGATCCATGTGTGCAAAAATACTTAGAATCGGACTTAATTTGTATTCTTTTAATAGAAGAAAATGTTAATTAAAACAATAAGTAATTAGATAATCTATTGCAATTGAAGTGGAAACAATGCCAAACCAGTTCTGAAACATGTCTAGGATGGTATTCTGCTAATGCCTGAAAAATGAATCAAAGATCATGTATGGTGTAGTTAGAAACTAAGTTTGAACTTGGCCGATTTAAGATTTCCAAATGTGATCATTTAGGCTATTTCAACAATAGCTAAAGTAACTCATCCGAACACTAAAATCAGTAAAATCAGTTTAGTAACATTCTACAAAGTTTGTACTACCATGTTCTATAAAAATAATCTTATTCCATTAAGGTTTGCATATTAATATTGTTAGTACAAAACCCTTAAGTGTTAACCTTTTGTTTGCATTCCTTTATTCTGATTATCGCCAACTTTACAATGCCACTTAAGCCTTTTCAGAATGAAGATAATGTATCAGCCAAAGCCTAAAAATTATGGAATTAGGTTAGGATTGTCATACAAAGTATAGACTACCCAAATAGGAAAAGATAATCTCATTTCATTGTGTATTGCATATTAATCTTAATAGCTGAACAACCCTAAGTATTCACATTTTTATATCTGTAATATGAATGAATAAGCGGTAGTTGCAAATGAAGAAATCAGATATTAGTTATTTGTATCGCCGTAACCTTCTCAATCACCATGGAAATGTTGTCAGTAGCTTGAATCAATAGATTTAACTCGATGGAGCTAATTCTAAGCAAATCAATTAAAGATAAAGAACTATTTAGTCATAATCCATCATGATCATTTAAGCCTTTTCATCACCGCAAAGCAATTGCCTAAATCTGAATTTAGTAAAGAATAACCTAGAATCGATCTTTAGGTTATAATCTACCGTAATCTAAGAAAATATTCATATTTCATCTTGCTTTGTCTCTCAATCCTAATAGAGTAAAACCCTAAGTATTAAGTATTAGCAGAACTCATATTGTGAATAGTAAAACAATGAACTATTGTAACTAATGCTTAACTCTATTAATCTAATCAACCTTTGCATCTTGAATTTGTAAAATAAGATTAATAAATTCATAAAGAGCAACCCCCTGCTTTTATCGAGTTTTATTTGTTCTTGTCATCTATTTTCTTTCGCTTCTTATTGAAGTCTATTTCATGCGTTGTTTCCGTTGTTCGACGAGTAGAACCCGACGCCTCTAGCTTCGCCTTCGCCGCGTCACCGTTCTCGTGATTCGTCATATCAATTAAGCAAGGCAAGCATCCTTTGACCATATTGATCCTACTATTTTCTATTCCTTTTGTGCATCAAATTGTTTTATGCATGCTTATTTTATGTAAATTGCTATTTTGTGGATTTGGTAGTTATAATGCTGGCTCGTGAACCTCCTTTGATGATTATGAAAAGTGAACCTTGACAACCATAGATTAAGGTTGGGCATTACTTAATGTCATCATGGCTATATGCTTATTTTATTCATGCTTAGCCATGCTTTAGAATCAAAATAGTGATGATCAAATCAATATCGTTTCAAAATATTGAAAATGGCATCTTGGTTATGTACTTTGATTAAAACCCAAAATAAAACTATGCTTTGATGCGGCGATTATTGGCAATAGCTGCCAGCAGAAGGAATTGCACGAGTGTAGGGTGAAGTGTCGCCTGTCACAATTAAGGACCGAGCAATGGGACGCTATTGATCCGAGATTTCGCGGCAACCATGAGGGCTATTATGGGGTAGCCTTAGCCTATTAATTTAGATGTGGCTTTGTTCATTGGTAGGCGGAGCTAGCACAAGCATTCTCGCTTGGTCTCGCTGGACGGGTCCTCAAGCATTTCGCTTGGTTTGTTTGGTGGGTTTCCACCCATGCAATCTGCATACCGTGGTTTAAACGTTGTTTGGGTGTGAATGTGATCCACGGCTTGGGTGTGTGTTTCTAGTTCTACTGGGGTTAACGCTCCCGCTGGATCAAAGCCATGTCTAAGTAATGGAATGAACTATGTATGATCGTCGCGCATACAATGTCCTATTGGTGTGATCTTGCAAAAAAGGTCATTCCTTGTGGGTAAAGTTGTACACCTCAGAGTTTAAATCTAATTAATTAGTCATGGCCATGGTCATGAGCACTCGGTGAAGTCATTCCAATGTTAGCTTTGATTTTCAAAAGGTTTATTTTACAAGTTAGCTTACTTCATAGATGACCCAATGCTATACCGTGTGGGCAAGTATTGAATCAAATACAGTTCGTGTGGACAAAGAATCGATATATGCCGTATGATGGCAATGATTGATTCGCCGCCACGCTGGAGGACTGCGGAGTGTTACTTATGCTTATTTATTTGTTATCAATCAAATGCTCTTATAAATTCCGCTTGCAAATAACCTGCTTTACAAAGTCAAATTCGCTTATGCAAATTAACCGATGTAGCCTTTCCTTGAAATGGCCTCACGTATTGTAGATTTGCTCAAGTCTTGCCGAGTATGTAAAATACTCACCCTTGCCTAATTATATTGTAGGTGGTTGAGTTAGCGAGGTTTCAGTCTCTTTTCGTCAGTTGCTGGATTCTTTTGAACCGATCTTTTCTAAGGAGTTATGCTCGGTCGGCTTGTTCGGATTGATGGGCAAACCGCAAGCTATAGCTTCTTTTGTCGCTTTATTCTCTGACTTGTAATATTTAATTGCATTATCGCTCGCTAATTATTGTTTTGTATGGTTATGATTTAATTGTTGTAAACATGTGAGTGCTAGCTATCGATCCAGTGAATAGCACAAGAATCACATGGAGGTTCTGTTCACGTAATCGGGTCTCACAACTCGAGAAACCTTTGTTCATTGGTGCAAGTTGAAATACACAGGTTATCATCCGTGCTTCAACTACTCAAATTGAAGGCAAGCAACGCTGGTCCGGCAAGAGTTTCATGTCACCGTTACGCCTATTATGACATGCTTCCTGAGGGAAACGAGTTGTCGATAACCACCTACAAAGCCAAGGAAGTAGAAAGAATACATGTATGTCCAAACGATCAGATCTCCGTGATCCGCAAAGAGTACACAACTTCATATATGTCCGGCAGTAACGATCCCCAGACAAGCGAAGAGTCATTCAGATGATGATGGCTAGAGCATTGAGGTGAAAAAGGTCCTCCGCTAAGGTGGCATGGTACCGCTCGTAATTCCCTTGAAGCTTTGTTTGCGAACCCAAAGGAGCAAAACTATTGCGCTGCACTTTGAGGAGCTAAGAATGATGGAATGCTAAGTCATCCTGCCGATTCCATCCAAAGGAGAAACATCGACTGAGCTAAGAATCTTTGCGGATCCAAGAAATATAAGGTTTGATTGAGTATGATAGAATGAATCCTTTCGGTAACATGAGCAACAAGATAGCACTTAGCCCAGAATTCAGATCTACAACCTTCCTCCTTGGTTGTGTATGAAGTAAGACATTTTGTTGTCTGTGCTTATCCAAGGACCCAAACAACCCTGGAACGATATTGATGTGTACCTAGCCCTGGTGGAAGATCTAAAACACCGGTGTTACCGGGTACACGATGGGATGCGTACAAACGAGAGAACTTTACTTTGCACGCTTGTTGTTCTCTGACCATAAATGATTACCGCCTTTGCTAACTCGCAAAGCCGTAGTACAAAAGGAACCAAAGCCTCGTGACTCATCGCTAGATGATACAGAGTTTATGGTCAAATCACTCCCGCAAAACCGTACATGCACCACCGAGGTTCCTTCGAGGAATCACCCATATCGCAAGATGAAGCAACTTTTCACTCAAGGAACGAAAATGGTTCACCTCCAAGGCGCTTGAGCGAGAGATGTTCATGACATTCTAAGGATTTGGATGTTGCGATGGAAAGGGACATAATCAAGTACCCATGAAAAGAGCATGGAAGAAGAGATCAATATTCGACCTACTTATCGAGCACCTAGAAGTTCGCCATCGCATCGATGTCATGCACGAGAGAAGAATGTCCGTGATGTTTGATTGTCTCTTACTCAACATTAAGGGTAAAACAAAGGATGGTATCAACGCACGGCTTGACTTGGTCGATATGGGCATAAGACCCGAGTTAGCACCGAAGAGACCGATAAAGGCCGTGACGCATTGGAACTCGCTGTTATATCAATAAAGGCCGAAGAACTGAATCGCGCTGTTGCTTGCGGTGTGAAAGTTCCGGTCTACATTCTCCAACATGAAGAGATTGTTTCGCTGAAGATTTGAAATTAACCGCATGAAGTCTCATGATTGTCATGCAAATATGACATGATGCTCCTCGCCGCAATTAAAAGTATTTTGCCGGTCAAGGTCCGAGAGACAATCACTAGGCTGTGTTATTTCTTTAACACAATCGCCGTAGGTCATCGATCCCGGCGACTAGATGCTCGCAAGTCGAGGTGGTGATGACTCTATGTAATCTTGAGATGTATTTCCTCCATCATTTTTCGACATCATGGTCCATCTATTGTTCACCCAGACAGATAAAGATATGCGGCCAAGAGTCTTTACGAGCATGTACCCGCTCGAGGTACATGGAATTCTTGTCTTACGTGACGGAATCGATTCCGTCCGAGGGTAGCATTGTCGGAAGGTTATGCAATGAAGAGGCCATCGAGTTCAAGGCCGATTACATGGCCCAGTCGAACCGATAGTGTGCTCGATCTCACCATGAGGGAGGCCCAGGTATCGGACCATCTAAGGAAAGCAATCACGCTGATTCTGGCTATGATGCTCGAGCCGATTTCATTTGCTTTTGTAACACATGGCCAGTGTCTCGCTTATATCGCCGAACAAGCAATGGCTAAGGCAAGAGAATCCAGACTGCAGAGTCTTGGATCACGAGACAAAGATAACCTTCGCCCAACAAATGGTTGAAGGAGCGACTCTATCACTGAGCTCACGCCAGATGACACGATGGTTGGCAAAAGGACCAACTTTTACGCTTGTCACATGGAAAGGATATGACTTAAATGGGTACACATTTTACACGAGAGATCGGATAAGAAGAGCACAACCAACAGCGTGTTCCGCATAGATGCATTCAATAATATCATTGGTTGACGAGGAGTCTTACTATGGGTCATAGAGGAGATATGGAGCTCGACCACGATTTTCAAGATTCCCTATTTCGTGTCATGGTCCACTCAAAGACGTGAAAGTTGACAAGAATGGCATCACTCCTGTGGACCTTAACGTGGTTTGATACCAAGATGAACCATTCAGATTGCTAACTAAGTTGTTCAAGTCTTATGTAACCTAATTCGTCCAACAAGAAGTGCCACGAAGTTCTTCAGGAAAAGGAGAATTGTCGGAGTTGAGAATGTAGTAGATGAGGAAGAGCAATCAATTTGATGAGTTGCCACCCATCGAAATGACATCCCGGTCCTCAAGAACAACATGAGGAAGGCTACACGCCATGATCATCATGAAGGGCTAATTTTCATACAAAAGAATAAGCATGTGGTGCGAGTTATGAGAAGGGTGCATTGTCATCATGCTTACTAATTTTCGTGTATAATATTACTAATGCTATTGTAAAGATGATACGACCCATCATGCTTTCACATATGATTGTGATGATCTTTGTAAGTAGCTTTCAGAAGCATCCTAATTATGTATAGGATTGTGATGATCTTTGTAAGTAGCTTCAGAAGCATCCTGATTGATGGAAAGATGCAAGTATAAGAGCAAGTATTTATTCTTTAATATCAATATGATTCCAAATACATGATTCAAAGATGGCCATTCGCATATAATTGATGACAAGAATAAATTATGTAGACTATGGCAAACAAGAATGTAATCATGTCTACTTTGGCAATATGGAATAGTTGTATATGATTGTTTCAGATTTTAGGGTTTGAATTGAGGATTAGAATTCCACTTCAACCACAAGATACCTATATTCTCGTTAAAAACAACTTTCCCTAAGATACAATAAAGTGGCAATGCATAAGAGTCGATCAATTGAACCGAAAGTGAATGTCGCTAATAAAGATATATCATGCATCATTATTTAACATAATAGTCCGGTGGATTTGTCATGCATTTGTTATGTTACCTAACCGTCTGTGATATCTTCAATATCACAAACGGCTTCTATTATATAACGCTCGTGATATTCAATATCGCTGCATCGCTTCATTATAGAACTGTCAGGATATTACATCACACTGCTATATTTTAGAACCGTCTGTGATGTGTTTCATACAGGTTTGTTCATTGCTACAAACCCTAATTTTTGAGATTGCTGGCAATTTCCTGCAGACGCAGAAGCCTTTTCGCTGCCGTTTTTTTCTCGGGCGTTTTTCCTCGACGTTTTCTTGCCGTTCTTCAAAGACGATGCAGTTTTTATCGTTGCCCTCGCAGCTGACGGTTTCCTCGCGGTTCCCCATTGCAGGTTCTTGTGTGCATCCTGCCCAAACTGCGGATTCTCGGGCTTGCCCCGCTGAGCTGGCTCCCGGGATCCAACGCCGTAAGCAACACGGCCCTCTATGGATCTCGAGGATCGTCAGTTTGTGTTGGCCAAGCGATCTCGCGCCGCTTGGGACCTTGGTGGGCTTAATGTTCAAAGGATGATTTAGGGATGAAATAGACTAATTGTGACAACAAATCTTAGCAAATAATTTCACTTTCATATATATATATATTTGATTAGCTCTATTGCAAACCTGCCTTTTATATGCTTAGTTAGTGAACATTTCTGCCATCGCTATTGTCATCTATCTTGCAACTGCTTCCGCAACATTTCACTATCTTGTTTCCTTAGCATTGCTTCTGCAGCATGTATTACCTGGCCCAAAGAAGTCAAGCCAATATTTTGTGCACACCACTCCCAGGCCACAACCATCCTGGTCGTTCATTCTGTAATCATTTTCATTCACATCGCATCATGCATCAACGTCAAGCCGCATGTTCTCCGCGAACTGTTCTTTAAATGCTAACGCCTTTTCCCAGTTCATTATAATGAAAATGTTGACACAATACGCTGGGTATGGCTCACGGTATTCTCGCATTCATGATGCCGCCAAACGACAGATCGTGAAACTTAGATGCCATCGCATATTCTATCCAATGGTTTATAAATGTATATCTTCGCCCTTTGGTCATGCAACAATTATCCGATTACTTATTGTATCGTCTTGATCGGGCCAGCTACCAAATCAAAGCAATGAGAGCGTACTCCACGCATGCTACTGTTGGACTCTTTCCCCATTCCTCTCGTGAAGGCCCACAAACAAAGAGAAAGGCAAGGACAAACAGAAGAAAGACAGTAAGAATAAGTCGACAGGCCCATTCGGCCATTGGGCTCACTTGAATCAAATGTCTCAATAACCATACTCATATCTCTGTACACACATGTTATATTTTGTTCGCATTTGCATTAACTGTTAAGTTTATTGTCCATTGTGATATAGTCATAGTAGTTTCATCGTTCTACTTTAATTGAACTACACAACCGGTTAAGTACCTGATTCGACGGGCTTTTAAACCATTTACTTGACACCTATCGCAAAATTACTCACTGTAATCACGTTTTCCTACGCATATGGTCGTGGTGGGTTGTTCTGTGTTTATATTGCTATTGAATGGCTTTAGGCTAACCTTTAATCTTGTAGAGCCGCTCAAACACGTGGAAAGATTGACTAAACTACAAGATGATTTGGAACTTTTCAGATCCGCTTATACAATAACAATTCTATATCAAACCCTATAATAGTGACTCTAGAACTAACTGTGAGGGTTTTATTTTGGCAGCAATACCAAAGCATGTCAGGAAATAACTTCCATGGGATTTTATATTTTCTACAACATGCAAACCATCACGCTAAAAAAATAGCAAACCTCACCGATAATCTGCATTTATGGTTTGCTGTCTGGAATTTCCTCTTATTCTTTTTCCCTTCTGCGATAATGTTGATGAACTCATCAATAAATCAACCAAGATTCGCACGCAAAGTGATGGCGAGGACGCAACCATAGAGTGCTTGATCAACTCGACACATCGAGTGTGATTTGCTTCATGCCATATGAAGTGGTTTTACAGTCACCGCTGTACACGGCAAGAAATTTTACTGCATGCTTTATGCTATTGGTCACCGTCAGGCTACTATGGGGAGAAAATGGTACTGAAAAATATAATTTGTAGATGTACTTCCATGATGGAAGACCCGACTTGCAATCACATTTGTTCAATCTTTAATTACCCTACCTAGAGTAATCTATCGTACATCTACAAATTTTTTCAAAGTACCATTTTCTCCCACCTGGCACGATTTCGGTGACGTCAAGAAGAGCATGCCGCTCGGCATCACAGACCGCGGCACGACGTGATCACAAGAAGGCCACTATATGGCATGAAGCAAATCACACTCCAAAGGTGTCAGTTCGACCGATTAATAACTATGGTTGCCGAGACTCGCTTATGTCAGTCATGGTCTTGGTTGATTTATTAGTCAAGTTCCATCAACATTATCATAAGAAGGAGAAAAGCGCCATAAATGTTTATATTTTAAGTCTATCCTGACGACAAACTGCTACAATGCATATAGGAAGTGCAGATATTCAATTACAACATCTATAATCGTTGTGCCTTTGTAAATATCGTTGTACAAATATTGATGGAAATTTCAACAACACCATAAATAATGGAGGTTCTGTCAGTGGGCATCACTGCATTTTATTTGAAACCGTCAGGATAAGTTTGTATCATGTGACGGTTATGATTTGAAACCATTCGTGATATTTGTTATCACAGACGGTTTCAAATGAGAACCGCCTATGATAATTAATTACGGCACGTTTATTAATAGAACCGCTCGATATATATTTTCTCGCATTCGGGAAACCGCTCGATGATTCCTTCATCATGCATTTATTGCCATCGACGGTTCACAAAACCGCTTCGATGACGCTATTTAACCATCTGTGATGATGATTTCTATAGTGTCTACTTCATTATAACCAATAGGATGCCCATATCGACAAGCTAAATTGATGCATCCTAGAACAAACAAACAAAATTCCTCCTGCTCGCTCCTTAACCAACTCCTTCATCTCTTCCATCCCCATTTCCGCTTGATCAATTTTATCCACCGTGTCGTGGACAACATCCAAGAACGCGCCATTATACAGAAAAACTTCATCACGCATTGCCCGAACGTTATCGAGACGCTTTTGTGAACCGCCAGAATAATAAGTCCGTGATGAAGGAGATCATCGAGACGCTTCTATACCCGCCCGAGAATATATCACGCATTTTGTATTAATAAACCGTCTGGAATTTAGTTATCATGCATTTGCCCTCATTTGCAACCGCTCTGGATAATTCAATATCACGCACGGTTTCAAATGAGAACCGCCGTGATATGATCTTATCATGCATTTTGCCTAATGAGAACCGCCTGTGATATGAATCTTATCACGCATTTCGCTTCAAATAAGAACCGCCTCGATGATGAATATCACGCACGGTTCCAAATTATAACCGCTCAGGATATGTTTTATCGCCGCATTTTGCCCAATAAGAACCGCCTGGTGATGACTTTTTTTTCTGACATCTCAAATCCCATCAATATTTCTACCGGAGATTTTTGAACATCTTTGAAGAGGATGAGTTTATGGATACAGTTCGCCAAGAAGACAAATTTTATCTATAACCAAGGCAGTTTTCTTCCGCTGCATCACCGCTCCATCGCTTCCTCCCGCCTTCTTTTTTCCATTCAAGCCGTGTTCCAAAGTCCTTCCCGCAAGGAAGACCCGACTTGCAATCACATTTGTTCAATCTTTAATTACCCTACCTAAAGTAATCTATGAAGTACATCTACAATTTTTACCAAAGTACCATGTTCGATC
Organism: Guadua angustifolia; assembly: GCA_036346375.1. Classification (NCBI taxonomy): domain Eukaryota; kingdom Viridiplantae; phylum Streptophyta; class Magnoliopsida; order Poales; family Poaceae; genus Guadua; species Guadua angustifolia. The sequence goes on from CM070520.1 coordinate 10,695,486, forward strand.
TCCCACTGCGGCACGACGGTGACGCCAGACAAGAGCATGCCGCTCGGCCGCTTCGCAGACCGGCACTACGGTGACTTCAAGGCAGCCACTTCAGATGGCATGAAGCAAATCACACAATCGTAGTGTGTCCGGCTCGATGGAGAAGACGTGGTTGCCGCCGCCGCCATGTCCGTCATGCCTTGGTTGATTTATTAGTCGAGTTCCATCAACATTATCGTAAGAACGAGAAAAATAGCTACAAATGTTTATATTTTAAGTCTATCCCGACGGACAAATCAAGGCCTCAATGCATATAGGAAGTGCAGATATTCAATTATAACATCTATAATCGATCGTGTCTCAGAATATTGATGCAGAATACCTAAGTAGATGGAAATTTTTTAACAACAAACCATAAATAATGGAGGTTCCATTGAGGGTGTAGGAAAACATCTAGTTCCAACAAGCAAGACATTGTTAAGTTGTTGCATTCAAGATGAGCAAATATGTATTAAGGATAATATCATGTGACAATACAATGCATCGTATAAACAATATAATATATGTCAATGTGATATGTATCGAGGAAGTCCATGTAACGATTGTCATGTTTGTGTTGTCTATTGTGAACCACTATGATATATATGTGTTGTAATTAAAGCGTTGCTCCGTGAATGTGATATATGCATCCCGCTTCTCGTTGTGAATGTGATGATATATATATTGTGCATATTGTTTTAATCAGGCTTTTTTGGAGAAATTGCAAAATGGCACACCCCAATGGGTCATCGTAATCGGTTCTTTAAGGGAAGTGATTGTGATGATACCATCATCGAATCGGTTCTTAAGGGAAGTGATTCGATAATTACTATCGTAATCGTTCTAGAAAAGTGATCGATCACAATCGTTTTAAGGGAAGTGATTCGATGACATCATTAGAATCGTTCTTTAAGAAAAGTGATTATGATGACATCATCGAATCGCTTTTGTGGAACCGATTCGATGAGTATATCATCGTAATCACTTTTCTTAAAAGAACCGATTCGATGATGGGGTCATCGTAATCACTTTAAAGAACCGATTCGATGATGTATCATCACAATCACTTCCTTAAAGAACCGATTCGATGACGCTTTATCACGACGGTCAAAACCGATTCGATAGCTCCACCTCATCACTATCTAAGGACATCAGATCGCGACTAGAACCGATTCTAATGATAAAAAGAACCGATTCGATGTGCCGCTCGCAGAGTGGCAACTCGCTTCTCTCGAAGCATGTCCGCCAATAGACGAATAACAGGAAACTCTTTTGTCGACCAACCGCTGCTTGCCTTCAATTTGAGTAGTTGAAGCACGGATGACAACCTTGTGTATTTCAACTTGCACCCGAACAAAGGTTTCTCCGAGTCCTCCATTAAGCCTCGAACCGGCCCATATTCCCCGCCATCAAGGTTTCTTCAGATCGCAGAGCATCTCGATCCAAATTGTCATCGTGAACTCCGTCCTCATCGGAAGCACAATCGATATGATCATCCATATCATTGACATCGCGATTTATATTAACACTACTTGTCGCTCAGATATTATGCTCTTCGCCATGACCGGGTCCAACATGTATAGCCCTTTGAAACCCTTCAATCAAGTGTGCTTCGATCATACGAAGTTTCAAACATCTTCAGATTTTCGCAATCAATGCACTGACATGACATGAATTGCACCCCTTATTAAACATATCCTCCTCCGCAGTCTTTTGAAAGTGGAGACGCATTAAGGTACTCAAGATCAGACGGTTCTCAACAGACATCCAAATTTCGATCCATCTACGCTACACATGTAACACTTAGTGTTAAATATTATGCACTGTGTAAGCGATGCACACATTCTTAAACTAATTATGCAATTACATACCTTAATTACATCACAAAGAAATAATTAACAAAATTCAAATTAATCTTCAATATAATAATGAAATTAGAACCCATTACTAATCTTAGATCACCAAAAGACTTGAATTGATCTATAAGCTAGATCTAAACAATCATTAAATTCTATCCTAACAAGCTAGCTAGCTACATCATGATCGAATATTATATTATGCAAATAGAACCATTACTAGCTAACCTTATTCATCAAAAACCAACACATGGTTCTACAAGCTTAGATCTAAAAAATCATCAAATTCCTTCCTTATCAAGCTAGATGTTGAATATAATGCAATTAAAACACATTACTAACCAAATATCTCAAACAACATATGGATCCATACAATTAAGCTAGATCTAACCAAACAATCTTTAAATTAATTCTCCTAACCAACCTAGATATATATTGAATTGATGCATGCAATTAGAGAACTCATTACTAACCTTAGATCACCAAAATCAAAGGAATCTAATATCACCCTTCAAATCAATGGCTTTTCTAAAAATCGCATCACTTCCGCAACCGCCACTTAGGATAGAAACCAAACCCTACCAACAAAGTGGATGGAACGAGGCCGCTTTTTGGCCTCGAAGGAACAGCTTTTATATTACAAACCGCCCTGATGCAAGAATATCA